>CM056052.1:541795038-542395038 GCA_029574335.1 Rana kukunoris | reverse complement strand
AATATCCCCTCTTCTAACGCAATCCCCCTTCTAGCATAAATCCTCTTCTCCCATCTCAACACAAATCCCCACTAAATCCCAGCACTTCCACCCAATTTTCCCCCTAATAGAACAATTCTTACCCCCTCCTGCCTCCCCAAAATTCTCCCTCCCAACACAAATCCCCTCCCTCCATTCTACCCACAGCGCCCCCCTCACCTCACATGATGTTGCAGTGCCCAGGCCAGCCTTCCCTCCTGCCCACCCCTTGTTCCGGCCCTTCCCCCATGATTCATATTTATACCCCTGACTGTCACCTTGCCCTAAATAGGAAAGGTCGCAGTGTCTTTTAGTAGGGTTGTCCAGATACCGATACGGAGTATTTGCGGGAGTACTTGTACTCGCACAAATGCTCCCGATACCTAAATAGAATAATTTTTTTGTATTTATCAACATGTTCTGTGAAAATTCTTTGAGTTTTTTACTACTGCGTGACAAGAAAATAAATAATTTTTCTTCATTTTTACTCATTTTTATTCTTTTATAATGTCTTGAGTTAGAGTTCTTCATAATTCTAAAGAAAATATCCTTAGTCTGTAATGTGGTTTGAAAACTGTCACATGACATTTAACCACTTCCATACCAGGCACTTACGCACCTTCCCGCCCAAGCCAATTTTCAGCTTTCAGCACTGTCGCAATTTGAATGACAATTGCGCGGTCATGCTACACTGCACCCAAACAAAATTGGCGTCCTTTTTTCCCCACAAATAGAGCTTTCTTTTGGTGGTATTTGATCACCTCTGCGTTTTTTTTTTTTGTGCAACAACTAAAAATAGAGCGAAGATTTTGAAAAAAAAATAAAGTTTTTATTTTTTTCTGTTAATTTTTTTGTAAATGAGTATGTTTTCTCTTTCAATTATGGGCACTGATATGGTGGCACTGATGGGCACCGATGAGGTGGCACTGATGGGCACCGATGAGGTAGTTCTGATGGGCACCGATTAGGTAGCACTGATGGGCACTGATAGGCGGCGCTGGTATTGGGCACTGATGGGCACTCATGGGCGGCACTGATGGGCACTCATGGGCGGCACTGATGGGCACTCATAGGCAGCACTGGGCACTCATAGGCGGCACAGGTGGGCACTCATAGGCGGCACAGGTGGGCACTGATAGGCGGCACAGGTGGGCACTGATAGGCGGCACAGGTGGGCACTGATAGGCGGCACAGGTGGGCACTGATAGGTGGCACAGGTGGGCACTGATAGGTGGGCACTGGGCATGGATTGGCACTGTGGGGTGGCACTGACAGACACTGGGGTGGCACTGATGATCACTGAGGGGTGGCACTGATGGATCAATGTTGCCAATCAGTGCCCATGTGTGGGCACTGATTGGCACCATTTTATTTTACTGCCCCCCCTTTTTTTTTTGTCATTTTATTTTTTTGTCATTTTTTTATTTATTTTTTTGTCATTTTATTTGTATTTTTTTTTTGTATTTTTTTTTATTACCCTGGTGGTCTAGTGTGGCGATCCGAGGGGGGGCTGCGCTGATAAACAATCAGCGCGAACCCCCCCTGTCAGGAGAGCCGCTGATCGGCTCTCCTCTACATGCGTCTGTCAGACGCGAGTGAGGAAGAGCCGTCGGCGGCTCTTCCTGTTTACATCGTGATCAGCCGTGATTTGACACGGCTGATCACGTGGTAACGAGGCTCCGCCGGAGACTCGTTACCGAGATCGGAGGTGCAGGGTGTCTGACTGACACCCCGCATCACCGATCGCCGCGCTGCGCGCCCGCACGGGCGCGTGCGGCATGAAATCGTGCTAGACGTTTGAGAACGTCTAGTCACGATTTCATAACCACTTCCCTGCCGTAAATCGGCTATTGGCCGGGCGGGAAGTGGTTAAAAAAAAAAAGTATCGGTATTCGGTATCGGCAAGTACATAAAAAAAAGTATCGGTACTTGTACTCGGTCTCAAAAAAGTGGTATCGGGACACCCCTATCTTTTAGCATTACATTTTTAGTAGAAAAATAATAATCTGTGTGACACATTTCATAGTATGACGACTTCCATTAGAAACTTCTCATAAAAAGACTTGGCAATCTATTAACGTGAAAATCTCCTGAAACGATGACATGCTTGTTCATACATTATATTAAAAACTCTTCTACATAAAACAGTTTATGAAAATGGTGTATAATATGGAGAACATTGGGAAACATAAATCAGGTAAAATAAAATCTGAAAAGTCCGGCAACTTAAAGTGTCAAATCACACTTTTTTGTAACGTTGTGTCCCTCCAGCGCCACCTGCAGTCCTTCTTAAGCGCCTACATGAAAAACAGCTTCCAAAAAGTTTCTATTATGGAATAGTCATGGATACCTCTGCCAGGACTTGACTGGCTCTGTGCCTCTTGTATTTTAAAAATTTTTTGCAAGTAATACAAGCCTTTCTCTGATTGAACAAGGTGGAGTTTACAGTGCACCCGGAAAGTATTCACAGCGCTTCACTTTTTCCACATTTTGTTATGTTACAGCCTCATTTCAAAATAGATTACATTTATAATTTTCCTTTCAAATTCTACAAACAATTCCCCATAATGAGAACGTAAAAGAAGTTTGTTTGGAATCTTTGCAAAGTTATTCAAAATAAGAATCAGAATGCACATCCTCCTGCATATATAGGCGCGGATTCACAGAGAGTGGGCGCAGCGCGGAGAGACAAGCATGGAATTCACAAAGCAAATGCTCCCAACTCTGCGCCGGCATAGCGTATATTTCATAGGCGTAATTGGAAGTGGGCTGGAAGTGGGCGTGATCCATGTTAATGAAGCGTTCCCTAATGCAAATGATGGGCCAGGCACCAGACAAGTACTTAAAACTAACTGCGCATGTGTCGGGACATGGACGTATCCCCGTGCGCACAACAACGTCGGAATAACTGCCTAAGATACGCCAGATCGTTGTGTACGTTGTGAACGTAACCTACGCCCAGCCAGGCCCACGTCGGCCCATATTCACAGATGTCCAACGTACAATACGTAGGCTTGTGTTCCCTGGTCCATACCTTTGCATGGGTTGCGCCTCATCTATGGGGAATAACTTTACGCCGAACGTAAAACTTACGCAAACTGCTTAAATCATGCGGCGGGCGCAAGTACGTTCGTGAATCGCCGTATCTTCCTCATTTGCATATATGAATAGAAAATCAATGGGAGCGTCACGTGCGTCCAGCGTAAATATGCGCCCTTTCTATGCCGGCGTAGGCAAGTTACGTGGGATGCAGTCAGTTTTTAGGTGTATCTTAGTTTGTGGGTCCGGCGCACAGATACGACAGCGCATATTTGTACTTATGCGCCGTTGTAAGTGCGCATAAGTACAAATATGGAGATACGTCGGTGTAAGTGCTTTGTGAATCCGGACCATAGTTTTTATTTTTTGCACTATAAACAAAAATAGAGCGACAATTTTAAAAATAATGCAATATTTTTTACTTTTTGCTGTAATAAATATTCCCAAAAATATATAAAAAAATTACTTTTTTTCATCAGTTTAGGCGGATACGTATTCTTCTACATATTTTTGGTAAAAAAAAAAAAACAGCAATACGTGTTTATTGATTGGTTTGCGCAAAAAAAGTATTAGCGTCTACAAAATAGGGGATAGTTTTATGGCATTCTTATTAATAATTGTTTCTTTACTAGTAATGGCGGCGATCTGCGATTTTTATTTTGACTGTGACTTTATAGCAGACACATCGGACACTTTTGACACATTTTTGGGATCATTGTAATTTTTACAGCGATCAGTGCTATAAAAATGCACTGGCAGTGAGTGGGTTAACCACTAGGTGGTGCTGCAGGGGTTAAGTCAGTACTAGGGAGTGATTCTTACTGTTAGGGGGCGTGACTACACGTGATACGTCACTGATGACCGTTCTCGATCACGGGGAACAGCCATCAGTGACATGTCACTAGGCAGAATAGGGGAATGCCTTGTTTACAAAGGCATCCCCCTGTTCTGCCTTTGCCGAGCGCAATTGACCCGCTGGGCAGCATATTTAAAGGGACGTACAGGTACGCCATTGTGCTTGCCCGTGCCATTGTGTCGACGTACATCTGAGTGCATCGGTCGGAAAGTGGTTAATCACTTAAGGACCCCTTAACGCCGATATACATTGGCAGAATGGCACGACTGGGCACATGTACGTCCTCTTTGTAGTCTTTAGAAACTACATATATTACTACATATACTACAACACTCTTTAGGTGCCCTGCCATGGTGACGCGAAGGCGCCGCCGGTGGCACGCTCACGACCCATTCAAAGCCTCGTGACTGCGCCCGCAGGACCCGTGGACCTGATCGCCACCTTCCCCGTTCTTCACTGTGGCAGTGTCAGTGATCGTTTTTTCCCTGATATAGGGAAAGGCGATCACTGATGTCACACGTTCAGCCCTGCCCCCCTACATTCAGAAACACATATGAGGTCACACTTAACCCCTACAGTGCCCCCTAGTGGTTAACTCCTAAAATGCAATTGTCATTTTCACAGTAATCGGTGGATTTTTATAGCACTTTTCGCTATATGAAAATGACACTGGTCCCAAAAATGTGTCAAAATTGTCTGGTGTGCCCGCCATAATGTTGCAGTCATGAAAAAATCGATGATCGCCGCCATTAGTAGTTAAAAATATATATATTAATAAAAATGCAATAAAACGATCCCCTATTTTGTAAACGCTATAAATTTTGCGCAAGCCAATCGATAAACGCTTACTGCGATTTTTTTACAAAAAATAGGTAGAAGAATACGTATCGGCCTAAACTGAGGAAAAATATATTTTTTTTATATATTTGTTTTATATATTTATTATAGCAAAAAGTTAAAAATATTGAATTTTTTTTCAAAATTGTCACTCAAATACCACCAAAGGAAATCTCTATTTGTGGGGAAAAAAGGACGCCAATTTTGTTTGGGAGCCGCGTCGCACGACCGATTGTCAGTTAAAGCGACGCAGTGCCGAATCACAAAAAGTGGCAAGGTCCTTAACCTGCATGGTCCGGGGCTTAAGTGGTTAAGCACTGTTAGTGTGAAACGTGTCAGGTGGTTTGTCAGATTTTCTGCTGTGGCTTGTATGTGGCTTCACAGTGCTCATACGAATAAGCACTGTTGTGTGTGAAACACGTCAGCTTGTTTGTCCCATTTTTTGCTGTGGCTTGTATTTTTTTTTTTTTTTTTTACAATACAGGCTAATTTCAATTTCAATTGCTATATGCTTAGCCTGCACCTGATGCTTCAGTTCTGAGGAGAGTCCTATTTCCATACACCAACCTGGAGCGGTAATCTCTTTCCCCAAATACCCCTAAAACCGGGCTTGGGGCCCCACCAGCATCATGCTGGACGCCAATGAGGATCAGAAAGGATGCACCCGCATCCACCCATCTCAGGCGTCTGATGGTACACAACCGCGCCAGCATTGCCGCGTCAAAAGACGTCACGAGCGGGGAGTGTCTGCATGGCGCTGATGCACAGAAGGGCAATCCCCACCCGCACCTAAAAGAGGAACGGGAGGGGAAGTCATGACAAACCCCCACCCATCGTGGAGCTGAGAGATGTTAACCAAAGCTGGAAAATGTGTATGATAGGTTCTATGAAAATGAAAAATAAAACTGTAATGAAATCTAAACCAGCATGGAGGAAAATATTTCGGGCCAGATTCTCATAGATGCCGGCGTAGCGTAGCGTAAGCTATTTACACTACGCCGCCGCAACTTACAGGAGCAAGTGCCGTATTCTCCAAGCACTTGCTCCGTAATTTCCGGCGGCGTAGTGTAAATGGCCCGACGTATCCCCGCGTAACTTAAAGGGGGCGGCTTGTACTTAAATTAAGCGCGCCCCCGCGCCGAACAAACTGCGCATGCGCCGGCCTTAAACGTAGGCCACTGCGCATGCTCCATAGTACGCCGCAAATACCTTGATTACGACGGCAGCGTAATTAACGTACAGGCCTATTCGCGAACGAGTTACGTAAACAACGTAAAAACACAACGATGTCCCGACGTCCATACTTAACATGGCGTACGGCAGACTGATGTCAGGTTACCCCTCATGTAGCAGGGGTAACCTTACACTTACGGAAACAAAGTAAACTACGGCGAAGCGGCGCAAAAATGTTCGGGAATCGGCGTATCAGGCTCATTTGCATATTCGACGCTGAAATTTGACGGGAACGCCACCTAGCGGCCAGCGTAGAATTACATCTAAGATCCGATGGTGTAAGTGACTTACGGCAGTCGGATCCTAGCGTAATTCCGGCGTATCTTGTTTTGTGGAAACAAAATAATAATACGCCGGCGGGATATTCGAATTACGCCGGTGTATCTGTAGATACACCGGCGTAATTCTTTTGAAAATCTGGCCCTTTATGTATAATGAAAAAACATATAATGGGGATGTGGGGGCAGAGGCGTATCTAGTGAAAATGGCGCCTATGGCAAGCACTGAAACTGTGCCCCCGTCAAAACATAGGAAACCCATCTCTTAGATAACCTAAAGGGGGTGTCGTTAGAGTCGGAGATGAAAGAGGGAAAGAAAGAAGGAAGGAAGGAAGGACAGTGGGCCCAGATCCTACACCACAATAGCAATATGTGTATTCCAGAAAGAGGAAGTAAACCCGGATGGCGGCCACATCTCTTGTCATATGACTGCAGTCAGCTGACAACTGTGAGGGTGGGGCTTTCTGTACCACAGACACTGATTGGCTAGGACACGGTGCAGCCCCTGGTATTTCTGTAGCTGGCTGTTACATCCCGCTCAGCATTCTGTGTGGGTCGCACGGGGCAAGCTGGAGCGGTTCATCTTTTAAGGGGGGGGATATCACAACTCAGTCCAGTCTATGTCTGCCTAGAACAAAACAATTCCCAGGACGGCCATAGCCTGGGAACGTTGGCAAGTGTACCCTGGTAAGTGCCTTCCTACCCAGCCACTCACGAGCGCCCCCTTCAGATGGCGCCCATGGCACTTTCCATATCTGCCATACCCTAGATATGCCACTGTGTGGGGGATCACAGGAGACCGAGGAGTCTTCCACCCAATGTTCATAGACATAAGGAGAACGTGATCTGACATCACCACCGTAACTTGGCTCCATCCCTATAGTACAGCTTCTATGAATGGAATTGGGGGGGGGGGGGCGGAAGGGGTGGGCCTAGTTGGCACTCTTGATGAGTGCCCGTGACATGTCGCTTAGCTCATAATTAACCCCCCAGCATTGGAAGACTGCGGCTCAGGGGGTAGGGAGTTTTTAGGGGGGGGGGTTGCGTTAGAAGGCTTTGTATTTCAACTAAAACCAAAGCCATAAGCATAAGGGACTCTTGATTATAATTACCGTCCCTTGTGCTATTTTTTTTTTTTATTACTTTTTATTTTTTCCTTATTAATTATTTTATCCTTTTTTTTTTTAACTAAACTTGGGCTTTAAAGATATATCTTGAAAAAAAAAATTCATATTGATAAAAAGGAAAAAAAAATGCATTCATTCCTTATTTGTGCATTTGATCCTGCAAAGCCTTACCACTGATGAGTGCCTGTGCCAGGTCAAGCCTTTGTATTTACCCCCGCAGCACTGGAAGATTACATCTGTGACGGTAGGAGAAAAAGAGAAATTTGGATCTCAACTATTACCTCAACCAGCAGCACAAGAGAAAATTTGTATGGAATGTAAGTATTGTCCCTTGTGCTGATTTTTATAACCACTTAAGACCCGGACCATTATGCAGCTAAAGGACCTGGGCACTTTTTGCGATTCCGCACTGCGTTGCTTTCACTGACAATTGCGCAGTCGTGCGACGTGGCTCCCAAACAAAATTGGCGTCCTTTTTTTCCCACAAATAGAGCCTTCTTTTGGTGGTATTTGATCGCCTCTGCGGTTTTTATTTTTTGTGCTATAAACAAAAATAGAGCGACAATTTTGAAAAAAATAAATATTTACTTTTGCTATCATAAATATCCCCAAAAAGATATAAAACATTTTTTTCCCTCAGTTTAGGCCGATACGTATTCTTCTACATATGTTTGTTAAAAAAAAATCACATTAAGCCTATAGTGATTGGTTTTTAGTGGAGCTCCTTGAGCAGTGATTTTAACCGCTTCCATACCGGGCCTATTTTGACACTTCTCTCGTACATGCATAAATCATAATTTTTTTGTTAGAAAATTACTCACAACCCCCAAACACTATATATGTTTTTTTTAGCAGACACCCTAGGGAATAAAATGCCGGCCATTGCAACTTTTTATCTCGCACATTATTTGCGCAATCATTTTTCAAACGCCTTTATTTTGGGAAAACAACGGTTTTGTGAATTAAAAAAGAACAAAACAGTAAAGTTAGCCCAATTTTTTGGTATAATGTGAAAGATGAAGTTACGCCGAGTAAATAGATACCTAACATGTCATGCTTTAAAACTGCGCACACTCATGGAATGGTGCCAAACGTCAGTACTTAAAAATCTCCATAGGCGATGCAAATTTTTTTTTTACAAGTTAAAAATTTTGAGTTCCAGAGGAGGTCTAGTGCTAGAATTGTTGCTGGCGCTCTAACGCACACGGCGATACCTCACATGTGTGGTTTGAACGGCGTTTACATATGTGGGTGCTTCTGAGTGCAAGCTACCGGGGGTAGGAGCGTTTAATTTTTTTTTTTTTTTTTTTTACTTTTTTTGACATTTTTTTTTTTTTTATCACTTTTATTTTAATTTATTTTATTTTTAAACTTTTTTTGAATTTTTTTTTTTTATCACTTTTATAACTATTACAAGGAATGTAAACATCCCTTGTAATAGGAATGTGTGTGACAGGTACTCTTTATGAAGGGATGCGGGGTCAATAGACCCCACATCTCTCCTCCAGTCTGGAAAGCATTAGATCGTGAAAAAAAATTCACCGATCTAATGCTTTCAGCCGCGATTGCGGCTGTGTTTACATTCCAGGACCCGGGCGTGACGTCATAACATCGCGCCCGGGCCTCCGACGATCATAGAGATGACTGGTGACCATCTGGTCATCAGTCTACTCTATGGTTTACAGCGGACGGCGGCGGATCGTTTCTCCGGGTCTCCGATGGCAAAGGAGAGCCCGGAGACGCACCGGATGGCAGTGGGAGGGGGGGTGTCCCATCCCGCCGCCTATAAGAACGATCAAGCGCCGCTATGATCGTTCTTATGGTGCACAGAATCGCCGGCTGAAGAGATGGATATCTGAATGATGCCTGTGGCTGCACCCATCATTCAGATATCCTCACTGAAAGTCCAGGACGTCAATTGACGGCCTTGGTATTGAAGTGGTTAATGATGCTTAACTTAAAAAATAAATGAATGAAAAATTCCTTTACATATTGTACCTGCTGGGTGTCTATAGTTTGCCTGTGAAATCGTCTTTGAGAACCCGGGTCTTGCCCGAGGGAACATGTATCAATGGAAAAAAAGTTTTAAAAACGGTGATTATTTCAGGAGTCCTGCTCCTGAAAAAACGACCGTTTTTTAAACTTGTTTCCATTGATACATGTTCCCTGGGGCAAGACCCGGGTTCTCAAAGACGTTTTCCAACAATAACTTGAATATTGGTCTTTAAAATGATCGTTTTTTGTATTCGAACGTTCGAGTCCCATAGACTTCAATGGGGTTCTAAATCTTTGCGCAAACGGTCGGTCTGTTCGAACGTTCTGGTGCGAACCGAACGCGGGGGTGTTCGGCTCATCCCTACTAAGGATCATCCCTGGAGCTCTCCACAGTATACCACTGACGATCACCCGTCTCTCTGCAGAGCCTGTCTTGACCCCCCTGAGAAGCGCGGTCACAGGCTAGCTGGTAAGCCTCCCCTTTTATTCACTGGTGGTTGGTAGGGATGAGCCGAACACCCCCCTGTTCGGTTTGCACCAGAACCTTCGAACGGACCGACCGTTCGAACAAGTGGAGTAAGGGGCGCTAACTAATGATATCATTAGCATATATTATGTAACATTGATGTGAAAAATATATGTGAAAATCATGCCACAACAATATAACAGCAAATTAATAACAAAACAGTGAATACAACAATGGTGCAATGGCGGTAGACAATGGATGTCTACCCAGAGTCCATAAATAAGATGTGCAATATTGTGCTGGAAAACAATAGTGATCTTTAGAGTGATCTTTGGAGTGCTCCGTGTTAGATCTTCCAAATAATAAATTCCACCTTCACCAAAGTGCCACCACAAGTGGGGATAGATGGCTCCTTACCCGATGGTGTTGACCTATTAATTAAAATAAGGTCAAATGAGCTCAGGAATCAGCTGCTACCCGTGGGAAACTCGATTTCAGACCAAGTTGTTAACAGATCTCATAGAAGGAGAAAAACAACTTCCATAGTGTAAAACCTTTTATTGGAGTAAAAATGCTAAAAATACAGTGCCGAGTGGCCTCTTACTTGGAATGGTGCCCGTAATCCCGGCACTGAGGCTGTAGATATGTAGGGATTGGAGAGAGATGGTGTGGTAAGCTGGTGAAGCCGGCATGCGTTCCACCGCCGTCAGCTTGAGAACCAGGAAACCGGAAGTGAGCTAGTAGTGCGTGCCCAGGACGGATCGTTCGGGCAAACTTTTAGAACCCCATTGACGTCTATGGGACTCGAACGTTCGAATTCAAAAGTGCTTATTTTAAAGCCTAATATGCAGGTTATTGTCGTAAAACATCTTTGAGAACCCGGGTCTTGCCCCAGGGAACATGTATCAATGGAAAAAAGTTTAAAAAACTGTAGTTTTTTTAGGAGCAGGACGTTTTTAAAACTTTCTTTCCATTATTACATGTTCCCTCGGGCAAGACCCGGGTTCTCACAGATGTTTTTACAGGAATACTATAGACACCCAGCAGGTACAATATTTAACCACTTCAGCCCCGGACCATATTGCTGCCCAACGACCAGAGCACTTTTTGCGATCGCTTTAACTGACGATTGCGCGGTCGTACGACGTGGCTCCCAAACAAAATTGGCGTCCTTTTTTTCCCCACAAATAGAGCTTTCTTTTGGTGGTATTTGATCATCTCTGCGGTTTTTATTTTTTGCGCTATAAACAAAAATAGAGCGACAATTTTGAAAAAAATGCAATATTTTTTACTTGTTTCTGTAATAAATATCCCCAAAAATATATAAAAAAAAATGTTTTTCCTCAGTTTAGGCCGATACGTATTCTTCTACATATTTTTCGTTAAAAAAATCGCAATTAGCGTTTATTGATTGGTTTGCGCAAAAGTTATAGCGTTTACAAAATAGGGGGTAGTTTTATGGCATTTTTATTATTATTATTTTTTTTACTAGTAATGGCGGCGATCAGCGTTTATTTTCAGTACTGCGACCTTATGGCGGACACTTCGGACACTTTTGACACATTTTTGGGACCATTGGCATTTTTTTAGCGATCAATGCTATAAAAATGCATTGGATTACTATAAAAATGCCACTGGCAGTGAAGGGGTTAACACTTGGGTGGTGGGGAAGGGGTTAGGTGTGTTCCTGGTGTGTTCTAACTGTATGGGGGGGTGGCCTCACTAGGGGAAATCACTGATCTTCTGTTCATACATTGTATGAACAGAAAATCAGCGTTTCCCCCGCTGACAGGAACGAAAGCTGTGTGTTTACACACACAGCTCCCATTCCCCGCTCTGTAACGAGCGCTCCCGTGTGCCCGGCAGCGATCGTGCCCACCAGGCACGCGCACGGGACTCGGGGGCGAGCGGGGGGCGCGCGCGCGGGACTCGGGGGCGAGCGGGGGGGCGCGCGCGCGCGGGCCGCCGGCGGCGCGCACGCGCCCCCTAGTGGCCGTCGAATGTGGCGACGTAGAGCTACGGGCTCTCGCGCAGGAGGCGTATAACGGCGGCTGGTCGGAAAGCGGTTAAAGGAATGTTTCCTTTTTTTATTTTTTTATTTAAGCATCATTAAAATCACTGCTCCTGCATCAGGAGCAGTGATTTTAATGATGATTAAAAAATAAATAAAAATAAATTCCTTTAAATATTGTACCTGCTGGGTGTCTATACCTGTGATAATGTTTTTAAATCGCACAATCGCCTGCCAGTAGATTAGGAACTATACAGTGTATATACAGTGTATAGTTATATGTACAACACCTGGGATGTATATATATCCTCTACACACTGTAACATTAACTGACTAGCCTGCCTGCTCTATCTACCTGCAAAAAAGGACACTCTCTCTGTCTCTCTCTGTTCTCTGTTAACTGCCGCAACACACTACACAAGGCCGCCCTACAGGCAGCCTTTTATAGTGTGGGGCGTGTACTAAACCACCTGAGCCATAATTGGCCAAAGCCACCCTGGCTTTGGCCAGTTATGGCTCTCCGTTTTTTGCGCGCTGTGATTGGCCAAGCATGCGGGTCAGAGTGCATGCTTGGCCAATCATCAGCGTGCAATGCCGCAGTGAATTATGGGCCGTGACGCGTCACTCGAATTTGGCGCGAACGGCCCATAACGTTCGAATTTCGTACTGGACACTCATTTTTCTGTACACTTTTGAATAATTTTGCAACATGTAATTTATTTTTAGCGCTACACATATTTATTCTTATTTTGTTTTGCTTTGTATCCAGCTTTTGTGTTTAGCAGCAGAATCTTTCATTAGACACATTTATTTCAATTTATTTCACATCATTCACCTAGCGCAAATTCCCATTCCCCTCCCCCCCTTTTCCATTCTGCTTATGAGTCGTTCATTGGATGAATGTCACAAGCATTCGTCCAGCCTGCATTTGTGGACTTAACCAACTGTTTATTGTGCATTGGTTTGCCTGCATACATTGTGCTGAAGAGTGTCCCTCTTCCGTAGCCGAGTTGGAAGGTTTGCACAGAGGATGGAACCCACCCTCAGCACAGCACGTAAAGCATGTGGCAAATCCTTTGTGAATTGACCCCGACGTGACTGCGATTATTGCTGAAAACAAACCGTTGCTTCTATAAAGCAGATCTCTCATTATCTCCAGATAAATGAAGCATAATGGAATGTTACTATAGCAGAGCTCCTGAAATCACCCAGCTTATTAGTGTTATTGCTGACTCAGCACGGCGCATTGTCCTCTCCCCTGCAGAACACAAGCGATGGGCACATTTTCACACGCCAACTAATTTGCATCCCAATGCGCCTTTGGAGAGAGCTGGGGGTGAAATCAGCGGATAGACTGAATGACAAACTCTCTACCTAACCAGAAAAGCAAGAGGAAGCCAAATGTTTCTTATGACAGAACCACACCTTCCCACCGGGGTTCCTAGAGAACCACACCTCCCAACCTACTTCCTACAGAACCGCACCTCCCAACCTACTTCCTAGAGAACCACACCTCCCAACCTACTTCCTACAGAACCACACCTCCCAACCTTCTTCCTACAGAACCACACCTCCCAACCTACTTCCTAGAGAACCACACCTCCTAACCTACTTCCTACAGAACCACACCTCCCAACCTACTTCCTAAAGAGCCACACCTCCCAACCTACTTCCTACAGAACCACACCTCCCAACCTACTTCCTACAGAACCACACCTCCCAACCTACTTCCTACAGAACCGCACCTCTCAACCTACTTCCTACAGAACCACACCTTCCAACCTACTTCCTACAGAACCGCACCTCCCAACCTACTTCCTACAGAACCACACCTCCCAACCTACTTCCTACAGAACCACACCTCCCAACCTACTTCCTACAGAACCACACCTCCCAACCTACTTCCTACAGAACCACACCTCCCAACCTACTTCCTACAGAACCACACCTCCCAACCTACTTCCTACAGAACCACACCTCCCAACCTACTTCCTACAGAACCATACCACCCAACCTACTTCCTACAGAACCACATCTCCCAACCTACTTCCTAGAGAACCACACCTCCCAACCTACTTCCTACAGAACCGCACCTCCCAACCTACTTCCTACAGAACCGCACCTCCCAACCTACTTCCTACAGAACCACACCTCCCAACCTACTTCCTACAGAACCACACCTCCCAACCTACTTCCTAGAGAACCACACCTCCCAACCTACTTCCTACAGAACTACACCTCCCAACCTACTTCCTACAGAACTATACCTCCCAACCTACTTCCTACAGAACCACACCTCCCAACCTACTTCCTACAGAACCACACCTCCCAACCTACTTCCTAGAGAACCACACCTCTCAACCTACTTCCTACAGAACTACACCTCCCAACCTACTTCCTACAGAACCACACCTCCCAACCTACTTCCTACAGAACTACACCTCCCAATCTACTTCCTACAGAACCACCCCTCCCAACCTACTTCCTACAGAACCGCACCTCACAACCTACTTCCTACAGAGCCACACTTTTCCACCAAGGTTCCTAGAGAACCGCACCCCCAGCCTACTTCCTACAGAACCACACCTCCTAACATACTTTCTACAGAACCACACCTCCCAACCTACTTCCTACAGAATCAAACCTCCCAACCTACTTCCTACAGAACCACACCTCCCAACCTACTTTCTACAGAATCACACCTACTACCTACAGAACCACACCTCCCAACCTACTTCCTACAGAACCACACCTCCCAACCTACTTCCTACAGAACCATACTTTCCAACCTACTTCCTACAGAACCACACCTCCCAACCTACTTCCTACAGAACCACACCTCCTTCCTACAGAACCACACCTCCCAACCTACTTCCTACAGAACCACACCTCCCAACCTACTTCCTACAGAACCACACCTCCCAACCTACCTCCTACAGAACCATACTTTCCAACCTACTTCCTACAGAACCACACCTCCCAACCTACTTCCTACAGAACCACACCTCCCAACCTACTTTCTACAGAACCACACCTCCCAACCTACTTCCTACAGAACCATACTTTCCAACCTACTTCCTACAGAACCACACCTTCCAACCTACTTCCTACAGAACCATACCTCCCAACCTACTTTCTACATAACCACACCTCCCAACCTACTTCCTACAGAACCACACCTCCCAACCTACTTCCTACAGAACCACACTTCCCAACCCACTTCCTACAGAACCATACCTCCCAACCTACTTCCTACAGAACCACACCTCCCAACCTACTTCCTACAGAACCACACCTTCCAACCTACTTCCTACAGAACCACACCTCCCAACCTACTTCCTACAGAACCATACCTCCCAAACTACTTCCTACAGAACCACACCTTCCCAACCTACTTCTTACAAAACCACACCTCCCAACCTACTTCCTACAGAACCACACCTCCCAACCTACTTCCTACAGAACCACAACAGCAGCCGGGGAGAGGAGAGGAAAGGAGGGAAGCCAGCAGCACTTTAGTGGGGGGTACAACACAAGGGAAAGCCTGGGCAGTAGAGGGAATCTAGTGGCTAGGTTGTGCCCAGGCATACCCCCTGTGCCTGCCTATGGGTGTCCCACACATTGCTGCAACCCTGTGTAGAAGAGTATGTATGTAGAAGAGTATGTAATAGCCTCAGTCCAGATTCCCCATGATTAAGCTCCAGAGGCAGGGCAAAACACATTGGGGGTGTGGCCTGATTGGAGCCTGGGCTGAGGCTGTTACATACTCTCCTACACAGGGTTTGCAGTGGTGTACGGCTTTTGGGACACCTTTAGACATGTGAGGTTCATTTCGTTTTGAATCGAAATTCGGACACATTTTTCATTATTCAGAAATTTGGATGTGTCCAAATTTACAAAATACAATAGTAACTGAATTAAAACGATTTCACAATAATGAAACCAGATTTCGGAAGAAATTCAAATTGGATTTTTTTCCTAATCTAATTTGAATAAAAATTTCTGAAGAGAATAAAATACAATATAAAATACTCTAAATATAATATAGAGTAGAATGGAAAAATGGAAAAAGAATATAATAGAATAGAAAATAAAATACAGTAATACCTTGGATTATTTGTTCCGGAAACATGCTTGTAATCCAAAGCACTTGTATATCAAAAGTGAGTTTCCCAATAAAAATGAATGGAAGCTCAGATGATTTGTTCCACAACCACTGCTATGCTTTTTTTTATATATTTTTACGTTATGTCTAGACACCCTTTTTCCTTCATACATTAATGTTTGGCAGCCGTTGGGACACGCTTCATCCTAGCTGGCACTCACAGCGGTTGGCATACAGATTAGGATCCTCTAGGGAGTGGCACCCATATTTTTGCATGCTGGGACTTGTAGTTCAGTGCTGATGTTTGTGCTGCTATCTGGACCCTGGGACTTATAGTTCCATATACACTGCCTGCTACTATCTGGACACTGGGACTTGCAGTTCTGTGTTGACTGCATGCAACTGGCTGGGCCCTGGGACTGCTGGGACTTGTAGTGCTGCCTAAGTATGTAGCTCCCCACATTCCTATTTTCTAGTCTTTGTAATTTTCACTCACGCTTGTTAGATTTCTCCTC
The DNA here is from genome assembly GCA_029574335.1 of Rana kukunoris. Lineage (NCBI taxonomy): Eukaryota > Metazoa > Chordata > Amphibia > Anura > Ranidae > Rana > Rana kukunoris. Next base: position 542,378,558 of record CM056052.1, on the reverse strand, counting down.
CTCCATTCTGATTTTTTTCTGCCCCATTGTGTGCTGAACCCCCCTCAATAAATGCCCCCCCCCCCCGCACATTGAGTCCTGTGTTCTTATCCTGCATGCTCCAAGATTGTCACACTTCCAAATAAGTGACAAAAAGGAGCAATGCGGAACTAATCAGTTATGGAAAGTGTAAAAAGGTTGTAGAAAGTGTAGAAATCCAGTTCCCTTGGCAGAAACTAAAAAAAAAACTCATATCGAGCATTTTTGTACAGATTTTAGGCACGTTGTGCGTTTTTTATGCCAGAAAGCTCCAATCAAAAACGCAAACAAGAAGGATTCTAAAAGCTGAGCCTAAAATATGCCTCTAAACCAGTGGCGGCAGGTGTTTTTTGTTTTATTTTGAGGGGGCAATCAATTCACCTGCCGCTATCCACCCCCTGGTTCCCCCCACTTCCTCTTCGGTTGGTCAGTCAGTCAGGGCTTCCGCACTTACCCCATCTAGCGGGCAGCGCGGTGGGCATTGGCGGCGTTTCTCCAAGCTGCTTGTTTGCGTCTCCTCCCTCCACTCCTATGTGCGCCGTGTGTCTCCTCCCTCCTCCTCCTTCTGCCGGCCAATCCGATCAGATATAACAAACTATTTAAATTTTCAGTCTTTTTTCATTTGTTTATCAAAAAATGTTATAAAAACCACAGTGGTGATTAACCACTTGCTTACTGGGCACATACACCCCCCTCCTGCCCAGGTGAAATTTCAGCTTCCGGCACTGCGTCGCTTTAACTCACAATTGCGCGGTCGTGCGACGTGGCTCCCAAACAAAATTGACGTCCTTTTTTCCCCACCAGTTGAGCTTTCTTTTGGCGGTATTTGATCGCCTCTGCGGTTTTTTATTTTTTGCGCTATAAACAAAAAAGAGCTACAATTTTGAAAAAAAAAATGCAATATTTTTAACTTGTTGCTATAATAAATAGCCCAATTTAAAAAAAAAAAACATTTTTTTTTATCAGTTTAGGCCGATACGTATTCTACATATTTTTGGTAAAAAAATCAATAAAAAAAATCGCAATAAGCGACTGGTTTGCGCAAAAGTTATAGCGCCTACAAAATAGGGGACAGAATTTTTTTTTTTATTATTATTATTGTTTTTTTACTAGTAATGGCGGCGATCTGCGATTTTTATTGGGACGGCGACATTATGGCGGACACATCGGACACATTTTTGGCGCCATTCACATTTATACTGCGATCAGTGCTATAAATATGCACTAATTACTGTATAAATGTGACTGGCATTGAAGGGGTTAACACTAGGGGGTGAGGAAGGGGTTAAATATGTTCCCTGTATAGTGTTCTAACTCTGGGGGGAGGGGGGGTGACTGGGGGAGGTGACCGATCTGTGTCCCTATGTACAAGGGACAAAGATTGGTCTCCTCTCCAGAGACAGGACGCTGTCTGTGTGAGTCGGCAATGAGAGATGATCTGATATGTTTACATATCAGATCATCTCTCATTGGCCGCACAGATCGCATAGCAAACGGCCACTCTGATTGGCTTTTCGCCGCGATCTGTGATTGGCTGTGTCCAAGGGACACGGCCAACACAGTTTCCCCCGATGTGCGCTCGGGAGTGCGCGCGGGGAACGCCAAAAGGGGCGGACGTCAATTAATGTCCAGTTGGATTTTCAGGTCCGCGCTGTAGCCGTCATTCTGCTATACCTCGGGCCTCAGGAGGTTAAATACAACCAAAAGAGAGCTTTATTTGTGTGAAAAATGATAAAACTGTCAGTACAGCGTTGCATGACTGCACAATTTTCATTCAAAGTGTGACAGCGCTGGGAGCTAGAAATTGGCCTGGGCAGGAAGGGGGTAAAAGTGCCCAGTAGGCAAGTGGTTAAAAATAATCCAAACTCTTCCTGGATAAGTGGCTGCTGGTGCGGCATCAAGCTGTTAATGGATTATTTCTTACACTTGCTGAGCCAACGATAACCTGCCAGAAAAAAAAATGACAGATTTTTACTGACATAAAATATCTCTAACAGACATTTACTGACAGCTGTAAAAAGAAAAGATGGGTGTTTGCCCCCCCCCCCCATAGAAACCAGTGCTGTGATTCTCAGGAAGCAAGGCGACGGCGTGGCAAATCCAATTAAAGCCGCTCTCTCTCTCTCTCTTTCTTCTACCTTTGGCTGACAGAAAGGGGGAGGAAGGCCACTGGCTGTGTCTGTATATCTCCCCGATCGTTTTTTTTTACTGTGCTCATGCTGGGGGAAGCCAGAGAGAGAGCCACGCTGTACCCGCACCAACCAGAAAGCCCCGCTGTACGCGCACCACCAGAGAGGGAGTCACGCTGTACCCGCACCAACCAGAAAGCCCCGCTGTACGCGCACCACCAGAGAGGGAGTCACGCTGTACCCGCACCAACCAGAAAGTCCTGCTGTACCCGCACCACCAGAGAGGGAGCCACGCTTTACCCGCACCACCAGAGAGGGAGCTACACTGTACCCGCATGGCCAGAGAGGGAGCCCCGCTGTACCCGCACCACCAGAGAGAGAGCCCCGCTGTACCCGCATGGCCAGAGAGGGAGCCACGCTCTATGCGCACCACCAGAGAGAGAGCCCCGCTGTACCCGCATGGCCAGAGAGGGAGCCCCGCTGTATGCGCACCACCAGAGAGGGAGCCACGCTTTACCCGCACCACCAGAGAGGGAGCTACACTGTACCCGCATGGCCAGAGAGGGAGCCCCGCTGTACCCGCACCACCAGAGAGAGAGCCCCGCTGTACCCGCATGGCCAGAGAGGGAGCCCCGCTGTACCCGCATGGCCAGAGAGGGAGCCACGTTGTATGCGCACCACCAGAGAGGGAGCCAGGCTGTACCCGCACCACAACAGAGTGAGAAAGACCGAGCCACTCCCAGGGTATAGGTATGCTACCCTACTGACTAGAGTCACCCCAGGCAACCCAGAGTGAGTGAACATCCAGTCAGAGGGATCACTTATCCTAGGGACTGATCATCAAAGTGGTACAGCCCAGGCTCTCCCGTCCCACTGGGTGACACGAGTGACCAGCCAGCACGTCCATTAATTAAAAACGCACGCCAATATTAGCGTTTTGAATGCTTTCTAGTGTACAGGGGGGATTTGGGGTCTTATAAACACTCGATACCTCTATAGGAATACCTGTCACGTGACTATTACTGTTGTTGATGTTTACATTCCTTGTGGCATCAAAAAAGTGAAAAAATTAAAATAAAATTATAAACGAAAAAAATGAAATAAGAGCGCCCCTATTCTCCTGTGCTAGTGCGCATAGGCACATGCGTGCGTCGGTCCTGAACACACGCAAACCGCAATCATCCCACATACTGTATGTGAGGTATCACTGTGAATGTCAGATCATGGGCAGTAATTCTAGCACCAGAATTCTGCTGTACATGTAACGTGGTAACATGTAAAGGCTTTTAAAGCATTGCCTAGAGAAAAATGTACGTTGTTTGTCGTTGTTGTGCCGGCGTGCTCAATTTTAAAGCGTGACATGTTTGGTATCTATTTTCTCGGCGTGACATAATTTTTTATATTTTACAAAAAATTGGGTTATGTTTTGTGGGTTTTTTATTATTTTTTTTGCATTAAAACTTTAAAAAGTGTATTTTTTTTATTTTTTCCCCCCAAAAACTGCGTTCGAAAAACCGCTGCGTAAATACCGTGTGACATACAAAATGGCAAAACCACCCAATTATCTCTGTAGGGTCTCCCCTTTAAAAAAAATATATAACGTTTGGGGGTACTAACTAATTTAGATTTTCGCATTTAAACAAAAAGTGGCAGAAAATGCCCGATTTTCAACTGGTCTGTAGGATGTTTAGAAAGCTGTAGAATTGAAGGAAGTGTCGAAAATTGTTAAAACTGTACAGTGTTCCAGAGTTGTAGAAATTGGAGAACAAGATAGAGTTGCAGAAAGTTATAGAATGGTTCAAAAATGTTGAATATTAGAGTTGTAATGCCACGTACACACGACTGTTTTTCGGGTTGTAAAAAATTAAGGGCCAGATTCAGGTACACGTACATTTGCAAAGCGTATCCGAGATACGCTACGCAGCCGTATTTTACCAGGCTGTCTAACGAATTCTGGTAGATTTTTGCCCGTACGATACGGCGGCGTAGTCTATTTCTCGCCGCGTAATCGAAATACGCGATTAGGGGGCGTGAAGCATTTAAATTAGGCGCGTCCCCGCGGCGATCGAACTGCGCATGCTCCATTCAGAAATTTCCCGCCGTGCATTGTGCGAAATCACGTCGTTACGTCATTCGTTGTTTGAGTAGCGTCGTTTACGGACATTCCTATTCCCGGACGACTTACGTAAAAAATAATAAAAGACGTCGGAAAACGTAGAAATTCGACGCGGGAACGACGGCCATACTTAACATGCGCTGTCTAATATTAGACCAGCAAAAAGCTGGTATAGTGTTACGCAAAAAAAAGATGACTAAAGATGCCGTAAGAGATTGCGATAGACGTTCGTAATTTCTGGGATCGCCGGCAAAAGCTCATTAGCATACCCCGACGCGGAAAACGACGGGAAGTCCACCCAGTGGCCACAATTTTATTGCAGCGTAGATCCGAAGGCGTACGAACACGTAATCCAGTCGAATTTAAGCCCGCAGCCGTCTTTTCGTGGTTTGAGGTTTCCGACTAGCTAAAAACGCGCGTAATTAGAAAGTACTCCAGTCTAACACCAGTTAGACAGGAGTAAGGGCTCTGTGAATCTGGCCCAAAGTTTTTTTTTATGTCATCAACCACTTAACCCCCGGACCATATTGCTGCCCAATGACCAGAGCACTTTTTGTGATTCGACACTGCGTTGCTTCAACTGACAATTGCGCGGTCGTGCGACGTGGCTCCCAAACAAAATTGGCGTAATTTTTTTCCCACAAATAGAGCTTTCTTTTAGTGGTATATGATCATCTCCAAAGCTCCAAAGTCAAAAGTCTTGGGGTCATCTTTGACTCCTACATGACAATGGACGCACAAATAGGGTCAGTAGGCAGCGAATCTCACCATCTGCTGCGCTTACTACGCAGACTTATTCCTTTTATCCCCAAAGAAGACGTAGCAGTCGTGGTGGGAACAATTGTGAACTCCAGACTGGACTATGCAAATGCCCTTTACCTCGGACTCCCAAAGTACCAAATCGCTCGTCTGCAAATCGTTCAAAATACGGCCGCCAGACTTGTGACTGGGAAAAAACCCTGGGAATCAATCTCACCTTCACTGAGATCCCTTCATTGGCTGCCAGTAAAGGACAGAATCACTTTTAAAGTGCTCTGCCTGACTCATAAGTGCATCCATGGGAAAGCCCCGCAATATCTATGCGAAAAGATAAAAGCCCACAATCCCAATCGCGTTCTGCGATCCACCGACCAAAATTTGGTCAAAGTACCCAAAGCCAGATTCAAGTCCAAAGGAGAAAGAAGGTTTGCTGTCCAGGGTCCCAGACTATGGAACGCTTTACCAACCAGCATTCGGTTGGAGGAAAACCACCTGAGCTTCAGAAGACAGATTAAAACTCTGCTCTTTTGATGTCATGAGAGACAGGAACAACGAGCGCCCAGAGGCGATTTAGTTCGCATGTGTTGCGCTATATAAGTTTTTCATTCATCTCTGCGGTCTTTTTTTTTTTGCGCTATAAACAAAAATAGAGCGACTATATATGCAATATTTTTTACATTTTGCTATAATAAATATCCCCCAAATATATCTAAAAAAAAAAAATTTCCTCAGTTTAGGGCGATACGTATTCTTCTACATATTTTTCGTTAAAAAAAAAAAAGCAATAAGCGTTTATTGATTGGTTTGCGCAAAAGTTATAGCGTTTACAAAATAGGGGGTAGTTTTATGGCATTTTTATTACTTTTTTTTTTTTACTAGTAATGGCGGCGATCAGCGTTTTTTTTCAGTACTGCGACATTATGGTGGACACTTCGAACACTTTTGACACATTTTTGGGACCATTGGCATTTTTTTAGCGATCAGTGCTATAAAAATGTATTGGATTACTATAAAAATGCCATTGGCAATGAAGGGGTTAACACTAGGGGGCAGGGAAGGGGTTAAGTATGTTCCTGGGTGTGTTCTAACTGTATGGGGGGGTGACCTCACTAGGGGAAATCACTGATCTTCTGTTCATACATTGTATGAACAGAAGATCAGCATTTCTCCCCTGACAGGACCGGGAGCTGTGTGTTTACACACATAGCTCCCGGTCCTCGCTCTGTACTGAGCGATCGCGGGTGCCCGGCGGCAATCGTGCCCGCCGGGCACGCGCACGGGACTCGGGGGCGAGCTGTAAAGTTATAGAGAATGTAGAAAGGTGTAAAGTTATAGAGAATGTAGAAAGGTGTAAAGTTATAGAGAATGTAGAAAGGTGTAAAGTTATAGAGAATGCTGTAAGATGTAAAGTTATAGAGAATGCTGTAAGATGTAAAGTTATAGGGACTGTAGAAAGATGTAAAGTTATAGAGAATGTAGAAAGGTGTAAAGTTATAGAGAATGTAGAAAGGTGTAAAGTTATAGAGAATGGGCCAGATTCAGGTAGAGTTACTCTGGAGTATCAGTGATACTCCAGCCTAACTCTCACTATGAGCCGGCGTTTCTGTTTTCTGTAGTCAGAAAACAAGAAACGCCGGGTTGGAGTTCCTATACGAGCGGCGTAATTGTATTACGCCGTCGAATCGGAACTGCAATTTTAAAAATGGCGCTGGGGGCATTCCCGCTGATTAACGCCGAGAATATGTTAATCAGCGCGAATCGGCAATTCACGATCGTATTCGGGCGCAACGCAGTGACTTTCCAACGTTTCCGTAAGAGATACGCGGCGTAAAGATAAAGCAGCCCCCTAGTGGAGTATCCTATGTTAAGTATGGCCGTCGTCATCGCGTCGAAAAAAAAAAATGTGAGTCGTTTGCGTAAAACGTCCGTGAATGGGGATTGACGTCATTGACGTTCCCTGAAAGAATTTGGAGCATGCGCACTGACAGTCGACGCATGCGCAGTACGTTCGCCGCGGGATCGCGCCTAGTTATAATAATACACGCCCCCTACCCGCCCAATTTGAATTCCGCCGGCTCATTTTCGCTACGCCGCCGCAACTTTAGGAGCAAGTGCTTTGTGAATAACAGTATTTGCTCCTAAAGTTTCGGCAGAGTAACGTAAATGAGAAACGTTACTCCAGATTAAAGATTCGCCCATCTACCTGAATCTGGCCCAATGTAGAAAGATGTAAAGTTATAGAGAATGCTGTAAGATGTAAATTTATAGAGAATGTTGAAAAATGTAAAGTTATAGAGAATGTTGAAAGATGTAAAGTTATAGAGAATGTAGAGAGGTGTAAAGTTATAAAGAATGCTGAAAGATGTAAAGTTATAGAGAATGCTGTAAGATGTAAAGTTATAGAGAATGCTGAAAGATGTAAAGTTATAGAGAATGTAGAAAGGTGTAAAGTTATAGAGAATGTAGAAAGGTGTAAAGTTAAAAAAAAAATGCTGAAAGATGTAAAGTTATAGAGAATGCAGAAAGGTGTATAGTTATAAAGAATGCTGAAAGATGAAAAGTTATAGAGAATGTAGAAAGGTGTAAAGTTATAGAGAATGTAGAAAGATGTAAAGTTATAGAGAATGTAGAAATTGTAAAGTTATAGAGAATGCTGTAAGATGTAACGTTATAGGGAATGTTAAAAAATGTAAAGTTATAGAGAATGTAGAAAGATGTAAAGTTATAGAGAATGTAGAAAGGTGTAAAGTTATAGAGAATGTAGAAAGGTGTAAAGTTATAGAGAATGTAGAAAGATGTAAAGTTATAGAGAATGTAGAAAGGTGTAAAGTTATAGAGAATGTAGAAAGGTGTAAAGTTATAAAGAATGTAGAAAGTTGTAAAGTTATAGAGAATGTAGAAAGGTGTAAAGTTATAGAGAATATAGAAAGTTGTAAAGTTATAGAGAATGTAGAAAGGTGTGGAGTCCTAAAAAGTGAGTACAATTGTAGAGTCGTAGAAGATACGCCTTAGTCGTAGAAGATGTAGTTGTACAATTTTAGAGGATTCAGAAGTTGTAGAATGTGTAGTTGTAGAGTTATGGAGAGTGTACAGTAGGAAAACATTTTAGAGTTGTAGAAAATGTAATGAAATGTAGAAACTGCGCTCAGTAGCTGCAACTTCATTCTTCCTTAGAGTAAAAGAGAAGTAATATTGTACAGAGAAAGTGCTGAGTAGTCTATGTAGCTGTGACCACAACCCTCCCAGCAGAGGACACAGGATCTGCATTCACTTTCACTGATTAGGAATTGTCGGGCCGTCTTAAAGTGGCAGTCTGTGTATGTAGTGGTCTCTGCGTGTTGTTGTGTATGTCTGTAGAGGTCTGTGTAAAGGTCTCTATCTGTAGAGGTCTGTATATGTAATGGCCTCTATATGTAGATTTATATATATGTAGTGGTCTTTATCTGTAGTGGTCTGTATGTGTAGAGATCTCTGTATGTAGTGGTCTCTATCTATAGAGGTATGTAGAGGTCTTTGTATGTAGAGATCTCTGTATGTGTAGTGGTCTCTATGTGTAGCAGTCTCTATATGTAGTGGTCTGTATGTGTAGAGGTCTATATGTGTAGCAGTCTCTATATGTAGAGGTCTCTGGATCTGTAGTAGTCTGTATGTGTAGCAGTCTCTATATATAGTGGTCTGTATGTGTAGAGGTCTATATGTGCAGCAGTCCCTATCTGTAGTGGTCTGTACTGTATGTGTTGTGAGATCTCTATCTGTAGCAGTCTGTAATGGGATGTATGTGTAGCAGTCTCTATCTGTAGTGGGATGTATATGCAGCAGTCTCTATCTGTAGTGGGATGTATATGTAGCAGTCTCTATCTGTAGTGGGATGTATATGCAGCAGTCTCTATCTGTAGTGGGATGTATATGCAGCAGTCTCCTATCTGTAGTGGGATGTATATGTAGCAGTCTCCTATCTGTAGTAGGATGTATGTGTAGCAGTCTCTATCTGTAGTGGGATGTATATGTAGCAGTCTCCTATCTGGAGTAGGATGTATATGTAACAGTCTCTCTCTGTAGTGGGATGTATATGCAGCAGTCTCCTATCTGTAGTGGGATGTATATGTAGCAGTCTCCTATCTGTAGTAGGATGTATGTGTAGCAGTCTCTATCTGTAGTGGGATGTATATGTAGCAGTCTTTATCTGTAGTGGGATGTATATGTAGCAGTCTCTATCTGTAGTGGGATGTATATGCAGCAGTCTCCTATCTGTAGTGGGATGTATATGTAGCAGTCTCCTATCTGTAGTAGGATGTATATGTAACAGTCTCTATCTGTAGTGGGATGTATATGTAGCAGTCTCCTATCTGTAGTGGGATGTATGTGTAGCAGTCTCTATCTGTAGTGGGATGTATATGTAGCAGTCTCTATCTGTAGTGGGATGTATATGTAGCAGTCTCCTATCTGTAGTGGGATGTATGTGTAGCAGTCTCTATCTGTAGTGGGATGTATATGTAGCAGTCTCTATCTGTAGTGGGATGTATATGTAGCAGTCTCTATCTGTAGTGGGATGTATATGTAGCAGTCTTTATCTGTAGTGGGATGTATATGTAGCAGTCTCCTATCTGTAGTGGGATGTATGTGTAGCAGTCTCTATCTGTAGTGGGATGTATATGTAGCAGTCTCTATCTGTAGTGTGATGTATATGTAGCAGTCTTTATCTGTAGTGGGATGTATATGTAGCAGTCTCCTATCTGTAGTAGTCTGTATGTGTAGCAGTCTCATATCTGTAGCGATCTCTGTACATAGAAGTCTGTGTGTGTATATAGCAGTCTCTGTGTATACATATATAGTGATTTGTGTGTATATAGCGGTCTATGGGTATATATATATATATATATATATATATATATATATATATATATAGTGATCTGTGTTTACAGAGGTTTATATATATATAGTGATCTATGTGTATATAGCTGACTATGCGTGTATACAGAGGTCTATGTCTATATAGTGGTCTCTGTGTGTATAAAGTGGTCTCTGTGAGTATATAGAGGTCTCTGTGTGTATATAGCAGTCTCTGTGAGTATATAGTGGTCTCTATGTATATATAGTGGTCTCTGTGAGTATATAGAGGTCTCTGTGTATATAGCAGTCTCTGTGTCTATATAGTGGTCTCTGTGAGTATAAAGTGGTCTCTGTGAGTATATAGTGGTCTCTGTGTGTATATAGCAGTCTCTGTGAGTATATAGTGGTCTCTGTGTGTAGATAGAGGTCTCTGTGTCTATATAGGGGTCTCTGTGAGTATATTGTGGTCTCTGTGTCTATATAGTGGTCTCTGTGTGTATATAGTGGTCTCTGTGTGTAGATAGAGGTCTCTGTGTCTATATAGGGGTCTCAGTGAGTATATTGTGGTCTCTGTGTCTATATAGTGGTCTCTGTGTGTATATAGTGGTCTCTGTGTGTAGATAGAGGTCTCTGTGAGTATATAGTGGTCTCTGTGTCTATATAGAGGTCTCTGTGTATATAACGGTCTCTGTATAGCGGTGACAGTAGAGGGGGCGATGTGCACAGCAATCACAAGTGTTCCTTGGCTCTCATCATCCCAGAGCGGCTCCAGCCCTTCCTTCCAGGCACTTCCTTCCTTCCTCCTCAGTATTGGGCTGCTGGGAGGGCTGTGAGGATATAAAGTTGGGGCAGAGTGAGAAATGACACAGACTTGTATTAGCGGAGCTCTCAGAACTTCTCCGCTCCTTGGACTTTGCGCTGCGCCCGGCACCCCGCTCCGCGCCCCGCTCCTCCGCTCCTCCAGCGCAGCATGCGGTGCCTCTGCCTCCTGTGGGTTCTGCTCGCCCTGGCACAGTCGGCTCCTGTGGATGAAGTCAGCTCCACCTCGGAGTTCGTATGCCTGGACACAGACTGCTACTCCATATCCTGGGAGAAGAAGAAATTTACTAAAGCCAAGACTGTGTGCGAAGCGAGGAACGGGCAGCTGATGACCGTGCGGAACTCGGTGCAGGCAGATGTCATCTCTATGTTTCTCCTGAAAGGAGAGAAGGAAGTCAAGGTCTGGATAGGACTGGAACAGCCCTTTAAAAACCGATGTACCGATGTCTTCAAGCCTCTGAGGGGCTTCACATGGGTGAGTGGAGACAGTGATACAGACTACACCAACTGGAGGGGCCCTGGGGAGAAGAAGTGTGGGGCCCAATGTGTCACTGTCCACAAGGATGGCACTTGGGTAGAGAGTGACTGTGATTTCAAGGCTGATGGGTACTTGTGTGAATTAAATTATAAAGATTTGTGCAACCAACTTAACCTGATACCAGACTTGAACATCACTTATTCGCACACGTCCCTTGGCCTTGGGCGTAGTGGGGGCTATGCTTTCCCACTGGGCACCCATGCCCACATATCCACCATTCAGGACTCTCTGCAATGCACTAGAGATGGTGATGGGCCAATGCAATGGAGGCGTCTAATCCCAGGACCTTGGGATTGCAGTATAGAGAATGGGGGCTGCGAGATTGATTGTGTGGTGGAAGACGGCACCCCTAAATGTACATGCCCCCCAGAGACCCAACTGAAAGAAGATAACCGGACTTGTGCCAAACCGTGTGACCCCAACCCTTGTAGCCAACTTTGTTCTCCAATATCCGAGTCGCCCGGATTTATCTGCATGTGCCCAGAGGGCTATAATCTTCTCGATGATGGAAGGACTTGTATCGATATCGACGACTGTGCGGTCAACCCCAACATCTGCGACCACCACTGCACCAACACCATCGGTAGCTTCGTCTGCGGCTGCAAACCCGGAATGGATTTGGTGACCAACCACGACTGTGATAACGCAGACGGGTGCCCATCGGAATGTGTGGACATCAACGAGTGTGAAGGTCCAACGGCCCTGTGCGAGCAGGACTGTGAAAACTTCGATGGGGGCTACCGGTGTTTCTGTTTCGAAGGCTTTGTGGTGGACGAGCAAAACCCCAACAAGTGCAAAAGGTTCTGCAACACCTCCAGCTGCGATGCCGACTGCGACGTCAACGACATGCACAAGTGCGAGTGTCCAGATGGCTACATAGTGGACCAGGACGACTACGATAAGACCATCTGCACTGACGTTGATGAATGCGAGAATAACCCTTGCGACGATGGCTGTACCAATTTATTTGGGTCCTATGAATGTACCTGTCCGGAGGGTTATATAGTCAATGGCGCCGAATGCAAATCTGAGGAAGGTTCAGGTTTGCCCGAAACGACCACAAGCGGCAAACGACCCTTCGAGACGCCACCAAGCAAGCCTCCTCCGCCAGATATCCACAACCTACAGCCGGCCATGTTGCTGGGGATATGCATTGGAGTTATATCCATGTTAACTGTTCTGATAGCCATCCTGTGCCACATGCTGAGGAAGCACTACATGGAGCAGCATGCCCTGGACTACAAGACCAAACAATCTGAGTCAGATGTCAGACTGCAGCAAGTGAAGACAGATGCACAGAGGAAATATTAATGCCAGAGACTCTTCTTCATACCTGGAACTTATAGACTATACCATGCTGCCTCTGGGTACAGTGAGTAGATATAGCTAAAAACTTTGGCCCTAAAGGGCAACCAAAAGGCAAAACTCCATCGGGTTTTTATTGCCGTCACCTGACCTGAAAACCACAATGAGGGAAAATCCCAAATTTGGTGGTCACCAGAACAGGAATAGAGGGGAAACCTTCAGATGGGGACACTAGTTGTGGTGACAACCTTGCAGGGATTTCCTCTCACTTCTTGTTGTATCTATGGGACAGGAAGTGAAGGGAAATCTCCCCAATGGGACAAAAATGGCAAAAAAACTGACAGGGGTTATAATCCCTAAAAAAACAGTTTTGCCTTCAGTTCTGCTTTAAATTGGGGGCTGAATTAGAGGATGGGACAGTTGCCTTGTTGTGTCAGCTGCAAAACTTCCTCTAGTTGTAACTGGACAATCGGAGCCAGTATTTGAAGGCTGCATTGCGGGCGGAATCGCAGAGCGGTTCTGCCTTGGTTGTCGCACGATCAATCGCACTGCAATCGCGACAAACCGCATCGTGTGAAGCTTTAGCCCAAAAAAGTTCAAGAGCTTCACGTGATGCGGTCTGCCACGATTACAGCGCGATTCATCGTGACAGAACCGCACTGCATTTTTAGGTGCCATTGACACGAATGCCATCTGAAATGCGCGCTGTGTGATTTGTCATTTTACCAGAGCATTTTAAATATGTGCGATTTAAAGTCGCACTACTTTGGTTCAACTTTCATGAGACTTGAGTGCCTTAGACTGCAATGTAAACCCTCAAAAGTCACGTGAAAGTCGCACCCAAATCTTATACATGCGACAGTTGTGTAACAGTTGCCCATTATCATTGGTCTAAGCCAAAGTCGCCGCTATTCTGCATGCGATTTAAAACGCCCAAGTTTGAATACAGCCTAAGGCTCCATTTACACATGTAGGACTTTTAAAGTTGCGCGACTTTGTAGTGCAACTTTGATACAACTTTGACGCAACTTTGGATGGGTGCGACTTGGATGTGACTTTGGCTCCGACCAGTGCTAACAGACAACTGTTGCACAACTGTCGCATGTATAACATTCAGGTGCGACTTTAATGTGACTTTTGAGGGTTTACATTGCAGTCTAGGGCACTGCAGTCGCCTGAAACTCAGACCAAAGTTGTGCAGGAACCTTTTACACATTTTATTGAACGGTTGTCACTGAAAAACATAGGGTGCGACTTGTCATGCGACTTTAGTGTCCAAGGTCGCATGACAAATCACACAAGTGTGAACGAGCCTTAATCGGAGGACAAGGTGTAATGTGCAGTACTCCATAGCAGCCAATCAGAAGTTAAACATACTTTAAAATGGAATGGCTTCTTGGGGTTCCTGGAATCACTAATAGTCCCTTATTAAATAAGTCCCACTAACTAAGGCCAGCCGTACACAGTCACTTTTCCTTTTAGCTTGGATTTGTCAGATCAACAACATCTGGAGTTGATTTACTAAAGGAATCAAGTCTTTGCAAAGGTATGATTCACTTAGTAGATACGGAGAGTCTGTGTTCATCTCCAAAATCCCATCGTGTCCAAGAGAAATAAAAAAGCAGGACTTTTGCTTGCACGTGATTGGATGATTGAAGTGAACACAACTTCACTTAAGCTGAGTGAGCGTTCATGTTACTAAGTAAAGAGTCGTGTTCTTAGTAAATCAGCCCTCTGCCCACTTACTACTACTGGGGGCATTTTTTTTTTACAGTCCATTCTTATTAAATCCATCCATTATGTCCTCCATCCACTTGGGTAGAACATGTCCACCATCCACTTGGGTAGAACATGTCCATGATCCAGTTGGGTAGAACATGTCTTTTATCCAGTTGGGTAGAACATGTTCACAATCCAGTTTGGTGGAGCATGTCCATCATCCAGTTGGGTAGAGCATCATCACACTACATGGTAGGTTAAATCTGAAGAGAATCCTTTGGCCCCGTTCAGCATCGCATGTTGAGCGCAGGTAAACGCGAATGCGTTGATGTGCGTTGGCATGCTGCGTTGTGCATTGCATCTTAATATGTACTTTCTCCTCACTGCCTGGAACCTGCAAAGGATCTCCAGTGCAGCAGAGGAGCCAAACGTTTGCTGGCCTGCTGTTTATCCTTTGCATTGAGGCGCTTTGCACTGACACACATAACCGTCAGGTCAGTAAATTTACGAACGGTTTGCAAAATCCATCGTTTTTGCTTCTGTCCATGAATGTCTATTACACAACGTTACGATTACCGTGCGTTGCGTCGTGTTATGCTAAAGAAAAAGTAGGGCTTGCTCTACTTTTTCCAGTGCTAACCAACACATATCAGCCCTACACACCAGGTATGTTGTTTAGCATGGAATGTATTAATCTGACTGTACACCATACAATCTGATTGTCCAATCTCCTTTAGATCTAAGATCCACTAGGTAGTGATTTGTTACAAACTTAATACAAAACTGCTTGATTTTATACACATGGATTGTAGTTTAGGTTGTCCTCATATTGCATAGCTTGGGTGTATGTAAAGGTGATTGTACAGAGATTGTAGAATCAGATTGTATAGTGTATGGCCCGTGTTCAGATCTGTGTTCATGGCGAACTTTATTCTGGTTATTATCTACTAAAACCGAAGAGTGTTCATTCCAGTCATGTTGCAGATGTCTTGGCAACACATCTGCAGTGGCATCACTAAGGTTTGTGTCACCTGGTGCAATAAAATTGGGTGTTACCCCCCCCCCCCCAGCCACAGTGTCATGGTGTCACCCCTCAACTCCCCCCCACCCCCGCTAGCCTGCCAAAGTACTATGGTGTCAACTTCAGCCCCCCTGCCACAGTGCCATGGTGTTAACCCAGCTGCCACAGTGTCATAGTGTTCCCCCCCCCCCCCCCCCATAGTACCATGTTTTCAAACCTTGCCCCCCCCCCCCCCCTCGCTGCTACATGTCCATGATGTGACCCCCCTCGCTAGTCTGCCATAGTACCATGGTGTCAACCCTGTCCTCCCGCTAGCCTGCTATAGTACCATGGTGTCACTTCCCTGGTGTTACCCTGCCATAGTGCCATGATGTCACCCCCCCCCCTTGCTGCCATGGTGTCACTTCCCCCCCTACCTACGCTGCCATAGTGCCATGGTGTTACCCCCTTCCGCTAGCCTGCCATAGTGCCATAGTGTCACCCCCTCACTTCCCTGGGGTCACCCACTCTTAGCCTGGCATAGTGCCATGATGTCACACCCCCTCCCCCCCACTAGCCTGCCATAGTGCCATTTTTTCACCCCCCCCCCATGCTGCGGCAGTGCCAAGGTGTTACCCCCCTTCCGCTAGCCTGCCATAGTGCCATGGTGTCACATCCCAACCACCCCTCCCCCACTAGCTAGCTAAAGTGCTAGCAGGTGTCACCCGGGTGCTGTCCCCACCCCCCCCCCCCCCCCCATAGCAACACCACTGCATGACTGTTCCTTTAGCTCAGTAAATAAAGTGAAGATTTGTTCTCGCTGAATACCCATTCATGTGCAAACTCATGGGGGGGTAGAGGAAGATTGGAGGAGTAAAACAGATTTTCTTTCCTCCAGTACCTTCCAATACAAAAGCATTTAACCCTTTCAGGGCAGAGGAGCCTCATTGCAAGGGAAGATTTTAGTTTTCGTAAGAGTTCAGCTTTAAATATAAATAAACAATGCCCCCCCCCCCCATACCATATATACACTGTGTACAAGAGGAAAGTATATGAAGTATTGAGGCTGCAGAATCCTACAACAGATGGACCTCTCCGGCGCTGTCACTTTAAGACCGCTAATTAAGGGGGTAAACTTGTCATCAAACTTTATGTAAAAATACGAGTGTGATCGGGACACTTCCCCTATGAGATTTATGGAAAACGGGAAGCAGTGATGGAGCTGTTATCCATGCCAACCAATCAAATTGTTTATAAATTTGTATATAGCAGCAGTAGAGTATTGTAACATGCTGCCGTCAATTAGCAGAAGGTTTGGAGTTTAAATGATACACTTTATTAACTAACTTAAAGTAGGACTAAAGGCAAAACTTTATTTTTTTCACAAATTTTGGATCGATTAAGGTAGCATTTCTTTTTTTTTCTTGAATTTCGTTGATTTATATCCCCACTGGGTACATTTCTCTTCACTTCCTGTCCCATAGACACAACAGGAAGTGAGAGGAAATCCTTCCAAAGTGAGGGATTTACCAGAACTAGTGTCCCCATTGGAAGATTTCCCCTCTATTCCTGTTCTGGTGATCACCCAAAATATAGGATTTTCTTTCACTTGCTGTAATAACTGTAAACAGGAAAAGTAGAGAGGGTGAATCTCCTTAACAGGGGGGGGGGGGGGGCATACAAAAACTGACAGGGGTTCTAATCATTCTCCACTCTATACAAAAAAAAAAGTTTTGCCTTTAGTTATTTATGAAAGCTTTTGGGATAACTTAGATCTCTACTCCAGGTTTTATACAATAGATACATTCATTAACCCCAAACAAGGGATCTAAGTTATCCTGAGAGCTTACTTCTTTAATAACTTGTTAGCCAATAAAGAATATCACTTGGGGGCATATTTGAAAAAAACAAACTGCTGAGCAATTCACTCAGTGAAAGTGTGTGTACATTCGTTCTGTGCAAATGGGGCAAAAACAAATGTTATTAAGCAATTTCCTGGGCTTGTTAAACATTTAACATTGATTTAAAATGGAAAATACTGCATTTAGCCACTAGAGGGCGCTACGTATTGGCCAATACAGGAAATACAGTAGCCTAATAACACAAAATGTTTGGCTTTATGTTTGCACCATTTATCCACTAGGTGGTGCTATGTAAAGCAGGAACAAAAATTGTCTCTGGACAGCCTCACTCTAAACAAATTGGAGCCTTTATTGAAAGAAGGCCAGCACCATCTAGTGGTTAAATTGTGTATTTTTCATTTTAAATCAATGCAAAACATTCAACTAGCAAAGGAAATATCCTAATAACACTAGCTCTAAGTATTATACGAAATTTCCTATAATATTTTGCATTAACTAGTGGCCAAAATGTGGTATTTTCCAGTTCAAATCAATAAATGAGATACTATAAGTACATTTGACCAGTACAGGAAATAGCCCAATAATGTATTTTTTTTTTTTTTGCCTCATTCTCACAGAATGAATGTATACAAACTTTCACTAGGTGAATAGCTATGTTTTTTTTTTTTTTTTAAATAAATACACCCCTAAAGCTCAAACCTTTCTGTATACTTGAGTATATAAATATTGAAGAACGCCAGAAAACATGTTGAACTTTATGGTACACAAATCATTTTTTTTTTATGTCATTTGGGAAAACCCAGCTCAGCTCCTCTCGATGGCATGCTCCAATGATGAGCCTTTTCTTGATGAACGATGAGAATAATATTGACATTGTAGCCGGGACTGTCTGTGATCCCTCTTCTGGAAAGCTGGGATGTGATTGGCTGCAGCCAAGGAGGAGCGATGCGTTGCTTTCAAGGCGGTTTTTCCATTGCCTGTATGGAGTGTGGAAACCGCATGTAACTGCTCTCCGGAGAGAAGGGCAGAGAGTCATACTGCTTAGATTAAGTTACGGTTGGCGTTCGTCTGACTCAAAAAGCATGTGACCGAAAATAATCCTCCAGGAAGTCATAAGCAGATACAGCCCTTCCACGGAAACATGTGCGGAGATAAATACATAAGCGCCCATTACCCACTTCTTGCTATTTGCTGGCGTCAGAAATTTTTTCGATTAAAGACTGAAAGCAGGCAGGGTGATGTCATTGTTTCTTGTTCTGTGTCAGTGACTCGAAAAAAGAAGCAATGCCATGGGGGTGATGACTGGCAGACAACTAGTATTTTCGGGAGATGCTGAGCAATGGCAGCTGTTTGTACAAGTTGTCATTAATGCTGCTTGTTCGTTCTGACATTGTCTTACAGTTAACTACAAGGGTCAGTCCATCCTAAAGTGATATTTTGTTTCCTGGTAGATGACCGAGAGTTAAAGTGGAAGTACATCCTAGAACAAAACAGTCTTATAACATGTAAACCTTGGTAAATACATAGCAACATGTGTGTGTTCTTGCTGTCCAGCAATGCATTTGAAACTGATGGCTTTGTACCAGTTACTTCATGCAACTCTTTAGGATCATGGTATCTACCAGACCATAAATCATGGTATCCACCAGACTATAAATCATGGTATCCACCAGACAACAGAACATCGTATCCATCAGATCAGAGATCATGGTGTCCACCAGACCATAGATCATGGTGTCCACCAGATCAGAGATCATGGTGTCTATCAGTACACAGATCATGGTATCCACCAGACCATAAATCATGGTGTCCACCAGACCATAGATCATGGTGTCCACCAGATCAGAGATCACGGTGTCCATCAGTACACAGATCTTGGTATCCACCAGATCTGAGATCATGGTTTCCACCATCACCCATGTCCTTAGGGCCCACTAACAGGCCAGGTTTGCAAGATAATTGAAATACATCACAGGTGATATCATTTGCTGCTCAGTAATTGCAGTATTCTAGTCTGCATCTCCCCAAAGTAATACATAAATCCTGGCATGTTAGTGGGCCCTGAGGACAGGGTTGATGACCAATGCACTAGACCACAGATCTTGGTAACCACCAGACCACAGATCATGGTATCCACCAGACCACAGATTATGGTATCCACCAGACCACAGATCATGGTATGCACCAGACAACAGATCATGGTATGCACCAGACAACAGATCGTGGTATCCACCAGATCAGAGATCATGGTGTCCACCAAACTATAAATCATGGTGTCCACCTGACCATAAATTATGGTATGCACCAGACAACAGATCATGGTTTCCACCAAACTATATATTATAATGTTCACCAGATCAGAGATCATGGTTTCCATCAGACCACCGATCTTGGTATCCACCAGCCCTTTGATCATGGTATTCACTAGACAGCAGATCATGGTGTCTAAGGCCGCGTACACACGAGGAGACATGTCCGCGGAAACATGTCTGACGGACCGTTTCCAGCCGACATGTCTGAAGGGATCTTTTGGTCTGATGTGTGTACACACCATCAGACCAAAATCCCCGCAGACCAGACCGTGGTGACGTAGAAGACACCGACGTGCTAAAACACGGAAGTTCAATGCTTCCAAGCATGCGTCGAATCAATTCAAGGCATTCGCGGGGTTTCGGTCTGATGGTTGGGCATACTAACCATCGGACATGTCCAACCGACAGGTTTCCAGCGGACAAGTTTCTAAGCATGCTTAGAAACTTTTTTCCGCTGGAAACCTGTCCGCTAGGCCGTACACACGATTAAACATCTGCGGACCAGTTTCAGCGGACATGTCTCCTCGTGTGGACGCGGCCTAACAGACCATAGATCATGGTATCCACCAGACCACAGATTATAACATCCATCAGACCATAGATCATGGTATCCACCAAACCACAGATCATGGTATCCACCAAACCACAGATCAGGGTATCCACCAAACCACAGATCAGGGTATCCACCAGACCACAGATCAGGGTATCCACCAGGGCCACTGGAACCCCAACATTTTACTGATCTAGTAGGATTCTAGAAACACACCATGTTGCCCTGTATAAGCAAAGTCTTCTATCTTTAGGGGACTCCATTAATGAGGTCTATGCTTTTGGTTTCTTGCATCTGCACTCTTGTTGTGTCCACTAGAAAGGGTTCCAGCTTTCCCTGTTTAATGTAAATGATTTTAGATTATAGATAACCTAACAGGAGATGCTGGAACACCTAAGGTGGATGGAGACACGCAAAACACCCAGGTAGAAAGAAGACCGGATTTATGGCTGGAAGAACTTTCGGATCATCCAAAATATATTAGATACAGGGGGCTCATCTATAGCTAAGTATCACTTTTGGATGGACTGACCCTTTAAGTTGCAGGCTTTGTACTATATGTAAATATAACATATTACTGTGTAGATGAACAGTCTCTGAATATGGGCATCACTCATCATCATACAGGGAACACAAGCTAGGTTTTGTGTAGTGATTCTGCACTAGTTAGTAATATATGTGAATAATTATTTATTGTGTAGACCTTGTACAGCTTTGTACAGTATGTGTGTTCTTTTACTTTTTCTGTAAATTTACTTGTGCTGTTAGAAATGAGTATTTTATATCAATAAATACTTTATGATTTGTTGTTATAGTAATGTGTTTCAGTGGCAAAATTTATTGTGTGAAATATTATGATATAAAAAATATAAAAATTGGTATAAACATTGAAGCGGACCTTCTCCCCCTGTATGTACTGGGCATTGTTGCACTCCTTCCCCCCACCTCCGCAATATTTCCTTTAATTGTTTTGCTTTTTCTTTTTGTTCTCCCCATTCTGGCATTCTTGCCTAAGTGCCTCACACATCATTGACTTTGCAACCCAATGAGAAAAAAAAACTACAAATAAAAAAAAAAACTCCTAATTAAAGGGAACTCCACCTAAAAAAAATAAAAAATAATCACATATTAAAAATTGTCTGTATAAAAGTAAAAAAAATGAATAATGCATCTGAACTTTAGGGAAAGAAAATATTTAATTAAAAAGTATTATTTATATATATATATATGATAAGAAATTAAAGCTGCGCTGCGTTGCACTAATGATATCTCTTATTGGTGATCAATAATCAATAAAGTGATTCTAAGTGAAAAGATATTAAATAATCTACAGAGGTCAGCTGTGAGCTGATGAATACCTATGGTTGAAAAACTGTGATATACATCATTGGAAATTGCTAATACTAAGAATATTATACAAAATCACTAATGCTGTAAATAAATATTCGTAGGATGTATGATTAGTGATGTTCCAATATACATAAAGAAATAGAGCCCATTTGTGGTGAAATAGTCGTGATTTCAAGACGAATTAACACCCAAGAAGAAGTGCCAAGAGATTAGATAAAGTTCCCCCACCTCTTATTACAGATCTCCTTACCGACTCGCATGGATCTCTTATTACGGAGATCACTTTCGCCTGTGGCTGTTAACCCTGCCCAGGGTCTCTCAATGGTCTCTCAATGGTTACTGTCCTATTTCTTCCATGTGGAGACTCCTTGCTAGATCTCCCGAATGTAGATGACCCATGTAAAAATAAAAACTACCATGGTGTAGTACTTCCAAAAATGTAATGATAAAAACAAGGACATACACTTACACTTTGTAGAATAAAATTAAGCGTCTTTGGTGTAATAAATCTCATGTCGACCGGCTCTCACTATCCTCCCGTCCTTCTGGGTTGTAGCGTAATCTCGTTGGTGACGTCAGCACGCCGCTCCTCCCTATGCCGTTTCGTCAAAAACTGACTTCTTCCAGGGGCACTGGAAGAAGTCAGTTTTTGATGAAACGGCGTAGGGAGGAGCAGAGGCACTGGAAGAAGTCAGTTTTTGACAAAACGGCATAGGGAGGAGCGGCGTGTTGACGTCACCAATGAGATTACGCTACTACCCAGAAGAACGGGAGGATAGTGAGAGCCGGCCGGCTTGAGATTTATTACACCAACGACGCTTAATTTTATTCTACAAAGTGTAAGTGCATGTCCTTGTTTTTATCATTACATTTTTGGAAGTACAACACAATGGTAGTTTTTATTTTTACATGGGTCACCTACATTCGGGAGATCTAGCAAAGAGTCCCCACGTGGAAGAAATAGGACAGTAACCATTGAGAGACCCTGGGCAGGGTTAACAGCCACCAGTGTTGCCAACGGTCCGTATTTTTACGGACAGTTCATAAAAACTGGCACTTCTTTCCCCTGTTCGTAAATGTCCGTGGTTGCGGAAATGTGCCAGTAAAAATAGCCGAGATCGGTTCGGCTTGGAACTGCGCATGGAGATTGGAGGCAGGGGGTGATTGGAGGCAGGGGGTGATGGTGGCTGCGGTGGCACCACAGAGGGGGATGGAGGCAGGGGGGGGGGTTAGTGGCAGGGGGTGATTGAAGGCAGGGGGTGTTGGTGGCACCGCAGAGGGGGATGGTGGCACCGCAGAGGGTGGGGGATGAAGACAGAGGTTGTTGGTGGCATCGCAGAGGGGGATGGAGGCAGGGGACATGGAGGCAGGCGGTGATTGAAGGCAGGAGGCCTGGGTGAGATTGGAGGCAGGGAGAGATTGTGGCACCGCAGAGGGGGGTGAAGGCAGGGGGTGTTGGTGGCAGAGGGGGGATGGAGGCAGGGGGTGATGTGACTAAATAATTTTCCCTTATTATATCGAAAATAACAAAAATATGTTTTTTTACCTTAATATCTACCTTAAATCACATTGCTATTTGCCTAGCGTGCTTGTTTGTAGCCTAAATACTGATATTTGCGCCTAAAAATGTAATTTAGTAACTGTTGTGAAATGCCAGTAAAAACGTGGCTGCGCCAGTAAATTTCAATCTGGTAGGTTGGCAACCCTGACAGCCACAGGCCAAAGTGATCTCTGTAATAAGAGATCCATGCGAGTCGGTAAGAAGATCTGTAATAAGAGGTGGGGGAACTTTATCTAATCTCTTGGCACTTCTTCTTGGGTGTTAATTCATCTTGAAGTCACAACTATTTCACCACAAATGGACTCTATTTGTTTATGTATATTGGAACATCATTAATCATTCATCTTACGAATATTTATTTACAGCATTAGTGATTTTGCATAATATTCATAGTATTAGCAATTTCCAATGATGTATAATATCACATTTTTTTCAACCATAGGTATTCATCAGCTCACAGCTGACCTCTGTAGATTATTTAATATAATCTCCTTCTCAGTTAGAATCACTTTATTGATTATTGATCACCAATAAGAGATATAATTAGTGCAACGCAGCGCAGCTTTTATTTCTTATCATTTGTTTCAGTGTGTGTATCTTGCATATTTAGTTGCAGCAGCTGCTGCACATCACTTTTTGTCTTTGTATTATTATTTTAACATATTTTCTTGTTTGTTCACTTCATATACTGTGACCGCGCAGTATTTTCCTTACACATATTATATATATATATATATATATATATATACACATACACACACACACTGTATATATTTATATCTTTTTTTTTTTTTTATAATTCTGTTATATGGAGGGTGGAGGAGGCATTGGAGAGCAACGTTAAAAGAGCATGAAGGTCCGCTTTAAGAATTTTAAAGTGGAAGAAAACCACTGTGTACTGGGTGGGTTAATGCCATAATGTGAATGTGTGCGCGGCCTGCATGACTAAACCCTGGGGGTGAGGCGAAACGTGTTGGGGCGTGGCATTCATCTAAGTGACTATCGGGTCAAGCAGGAGGAGAGCCATTGGGTCCTTTTCTCTTTTGATTGCATGTATCGAGCCGGGACGGGCTCTTCCCAAGCCAGCACCTTTAATGGTGGTGCCTCGGGTGGTGCCCAAAGTTTCTTCTGGTGAAGGATCCCAGTGTGCACATCATAGGTGCACATAATGGAACACTTTGCTCACAAATGTGCCCTTCTCCAGCATTGAGCAATGCTTTCTATGTCCCCTCTGCCGCCATGTTTGCCGCCGCTACTTCTGACTTCCAAGACATCTTGGGTGGCCACCGATGTTTGCACAGGAGATACATCATCCCCTCAGCTGAGGCCCCGTACACACGGCAGAGAACCTCGATGGGCAGAACACATCGTTTCACCCGTCGAGGTTCTCGTCCGGCCGTCAGATTCAGCGACCAGCCCGTCGGGAAAGGCGACCAGCCATTCATCCCGACGGGCCGTCGAGCAAATAGAGAACCTGCTCTCTATTTGCTCGACGGTCTTCCCGGCGGGCGGGGCTCGCCGAATCCGTACACACGGCCGAGGTTCTCGGCAGAATTAGGCTCCCAGCGAGGTTCTCGCTGGTTTCTGCCGAGAACCTCGACCGTGTGTACGGGGCTTGAGAGTGTACATTGCATGGAACATGTGGCCTACCAGATGCCCAAAAATCCTTATCTTTCAACTTAAAAAAACTTTAATTCACAACTGTCCCGCCAACCATCCTTTGGTCTAAAGGAGCTTTGCAAGCTAAACAAATCTTCAACATCTGACATACCTTTGAATGTGTTAGGTTCCTGGTCCCCTGCTGCATGTAGTGGTTCCTTCACCTGTAGTGACATAATAGATCATAAAGTGTCCTGTAGTAACATAATGGGCGGGGATGGAACCACAGTGCACAGTGGGGAACAAGGAACCGGACAAATTCTGAAGTTTGTCAGATGCTAAAGATTCTTTCGTCAATGTAGCTCTTCAGAAGGGCAAAGATCTAAGATACCCAATGAGACTTTGCCATGTTCTAAAAAAAGGTAGCCAAAAGTTTCCTTTAAGGCCGCGTACACACGACCGAGAAACTTGTCAGGCTAAACTCATTGTTCTGCCCGTCGAGTTTCCCGTTCAGCTGTCGAAAAGCTCATCGAGCCAAATTCCTACATAGAACAACAAGGAAATAGAGAACATGCTCTCTTTTTGGCTCGACGAGCTTCCCGGCGGGATGCTCGGCGAAAAGTGTACACACGACCGGTTTTCTCGGCAGAATACGTCTCCCATCGAGGTTCTCGCTGGATTTTGCCGAGAAACTCGGTCGTGTGTACGGGGCCTAAGAGAAGGGGATATACTCGTCTTTCTGGCAGCTTGTGTCTCCTACCTCCTCTCTGTTTCAGGACTGCTCTTCACCGTTTTTTTCAGCATTCAACATTTCAGGGACTGTCAGATGCCCGTGTTCCTTGCAGCATGTTGTTGTTCCTTTCCCCAACCCCTGTGTCACTGCTGAGTCATATAGTACCATAGGAGTTAGAGGAAGGAACCACAGAGCATGACAGAGGCAACCGACATTCCCGGAAGTGGTGAATGCTGAAGAATCCGATAGAGGCTGCAGTACTGGATCGTAATTGTAAAGCAATACTTTATACAGTATATCAGTCTAGGTACTATGCAAAAGCTGACCTTGGCACGCCTGCTGTTTACTTACCAGATACAACTAATAATGATGTCTTCTTAATCCCAGGGGGGAAAGACGGGATGGAGGATCTGCACTACACCCTGAGGTGACTTCCTGTCTTCCTCTTGGGGACTATATACAGATGCCAGGACATTATCATAAACCTATTTATAAAGATTGCCATTTATAATAATTTACTGGAAATACTGTTTCCAAATACTAAAGTAAAAATAAACCAATACATTATATATCAGGTTTTTTTTTTAACCCAAAATGTGTTTCTTCCACCCCTCCCAGGTATAATATGTTGTTCTTATTACTTTACAACTACAGTGGAACCTCTAAATGCAAGTAACACGGTTAACAAGCGTTTTGCATTTTGTGTTTTGAAAAATCCTGACTTGGTTTGCGAGTGTTGTCTCGCAAAAGGATTCAAAACACAGAGGTGTGCAGTACCGTGTTTGGTCTGAGGTGGGGGGGCACCGGAGCCGAACGACACCGATCCGAGTTGATCGGTGCCGTTCGGAAAGACTCAGAAATACTTAGTTCCCGAGACTTTCTGCTTGTTTCCAAGGCTCTCCGGCGCCCCCCCCCCCATCTCTGGCCACATGCGGTATTGCATGCCATTGAAGTCAATGCGGAACAATTTTTTTTTTCGTTTCCATTTACTTCAATGGGGAAACTTGTTTTAAAATGCGGGTACTTTGGATTATGAGTATTCTTATGGAACAGATTATGCTTGTAATTTCCTCTGTTCTTTTCATTAAGAATTAGTCAGCAAAAAGACAGATCCAAGTGTGCCAAAATAAAGGTTACCGAGCTTAGGAGACGAGACAGGGCCAAACACTCAACCTTGCTGGCCCAAGTAGTATCTGCATATCAGAGCACCCAAGGATTCTGTGGTGCTCACAATAAAAATACCTTCATGTACTGTGGCTTAGTGGTTATTAATTTGCCTTGTAACACTGGGGTCCCCGATTCAGATCCAGGCCAGGACACTACCTGCATTGAATCTCCATGTACTTATTGGGCTTGTGTGGGTTTCCACCGAGTTCTCCGGTTTCCTTTAACACTCTTGTAACGGAACCCCAAATGGCACAGGGGTGAACGCTGTTTATGATATTCCATTCCGAACCCAAGACACTTATCGACACTCCACGATCCGGCAACACGACCCATACAGATTTCCCCCCAGAAACGGGACACACAGCTCTGTTCTCTGGTTCAACAGGAATAGACAATCTTTATTGAGAAGGCAGGCTTTTATATACACCAAAAAGAATATTTGCAGTAATCAAAGGGACAATGACACACTCTACCCACAACATCATACAATGGTTACTAACGAGCCCCCCTCAATACACATCTTTTAGTAGACAGACATTCTTACTCCGAGATAATCTACATGACATCTTACCTTTAGACTGTGCTAACTCACAATCCACATTTATCATCAACTAGTTGAATACCCGGCGTTGCCCGGTCTTCCTATCTTAACCTTTTGGGGAGGAAAATCATAGTTATATAAATATAAATAAATAACACAATGTTTAATTGAGGCATTTTCACACTTTAAAATAATCTACAAACAAAAATGTTAATAAACTTGCAAGTCACAATTGAAATGTACTGTATCACATTTTTCAACATAAAATTGAAAAAGTTACTAAGGTAGCCCTCATAAAAAAGGGCAGAAATTAGAAGGGGTGTGGCTTGTGGGAGGGGTGTGGAGAGGGCATGGTTAGTGGCATGAGCATGGTTTGCAAGCCAGCCCACATACTGACCTGAAGATGCAGTGCAGAGCTTGTGGAGTAAGGTGTAGCTGAGCTGTGATAAAACAAAACTGTGGTTAAAGGACCTGTGATGACATTAGTAGGTGTGGCTAAGCTGTGATGAAGAGATAGGTGTGCCTAAGCTGTGATGAAGAGATTGTGGTAAAAAGACCTGTGATGACATCAGTAGGTGTGGCTAAACTGTGATGAAGAGATTGTGGTAAAAGGACCTGTGATGAAATCGGTAGGTGTGTCTGAGCTGTGATGAAGAGATTGTGGTTGAAGGACCTGTGATGACATCAGTAGCTGTGGCTGAGCTGTGATGAAGAGACCACAGTCCCATATACTTGCATGGGACTTGAAACAAAAACCGCCATTTGGAAGTTATGAAGTAACATGTATTTCCCATAGAGTTGAATGGGACTTTAAAGAAAAACCTTTTCCAATAGAGTTGAATGGGACTTTAAAGAAAAACCCCGACCATGGCAAATGGGGGTGGGTAAGGATTAAACCACCTATCCTATGTTTGTTGCTGACATATAAGTAACATGTGTGCCAAGTTTCATGTTAATATCTTTAGCCGTTTGGACGTGATGCTGGAACATACATACATACATACACACACACACACACACACACTTTGAGTTTTATATATATAGATAGAAATTCACACAATACAGTGTCAATTAGCATAACACCAGGGAAAGGTTCTTAGGAGCCATCCAGTAGCAGACTTAATTACCACAGCAAGCTTAATAGTACACATCAGCCAACACACAATATATACTATGGGCCAGATTCACGAACACTTGCGCTGGAGTATTTGGATATGCGCCGCGTAACTGTGATGATGCGCCGTCGTTTCTATGTGCCCGTACCCAGCAAACTAGATGCGCCCAATAACGGGTCATTTGCGACCGGCGGAACGTTCCGACGCCAGAGTATCGTCAGCGCTTATTTTCGCTGGGCGCATCAGTCGCGCCCATTGATTTCCCCTGCAAATATGCAAATGAGGGATTTTTCTCAATTCACGAACGGATTAGCACCATACGCTGGCTACATGCGCCGCGCGTATCTGGTCCGTCCGGCGCAAAGTTATTTCTACAAAAGGCTGCTTTATCTTTACTCCAGACGGTCACAGGTCAGCAGGAGAGCAGCTACAGCAGCGTTACCGACGATAGGAGCTAGCTGAGCACCCCCACTTGCAAGGACAACACCTCTGTGTGCCAACATGCCAGGGGCAATTGTGGTCCTAGAACTACTGATGGGTCCCCCGGAACCAAGAAGGCGGCCACGTGAGAGGATATACCGCACTCGTATGAACCTCTTTGGCATGGGGGATGAGGAGGTGTATCGCCTCTTCAGATTCAGCCCAGATGCAATACTTGAACTAACCACAACCCTGCAGGATGACATCACCAGCAAGACATACCGCTCACAAGCAGTGCAGCCACTGGTGAAGGTCCTGGCAACACTCCATTTCCTTGCCAGTGGATCATTCCAGCGTACAAGTGGAGTGGTGGCTGGGATGTCACAGTCCTCCATAAGCAGATGTGTGCACCAGGTTGTCCCTGCAATCCTCAGACGCATGTCCAACCAGTTCATCAGACCCACCACTGAGGAGCTGCGGCAGAAGGCAATGACAGATTTCTACAACATTGCCAGATTCCCACGCACTGTGGGGGCCATTGATTGCACACATGTGGCCCTACAGCCCCCCAGTGCCACAGAGCACATATACCGCAATCGGAAGCATTGGCATTCCATCAACGTACAGGTGATAGCTGATGCCCAACGCCTCATATGGCACGTCCGTGCCAAACACCCCGGGTCCAGCCATGACAGCTACATATACAATCAGAGCCCCATCCCAGCAGAATTTAACCAGAACATGTATGGGGACAGCTGGCTGGTTGGTGAGTGACATGGGTGGCAGGCATGACTATCCCCTCCCGTGATGCACAACAGAAATCGCACATGCATGACTAACATTCTCCTGTCTTTTACCTTACAGGTGACTCTGCATATGCACTGGGACCCCATCTAATGACTCCTTTCCGGAACCCCCAAACCAGAGGAGAGAGAAAATACAATGAAGCACACATCAAAACCCGTGCAGTGGTGGAGCAAACATTTGGGCTCCTGAAGTCCCGTTTCCGATGCTTGGATAAGTCCGGGGGGACCCTATTGTATTCCCCTACCTTTGTTTGTCAGATCATCGCTGCATGTTGCATACTACATAACTTTGCTATGAAAAAAGGCCTGCATATTGACATACGTGATGACCTGACCCCCGACCCACACAGTCCCCCCCTGCCAGAGGACACCCAGTCTGCTGATGGAAGAGCAGTCAGGAGGGTCCTCGCCGTAGGCATCTTTGGACACTAAACCAAAACATTAATCACACAGACAGTGCACGCGTGTACACCACTGATGTCCCTAGATCACACACACCACATGCACATCGCATTGGATTAGCCCAAGTCCAGCATGTAGGAGTTGGGAGCAGTAACGCCAGCGTCAAGGCCCCAATGATGTCACTGTCCATTCACACACCTTTCACACGTCATTCATACAGCCGTGGGGTTAACTTCACCACCACGGCCGAGGGTGACACCCCTTACTGTCAGGAGTGCCACCCCCTCACATTCACACACCATTCACACTGTCCCCTACACTCCTGACCGTGTGCAGTACAAAAATAAATTAATAATATCATATCCTGATCATTAAAAGAAACAAAATCTCATAACCTGAGAAAAAAAAAAAAAAAAACTCATGACCTGAGTATGTCCAAAACAAACATATAAAACAAGAAAAAAAAAAAGGCCTCATCGGGGATGCCGGGGGCTTCTTCTGGGGGCCCCTCTCTGGCTCCGCAGCTGCCTGGATGGAGTGGGTGGGGGTGGGGGGGCATCTGGAGGTGGCTGATCCCCAGGTGGGCCACTCCTGGCAGGTGTGGCCTGCGTGCCCTCCAAGGCCCTGGATATCCGTCCAAGGTAGGAGTTGGTCTGGGCCTGCATCCGGAGCTGACGGGTGACCTGATAATGCTGGGCCCGCCGACTCAGCCTCCCCTGGTCCCGGATGGCAGCACTGTTGGCCTGGACGGCTGCAGTAAGGTGCCGAATATCCCCCTGCACCTCCCCCAAAGTGGTGACCACTGCAGCGCAATTACAGCTGACATCCTGCACTGCGTTGCTGAGGTTGGCAACGGAGCCCAGGCTGTCAGACACTTTCTCCAAGTGCACCGCTATGGCCCCCATCTGTTCCGTCTGCCTGGCGTGATCCCTCGCCAACTGGTCCTGTATACCATCAGACACCCCCCTGGTCTTCTGGGTCGCCTTCCTGGGGCCAGAAGATGGATGTCCTCGGGTGGAAGGAGTCGCCCTTGAGGGGCTTCCAAGGATGGGGGAGGGGACGACAGACGGCCCAGGAGAAGGGGAGGAGACAGACAGCACTAATGAAAAGTCCTGCTCTGCCACAGCAGGATCCTCCACAACCACCTCGGCAGGTGTGGTGTGGCCACTCTCCTCCTCCACAACCTCTTCACCACCCAGTGGCTCAGGCACACGATGGCGTGGGGGGGATGGGGTGGAATGCAGGCTGACAGATGATGGCCCAGCTCCGTCATCTGTGGATGACACAAAGCAGACACATGTTGGTGGTCCCACACACTTGGCACATGTACCCTCCCCCCCCCCAAATGCAAAACAACAAATAGGGGATTATAAAACACTTACCTGTCCTTGTGCCTTCCTCCACGGAGTCATAGCCTGCGACCCCCTCCACCTGCTCCCTCTCCAGGCAGCGAGCAACCACCTCCTCCTCTGCGGTCAGGGTGACAGGACATGGGGGACCACCACCTGTGCCCCTCTCATACCTCCTGATGGAGGCCACCTTGTCCCTCACCTTGCGCCGCAGGTCATTTATTTTTTTTTGTATGTCCCCAGCAGTCCGGGTGGAGTAGCCCAGGACATTGACCCTGGCAGCAATCGACTCCAGGATGCCCTGCTTCCTTTCCCGGCTGGTCTTCCGGCTTTTTTTGCCATGGAGAAATTCATTATCCCTCTCCATTGCCGAAATGATCACTGAGACCTCCTGGGCATTAAAATTCAGGTTCCTCCTCTCTCTGGGGGTAGCGGGAGCAGCCATCACAGCACAAAAGTATCTTCCCTGGGGTGGGGGGAAGCGGAACTACTTTTGCGCCGGAATGGCGTTTCCGCCAGCGCTTTTAAGCGCCCAGCGGAACGCATTGCGCTGACGTTTCCCAGGAAGTGGTGCCGACGGAAGTTGTGAGCATGCGCACAAGGGGGGCGAGTGGAGCCGCACTCACTGCGCATGCTCCGTGGATGATGCGCTGAACGTAAGCCTCTGCGCTGGGCTCCGCCCATCATTTACATATGATCACACCCACTTCCACTTGCGTCGGGTTACGCCAGCGCATTATCGTTACTCTGGCGCAAGTTTACGCGCAACTGCTATGTGAATTACAGGACTTGCGCTGAAAGGGTCTTCAGAGTAACGTAAATGAGAAGCGTTACTCCAGAGGAAAGATACTCTCATCTACCTGAATCTGGCCCTATATCTATACCTCATTAAATGTGACTAGCACAGACCATAGTGGGGTTCTCATTCAACATGTACCCCTTTTAGAGACACAGGGTGATCTACATACTTTCTATGCGCTTCTCTGTCCCACGGCCCTCCCGTTACAACTCTCAAGACATGCTGGTAGGATAATTGGTTCCTGTTTCAGTTGGTTCTATTATGTGTTTTGGCTGTGCTGTTTCCTGCCATGGTATAAAAAGGGTCACCCAGGGTTCTCATCCAGGCAAGTTGAGGTGCTTTAGGGTGCTTGAGTTTCCTCAGAGGTTGGTAAAAGTCCCAAACCCAGTATGGGACTTGGGGTGTGGAGGCTTCATAGAGACTTGGGAGGGATGAAGCCTCCAACCCTGGGCCAACTGATTGTGCAGGTGTGTGCAGGGATTTTATTAGAGACATAGCTATGGTTCAGGGCTCCACACCGACAGACAGAGGAGGTCACAGCCAAGGAGTAAGAAGGGCTCCACCTAGGAGATGGGTGGGAGTTGATAGGCATATGCATTAAGCTTGTGTGGGAAAACTATCTGGAGGACACAAAGGGCCTGAAACCCGTAGGCACGCTCCTGCAGCAGGCACGTGCGCGCCGCGTTGGCGGCAGATTTAAAGGGACGTACAGGTACACCCATTTGCCTGTACGAGCCCTTCTACCGACCTACATCTGTGTGCTGCGGTTGGCAAGCGGTTAATAAAACACGATTCAAATGGAAATAGGGATCGTTTTACAAAAGGGACTATATACAATCAATGGTTACAACCGTACATTGTTCATACAGAAGGTTTCAAAGAGTCGATGAACCCCAAGGATCAATAGGGGGCACCATATTATAGATCTTGACACAGTCCTCAAGATCTACAATACGGTGCCCCCTAGTGATCCTTGGGGTTCATCGACTGTAGTGTGAACCGGCACTTAATGAAGGTACAACATTTAGCAACTTATTGCTACACTTATGCCTTGTACACATTGTGCCCCCACAATCACACTCTAATGTCTCCTCCCCCCATAGTCACATCAGTCTCTGTACAGAGGAGCTTACAGTCTAAAGTCCCCTCCCCCCCACAGTCACATCAGTCTCTGTACAGAGGAGCTTACATTAGAGGGGACATTAGAGTGTAAGCTTTTCTGTACAGAGGCTGATGTGACTGTGTGTGTGTGTGGGGGGGGGGGACATTAGAGTGTAAGCTCCTCTGTACAGAGACTGATGTGGCCATGGGGGAAGGGGACATTAGAGTGTAAGCTCCTCTGTACAGAGACTGATGTGACTATGGGGGAGGGGACATTAGAGTGTGATTGTGGGGGGGGGGGAATTAGAGTGTAAGCTCCTCTGTACAGAGACTGATGTGACTATGGGGGGGGGGGGGGGCATTAGAGTGTTAGCTCCTCTGTACAGAGACTGATGTGACTATGGGGGGGGGGGCATTAGAGTGTTAGCTCCTCTGTACAGAGACTGATGTGACTATGGGGGAGGGGACATTAGAGTGTGATTGTGGGGGGGGGGGGGGAATTAGAGTGTAAGCTCCTCTGTACAGAGACTGATGTGACTATGGGGGGGGGGCATTAGAGTGTTAGCTCCTCTGTACAGAGACTGATGTGACTATGGGGGGGGGGGGCATTAGAGTGTTAGCTCCTCTGTACAGAGACTGATGTGACTATGGGGGGAGGGGACATTAGCGTGTGATTGTGGGGGGGGGGGGCATTAGAGTTTAAGCTCCTCTGTACAGAGACTGATGTGGCTATGGGGGAAGGGGACATTAGAGTGTAAGCTTCTCTGTACAGAGACTGATGTGACTTGGGGGGGGGGGGGGACATTAGAGTGTAAGCTCCTCTGTACAGAGACTGATGTGACTATGGGGGGAGGGGACATTAGAGTGTGATTGTGGGGGGGGGGCATTAGAGTGTAAGCTCCTCTGTACAGAGACTGATGTGACTATGGGGGGAGGGGACATTAGAGTGTAAGCTCCTCTGTACAGAGACTGATGTGACTGTGGGGGGGGGGGGACATTAGAGTGTAAGATCCTCTGTACTGAGACTGATGTGACTGTGGGGGGGGGGGGGGCATTAGAGTGTAAGCTACTCTGTACAGAGACTGATGTGACTATGGGGGGGGGGACATTAGAGTGTGATTGTTGGGGGGGGGGGGCATAAGAGTGTAAGCTCCTCTGTACAGAGACTGATGTGACTATGGGGGGAGGGGACATTAGAGTGTAATTGTGGGGGGGGGGCATTAGAGTGTAAGCTCCTCTGTACAGAGACTGATGTGACTATGGGGGGGAGGGGACATTAGAGTGTGATTGTGGGGGGGGGGCATTAGATTGTATTCTCCTCTGTACAGAGACTGATGTGACTGTGGGGGGGGGGGGCATTAGAGTGTAAGCTACTCTGTACAGAGACTGATGTGACTATGGGGGGGGACATTAGAGTGTGATTGTTGGGGGGGGGGCATTAGAGTGTAAGCTCCTCTGTACAGAGACTGATGTGACTATGGGGGGAGGGGACATTAGCGTGTGATTGTGGGGGGGGCATTAGAGTGTTAGCTCCTCTGTACAGAGACTGATGTGACTGTGGGGGGGGGGGGCATTAGAGTGTTAGCTCCTCTGTACAGAGACTGATGGGACTGTGGGGGGGGGGGGGCATTAGAGTGTTAGCTCCTCTGTACAGAGACTGATGTGACTGTGGGGGGGGGGGGCATTAGAGTGTTAGCTCCTCTGTACAGAGACTGATGTGACGGGGGGGGGGGGGGGGGGGACACATTAGAATGAAGGAAATTCTGTTCGTCTGTAGGGAACTCTGATGGAGAAAAAAACATGCATGCTCAGAATCCAGTCGCCGCATGCCTGGAAGCATTTTTCTCGGCTCGTCGTAGTGTTGTACGTCACCGCGTTCTTGGCGGTCGAAATTTGGTGTGACAGTGTGTATGCAAGACAGCTTGAACAGAATTCCGTTTGAAGAATCCGTTGGAGTTTATCCCGACAAAAAATAAGATCATGCGTACAAGGCATTAGAGGTCCTCTCTTCTCTTTTATACTCTGTAAAAGTAAATGCTTTGATATACAAGCGCTTTGGATTACAAGCATGTTTCTGAAATGAATTATGCTTCCAAACCAAGGTTTGTATCTTACATATGGGTAAAAAAGGTCATTGGTGTCATTCAGCGGGCTCTGCCAAGTGGCCGTGGCCCTGGAACTATGCAGACACCATCAAATAAAAGGTCAATCAGCCACAGCTCAAGGAACGCTCAGCAACCTCTGGAGGAACCCTGGTTGAGAAAAGCTGTCCTACTTCTTCTGTAAATCAACCTAAATGTATTGAAGTTAGCATTTTCCAGAGGGAGAGGTCAGCAATGGTGGTCATTATGTTTTCTTTATGACAGGTATCCTTTAAAGAAGACGTACCGTCCCGAACAGGAAACGGCCAGCTGGAGTCCTATATTTTCCATTGCCCGGCAGTGCTGCTGACATGTCTTTATGACCCCTCCCCTGTCAATAAAAATCTATCTTCTGTCATCCCTGTTGGGGGCTTCAGAGATAATTACAAGCAGCTGCAGACACAGGAGAAGGAAGCGACCACTGCGGATGATTCATGAGTGAGCACAGCTAACATAAAGGCTTCTAAATGGGTGCGGACAGACATGGAATCCAACTGAAAGAAGGCTCTTCATTCTATCCACTACTTTATCCTGGCTTTCTGCATTCTCATATAACTGCAAACCCAATACAAACACTTGAGGCACAACTAAAGTCTTATTAAAAAAAAAAAAAAAAATGCAAGCAGGAAGGCTCTTTATTGCAGAGGAGACATGAATTGTCTCTTCTGCAATAAAATAAACCTACCTGCCTGTTCATAGTTATCTGTAGTATACAGGACCATCTTTAACTGCTTGCCGACCGGCCGCCGTCATTTTACTGCGGCAGGTCGTCTCTCCTGGGCGAGAGCCCGTAGCTCTACATTGGCTCCTTTTGCGGCCACTAGGGGGCGCGCGCGTGCCGCACGAGTCCCGCGCGCGTGCCCGGCAGGCACGCGCGCTGCCGGGCACACGCGATCGCTCGTTACAGAGCGGAGACCGGGAGCTTTGTGTTTACACACAAAGCTCCCGGTCCTGTCAGCGGGGGAAACGCTGATCTTCTACAATGTATGAACAGAAGATCAGTGATTTCCCCTAGTGAGGCCACCCCCCCATACAGTTAGAACACACCCAGGAACATACTTAACCCCTTCCCCGCCCCCTAGTGTTAACCCCTTCACTGCCAGTGGCATTTTTATAGTAATCCAATGCATTTTTACAGCACTGATCGCTATAAAAATGCCAATGGTCCCAAAAATGTGTCAAAAGTGTCCGAAGTTTCCGCCGAAAAAAACGCTGATCGCCGCCATTACTAGTAAAAAAAAAATATTAATACTACCCCCTATTTTGTAAACGCAAACAAGGGGTGTCCCGATACCACTTTTTTAGGACTGAGTACAAGTACCGATACTTTTTTTCATGTCCTCGCCGATACCGAATACCGATACTTTTTTTTAAATGTCATGTGACAGTTTTCAAACCCCAATACGGATATTTTCTTTAGAATTATGAAGGACTCTAACTCAAGACATTATAAAAGAATAAAAATGAGTAAAAATTAATAAAAATGTTTTATTTGCTTGTCACGCAGTAGTAAAAAACTCAAAGAATTTTCACAGAACATGTTGATAAATACAAAAAAAGTATTCGGCCAGGCATCGGGAGCATTTGTGCGAGTACAAGTACTCCCGCAAATACTTGGTATCGGTATCTGGACAACCCTAACGCAAACCAATCAATAAACGCTAATTGCGATTTTTTTTTTTACGAAAAATATGTAGAAGAATACGTATCGACCTAAACTGAGGAAAAAAAAATGTTATATATATTTTTTGGGGATATTTATTATAGCAAAATGTAAAAAATATTGCATTTATTTCAAAATAGTCGCTCTTTTTTTGTATATAGCGCAAAAAATAAAAACCGCAGAGATGATCAAATACCACCAAAAGAAAGCTCTATTTGTGGGAAAAAAAGGACGCCAATTTTGTTTGGGAGCCACGTTGCACGACTGGGCAATTGTCAGTTAAAGCGACGCAGTGCCGAATCACAAAAAGTGCTCTGGTCATTGGACAGAAATATGGTCCGGCGGTTAAGTGGTTAAGGCAGGGCAAAAGGGGCAGCTGCCCTGGGCATCACTAGGTGTCAAATATACTAAGTATTCCACATTATTTCTTACTTTATTTACACTTATGATGCAAGTTACTGTTCATGACGCAAACAATTCTCCTGCGCTCTGGTGTTTCTTGCTATAGGGCAGCGTGATCCGATTCCAAGGTAAATTCTATGGTCTTGCAGCATTCATCAGAATCATGGGAATTCATAAAACTAAAACAGAATAAAAGAAAAAAGAGGGCGCACCGACCTAGTGTGTTACTGTTTAAAAAGGATTTATTGATTGAATTAAAAACAATGGTCATACTCACAAACATGAGTTGTAAACAGCGCTTAGCGCTAGGTCGGTGCGCCCTCTTTTCTTTTATTCAGTTACTGTTCATGGCAATGTATCATGAGCTGTAGATGGAGTAATCTTTGCAGAGGTTCTACGAGACGTAACAGTCATTTCAAGGAATCCTCCTTATTAAGACTTTAAAAAAAAGTCTGGACTAGATGAATAAACTCCTCACATGTCACAAAATACAGCAATGGTATAACTGTTCAAAAAAAGCTTTACAATTGATCATCAAAACGTCATCCTTGAGCTCCAGGCAAGTGACGGAGTCTGACAGGCGCATTCTGCAAGAACCATGTCATCAGTCTACTACCGGCAGAAGAAGCATTTCCATTATCTTTCTTCCTCAGTGACCATGAATACTGTAAAATTGTAATTGTATAGCAGGCCAAAAGTTAGATGCAGCAAGAAAGGTATGATTTGTGTAAAACAGTATATATATATATATATATATATATTAACACACAACTCATAAAGGGTCACTAAAGGAACATTTATTTATTTTTGCTGAAATGACTGTTTACAGGGTATAGAGACATAAAAGTTAACTGATTCCTTTTTAAAATGATTAACAATAGATAAAAATCAATCATACTGTATATTGTGCCTGCAGTTTTAGTTTCACTTTTAAACTGGTTTCATGTTTCTGTGAAGTAAAGAGACACACAGAACAAAAACAAACAAAAACAGGGTAATGTTTGTTTTTAAAATGAATCTGATTGGTTCTGAAGAGTTTTAGACACACAGTAATCACACCTTTTTGATCATGGACCACAGTGAAAATCTGCCATGAGTTTTTTCATAAGGAGCCAGACAAGCAGGAAGTGTGGAGATCAGAGAAGTATTACAGCTACTTAAAAGCAAAAACGAACAATGAGGATATGAAACCAGGGCTGCAGTAAGGTAAAGGAAGCTATTTAGCTAAAAAAAAAAAAATCCTTTAGGGATCCTTCAGGGATATTGTACCAGTACCAGGATTTACATTACTGTATATTTGGTTCAGTATCTCATTTCTGGATGGAAATTTCAGTGTCAGATCGATCTCTCTAACAAACATATTCGCCAGCACACCGTGGATCTTCGATTACGTCCAAAAATCTGATGCAAAACAAACATCACAATAGTGCAACGTTTCGATGTCACACAGGTCCTCTTCATCAGGCGAGTGATAAAAAGATCGATCTCTCTATCTATTTGGTAGGTGACATTGTACTAGCTGGTCTTCTCAAATCACATTGATGGGCGGTCCTCAGTTTTCTTTGCTTCAAACTGCCACTATGTCACAGCCCCCATGATCACCCCACCAAAGGGATAACAGAACAGAAGGGCTATTGATCAAAATATGGTAGACAAGAGAGTAGTCAAGTCCAAGCAGAGGTCATGGCAGATGACAAACAAAGAGTGTATTCAGGTCCAGGCAGAGGTTCTGGCATGCGGCAGACAAGAGAATAGCCTGGTCCAGGCAAGGGCAGGGGCAGGGAGAAAACAAAGTGAGAGTTGTCAGGTTCAGGCAGAGGCTTTGGTGGGAGCAGACAAGAGAGTTATCAGGTTCAGGCATGGGGTTGTGGCAGGAGGTAAGCTAAAGAGTAGTCAGGTTCAGGCAAAGGCTTTGGTAGGCACAGACAAGAGAGTAGTCAGATCCAGGCATTGGGTTGTGGCAGGAGATAAGCTAGAGAATAGTCAGGTTCAGGCAGACAAGGAGACAAATTAAAGGGACGCGCCACCTAAGTGCAATATGTCAGATGCAAAGTTTTAATCTCAAAGGAAATGCACTTACAAGACACAAATGTATAACGGGCTCATCAGGGTCTCATATAACAAGGTGTGGTCCAGTCTCAGGTCCATCTGGATCCATGGATCTGCAGGCAGAGTGTAAAATCCATCCTGTGGCCACCAGGAAACAGCCAGGTTCAACGTGGGGCACAGATGATGACGTCACCGGAGAGCGGGACCAGGGAGAGCACCGGAAGGAAGGTCAGACGAGAAACTAGAGGCTACGCGCTCGGAGACAGGCTCCTTCTACAGGTTCAGGCAGAGGCTTTGGCAGGCACAGATAAGAGAGTAGTCAGACCCAGGCATGGGGTTGTGGCAGGAGATAGGCTAGAGAGTAGTACGGTTCAGGCAGGGTTAAAGCCATTCTTTGGGCAAGAGAATAGCCAGGTTTAGGCAAGGGTCATGGCAGGTAGAAGGCAAAGGCTGGTCCAGGCCGGTTTTTAGGCAGGTAGGAGAATAGTCAGATGCAGGCAGATGTTGAAGCAGGCAGGGGTTTAGGCAGGTAGGAGAGAATTCAGGTTCAGAGAGAGGTTGAGGCAAGTGGCAGACAAGAAAGTAGTCAAGTCCAGGTGGGGTTCATGGCGGGCAGCAGACAAGAGAATGGTCAGGTCAAGGCAGGGGCTGAGGCAACTGGCAACCAAGAGAGTCTTCAAGTCCAGGCATGCATAGGGAGGGGTTGAGGCAGGTAGAAGGCAAGAGAGTAGTCAGGTTCAGGCAGGCAGGGACAGGGCAAGGATTGGCTGCCTTCCCAACAGAGATCCTGTAAAGAATCCTGGAAGATCATGTGATCATAGCACGTATGAAGTCATTTGAAAAATCTATTGTGTAAAAATAGAGCTCACCCAACAAAGAAAAATCTAGGGAACAATATACTGAGAAAGTGATAAAAAAAGTCATAATGATGAGATGACGAGGCCCCTTTTTGCGATTTGGCA
The DNA here is from genome assembly GCA_029574335.1 of Rana kukunoris. Taxonomy (NCBI): domain Eukaryota; kingdom Metazoa; phylum Chordata; class Amphibia; order Anura; family Ranidae; genus Rana; species Rana kukunoris. The sequence goes on along the minus strand of CM056052.1, from coordinate 542,338,441 downwards.
CTGCGTCGCTTTAACTGACAATTACGCGGTCATTCGACGTGGCTCCCCAACAAAATTGGCGTCCTTTTTTCCCCACAAATAGAGCTTTCTTTTGGTGGTATTTGATCACCTCTGCGGTTTTTATTTTTTGCGCTATAAACAAAAAAAGAGCGAAAAAAATGCAATATTTTTAACTTTATGCTATAATAAATATCCCCCAAAAATATATATAATAAAATGTTTTTTTTCCTCAGTGGCATTTTTATTAATACATTTTTTTACTACTAATGGCGGCGATCAGTGATTTTTTTCGTGACTGCGAAATTATAGCGGACGCATCGCACACTTTTGACATCATTTTGGGGAAATTGTCATTTTTACAGCAAAAAGTGCTATACAAATGCACTGGTTACTGTGAAAATTACACAGGCAGTGAAGGGGTTAATCAGTAGGGGGCGCTGAAGGGGTCAAGTGTTTCCTAAGGAGTGTTTACTACTGTGTGGGGGCGTGGCTTTGCATGTGACGTTACTGATCGTCGTTCTCTATGACAGGGAACAGATGATCAGTGGCAGTCACACTAGGAAGGACGATGAAAGGTTTGTTTACACTTACCTCTCCCCTTTCTTCAGCTCTGTGACCCGATCTCGGGACACCAGCGGAGATCACGTCCGCAGGGCCCGCGGGCACGGTCATGGTCACGGAGCACAGGACCAGGTTGTCATGCGGCGGCGCGCTCGCGACCCACGGCTGGGCTCTTAAAGGCGACGTACCTGTACATCCCTGTGCCCAGCCGTGCCCTTCTGCCGACGTATATCGGCGTGAGGCGGTCCTTAACCACCTCCCGCCCGGTCAATAGACAATTGACGTCCGGGAAGTGGTTCTGTAATCTTGACTGGTAGACGTCCTGCAGGATTATGTGGGGGCGCGCAGCGTGGCAATGCAGGGTGTCAGTCTGACACCCTGCATCTCCGATTTCGATAAAGAGCCTCCGGCGGAGGCTCTTTACCACGTGATCAGCCGTGTCCAATCACGGCTGATCACGATGTAAACAGGAAGAGCCGTTGATTGACAGACGTGAGTAGAGGAGAGCTGATCGGCGGCTCTCCTGATGGGGGGGTTTGCGCTGACTGTTTACCTGGTGCTCAAAAATAGGCAAAAAAAAAAACCTATAAAAAAAACATTGGTCACAATCAATGCCAATCAGTGCCCACAAATGGGCACTGACTGGCAACATGGCTGGCTGAAATGTCAGTGCCACCCCTCAGTGTCCATTAGTGCCACCGTGTCCATCAGTGCCACCTCTTAGTGCCCATCTATGCCCAGTGCCCACCTATCAGTGCCCATCTGTGCCACCCATAAGTACCCATCAGTGCCATCCATAAGTGCCGCCCATGAGTGCCCATCAGCGCCGCCAAAGAGTGCCCAGTGCCGCCTACGAGTGCCCATGAGTGCCGCCTATGAGTGCCCATCAGTGCAGCATACCAGCGCCGCCTATCAGTGCCCATCAGTGCTACCTCATCGGTGCCCATCAGTGCCACCTCATTGGTGCCCATCAGTGCCGCCATATCAGTACCCATAATTGAAGAAGAAAACTTACCTTTTTACAAATAAATAACAGAAAAAAATTTAAACTTTATTTTTTTCAAAGATTTTGGTCTTTTTTTAGTTGTTGCGCAAAAAATAAAAATCGCAGAGGTGATCAAATACCACCAAAAGAAAGCTCTATTTGTGGGAACAAAATGATAAAAAATTTCAGCGACAGCTCTGAAAGCTGAAAATTGGCTTGGGCGGGAAGGTGCGTAAGTGCCCGGTATGGAAGTGGTTAAGCGGTTAAAGGAGAATTAACACCAAGAAAAGTTTCATTAAATCCACAGGGGACTTTTGACATTGGTTCAAATCAGGGACAGTCCCATCGAAATCAGGGACAGTCCCATCGAAATCAGGGACAGTTGGGAGCTATGCACTCAGTAATAGAAAGAATGTGAAAAACATTTCTTATAGAGTGACTTTAATTTAAATCAGAGGGCTCAGATATGATAAGTAGTGTTGCTCACGAATATTCGCATTGCGAATATTCGTTACGAATATTGCATATTAGAGTATTCGCGAATAAATTGAATATCGCGGTGAATATTGGATATTGCGAATATTCGTACTTTTTCAAATTTATTTTTAAAACAGATCACATCCTAGTGATCTCCATCGACATCTAAAAGCATTGCTGGTATGATTAGAGACCCTGGGCCGAGTAGCTGAGGCGATCCTTTTATGTTGCCGAATAATCGCAATGCGAATATTCGTATTACGAATATTCGCGAATACTTTCTCTGCCCTTCTGTGTTTTGTGTATAAAAAAAAAATAAATTAGCTTTAGTTTAGTCATATAAGTTTGTGTAAGTAGAGTTAGTGTTTAGTGCATATTCGTTTAGTAATCCAGGAAATGATCTCCGTTTTCGCGTGTTGACGAGATTTTCGCAATCAATTTCGCATTCGCATTAGCGAATTTTTTTTTTTTATAAAATATCACGAATATTCGATATTAACGAATATTTCGCGAATATTCTTCTATATATTCGTGAAATATCGCAAAATCGAATATGGCGTATTCTGCTCATCACTAATGATAAGTCACTAATATAAATGATCTTTTATTCTAGTGGCCTGGACATGTGGAAGTGATAAAAATGCGCGCTCATCACATGGAACAATGTATATACATCTCGGCTCATTTTCCCCTCACTGTCAGAGGATATCTATATGGTTGACTAAGTAGTATGTCCTCAGCTTTCCATATAAAGGATTCCATATCCATAATTGTAGGTTGCACGCTGTGCAAGTTCTCAGAGCTTATTTACTCCATATGTACATTCCTGGTATTCCTCGCACTTGGTTCACAGTTTACTTTTACAGCGCTGGGAGGACCGCATTTCAAGCCTTGGAGACTCTGCATAGTTTCCCGCAGGAATCTAAATTCCAGAAAACTGTCAGTGGAATAAACAGAGGCCTATCCATGTTACCCACCCAAACCACAGCCAATCAACAAAGCCGAAATGAAACACAAAACTACTCTGGCAGATATTGATGGAAAAACAAGTGATGATTCCTAGGTTGTTGGACAAAAAAAAAAAAAAAGTGTGGTTCTGCTGATTGGTTATCATATTGGTTACATAGCTCCCAACTGTCCCTGGTTTCAAGGGACTGTCCCCATGGGCGTCCGCTGAATTTATTCCAGAGGGGGGCGCTTCAGCAGCGCTGATACACAGTCACATTTAACCCTTTCTTAAAACGCTAAGAGGGGTTAAAAGTGCCCCGCTAGTGGCCGAATAGCGCAGTTAAAAATATGGTAAAGCGCCTCTTTTTAGTGGCGCTTTACCGATAACGCGGTCAGCTGGCAGTGTGAAATAGCTCTTGAGATAATTCAGCTTCACTCCATGCCCATATAAATATAGCCCAGAGAATGTACAGACCCCCCTTCAGCACAGACCCCTCCATTCAGCACAGACCCCCCTTCAGCACAGACGGAACCCTCTCCCCCATCCCGTTCAGTACCTCAGATCAGCTATCAGCGCGGCACAGAAAGATGAATGAAGGATGGATGGCCGCACTCCAAAAACCGTACAGGTTGTCTTTTATTAAACGAACAGCAGATAGATCACCAGATCACAGCAACAAGAACAGGGGAACAGCCGACGTTTCGCACAAAATCAGTGCTTATTCATCAGCGCGGCACAGGCACAGCAGGTTCCCTCTGCTTGCTGTGCCTGTGTGAGATCCGGGCCGAGACTGCTCAGAAAGCTTGCGACCGCTAGACTCTTCAACACCTTCTCGATTTTCCAGGGGGAGTCAATTGGCCCCCCTTGCCCTATGGAGCGGATGCCCATGACTGTCCCTGATTTCGAGCAATGTCCCTCATTCCCCCTCATTTGTCCCTCATTTTAGTCTGATCTATATAGTTGTATATAAAATGCACTTTTCATCTATTAAAAAGTGTTTTCCAGCGCCAAACCTTTCATCTGATTTCTAAATTGCTGGTTTAAAGGGACACTAAATCTACATGTAAATCTTCACCTTAATGCACGGCGCGCCGTGTCATTGATTTAATTGGCAGCAGTGGGAGCCAATGGCTGCGCTGCTATCAGGCGGCGTACACACGAGGGGATATGTCCGCTGAAAACGGTCCGATGGACCGTTTCAGCAGACATCTCCGCTCGTGTGTATGGGCTAGCGGACAGATTTCTCCACCCGACAGATTTCAAAGCAAGCTTTGAAATCTATCCGGTGGAATCTGTCCGCCCGACATGTCTGCTGGTTAGTACACTTACCAGCAGACATGTCGGCCCCCACCGCCGCCGCGCCGCTGCCGAATGGATTCGGCGCATGCGCGGAAGTGTTTTACTTCCTGGTGCGGTGACGTGGCGGTGACGCGGCGGCGTCAACGTCACCGCCGCGTCACCGCGCCGTCCGGTGTACACACCATCGGATCAAACTCCCGATCGGACATATCCGATGGAAATGGTCCGCGGACCGTTTTCATCGGATATGTCCGATCGTGTGTACGCCGCCTCAGTCAATCACTGAATGAGCCGAGGAGCGCATTCACGATGCAAGACTTTCGAGGGCTCAGGTAAGTAAATGGGGGGCTGGGGGGCTGCTAATTGTCAGATGTTTTTTCACCTTAATGCATAAAATGCATTAAGGTGAAAAAACATGAACCTTTTTAATACAGTATTGCCACCCTGTCAACCTACTTCTAATAATAGGTGTGAAAAGCAGGCTCAATGGGGTTAATTTGGTAAAGGCTTATAGGCTGATTACTTTGCAAGAGAATTTGCACTTTGCAAGGGAATTTTTCCTTAGCTGACTAAACGAGGTGAAGCTCTGCTGACTTCCATCATCCAATTATGTTCGAGCAAATATACTGTTTTTGTTTTGATTTTGATTTTATTTTTTCTTGCATGCAATTGAATATTCTTTGCAAAGTGAACTTTCATCACATTCACTAAGCTGACCAGTGGCTGGGTGTCAATAGTGGGCACAAGAGCGCCACTCCCTCTCTCCTGCACTGCCACTGAAACTATACATAGATTAATGTATTGCATGAATCTATGTATTGTCGCCGGCGCCACTGCCACTGCCGCCTACTATTCAGATGGCCGGCCCTCTGGTGAGCGCCGGCCATCTGAATAACAGCAGTTGATTGGCTTTGGAAGTGCGCTGGCTCTGATAGCTTCCCGATTACAGCCTGAGGGCTGTAATCGGCTCCCAAATAGTTAACCAGGGGGTGCACAAGGTGTGCGTTCCCTGGTTAACACTGACACGCATCTCAGCCAATCAGGTTCACCGGGTCTGATTGGCTGAAGTGTCATCGAGGGCAGGAGAAGACATCGGGGGACAGTGGAGGGAGGATGGCTGACCCGAGACAGGTAAGTGGCGGGCGGGGGGGCAATCTAGCAGCATTTTACAGGAAAAACTGGCGGATTATGAAAAGGCAAACTGGTGGCAATTGATAGGCACAGTGGCGACAATTAAAGGCACAGTGGCTGTGTTTGATGGCATGGCACAGTGGCTGCGTTTGATGGCATGGCACAGTGGCGACAATTAATGGCACAGTGGTGACAATTGATGGCACAGTGGCGACAATTGATGGCATGGCACAGTGGCAACAATTGATGGCACAGTGGCGACAAATGATGGGCACAGTGGCGACAATTGATGACACAGTGGTGACAATTTCTTGCATGGCACAGTGGTGACAATTGATGGCACAGTGGCGACAATTGATGGCATGGCACAGTGGCAGCAATTGATGGGCACAGTGGTGACAATTGATGAGCACAGTGGCGACAATTGATGGGCACAGTAGTTGCGTTTGATGGGCACAGTGAGGCTGCAATTGTTTTTTGTGCCCCCCAAAAAATTTCAGCCGCCACTGAAGCTGAGGAAAATTCCCTTGCGAAATGGAGAGCCTATTTGTCTTTAATAAATCAACCCCAATGGGTGGGGGAGATTACCAAAGCAGCAAATCCATGTTGGACAAAAATAGTATTCTACATGCTGTGACTCATTGCTCTCCACCCAAAATTCAATAGATAGTTTATGGTGGGTGTTGCGCTGTCATTACTCCAAAATACCAGCTAGAATACAAAGGCAGGGAAGAGAAGGCCCCTTTGTCTCCCCCCACCCAGGCCCTTTTCATTCTCCTATAAACATAGAGAAAGTCCTACACCTTTCCTTATCTATTGTTTATAATAGGAGACTTGGCGGCCTCACAGCGGAGGGTGTTGCTGCATTTCCATGTATAATGAAAGGGAGTTTACACTGGGCAGTCAAGTACGGTAATTGCTTCCAGTAACTCTTCACGTTGAAGAATATAAGGAAATTAAAGCTGCTGCCTTGGCCAGAGCCTCAGAATTCCAGGTGATGTCATCATTCGATCACATGGAAGCAGGAGACGTGGGGTATTGAGGACTTATTATCATGGCGTGACTTTTCCAGCTTTCTACTGAGCCATATGTTCTTACTTAAACCCAAATGTAGCTTGTACTGATGCATTCTTACTAAAGGCCACATTCCAAACAGAGAAGGGAAAACACAGAATACCATAATCTGTAACAAGCCTAGGAAGGATAGCAAGGCGACTCTAACGTAAAAAGAAAGAGAGCATTAGCCCCAGGTCCATCAGTACAGGTGGGACCCAAGAGACTTACAAACAAAGCTGGCCATACACTGTTAGAATTTTGGCCAGTTCCTGTGAACCAGCCAAATTCGAACTGGAGGCTCTGAGGAAAAAGGTACCTCTTCGAAACGTGTTAGCCAGCAGTGGTCCTCATGTCCTCTCCTTCATCACCTGGAGATTGTTGATATCAGACCTATTGCCATAAGATAAAGGCTTTCATGTTTCCAGTTTATTTCACATGCTTACATGCTTGTAAGCAGGGGTGGAAGTACCGCCATAGCGTCCCACACGGACGATACCATACTGACATGTTGTCATTTGCACTTCCTCTGCCTGAGTCTCTCTCTCACATCAGCCGATCAGCAGTGCCGGGAGACTCATCTTGTGTTATTTTACGCCGTGGCCGCACTGACCAGGAGGAGGTGGGTGGAGCCTGTTCCTTAAACTGGTTGCTAGCGCCTGGGCTGCCTAGTGTCTAGCAGCGAGTGACATCAGTCACAGTGAGTCACATCGGACTCGAGTCTCGGAGCCGAGGTGATAGGAGCTGGAGCCTCAAATAGGGGAACAGTTGTTGCTGCAGTTTAGAGTTTAGACTTGGCAAGTGACAATCTGCAACTTGTGGAAGGTGATATGACAAGTGGACAATCCACATTGTGTGGCAGGTGACGTGGCAAGTAGACAATCCACAACGTGTGGCAGGTGACGTGGCAAGTGGACAATCCACAACGTGTGGCAGGTGACGTGGCAAGTGGACAATCCGCAACATGTGGCAGGTGATGTGGCAAGTGGACAATCCGCAATTTGTGGCAGGTAATATAAGCTGTTGCCTGGGTACTGTGCCACATGAGTGTGGTAATCTGTTGTTTTAATGGCATTAGCTAATTTTCTTTGGGGGGGGGGGGCTGTTTGCATAGGGGTGTGGGGGGGGGGGGGGTGGCATACAACATTTTGCTATGGGGCCCTGATTTCTAGTTATGCCCCTGCTTTGAGTAGTTTTTAATTCATTCTTTTAATAAATCTATCAAAGGAAAATGCACAAGGCTGGTACAGTGGGGTACAGAGCCGCTGATAGGTGGTAAAGTTAGCCCTCCTGTATTGGGCCTGGACCCCATCCGGTTAGTAGGGGTTGCTTGCTCACAACTCACAGCCCGCCATCTTCCTAAACCCGGGTCCCCCCCTCTCTCCGCTACTTATCACTGACTACAACTTCCAGAATTTCCTGTGGCTGGTAGGGAGCGGGCATGGTCGAGTGTAGCTCTCTGCATGGAAACTATGAATGATCAGCTGTGAGCTGCACAGAGAGCTTCATGACAAAGACACAAAAGGGGCCCCAAGGGTCAGTGGGCTCTTCTCCTTTCAAATGAAAGCTTCACTTCAAATTCTGAAAGAATATAAATGTGAACGGGGGGGGGTCGTCCATGCTGTGCATCAGGGGAATGCAAGGGGTGCAAAATGTGAGGGAATTGGGGATGCAGGGCATGCAGGTTAATGGGTGATACAGTGGTGCCCTGAGTAGAGTAGTGAGGGATACAGAATGTGGAGTAATGAGGGATGCAGTATGTGGGGTTGCAGGGTATGGAGGGGGTGCAGACTGCAAACTCATGGGGTATGTAGAGTGTTGAGTAATGGGGGATGCAGGGGTTACATCATTTGGCTTAATGAGGGATGCAGGGGCTGTAGAGTGTAAATGGGGGACATAGGAGATGCAGAGTGAAGTTATAAGGAAAGACCTTCTGTACACAGGGTGAAACGGGTTGCCCAAAACCGTGCTCACAGGTTTTGGGCATTGGATAATGCATATGCGCATGCGCAAACTTGCGCGCACACAAAAGCCGTTGCACGTTTTCATGCACGACAGCACGTTTTCATGCACGGGGGTTTCCGAGGGCAGCCGAACTATCTCTGAGTATTTCTGGTCACATGCGGTATTGCATGCCATAGAAGTCAATGTGAAACTAATTATTTTCTTTTTCCATTGACTTCTATGGGGAAACTCGCTTTGATATGCGAGTGCTTTGGATTACAAGCATTCTCCTGGAACGGATTATGCTCGTAATCCAAGGTTCCACTGTATATATTGATCTCCAATAGGAAACTGTATCGGAGGGCCTCTTTTTGTGCTAATTAGTTTATCTATAAAGACAGACTTATTTGTGTTCTTTTGTCGCTCAAGTTTATTAACAGTAGAAGTCAGTGGGGAGGCGTAGCCGACCGGCGATGAGAATGGCTGCTTAAACTGAGAGCTCGTTAACCCAGGGGACACATCAGAACGGCTGCGGCCCACATAGTACACAATCCACCACCATCCTTGCTCCACTGTGGAGGCAACTGAGTCCGGTGACCAAGGGGCTTCAAAATCTTAAAGTCCAATATAAATGGAGATATCCAGCCACACTTCTCATCACCAACAATGGCAAATCTCATGTAGTCAACGACCTTATGGCGGGTCTCAATCTACTCCATACTTGGGGCATACTTCCTGACCCACCCGCCCCCTCCTGCCATGCAGCGACATTCCCTCCATCCGTTGCAGCCTAGATCAAAACCATACTCAGATGGCTTGAATTCTCACCACCAAGGTGGGCCAACCTAAAGATCCTGCATTCCCCTGGGCTCTGATAGAGAGTATTTCTTATTACTCCAGTTCTCCTCACTTCAAACTTTTTTTACCCCCTGACAGAGGTCGCAGCGCAGCTTCGCTCCACCTCCAACTTTGAGTAAACGTTGAGTGATACACACCTAACAAACTTTTTGTTCAGTCTGAGCTTAAGACTTTTTTTTGATGTGCGTGTTCCTTTGATTTTGTTTTTTGTCCTCTGATACGCGGTTTGTGTATATTTTTTCTTTTTTTTAACATATTTCTCTATCCACAGCTCTTGAAATAATATTGCAGGACTTTTCTGGATCTATGCTGTTCTTCCATACCGTCTAGCTTCCAACAAGCCCCAAACCCTGTCATCGCACCGACCAACTGTAAAGCCTTGTACACACGATAGGATAGCTGATGGAATCTAATCCGATGGATTTTTTCGTCGGATATCCGATGAATCTGACTTTCATCAGTCTTGCCTACATATCATCAGTCAAAAATCCGACCATGCCAAAACGCGGTGACTTAAAACACTACGACGTGCTGAAAAAAATGAAGTTCAATCCTTCCGAGCATGCATCGGCTTGATTCTGAGCATGCGTGGATTTTTGACCAATGGACCTCCACGCAGACGATCGTTTTTTTCTATCGTTTTTTTATCCATAGGAAAAAATGTAAAACATGTTTTATTTTTTTCACCGATGGAAAACAAACCGATGGGGCCCACACAAGATCGGTTTGTCCGATGAAAACAGTCCATCGGTCTCTTTTCATCGGACAAACCGATCGTGTGTACTGGGCTTTAGTGCTGAACCTCATCGCATCTTACACATCCTCACGATCAACGATGTATCCTGGCCTAGGCCAACAAGGCCTAGGCCTAGGGCAGCACTTTCTAGGGAGGCAGCACGGAAAGCGTCCCCGCTGGCTTGCGCTACATTGTTAGGAAGTGAGAGAAAATCTATGCAAATTGCCCTCCCTAGGCCCTCAGAACTAGCCCTCAGGGCGGGTCTTAAACAGCAAAGGGTGTGGCCTTGACAGAAAGAGGTGGGTCATATTTAAATTAAGGGGTGCATGAGTTTAGTCAGGCCTACGGCAGCACAAAACCTAAATACACCACTGCTCACGATGCCACAACAAGACGACCTACACACCTATCAATCTCTACGCCCCGAATGCTCACCAGGTTAATTTTCTACGTAAAGTTCTCAGGCTGGCCAAACCACTGTAAAAGGGCCATCTTATAATATGCAGGGACTTTAATTTAGTCCCAGACTCCACTTCTGCTGCAAAAAGAAGGTCATCTCCGCTGAAAAATCTAATTTCTACACATGACCTATTTGACATTTGGAGGTGCCACCATGGAAATTAGAGAGACTATACCAACTTTTCCCCTAGACATAACTCCTACTCGCGAATCGATTTATTTTTGTCAGACAATTGGATGCTACAAAAAATCTCTGCAATCCACACCACCACATGATCAGATCATGCCCCGATTTCGCTCTCCAGTGAAGATTCTAAACATACTCACAATTCTTATATCTGGAGAGCCAACAATTACATTTTGCAACACAAAGACTATGCACGAGAGATCGAAAATCATATTAAAGAATACTTTGCACTAAACAAAGGCTCGGTTTCTGACCCTCAAGTGGTGTGCACACAAGGCCTTTATAAGAGGTATCCTGATGAAATTCAATGCTGTACATAAAAGGAAGAGGATGCAGCACTTAGATGAGATTTTGTCTCAAATTGCAACCCTAGAAGCACGACATAAGACCAGTCCTCAGGCCCCACCACCTGATTAACTGCGGTCCCTGCGACAGGAACTCCGTTCTTTACTCCTATACTCCTATGACCACCTCCAACGGAGGCTGAAAGCAGCCACCTTCTCCACTTCCAATAAAGCTGGAAAACGCTTGGCTCAATGTCTTAAGGGCAAACAAGCCAAGACGTCAACTATATCATCCCCATGACCATGCCCCTCTGACTAACCCCCAACACATTGCCAACGCATTTAGTGACTATTATAGCGACTTGCATAACTTATAAAAGGATCCACTAACTCCCCAACTCTCTCAGGATGACATTAACCGCTTTCTTCATGACCTACAGTTACCTACCTTGACCGCTGAACAACTCTCGTTCTTAAATGCCCCATTTTCAGAGCAAGAGTGTCAGGGATCTGTCACCTAAGGGTTAACAATGCAGACTGATTCCAATGATTGGCAACAGGCTGCCTTATTTAAAACCCTCAGCAGCACTGTGATCTTGCTGTCTGATCTGCATCTCATCCAGAGACCTGAACCTGCATCATTCTGACCTGGCTTTCTGACTCTGCTGCCATCTCCAGTCCTGACCTGCTCTGTTTACCTGTCTGCCTGATCCTCTGTTGCCGAATCCAGCCTGAAATCTGACCATTCCTTGCCTGCTGCTTTTTGCCTGTACTGATCCTCAGTGTATCACCTGGCCTGTCTGACTCTCCTGCTGTCGCCTGTATTTGCATGCGCATGTTGCTCTCAGGTGCACCTGCATCCGGTGACCTGCGTCCGCTGACCTGCATCCGCAGACCTGCGTCCACTTACTTGCATCCGCTCACCTGCATCCTGCTGACCAGCATCCTGCTAACCAGTTAATCGGCATCCGCTGACCTGCATCTGCTGACCTGCATCTGCTGACCTGCATCCGATGATCTGCATCCAGCTGACCCGCACCTACAGCGCTCCAGCCTTTCTCATTCGCCTTCATCTCCAATCTCAGAGACTCTGCAGGCACTCATACCCCACTGTGCTCCTACGGTCACTGTCTCGCCCCCAGTGATCCCGGAACCAGGGCGGTACGAGAGGTCTCCCTCCGCTCGTCAGGCTCATCCCCCAGGTACGTGTCAAAGAGATTCACGCGGCAATTTAATCTCTTCCTATGAATAAAGCTCCAGGGCCCGATGGACTCTCAGGGGAGTATTTTAAACAATTCTCTGCCCACTTAACCACATACTTGGTCGATGTTTTTAATGACGCTGCCTCCTCTTCACAATTCCAAACTGAAATGTTAAATGCTCTTATAATTACTGTGCCGAAACCAGGGAAGGAGCCGTCCACACCCCAAAACTTTTGCCCGATATCCTTACTCAACCTTGATGTTAAACTTTACTCTAAAACAATGGCGGCGAGGCTACTAGATATAATGCCCACTCTAATTCACAGGGATCAAATTGGCTTCACAAAAGGTAGGCAGGGATCGGATGCCACCAGAAGACTAATTGATCTTATACATCATGCAGAATCTACTGGAACGACTTCTCTGCTCTTTTCCCTGGACGCAAACCTCAGATCAGTGCTCCAGAAATTTGGCTTTACTAGACATATCTCAACGCTATCATGGCAATTTACTCCACCCCTTCCACCCTAGTGTTCACAGAAGACATGACCTCTCGCCATTCCCCATTACTAATGACACCCGTCAGGACTGTCCCCTTTCCCCCATTATTTTTAACCTTCTCATGGAGCCTCTGGCAACACACATTAGAGCCCATCCTTCCATCTCAGGTATACAGATCGCCGTGCTTCACGCAAAATCAGCTTATTCGCGGACAACGTGATTCTAATCCTTACAAATCCGGCTTCTTCCCTGGCAGAGGTAAAAAAGATACTCACCTGGTTTAGCGAGACTTTATACTATAAGGTCAATACAAGTCATTTATTCTTGACATTAAAGGGGAGTTCCAGCCAATATTTGTGTTTATTAAAAGTCAGCAGCTACAAAAAGTTTAGCTGCTGGCTTTTAATAAACAGACACTTACCTGCTCCAGCGATCCAGCGACGCGCCAACCGGGGCTCCGCTCCGCTCCCCCCCTCCCCGGCCGGCGTCCTCATCACAACTGTGGGCACCCACTGCGCATGCGCGAGCGGCACAGCCCGCCGCTGATTGGACAGGCGATCGCACGGGACCTGTCATGTGTCCCATGCGATCACCTACAGGGAGGGGCTGCTGTAGGCGATTAAGCTTAATCGCCTAACCAGCCCCTCGGCGGAAGGAAGAAGTGGGACAGGAAGTCCCACTCCTCCTAAAGCCCCCACTCCCCCCCAAAAAAAATACATGCCAAATGTGGCATGTAAGGGGGTGAGGAGTGGGATTAGCGGAAGTTCCATTTTTGGGTGGAACTCCGCTTTAACTTGGATGCTACTACAAAAAAACATGTTACAAAAGCAACATGAATTCAAATGTGCTGACAAAGAACTCTCCTATCTAGGCATCAAAGTAACCAGATCAACCAAATCTCTGTTTTCATCCAACATTTTACCCCTGCTTCTTAAGATACAAAATGAATCTCAGCAGATTACGAAACACGAAATATCTTGGTCAAGTAGACTAGCGGCCTTCAAAATGATATGTCTTTCACAAATACTATATTATTTTAGAACCATGCCTATCCCCATCCCCTCATCATATTTTAGATCCCTCCAAACTGTTCTAAACACCCATCTCTGGGAGGGGAAGAAACCCAGATGTGATCACTCCAATTTGATTAAAAACAAACTAGCAGGGGGAGTAGGCTCAATTGACTTTGAAGATTACTACCTTGCAACTATTCTCGCCCAATTGCCGGAATGGTTCCATCCCCAGCCTGTCACTCCCTGGGGTCAAAGAGAATACCCCCCCCCTTCATCGCCCTAACTTGAGAAAAACCTGGTTAATGGGGATCTCGCTAGGGGCAAATATACTGTCCTCCTTTCCTCCAACAATGAGAGCGTCGGCGCTATCATGGAAAAAATGAGTCACACTCGGAGACTACGCCCCCCCCCCCCCAATCCGCTCCACCAAATACCCCTGGAATCCCTCCACTTCCTTTCCCCAGATCTAAATGTTTCACGTTGGTCCCTTAAAGGGATTTAGTCTTTGCAAAGCCTTCTTCAGAAAGCACAACCCTAACCCTTCTCCATACTACAAAAGGAGTTCAACCTCCCTGCTTCAGAATTCTATACCCACCTACAGTTTTGCCATTGTCTGAAAAATGTACCTCTACCCCTGTATGCCATCCCCAAAAAAACATGGGAATTCCTCACAAACACAGGCACCAACACTAAAGGCATATCCCATTTTTATAATCTCTTCCACCACAAACAACATAGCAGATCTATCTAGCTGCTATTCCAAAGAACAATGGTCCTCGGCACTTCGTTCCATCTACAAGTCCACAAAATGCTCCGCTCTATAATGGGAACTTTGCTGGTACTTGACACCAGCCAGACTTGCATCCTTCACTCCTCAAGCCTCCAACCTGTGTTGGCGGTGTAGATCCTTTAAAGGTGACATGATACACACTTTCTGGTACTGTCCCCGTATCCAACCATTCTGGGAAGGCATTTTCAGACTCTTATCTAAAATTATTCGAGTCACGGTAACCCCTTCTCCAGAACTGGCGATACTGAATCTATTTTGAGGATTGAGGATATACTATACTATACTATATCTAGTGAAAATTGCGCCTATGGCAAGCACTAAAACTGCGCCCCTGTCGAAACATTTGAAACCCATCTTTCAGATAACCTTAACAAAAAAAAAACAGCTAACACAACTAGTGATATTTATAATCCCTTGTGACACCTTGGGTAGTGACATATCCTCTTTATGGAGAAATCTGGGGTTTATTAGACCCCCTGATCACTCCTCTGCCCTCCAAGGCCAGGTGAATGCAGAACCAATACTGGAAGTGATGAAATCTTCATTACTTAAGGCCTAAATTTTCACAGAGGAGAGGGAGAAACTGATGTTCTTCCTTCTTTGTGCGCTGCCAATCCGACCAGATGGAATAGGAGAGCCTGGGAGAACAGGGGAGGGCTGTGGCTGAACGCAGCAGAGATAGCGCTGCCATTGTCCATTAACAAAGGTGCTGAAAAGGAGATCATGCCTATGCTCGGGAGGAGGGAAGAAGAGACCCTCAGACCCTGTTAAGTGCCTTGCTGCCCAGCTACTCAACAGCGCCCCTTTCATATGGCGCCCATGGCACTTGCCATGGCTGCCATACCCTATATACGCCACTGACCCCCCATCCAGATACATTACATCCCACATCCTTCTGGCTTCCAAATTATGTATCACAAAGATGTGGAAGTCAGTAGAGGCCCTGCTAGTGGTCCAAACTATTGATCTAGTTAACCTGCACTACTGCTATGAATCTATAATGGCTGTCAGCAATGGTCAAGTCGAAAAGACCCAGAAAGCCTGGAGCCCCTGCGCAACCAGATCTAGAGCTGTGCCAATAGTGTGAGACACCTAGTTTAGCTCTCAAACTTTCTTGACCCAGCAATATGTGTAACTTGGTTTTAGTGTTTAAGAGTTATCGTTACTACACTGTTTTTGGAACCACACCAATCCATACAAATGTGGTCCGTTCTCATTCTGGGTCACAAAAGTGCTCCCGATTGGGGTGACTCAGTGGGAGAAGAGTCCGTAGACTCAGCAACTACATTAATGTCTAATTGTCATCTCTCTGTTAGGAATGACTCGTATGTTCTTTACCTATTGTATCAAAGTCGTTGCATGAAGTATAATGCTTACAATGTCATTGTATTTTCATGCTCAGTTCAATAAAAAATGATTGAAGAAAAAAAAAAACAACAGTAGGAGTCAGTGGTGCCATGATCGCCTCCCCGCCCCCCTCCTCCGTAGGAGTCAGTGGTGCCATGATCGCCTCCCCGCCCCCCTCCTCCAATTGACAGGTATGATAAACTGAATAGGATGAGGAGGGTCTTCTCGAATATTTGACTCTTTTACTTGAGTAGGATTGATCAGATGAACAGTAGTAAGTAAATGTTTTTCACACAACTGCTGGATGTTTTTCTTATGTTATGCTATCAGGTTATATGTAATAAAAATTGTTTAGCATATTTCTTGTTTAATAATAACAGATCAGTCGGTTTGTTCTGTCCTTGGGATAGAATGCATTTTCAGCCTTAGTTTATGATTACTGTGTACTGTAACTGGATAAGGAACACGCTGTGAATCTGCAATGCTCCAAGGATGTCTGCTGTGGATGACAAAGAAAATACCCAGATATGTATTTTTTCCAGGAAATTGGGACAAGGGAAAAGAAATGTACAGACAGAGCATGACAGCTGTCAATATATGTTACACATTGTGAAGTCATTTCACATACAAATCAAAAGTTTACATAAAGTGAGCATTGCCTTCAAAGAAATCCAAGGTGACTTTCATCATTAAGTTAAAAAAAATGCACATTAACCACTTAACCCCCGGACCATATTGCTGGTCAAAGACCAGAGCACTTTTTGTGATTCGGCACTGCTTCGATTTAACTGACAATTGCGCGGTCGTGCGACGTGGCTCCCAAACAAAATTGGCGTCCTTTTTTTCCCACACATAGAGCTTTCTTTTGGTGGTATTTGATCACCTCTGCGGTTTTAATTTTTTGCGCTATAAACAAAAATAGAGCGACAATTTTGAAAAAAAAACAATATTTTTAACTTTTTGTTATAATAAATATCCCCCAAAAATATATATAAAAAATTGTTTTCCTCAGTTTAGGCCGATACGTATTCTTCTACCGATTTTTGGTAAAAAAAAATCGCAATAAGCATTTATCGATTGGTTTGCGCAAAATTTATAGCGTTTACAAAATAGGGGATCGTTTTATTGCATTTTTTTTTTTTACTACTAATGGCGGCGATCAGCGATTTGTTTTCGTGACTGTGACATTATGGCGGACACTTCGGACAATTTTGACACATTTTTGGGACCAGTGTCATTTTCACAGCAAAAAATGCATTAAAAATGCATTGTTTACTGTGAAAATGACAATTGCAGTTTGGGAGTTAACCACAAGGGGTTAAGTGTGACCTCATCTGTGTTTCTAACTGTAGGGGGGTGTGGCTGTAGGTGTGATGTCATTGATTGTGTTTCCATATATCACTCCTAGGGATTAGGGATGAGCCTTCGTACGGACCGAACGTTCGCGCGAACATTTAGAACCCCATTGACGTCTATGGGACTCGTTCGAATTCAAAAGTGCTCATTTTAAAGCCTATTATGCAAGTTATTGTCGTAAAATGTCTTTGAGAACCAGGGTCTTGCCCCAAGGAACATGTATTAATGGAAGCAGGACTCCTGAAAAAACAACCGTTTTTAAAACTTTTTTTCCCTTGATACATGTTCCCTCGGGCAAGTACAATATTTAAAAGAATTTTTCATTTTTTATTTTATTTTAGCATCATTTAAATCACTGCTCCTGCATCAGGAGCAGTGATTTTAATGATGCTTAAATATTTAAAAAAATGAAAAATTCCTTTAAATATTGTACCTGCTGGGTGTCTATACCTGTGATAACGTCTTTAAATAGCACAATCAACTGCCTGCCAGTAAATTAGGAAGAACTGATCTAGCTAAGCTATACAGTGTATAAATATATGTACAACACCTGGGATGTATATATATCCTCTACACACTGTAACATTAACTGACTAGCCTGCCTGCTCTATCTACCTGCAAAAATGACACTCTCTCTGTCTCTCTCTGTTCTCTGTTAACTGCCGCAACACACTACACAAGGCCGCCCTGCAGGCCTTGTGTACTAAACCCCCTAAGCCATAATTGGCCAAAGCCACCCTGGCTTTGGCGAATTATGGCTCTACGTTTTTTGTGCGCTGTGATTGGCCAAGCATGCAGGTCATAGTGCACGCTTGGCCAATCATCAAGCTGCAATGCCGCAGTGAATTATGGGCCGTGACGCGCCACTTCAATTTGGGGTGAACGGCCCATAACGTTAGAATTTCGACGAATGGTCGAACAGACGATGTTCGAGTCGAACATACGCTTGAATCTAACGCGGAGCTCATCCCTACTAGGGATCATCAAAGATTTGGATATTTTTTTTTTATGACCTAACCCTGACTTGTACTTTTCAACAACATTGTCCCTTACTTGTTTGCCGAGTTCCTTGGTCTTCATGGCAGTGTTTGGTTAGTGGTGCCTCTTGCTTACAGTTGAATTCAAAATTATTCAACCCCCACTGAAATTGATTGTTTTGGCCAGTTTGACATTAATTTTGATCATTCAGTCATCCTGCTTACAATTAAATCAAAGAGGCACGTGTAGGTCAGACAAATATAACATAACATTTATAATGAAATAACCACAAATGTCTTTTCCGTGTTCACATCATCAGTTTTATTCAACCCCCAAGTGACATTCAATCTTAGTACTTAGTACAACATCCTTTTAGGCCTCGTACACACGAGGGAATCTATCCGCTGTAAACGGTCCCCGGACCGTTTTCAGTTCATATTTACGCCGGGCTGTTTTGATCCGATGGCTGTACACACCATCGGATCAAATTCCCTGCCTGCGGACAGCGCGGTGACGTGGTGGTGATGTTGACGCCGCCACGTCACCGCACCAGGAAGAAAACAACTTCCACGCATGCGTTGCATCCATACGACGCTTGAACAGGAGGATATGTCCGCTGGTGAGTGTACTGACCAGAGGACATATCCGCTTTGAAACTTTTCCGCCGGAGAAATCCGTCCAAATCTGTCCGTTTGCCCCTACAGACGAGCGGATTTTTCGGCTGAAATGGTCCATTTCCAGCGGAAAAAATCCATCGTGTGTACGAGGCCTTACAGTTATAACAGCTTTTAAATGTGAAGCATAGCTTGACACAAGTGTCTTGCAGCGATCTACGGGTATCTTTGCCCATTCATCATGGTCAAAAGCCTCCAGTTCAGTCACATTCTAATGCCGTGTACACACGGTCGCTTTTTGCGATGAAAAAAAACGACGTTTTTTAAAACGTCATTTAAATTGATCGTGTGTGGGCAAAACGTCGTTTTTTGTCTTAAAAAAAACGACCAAAAAAAAATTCCAACATGCTTGAATTTTTTGTGTCGTTTTTCAAAACGTCGTTTTTTGTTTCACAAAAAGTCACCGTGTGTAGCAAAAACGTCGTTTAAAACGAAGTTTTTCAACCCGCGCATGCCCAGAAGCTAGTTATGAAGCGAGCTTCAATGGAAAAGTGTGGTGAACGTAACCTCGTTTTTTGTGAAAAAACGATGGTGTGTAGGCAACATCGTCTTTGAAAGTGACGTTTCAAAAACGTCGTTTTTTACTTCACAAAAAACGTCGTTTTTTTTTCATCGCAAAAAACGACCGTGTGTAAGCGGCATTAGGCTTGCGCACTGCAACTGCTTTCTTTAAGTCCCACCAGAGGTTCTGGTGACTGTGATGGCCACTCCAAAATGTTTCAGCCTTTAATCTGCAACCATGCTCTAGTGGACTTGGAGGTATGCTTGGGATCATTGTCCTGTTGAAAGGTCCAACGTCTCCCAAGCCTCAGGTTTGTGACGGACTGCATCACATTGTCATCCAATATCTCCTGGTACTGAAGAGAATTCATGGTACCTTGCACACGCTGAAGCTTCCCTGTACCTGCAGAAGCAAAACAGCCCCAAAGCATGATTGCCCCGCCATGCTTCACAGTAGGCACGATGTTCTTTTCTTCATAGGCCTTGTTCTTCCTCCTCCAAACATAGCGTTGATCCATGGGCCCAAACAGTTCTAATTTTGTTTCATCAGTCCACAGAACACAATCCCAAAACTTCTGTGGTTTGTCCACATGACTTTTGGCATACTGCAGTCGACTCTTCTTATTCTTTGGAGACAGCAAGGGGGTGCGCCTGGGAGTTCTGGCATGGAGGCCTTCATTACGCAGTGTGCGCCGTATTGTCTGAGCAGAAACTTCAGTACCGACATCTGACAAATCTTTTCTCAGTTCCTCAGCAGTCACACTGGGACTTTTCTCCACTCTACGCTTCAGGTAGCGCACAGCAGTCAAAGTCAGCAAATAATGCAATAAGCGTTTATCGATTGGTTTGCGCAAAATGTATAGTGTTTACAAAATAGGGGATAGTTTATGGCATTTTTTATTTTTATTTTTTACTATTAATGGCGGCGATCTGCGATTTTTTTATTGGGACTGCGACGTTATGGCGGAAACTTCAGACACTTTTCTGACATTTTTGGGACCATTTACATTTATACAGTGAACAATGCTATAAATATGCATTGATTACTGTATAAATGTGACTGGCAGTGAAGGGGTTAACCACTAGGGGGCGGGGAAGGGGTTAAATGTGTGTCCTATGAGTGTTCTAACTGTAGGGGGAGGGGGAGTGACTGGGGGAGGTGACCGATTGTGCCCCTATGTACAAGAGACACGGCAACGGTCTCCTCTCTCCCTGACAGGACGTGGAGCTCTGTGTTTACATACAGAGCTCCACGTCCCTGCTCAGTTACTGGGCAATCGCGTGTGCCCGGCGGCGATCGTTGCCGCCGGGCACTCGCACCGGGATCCCAGCAGAGCGGCGGGTGCGCACGCGCGCCGCCGGCGGCGCGCGAGCGCCCACCCGCGGCTTTAAAAGGACATCACATCATATGACGTGATGTCAGGACAATGGAGTCCTCCGCCCGCCGTCATTTGACGGTGGGCGGAGGACAAGTGGTTAAGAAGTCCTTGTAGGATTTCATTCTGAATACAATTACAAATGTACACTTAATTCCCTAAAACCCTTTAACCAGATGCCGACCGCCCACCGTCGTTATACGGCGGGACGGTGGCACTGCTGGGCGCGAGCACATAGCTCTACGTCCTCCCTTTAGCAGCAGCTAGTCCCCGCTCGTCCCCCAAGTCCCGCACGCGAGCCCGGGGGGCGCGATCGCCGCCGGGCACGCGCACTCGTTCGTTACAGAGCGGGGACTGGGAGCTTTGTGTGTAAACACAAAGCTCTCCGTCCTGTCAGCGGGGAAAAGCTGATCTCCTGTTCATACAATGAACAGAAGATCAGCGATTTCCCCTAGTGAGTCCACCCCCCCCCCCCCCATACAGTTAGAACACACCAGGAACACACTTAACCCCTTCCCTGCCCCCCAGTGTTAACCCCTTCACTGCCAATGGCATTTTTATAGTAATCCAATGCATTTTTATAGCATTGATCGCTATAAAAATGCCAATGGTCCCAAAAATTTGTCAAAATTGTCCGATGTGTCCGCCATAATGTCTCGGTACTGAAAAAAAATGCTGATCGCCGCCATTACTAATAAAAAAAAAATATTAATAAAAATGCCATAAAACTACCCCCTTTTTTGTAAACGCTATAAATTTTGCGCAAACCAATCAATAAACGCTAATTGCGATTTTTTTTTTAAGAAAAATATGTAGAAGAATACGTATCGGCCTAAACTGAGGAAAAATATGTTTTTTTATATATTTTTTGGGGATATTTGTTATAGCAAAATGTAAAAAATATTGCATTTTTTTTCAAAATTGTCGCTCTATTTTTGTTTATAACGCAAAAAATAAAAACCGCACAGATGATCAAATACCACCAAAAGAAAGTTCTACTTGTGGAAAAAAAAGGATGCCAATTTTGTTTGGGAGCCACGTCGCACGACCGTGCAATTGTCAGTTAAAGCGACGCAGTGCCGAATCGCAAAAAGTGCTCTGGTCTTTGACCAGCAATATGGTCCGGGGGTTAAGTGGTTAAACCATTGGGGGGTTGAATAATTTTGAATAAAACTGTAGGCCTTTCAAAAAGGTGTGTCTATGTAATGACAGGTCATGTGACACTTAGGCCTTGTACACACGAGGGTTTACAGCGCATATTTACGCCGGGCTGTTTGATCCGATGGCTGTACACACGTTGACGCCGCCACGTCACCGCCACGTCACCGTACCAGGAAGTAAACACTTCCGCGCGCATGCATCGGATCCATTCACAGGATACAAAGCATGTGCGGGCAGATATGTCCGCTGGTTTGCCATACTAACCAGCGGACATATCCGACGGGCAGCTATCCGGCGGAAAAATTTCAAAGCATGCTTTGAAATTTTTCTGCCGGAGGAATCCGGCCAAAACGGTCCGTTTGCCTCTACAGATGAGCGGATTTTTTGGCTGAAATGGTCCGTCGGACCATGTTCAGCGGCAAAATTCCCTCGTGTGTACGAGGCCTCAGATTGCACACAGGTGGACATCATGGGCCAGATTCAGATAGAATTCGATTATCGTAGTGTTTCCCAAATACACTACGCCGCCGTTTTTTACCTGGCTCTACGTGGAATCCAGGTAGATTTTGTCCAGTAAACGACGGCGGCGTAGTGTATTTCTCCCGGCGCAATCCATATACGTGATTAGGGGGCGTGAAGCATTTAAAATAGGCGCGTTCCCGCGGCGATCGAACTGCGCATGCTCCGTTCCCAAATTTCCCACCGTGCATTGCGCGAAATCACGTCGTTACTTCATTTTTTCTTGAGTAGCGTCGTTTACGGACATTCCTATTCCCGAACGAGTTACGTGTAAAAAAAAAAAAAAATACTTTAAATTCGACGCGGGAACGACGGCCATACTTAACATGGGTTACGCACTGTTAGACCAGCAAAAAGCTGGTCTAACAGTACGTAGAAAAAAATAGATGTAAGCGACCGCTCGTATCTTCGTGGATCGCCGTAAAAACTCATTTGCATATCCCGACGCATGAAAACGACGCGAACTCCTCCCAGCGGCCGCAAAAATATCGCAGCGTAGATCCGAAGGCTTACGAAGACGTAAGCCTCTCGGATCGAAGCCCGAAGCGGCCGTATCATGGTTTGAGGATTTAAACTAGTGATACGGTGCGCGAAATTTGAAATTACTCCTGTCTAACACCAGTTAGACAGGCGTAATCGCTCTGTGAATCTGGGCCCATGTCACTAATTATGTGAATTCTGAAGGTAATTGGTTGCACCAGAGATTTTTATGGGTTTCATAACAAAGGGGGTGAATACATACGCACATGCCAATTATCAGATTTTTATTTCTGAAAAATAGTTTTATGTTTATATTTTTCTAATTTTACTTCCCCAACTTAGACTATTGTGTTCTGATCCATCACATATAATTCACATTAAAAAAACATTGAACTAAAGTCTGTAATGTAACAATACAGGTAAAAATGAAAGGGGGGTGAATACTTTTGCAAGGCACTGTAGTCTTACAGATGCAACCGGCCCTTTGAGGACAAGCGTAATGGTGACGCACGCCCGCAATGAAATGAAGAGTTTGACACCCCTGGCTTAGAGGCTTATTGAGAAATCTGAATTTTTGTCATTGCACATTAGTAGGAGATGAGGCTAGGGTTTCCAACGACCATGGGTGAGCGCACAGCTGTGTAAGGGAAGATCCTTTATTTTTTATTTTTGTCATCACTTTACGTCACCCAGTCCTATATATTGTGTGCTCTGTGTTCACTCTTTATGTTTTAATCTCTAATGCCCTGTACACACGATCGGTTCATCCGATGAAAACAGACCGATGGATTTTTCCATCAGATATCCGATGAAGCTGACTTTCATGAGCCTTGCCTACACACCATCAGTTAAAAAACCGATCGTGTCAGAACGCGGTGACGTAAAACACATCAACGTGCTGAGAAATTCAATGCTTCAGAGCATGCGTCGACTTGATTCTGAGCATGCGTTGATTTTTAACTGATGGATTTCCCTACAGACGATTGTTTTTTTAACCATCAGATCATTTTAAAACATGTTCTTAGTTTTTTCACCGATAGAAAAAAAAACGATGGGGCCCACACACAATTGGTTCGGCTGATGAAAACGGTCCATCAGATGGTTTTCATCAGACGAACCGATCGTGTGTACGCGACATAAAGGAAAACCACCATCCTCTGTCAGGAGATTGACTATATTTTACTTTATTTCACTACTGGCACAACTCCCATGAGATTGATAATCAAGATCTAGATAAGAAAACATAAAGTGGTAGCAAAGTCTAAAAAAATAAAAAATAAAAAAAAACATTTCCCCTGCAAGTTATGGGCATAATGTGCTAGTATGTATCGCACACTAGTATGTTATGAAAGACTGACCTTAACCACTTGACTTTCAGAAGATTAACCCCCCTTCATGACCAGGCAATTTTTATTTCTTCACGGAACTGCATTACTTTAAGGCCGCGTACACACGATCGAACATGTCCGCTGAAACTGGTCCGCAGACCAGTTTCCGCGGACATATCCAATCGTGTGTACGGCCTAGCGGACAGGTTTCCAGCAGACAAAAGTTTTAAAACATGCTTTAAAACATGTCCGCTGGTTAGTACGCCTAACCAGTGGACCGAAATCGCCCGCATGCGTGAAAGCATTTTACTTCCTGGTTTGCGGACGTCGCGGCGGCAACGTCACCGCCACGCCACCGCGCTGTCTGTCCGTGGGGATTTTGGTTTGATCGTGTGTACACAGATCAGACCAAAATATCCCAGGAGACATGTCCGATGAAAACGGACCGCTTTCATCGGACATGTCTCCTCGTGTGTACGCGGCCTAACTGCCAATTGTGCGGTCATGCAACGCTGTACACAAACACAATTTACATATTCCCCCCCCCCCCCCACCCACAAATAGAGCTTTCTTTTGGTGATATTTGCTCTCCACTGGGTTTTTTTGTTTGTTTTTGCGGTATAAACAGGAATTTTTTTTTTTTTTTAAAAACACAATTTTTTTTCCTGCTACTGTGTTTCCCCGAAAATAAGATCTACCCCGAAAGTAAGACCTAGTGCTATTTTCCAGGAAGGCTGCAATATAAGCCCTACCCCAAAAATAAGCCCTAGTTTGAGGTGCGTGTGTACTCCTATAATCCCCTCTGATATGGCGGTGTGCTGTGGCTGTGTATGTGTCTCTTTGATCTACGGTAGCAGTGTCAGGTGCCTTTGTTACAGAGAGGCGCTCATCTCCCTGCTGGTCTCCGCTCCTTCTCGCAGCTGTTGGTGGGGGATCTCGGGGCCCCTCCTTCCTCTGCAGTCACGGAAGGTACAGTCGTCTCAGTGCAGAGGCTCAGCACTAAATCAACATGTCACACTGTGTGCATAACGATACTCCTGTCTGCACAAGGTACCGTATTTAACTCACGCGATCCATACAGACTTAAGCACTAAAATGCTACAGATCTATCTTTCGTTACATGCCGGTGTGCTCTCTTCCCCGCTTAGAGAGCTGTGGGGGAGGGGGGGGGGGCTGGTTGCTGGGAGAGGTGGAGGATAGCAGAGCTGAGGTGTTTGGCACCATTGGATTGCAATGGCACACACATTGTGTAAGGTATTGTGTGCTACTGTAACAGCTGTAACAGGATTTGGCAAAGTAACTTTGTTCAAACTGAGGCTTCCTGACAGTCAGGGAGGTAGAGAAACAGCACGTTATAAGACCTACCCCAAAAATAAGCCCTACTGGGTCTTTTGTTGCCAAAATGAATATAAGACCCGGGCTTATTTTAGGGGAAACACGGTATACAACATATCCAATTGAGAAAAAATAAATCAAATCAAATTTCTTTATAATTTTAGGCTAATATGTATTCAGCTACATATTTTTGATAATAAAATCCTAGTGTCCCTCATTTTGGTCTGATCTATTTAGTTATATATAAAATGCACTTTTTATCTTTCAAAAAGTGTTTCCCAGTGCTAAACCTTTCAATCAAATTCTAAATTTACAGCAGCAATATAAAGGAATAGTCACGGTAAAAAAGCACTTGAGGATTTAATTTACTTTTTTTAGGGTTAATTCTCCTTTAAGGGGGCGTGGCAGAGGGCGTGTCCTATGCCTACATACATTTGCTAGTAGGTGTCCCTCATTCCCATCTCAAAATGTTGGGAGTTATGGCAGAGCTCCCAACTGTCCCTGAATTCAAGGGACTGTCCCTGATTTGGAACAATGTCCCTCTGTCCCTCATTCCTCCTCATTTGTCCCTCATTTTGGTCTGATCTATATAAAATTATAAATGTATATAAAATGCACTTTTTATCTATCAAAAAGTGTTTGCCAGCACTAAACCTTTCATCCAATTTCTCTAAATTCCAAAAAGCCAATATAAAGGAATAGTAGTGGTAAAAAAAAGCCCTTGTGGGTTTAACTAATCTTGTTTTTTTTTTTGTACAATTCTCCTTTAACCACTTCACATCCCGCCCATAGTCAAATGACGTCCACAGATGGGATCTCCCATTCTGGACGGACATCATATGACGTCCTGGGCTTCCCAGCCATCTAGGGGGCGAACTGGTGCTCATGCCCGGCGGCCGCGATGTCCCCTGGGCAGCCGCGATTGCCCACAATCACAGCAGGATCGTGGATCTGTGTGTGTAAACACAGAGGCCCGGATTCACAAAGCACTTACGGCGACGTAAATCACTTTACGCCGACGTAGTGCAAATGTGCACCCGGCGTACGTATGCGCCAGAGTCACAAACCAACATACGTCCAAAAACAGGCCATCCTACCCCGACGTATCTTGCTTACGCCGGCGTAGCGTAAAAACAGGCCATCCTACCCCGACGTATCTTGCTTACGCCGGCGTAGCGTCGGCGCAAAAATGGTTTGGACGCATGTTGCTTCTACCATTGATTAGGCATTCAAATATGCAAATGAGGGAAATACGGCGATTAACGTGCGTACGTGCGCCCGACGCATGCTATGCGATGTTTGCGTAAGTTGTACGTCCAGCGTAAAGTTATTCCCCATAAAGGAGGTGAACTCAGCAACAGGCATGCTCAGGTCTGCACCAGGGAACACAAGCCGGCGTATTTTACATTGGACGTGTGTCTGGCTGGGCGTAGGTTACGTTAACGGCGTACACAGTGATCCGGTGTATCTTAGGCAGTTGTTCCGACGTGGTTGTGAGCATGCGCAGCGCATGCGCAGTTCTTTATACGTACTTGTCTGGCGATTGGCCCATTATTTGCATGGGGTCACGCCTCATTTGCATTGATCACGCCCACTTCCACTTACGCTGGCCTGCGCCTTCGAAATTACGCTACGCTGGCACATCTTGGTGAGCAATGGCTTGCTGAATGCAGTGCTTTCCTCTCTGTGCTGCGCCTGTGTGTGCGCTACGCCAGGGTAAATGTGCGCCCACTCTCTGTGAATCCGGGCCAGAGGATCCATGTCCTGTCAGAGGAGAGGAGACCGATGTGTGTTCCCAGTACAGAAGAACACAGATCGGTCTCCTCCCCTTGTGAATCCCCTCCCCCTACAGTTAGAATCACTCACTAAGGAACATATTTTACTCCTTACCCGCCCCCTAGTGGTTAACCCCTTCCTTGCCATTCACATTTTAACAGTAATCAGTGCAGTTTTATAGCACTAATGATTGTATATATGTCCGCCACAATGTCACGATCACAATAAAAATCACAGATCACCGCTATTACTAAAAAAAAAAAAAAAAAAAAATGCAATACATTTTTACCCTATTTTGTAGACGCTATTGGCCAGATTCACGTAGGGCGGCGTAATTTTGAGCGGGCGTAGCGTATCGTATTTACGCTACGCCGCCACAAGTTAGTGAGGCAAGTGCCGTATTCACAAAGCACTTGCGTCCTATATTACGGCGGCGTAGCATAAATGTGCCGGCGTAAGCGCTCCTAATTCAAATGTGGAAGATGTGGATGTGTTTTATGTAAATTAATCGTGACCCCACATATTTTACGCTTTTAACTAACAGCGCATGCGCCGTCCGTGGACGTATCCAGTGCGCATGCTCCAAATTACACCGCTAAGACTCATTGGTTTTGACGGCCAGCCCCATTCACGGACGAGTTACGCAAACGACATAAAATGTGAATAATTTGACGCGGTCCCGACGTCCATACTTAACATTGGCTGTGGCATCTTTTTGGTGGTTTATCTTTACGCCTGAAAACGCCTTACGTAAACGGCGTATCTTTACTGCGCCTGCCGGGCGTACATTCGTGAATAAGCGTATCTCGCTGATTTACATATTCTAGGCGTAAATCAGCGTACACACCCCTATCGGCCAGCGTAAATAGGCAGCTAAGATACGACGGCGTAGGAGCAACATTTAAGCGTATCTCACTTTGAGCATACGCTTAAAGATACGACAGCGCAGATTCAGAGTTACGACGGCGTATCTACTGATACGCCGTTGTAACTCTTTATGAATCTGGCCCTTTTGCGCAAACCAATCACTATACGCTAATTTTGATTTTTTTATTTACCAAAAACTTGTAGAAGAATACGTATCGGCCTAAACTGAGGAAAGAAAAAATGTTGATATTTATTAAATCAAAAAGTAAAAAATATATATATATTTTTTTTTAATTGTTCCTCTTCTTTTGTTTATAGCGCAAAAAATAAAAACCGCAGAGGTGATCAAATACCACCAAAAGAAAGCTCTATTTGTGGGGAAAAAGGGACATCGATTTTGTTTGGGAGCAACGTTGCACGACCGCGCAATTGTCAATTAAAGCGACGCAGTGCCGAATCGCAAAAAGTACTCTGGTCAAGAAGGGGGTAAATTCTTCTGGGGCTGAAGTGGTTAAGGGGGCGTGGCAAGGGGATGTGTCCTATGCCTGCATACTTTTGCTGATAGGTGTCCCTCATTCCCATCTCATAAAGTTGGGAGGTGTGGTATAGTGTGACCCTTTCAACTTTCCTTGTCCTCCAAACTAGAAACATTCCATTCACAGAAGGATTTATACTTTTTTCGCCCCTGTAGTCCAACTGCCTTGTATTCCTTCTATTGTACCCTATCTCTCCCAAGGTAAACTATCGAGCCTAGCTAGCTAACCAACTAGCATGACTATGATAAGTTCAGACATTAAAGCCATGTAGGGAAGTTGACCTTTGCGATGGA
Source organism: Rana kukunoris (assembly GCA_029574335.1). Lineage (NCBI taxonomy): Eukaryota > Metazoa > Chordata > Amphibia > Anura > Ranidae > Rana > Rana kukunoris. Next base: position 542,309,485 of record CM056052.1, on the reverse strand, counting down.
AAGGCTGAAAGAGTCAGGTTCCCTACTGTGCATCTGGACTCTTGAAACTGATAGTTCCGTTCTTTTCGTTTTTTTTCCAGAAACAGCTCATCCATGTTTACCGAATGTTTATGTGGAACCCTCTCCATGTTGGTCTTCAAGGTTTTTGTCTGAATATTTATACTACCATCTGTCCTAGCAGTTCAGTGCTAGGTGTACACATTTAGTAAAGATGGTGCCGATATGGAAACCTAATGTTATATTGGACCAGTGGTGGTCCATAAAGGGCGCCCCCTCTCTTCTGCACCGCTCTACCATCATAGACAGATTCATGCATTGCAAGAATCTATCTATGGTCATCGCTGACACCCCCTATTCAGGTGTCCGACCCCTTTTCAGGCACCTGAATTACACCGGCTGGGGTGTTTTTTGGAAACGCCTGATTAGAGCCATAGGCGCCCAAAAATTTGAACAGCGGGCGCCATGCTGAGCGTTCACTGTTCACTCAGCTGTGTGTTTTAGCAAAGTGAAGGAATTTGCTTTGCTAACACTGAACCGCCTCTCAGCCAATCAGGTTGCCGGATCTGTTACCGGTCACCTGATTGGCTGAAACGTCAGGTGCTGTGATTGAATGCCTGAGAGAGGACGGAAGAAGACATGGAGGACGTGCAGGAGACGCCGCTGACCCGATGCAAGACAGGTAAGTGCCGGGCAGCATCTGACGGGGCACAGTAGCAGCAATTGATGGGCACACTGGCAGCATCTGATGGGACACAGTAGCGGCAATTGATGGGTACACTGGCAGCATCTGATGGGGCACAGTAGCAGCAAGTGATGGGCACACTGGCAGCATCTGATGGGGCACAGTAGCGGCAATTGATGGGCACACTGGCAGCCTCTGATGGGGCACAGTAGCGGCAATTGATGGGCACACTGGCAGCATCTGATGGGGCACAGTAGCGGCAATTGATGGTCACACTGGCAGCATCTGATGGGGCACAGTAGCGGCAATTGATGGGCACACTGGCAGCATCTGATGGGGCACAGTAGCGGCAATTGATGGGTACACTGGCAGCATCTGATGGGGCACAGTAGCGGTAATTGATGGGCACACTGGCAGCCTCTGATGGGGCACAGTAGCGGCAATTGATGGGCACACTGGCAGCATCTGATGGGGCACAGTAGCGGCAATTGATGGGTACACTGGCAGCATCTGATGGGCAGGGCCGCTGATAGGGGGGGACCACCAGCCCTCCTGTAGAGGGCCCAGGCAAACAGGGGGGCCCGGACAGCAGAGGGAATCATTGTGATCGAATGGAAGAGCAATTACAGAATTACTTCCCTGCACCGATCCCCCTCCCTGTTCTGCCTTCTTCTAAACCCCCCTCTGTGCCCCCTGTCACTGTGCTGCCCCCCCCCCCCCCCACGGCACTGCTGGCTTACCTGTCTTGTAAAAAAATAAAATAACAAATTATAAAATAAAATACATGTTAATACATTTTAACATTCTTTAAAAAATTATATAAAGAAAAAAGTTTAAAGATTTTTAAAAACTGTTTTAAAAAGGGCCAATTCACACAGGTTCTCTGTTATGTTTGTGTCTGCTAATAATGATTTTAGCGTATTTTGTTTGTGAAAATATTGCTTTATTATATTTTTGGGGGGCCCTGTCGGGTGGGCTGTACGGGGCCCCGTGATTTCTAACAGCAGCCCTGGGTATATGTGCCCAGTAAGGAAGTGGTTAAATGCAAAAGAAAATACAGCAAGATAAAACATTGTCCAGCGCTTTCTGTGGAGCAGATTTCCCAGAAGTGTCACCGCGAATCCCACATATACTAAGCGAACGGTTTCTGATGAGAAATATAATCATTTATTGGGACATTTGAAGGAGAAATTGTAAAACTTCAGTCAACTGGGTTGAGCTTCAGTATTTTTCTTTTCGGCCTTTTTATGTTTCATTTTGAGAGATTCATTTTCTTTAGGGATACATTTTGAGGAAAAAAGGCAAATTTACTTGCAGAAAAGAAAGAATGACTTAGAAAGAACCTTTCCAGCACAAGATGCTCACTTTATTGCATCATATTCATATTAGGCATGGTAGTAATTCCCCCAATGTTCTCATTTAGATCTCTTAGCTCCGCCTAAAAAAAATATATTAACCACTTACTTACTGGGCACATATACCTCCTTCCTGCCCAGGTGAAATTTTAGCTTCCGGCACTGCGTCGCTTTACCTGACAATTGCGCGGTCGTGCGACGTGGCTCCCAAACAAAATTGACATCCTTTTTTCCCCACAAGTAGAGCTTTCTTTTGGTATTATTTGATCGCCTGTGCGGTTTTTATTTTTTGCACTATAAACAAAAAAAAGCGACAATTTTGAAAAAAAAAATACAATATTTTTTACTTGTTGCTATAATAAATAGCCAAATGAAAAAAAAAATTTTTTCTCAGTTTAGGGCGATACGTATTCTTCTACATTATTTTGGTAAAAAAAAAAAACGCAATAATCGACTGGTTTGCGCAAAAGTTATAGCGCTTACAAAATAGGGGACAGAATTATTATTTTTTATTATTTTTTTTTACTAGAAATGGTGGCGATCTGCGATTTTTATTGGTACTGCGACATTATGGCGGACACATCGGACACTTTTGACACATTTTTGGCGCCATTCACATTTATACTGCGATCAGTGCTATAAATATGCACTAATTACTGTATAAATGTGACTGGCATTGAAGGGGTTAACACTAGGGGGTGAGGAAGGGGTTAAATGTATCCTAGGTGAGTTCTAACTGTGGGGGAGGGGGGGTGACTGGGGGGGTGACCGATCTGTGTCCCTATGTACAAGGGACACAGATCGGTCTCCTCCTCTCCAGAGACAGGACGCTGTCTCTGTGTAAAAACGGCAATGAAAGATGATCTGTGAGAGATCATCTCTCATTCGCCGCACAGATCGCATCGCAAACGGCCACTCTGATTGGCCGTTCGCCGCAATCTGCGATTTGCTGTGTCCGAAAAACGGGGGTTCCATTTTTGTGTGGACCTCCACTTTAATCCCAGCAGTAGGGATGAGCCGAACACCCCACGGTTCGGTTTGCACCAGAACATGCGAACAGGCAAAAAATTTGTTCGAACACGCCAACATCGTGAAAGTCTAGGGGACACGAACATGAAAAATCAAAAGTGCTAATTTTAAAGGTTAATACACAAGTTATTGTCAAAAAAGTGTTTGGGGACCCGAGTCCTGCCCCAGGGGACATGTATCAATGCAAAAAAACGTTTTAAAAACTGAAGTTTTTCCGGGAGCAGTGATTTTAATAATTCTTAAAGTGTAACAATAAAAGTGAAATATTCCTTTAAATTTCGTACCTGGGGGGTGTCTAAAGTATGCCGGTAAAGTAGCGCATGTTTCCCGTGCTTAGAATTGTCCCTGCACAAAGTGTCATTTCTGAGGGAAAAAAAGTAATTTAAAACTGTTCCCAGCTATTCATGAATTGTCGGTCCCGCAATACAGAGAAAAGTAATTGAAAAAAAAATGACAGGCCCCCCCTCCCAGTCCATTACCAGGCCCTTTGGGCCTGGTAAGAATATTAGGGGGAACCCCTGCCATTTTTTTCAATTACTTTTATCTGTATTGCCAGAAAACGACAATTAATGAACAGCACAAGTATTTTTAAATGACTTTTTTTCCTTCAAAATTACATTTTGTGCAGGGAACCAAAATGTAAAAAAAAAATTTTTTGGGGGTCCCCCCAAATTCCATATCAAACCCTTCAGGTCTGGTATAGACTAAATAAAAAAAAATGGCGTGGGGTCCCCCCAAAAATCCATACCAGACCCTTTATCCAAGCACGCAACCTGGCAGGCCGCAGGAAAAAAGGGGGGGGGATTGAGAGAGCGCCCCCCCCTCCTGAACCATACCAGGCCACATGCTCTCAACATGGGAAGGATGTCCCCATGTTGATGGGGACAAGGGCCTCATCCCCACAACCCTTGCCCGGTGGTTGTGGGGTCTGCGGGGTCACAGGAAACCCCTGATGCGCCAGAGGGGCGGGGTTAAACCGTGACACCATGGGCAAGCCGCCGGAAACCCCCGCCCTCGTCTTTAAAAGAAACGTCACACGGCTCACACGTCATTCGGCCGGGAGCCTTCTATGGAAAACGCTGTATCGTTCGTAGCGGCGGGTAGCAGCAAGTAGCGGCGGGTAGCGCAGGCCCAGATTGTGGAAGGATTTAGATCGCTGGAATTTTTTATTTTTATTAAAGGGCTTTTCCCAAGCTGTCTGTGTGTTTTTTTTTACCCTTTTTGACGCTTTTTTTGGTGAAATGGTTCAATGTATCCCGTTACCAATTCACATAGGGACAGGATCTGGGGGTCCCCTTTGTTAAAGGGGGCTTCCAGATTATGATAAGCCCCCTGCCCGCAGACTCCCACAACCGCTGGGCAAGGGTTGTGGGGATGAGGCCCTTGTCACCATCAACATGGTGACATCCTTCCCATGTTGAGAGCATGTGGCCTGGTACGGTTCAGGAGGGGGGGTGCTCTCTCGTCCCCCCCTCTTTTCCTGCGGCCTGCCAGGTTGCGTGCTCGGATAAAGAGTCTGGTATGGATTTTTTGGGAGACCCCACGCCATTTTCTTTTATTTCGGCGTGTAGTTCCCCTTAAAATGCATACCAGACCTGAAGGGTCTGGAATGGATTTTTTGGGGGAACCCCACATAATTTTTTTTAAATGACGCAGGGTTTCCCTTAATATCCATACCAGACCTGAAGGGCCTGATATGGAATTTGGGGGGACCCCCACACATTTTTTTTTTATTAATTTTGGTTCCCTGCACAAAATGTCATTTTGAAGGGAAAAAGTCATTTAAAACTACTCGTGAATTGTCGGTCATGGCAATACAGATAAAAGTCATTGAAAAAAATGTCAGTAAACACAGAATTGACTGTCACCCTGCTAATGTGACTGCTTTGTGCTTTAGAGTAGTGTGACTGGAATACCTGTACTGGTTCTTGTGACCAGGGACAAAGACTATGCACTGCATTATAAGTTGCCCCCCTTATTGCTTACAGTAAACTTTTCTCTATTGCCGGCTAATTTTCTTTTTTCATTCAGCTGTCAGAGGGGAAGCCCGCTGACAGCTGATGACTCATCCATTGTTAAGGATGCGGCGGCCTGCTTCCAGTCAGCACCTCAACATCCTTTTGACTGTGCACTCGGTGGGTGAACATCCTGCTGAGTGCACAGAAAATATGGGTGTTCAGCGAATCCCTATTCACTGGGTATATGTAAGGCGGCGTACGCACGTACGAGAACCTCGACGGGCGGAACACATCGTTCCGCCCGTCGAGGCTGACGTCCGGCCGTCGAAATCGGCGACCCGCCCGTCGGGAATGGCAACCAGCCATTCATCCAGGCGGGCCGTCGAGCAAATAGAGAGCCTGCTCTCTATTCGCTCGACGGGATTCCCGATGGGCGGGGCGAGCCAGGAGCGTACACACGGCCGAGGTTCTCGCTGAAATGCAGCTCCCAGCGAGGTTCTCGCTGGTTTCTAGCGAGAACCTCGGTCGTGTGTATGCCGCCTCAGGGTTTATAACAGTGGCGGTGCGTCCATAGAGGGCGCTGGAGCGCCGCCCCCTCTCACTCCTGCACCTCCACTGAAATACAATACACAGATTCATACTTTGCATGAATTTATGTATTGTCGCCGCTGCCCACTATTCAGATGGCTGGCCATCTGGGTAATGGCAGCTGGTTGGCTTTAAAAGTGTGGGCTGTAATCGGCTTCCAAATAGTTAACCAGGGGACACACGGAGGGTGTGTTCCCTGGTTAACACTGACAGGCATCTCAGCCAATCAGGTTCACCGGTTCTGGTTACCGGTAACCTGATTGACTGAAGCGACATTGACATCCTCGGATCCTCGAAGGAGGATCCGAGGATTGCTGACCAAGAAAGGTAAGTGCCAGGTGAGGAGGGGACAATCTGGCGGCATTTTAGGGGCAAACTTGCGGCAATTGATGGGCACAGTGGCGACAATTGATGGGCACAGTGGCGACAATGGCATGGCACAGTTGCTGCGTTTGACATGGCACAGTGGCAACAATTGATGGCACAGTGGCTGCGTTTGGCATGGCACAGCTGCGACAATTGATGGCACGGTGGTTGTGTTTGGCATGGCACAGTGGCGACAATTGATGGGCACAGTGACGACAATTGATGGGCACAGTGGCGACAATGACATGGTACAGTGGCGACAATTGATGGCACAGTGGCTGCGTTTGGCATGGCACGGTGGCGACAATTGATGGACACAGTGGCGACAATGGCATGGCACAGTGGCGACAGTTGATAGGCACAGTGGCAACAATTGATGGCACAGTGGCTGCGTTTGGCATGGCACAGTTGCGACAATTGATGGCACGGTGGTTGCGTTTTGGCATGGCACAGTGGCGACAATTGATGGGCACAGTGACGACAATTGATGGGCACAGTGGCGACAATTGATGGGCACAGTAGCGACAATGACATGGCACAGAGGACAATTGATGGCACAGTGGCTGCGTTTGGCATGGCACAGTGGCGACAATTGATGGGCACAGTGGCGACAATGGCATGGCACAGTGGCGACAGTTGATAGGCACAGTGGCAACAATTGATGGGCACAGTGGCGACAATGGCATGGCACAGTGGCGACAGTTGATAGGCACAGTGGCAACAATTGATGGCACAGTGGCTACGTTTGGCATGGCACAGTTGCGACAATTGATGGCACAGTGGTTGCGTTTTGGCATGGCACAGTGGCGACAATTGATGGGCACAGTGACGACAATTGATGGGCACAGTGGCGACAATTGATGGGCACAGTGGCGACAATGACATGGCACAGTGGCGACAATTGATGGCGCAGTGGCTGCGTTTGGCATGGCACAGTGGCGACAATTGATGGGCACAGTGGCGACAATGGCATGGCACAGTGGCGACAGTTGATAGGCACAGTGGCAACAATTGATGGCACGGTGGTTGCATTTGGCATGGCACAGTTGCGACAATTGATGGCACGGTGGTTGCGTTTGGCATGGCACAGTTGCGAAAATTGATGGCATGGTGGTTGCGTTTGGCATGGCACAGTGGCGACAATTGATGGGCACAGTGACTACAATTGATGGGCACAGTGACTACAATTGATGGGCACAGTTGCGACAATTGATGGGCACAGTGGCGACAATGACATGGCACAGTGGCGACAGTTGATAGGCACAGTGGCGACAATTTTATGGCACAGTGGCCGCAATTAATGGGCACGGTGAGGCTGCAATTGATGTTTTTTATTTTGTTTGTTTGCGCCCCCCAATAATTTTGAGCACCAGCCGCCACTGGTTTACAACCACCTTATTCTAAAATGTTTAGGGATCCTGGTGCTTTTACTAGATGGTGCTCAAGGTCCATGTGAAATGAAAAAGTCATATCCTGAATGCTCCACACACTTCTGCTTTCTGTATTATAGACTAGAGGTAGACCACTGCGCTCCGATTGCCCGCAGACCGCGCTGTCACTATCACTTTACTCAAAAGATTTTTTCAGGTTTATAATAACATTACAGTGAACTAATAAGTTAATTATGTATTTGCCGGTAATTTGAGTCATTGACCCGCTATTAATAAAATTCAAGCTTTGCTGCGCAGGCAATCCCTTTTCACGTTACTGAGCAATCAATTACTGACCCCGTCCCCTCGCCGCGACTTTGCGACAAACTGCCATTAATCTAACTAAGGACCTGCTCACATTTTTTGCAAATTAAAATCAAGGATTGAGGAGACCCCCTGCGGGTTTTCCAGCGCAGTTCTTGTGCAATGAAAGCGTTCTATTAGGAAGCACAACACTGCGCCATTGAGGCTATGAAAGAACACCCAGAGGATACAATGAAGGCCGAACTTCACACTCTCCACCCACTTTCTCTCACCCCACCCCTTGAGGCAACACTGATGAGGGGGCACTAATAATCAGCACTGATGGGCACTGATAGTTGGCACTAGTGTTGTCAGTGGGAGGAATAGCGACCCATCATTGGTGTCAGTGGGAGGAATAGCGTCCCATCATTGGTGTCAGTGGGAGGAATAGCGTCCCATCATTGGTGTCAGTGGGAGGAATAGTGTCCCATCATTGGTGTCAGTGGGAGAAATAGTGCTTCATCATTGGAGTCAGTGGGAGGAATAGTGTCCCATCATTGGTATTAGTGGGAGGAATAGTGCCTCATCATTGGAGTCAGTGGGAGGAATAATGACCCATCATTGGTGTCAGTGGGAGGAATAGTGCCTCATCATTGGAGTCAGTGGGAGGAATAGTGTCCCATCATTGGTGTCAGTGGGAGAAATAGTGTCCCATCATTGGTGTCAGTGGGAGAAATAGTGCTTCATCATTGGAGTCAGTGGGAGGAATAGCGTCCCATCATTGGTGTCAGTGGGAGGAATAGTGTCCCATTATTGGTGTCAGTGGGAGAAATAGTGCTTCATCATTGGAGTGAGTGGGAGGAATAGTGTCCCATCATTGGTGTCAGTGGGAGGAATAGCGTCCCATCATTGGTGTCAGTGGGAGGAATAGTGTCCCATTATTGGTGTCAGTGGGAGAAATAGTGCTTCATCATTGGAGTGAGTGGGAGGAATAGTGTCCCATCATTGATATTAGTGGGAGGAATAGTGCCTCATCATTGGAGTCAGTGGGAGGAATAATGACCCATCATTGGTGTCAGTGGGAGGAATAGTGCCTTATCATTGGAGTCAGTGGGAGGAATAGCGTCCCATCATTGGTGTCAGTGGGAGGAATATCGTCCCATCATTGGTGTCAGTGGGAGGAATAGTGTCCCATCATTGGTGTCAGTGGGAGAAATAGTGCTTCATCATTGGAGTCAGTGGGAGGAATAGTGTCCCATCATTGGTATTAGTGGGAGGAATAGTGCCTCATCATTGGAGTCAGTGGGAGGAATAATGACCCATCATTGGTGTCAGTGGGAGGAATAGTGCCTCATCATTGGAGTCAGTGGGAGGAATAGTGTCCCATCATTGGTGTCAGTGGGAGAAATAGTGTCCTATCATTGGTGTCAGTGGGAGAAATAGTGCTTCATCATTGGAGTCAGTGGGAGGAATAGTGTCCCATTATTGGTATCAGTGGGAGGAATAGCGTCCCATCATTGGTGTCAGTGGGAGGAATGGTGTCCCATCATTGGTGTCAGTGGGAGGAATAGCGTCCCATCATTGGTGTCAGTGGGAGGAATAGTGTCCCATTATTGGTGTCAGTGGGAGGAATAGTGCCTTATCATTGGAGTCAGTGGGAGGAATAATGACCCATCATTGGTGTCAGTGGGAGGAATAGTGCCTTATCATTGGAGTCAGTGGGAGGAATAGTGTCCCATCATTGGTGTCAGTGGGAGAAATAGTGCTTCATCATTGGAGTCAGTGGGAGGAATAGTGTCCCATCATTGGTATTAGTGGGAGGAATAGTGCCTCATCATTGGTGTCAGTGGGAGGAATAGCGACCCATCATTGGTGTCAGTGGGAGGAATAGCGACCCATCATTGGAGTCAGTGGGAGGAATAGTGACCCATCATTGGTGTCAGTGGGAGGAATAGTGTCCCATTATTGGTGTCAGTGGGAGAAATAGTGCTTCATCATTGGAGTGAGTGGGAGGAATAGTGTCCCATCATTGGTGTCAGTGGGAGGAATAGCGTCCCATCATTGGTGTCAGTGGGAGGAATAGCGTCCCATCATTGGTGTCAGTGGGAGGAATAGCGTCCCATCATTGGTGTCAGTGGAAGGAATAGTGTCCCATCATTGGTGTCAGTGGGAGGAATAGTGTCCCATTATTGGTGTCAGTGGGAGAAATAGTGCTTCATCATTGGAGTGAGTGGGAGGAATAGTGTCCCATCATTGGTGTCAGTGGGAGGAATAGCGTCCCATCATTGGTGTCAGTGGGAGGAATAGTGTCCCATTATTGGTGTCAGTGGGAGAAATAGTGCTTCATCATTGGAGTGAGTGGGAGGAATAGTGTCCCATCATTGATATTAGTGGGAGGAATAGTGCCTCATCATTGGAGTCAGTGGGAGGAATAATGACCCATCATTGGTGTCAGTGGGAGGAATAGTGCCTTATCATTGGAGTCAGTGGGAGGAATAGCGTCCCATCATTGGTGTCAGTGGGAGGAATATCGTCCCATCATTGGTGTCAGTGGGAGGAATAGTGTCCCATCATTGGTGTCAGTGGGAGAAATAGTGCTTCATCATTGGAGTCAGTGGGAGGAATAGTGTCCCATCATTGGTATTAGTGGGAGGAATAGTGCCTCATCATTGGAGTCAGTGGGAGGAATAATGACCCATCATTGGTGTCAGTGGGAGGAATAGTGCCTCATCATTGGAGTCAGTGGGAGGAATAGTGTCCCATCATTGGTGTCAGTGGGAGAAATAGTGTCCCATCATTGGTGTCAGTGGGAGAAATAGTGCTTCATCATTGGAGTCAGTGGGAGGAATAGTGTCCCATTATTGGTATCAGTGGGAGGAATAGCGTCCCATCATTGGTGTCAGTGGGAGGAATATCGTCCCATCATTGGTGTCAGTGGGAGGAATAGTGTCCCATCATTGGTGTCAGTGGGAGAAATAGTGCTTCATCATTGGAGTCAGTGGGAGGAATAGTGTCCCATCATTGGTATTAGTGGGAGGAATAGTGCCTCATCATTGGAGTCAGTGGGAGGAATAATGACCCATCATTGGTGTCAGTGGGAGGAATAGTGCCTCATCATTGGAGTCAGTGGGAGGAATAGTGTCCCATCATTGGTGTCAGTGGGAGAAATAGTGTCCCATCATTGGTGTCAGTGGGAGAAATAGTGCTTCATCATTGGAGTCAGTGGGAGGAATAGTGTCCCATTATTGGTATCAGTGGGAGGAATAGCGTCCCATCATTGGTGTCAGTGGGAGGAATGGTGTCCCATCATTGGTGTCAGTGGGAGGAATAGCGTCCCATCATTGGTGTCAGTGGGAGGAATAGTGTCCCATTATTGGTGTCAGTGGGAGGAATAGTGCCTTATCATTGGAGTCAGTGGGAGGAATAATGACCCATCATTGGTGTCAGTGGGAGGAATAGTGCCTTATCATTGGAGTCAGTGGGAGGAATAGTGTCCCATCATTGGTGTCAGTGGGAGAAATAGTGCTTCATCATTGGAGTCAGTGGGAGGAATAGTGTCCCATCATTGGTATTAGTGGGAGGAATAGTGCCTCATCATTGGTGTCAGTGGGAGGAATAGCGACCCATCATTGGTGTCAGTGGGAGGAATAGCGACCCATCATTGGAGTCAGTGGGAGGAATAGTGACCCATCATTGGTGTCAGTGGGAGGAATAGCGACCCATCATTGGTGTCAGTGGGAGGAATAGCGACCCACCATTGGTGTCAGTGGGAGGAATAGCGACCCATCATTGGTGTCAGTGGGAGGAATAGCGTCCCATCATTGGTGTCAGTGGGAGGAATAGCGTCCCATCATTGGTGTCAGTGGGAGGAATAGCGTCCCATCATTGGTGTCAGTGGGAGGAAAAGTGCCCCATCATTGGTGTCAGTGGGAGGAATAGCGACCCATCATTGGTGTCAGTGGGAGAAATAGTGCTTCATCATTGGAGTCAGTGGGAGGAATAGTGTCCCATTATTGGTATCAGTGGGAGGAATAGCGTCCCATCATTGGTGTCAGTGGGAGGAATAGTGTCCCATCATTGGTGTCAGTGGGAGGAATAGCGTCCCATCATTGGTGTCAGTGGGAGGAATAGTGTCCCATTATTGGTGTCAGTGGGAGAAATAGTGCTTCATCATTGGAGTCAGTGGGAGGAATAATGACCCATCATTGGTGTCAGTGGGAGGAATAGTGCCTCATCATTGGAGTCAGTGGGAGGAATAGTGTCCCATCATTGGTGTCAGTGGGAGAAATAGTGTCCCATCATTGGTGTCAGTGGGAGAAATAGTGCTTCATCATTGGAGTCAGTGGGAGGAATAGTGTCCCATTATTGGTATCAGTGGGAGGAATAGCGTCCCATCATTGGTGTCAGTGGGAGGAATAGTGTCCCATCATTGGTGTCAGTGGGAGGAATAGCGTCCCATCATTGGTGTCAGTGGGAGGAATAGTGTCCCATTATTGGTGTCAGTGGGAGGAATAGTGCCTTATCATTGGAGTCAGTGGGAGGAATAATGACCCATCATTGGTGTCAGTGGGAGGAATAGTGCCTAATCATTGGAGTCAGTGGGAGGAATAGTGTCCCATCATTGGTGTCAGTGGGAGAAATAGTGCTTCATCATTGGAGTCAGTGGGAGGAATAGTGTCCCATCATTGGTATTAGTGGGAGGAATAGTGCCTCATCATTGGTGTCAGTGGGAGGAATAGCGACCCATCATTGGTGTCAGTGGGAGGAATAGCGACCCATCATTGGAGTCAGTGGGAGGAATAGTGACCCATCATTGGTGTCAGTGGGAGGAATAGCGACCCATCATTGGTGTCAGTGGGAGGAATAGCGACCCACCATTGGTGTCAGTGGGAGGAATAGCGACCCATCATTGGTGTCAGTGGGAGGAATAGCGTCCCATCATTGGTGTCAGTGGGAGGAATAGCGTCCCATCATTGGTGTCAGTGGGAGGAATAGCGTCCCATCATTGGTGTCAGTGGGAGGAAAAGTGCCCCATCATTAGTGTCAGTGGGAGGAATAGCGACCCACCATTGGTGTCAGTGGGAGGAATAGCGACCCATCATTGGTGTCAGTGGGAGGAATAGCGTCCCATCATTGGTGTCAGTGGGAGGAATAGCGTCCCATCATTGGTGTCAGTGGGAGGAATAGCGTCCCATCATTGGTGTCAGTGGGAGGAAAAGTGCCCCATCATTGGTGTCAGTGGGAGAAATAGTGCTTCATCATTGGAGTCAGTGGGAGGAATAGTGTCCCATTATTGGTATCAGTGGGAGGAATAGCGTCCCATCATTGGTGTCAGTGGGAGGAATAGTGTCCCATCATTGGTGTCAGTGGGAGGAATAGCGTCCCATCATTGGTGTCAGTGGGAGGAATAGTGTCCCATTATTGGTGTCAGTGGGAGAAATAGTGCTTCATCATTGGAGTCAGTGGGAGGAATAGTGTCCCATCATTGGTGTCAGTGGGAGAAATAGTGCTTCATCATTGGAGTCAGTGGGAGGAATAGTGTCCCATCATTGGTATTAGTGGGAGGAATAGTGCCTCATCATTGGTGTCAGTGGGAGGAATAGCGACCCATCATTGGTGTCAGTGGGAGGAATAGCGACCCATCATTGGAGTCAGTGGGAGGAATAGCGACCCATCATTGGTGTCAGTGGGAGGAATAGCGACCCACCATTGGTGTCAGTGGGAGGAATAGCGACCCACCATTGGTGTCAGTGGGAGGAATAGCGACCCATCATTGGTGTCAGTGGGAGGAATAGCGTCCCATCATTGGTGTCAGTGGGAGGAATAGCGTCCCATCATTGGTGTCAGTGGGAGGAATAGCGACCCACCATTGGTGTCAGTGGGAGGAATAGCGACCCATCATTGGTGTCAGTGGGAGGAAAAGTGCCCCATCATTGGTGTCAGTGGGAGGAATAGCGACCCACCATTGGTATCAGTGGGAGAAATAGCGACCCACCATTGGTGTCAGTGGGAGGAATAATGTTTTGTATCCGAGGGAAGAACAATGCCCCAAGGGCCAGCTAAAGACAAGCACCTATCAGAATCTGGCCCCCAGGCTGCAGCTTGGAGACCACTGCCTCATAGGAATTATTCTGCTGGTAAGTCTCACTTGCCAACAATGGTCAGCAGTACATTTGGCAGTTTTTCCTAACAGGTGTGAACAGGCCTGTATGACGTCACAATTAACCACTTGCTGCCAAATCGCATACCTGCTACGTCTTTACTCTTCAAGTGGTTGTCATCCTGGTAAGGCGGAGGACAGCTCTCTTGTAAAAGCAACCAGAGCGGCCAACTAGCCTGTCAGCTGCTATGACAAGCAGCAGGAGGGGACATCCCTGTCCTCACGCCACATTCCGCTGCTCTCTCAGGCTCTCCTGTCCCACCGAGAGACGGGAAGCAATGGGCTTTGATTTGGCTTTGATCAGGTCTCCTGGAAGCGACAACATGACATCACTTCCAGTTTACCTGGCTGTCAATCGCGCCATTTTCTTTCTGAAAATCAAAAGTATTCAAAAAGGCAGATCTTGGCGTTTTGAATGTTTTTAAGTGCAAAGAAGAGATTTGAGGTCTTATTTACTCCCAGATCCCTCCATAAAGAGTACCTGTCACTAGAACAGGACTTAGGGTGGTGGGGGCCCCTGGGCTTAATAATCGAAGGGGCCCCCTGGAGCAGAGAAGCCGGAGGGGGTTTGGGTTGTTACCGCCGACCAATCATAGTTGTTGTTGAGGGGGGCTGGATCCACCGACCGACCTATCGAAATTGCTGAGCGGGGGGGATTGCGCTGTCCGATCATACTTGTTGAGCGGGGGGGGGCAGCCACTGGACGGGCTTCTTACCTCTTCCCAGGGCCCCACCTTCAGTAATTTTAGGGGCCTCTTACACAGCCGCGATTGAGCCCGGGGCCCATGGGCTTGAGCCCAGTCAAGCCCAGTCAAGCCCAATGGTAAGTCCAGCACTATTGCTGTCATAAGGATATTTACAAGTGATCAATCAAAATAATAAATAAATTAACTACTTGCCGATGGCTGGACATCGTATGACGTCCTGGGATTTGTGGTGGGATATCTGAATGATGGGGGCAGCTACAGGCATCATTCAGATATCGGCATTTTCAGTTGGCGATTCCCTACACCATAAAAATGATCAAAGTGGCTGTTCCAATGCTTGATCGTTCTTACAGGTGGCGAGAGGGGATGCCCCCCCCCCCATCCCGCCGCCCTCCGGTGCTTCTACCGACTCACCGATACGATCAGTGTGTCGGAGAATGGATCCGTCGGCCCCGGATGTCCACCATAGAGATTTCCGGTGGACCAGATTTCTATGATCGTTGGAGGGCGGGCGTGATGTTATTGACCCCATATCATATCCCCATAAAGAGGTCCTGTCATGCCATATGCCATCCTATTACAGGGGATGTTTACATTTCTTGTAATAGGAATAAAAATGATAACATTTTGTGTAAAATTTGAAAATTTTAAGAAAAATTACCAGTAACGGGCCAGATCCACAAAGGCCGGCGTAACTTTTTTCCGTCGTAGCTTATCTTCTTTACGCTACGCCGCCGTAAGTTAGGAACGCAAGTGCCGTATCCACAAAGCACTTGCGTCCTAAGTTAGCGGCGTAGCGTAAATGGCCCGGCGTACGCGCATCTAATTCAAATGGGGTAGAGGTGGGCGTGTTTTATTTAAATTATTCGTGACCCGACGTACATGAAGTTTTTTTTTAACTGCGCATACGTCGTTCTGTGGAGGTATCCCACTGCGCATGCGCGAAATCACGTCGCAAATAGTCAATGCTTTCGACATGAACGTAACTTACGCAAAGCCCTATTCGCGAACGTTTTACGCAAACGACGGAAAATTTGACGCTGTCCCGACGTCCATACTTAACATTGCGTACGCCTCTATAGAGCAGGGGTAACTTTGCGCTAGACATACGCTTAAGCAAACGACGTAAAAAGAATGCGCCGGGCGTACGTACATTCGTGGATCGGCGTATCTCATTTGCGTTTTTTTTACGCTGAACATCTACAGAAGCGCCCCTAGCGGCCAGCGTTAATATGCAACTAAGATACGACGGCGTAATAGACTTACGTCAGTCGTATCTTAGCGTAATTCCGGCGTATCTTGTCTTGTGGATACAAAACAAAGATACGCCGGCGCAAATTTGAAATTATGGATATACGCCGTCGTAATGCTTTGTGGATCCGGCCCAACATTTTCTTTTTTTAAAGTGCCCCTGTCCCCGTGTGCTCGCACGTAGAAGCGAACACATATGTAAGTCCTGCCCGCATATGAAAACGGTGTTGAAACCACACATTCACATGACGCCACGAACGTTAGAGCGAGAGCAATAATTCTAGCCCTAGACCTCCTCTGTAACTCAAAACACGTAACCAGTAAAAAGCGTCGCTATGGGGATTTTTAAGTACCGAAGTTTGGCGCCATTCCACAATCGTGTGCAATTTTGAAGCGTGAAATGTTAGGCATCTATTTACTCGGTTTATTATAGCAAAAAGTAAAAAATACGTTGTTTTATGTCTTCAAAAAAACGACCAAAAAAAAATTCAAACATGCTTGAATTTTTGGTGTCGTTTTTCAAAATGTCATTTTTTGTGTCATAAAAAGTGATGGTGTGTGGGCAAAACGATGTTGAAAACGACGTTTTTAAACCCGCGCATGCTCAGAAGCAAGTTATGAGTCGGAGCTTCAATGGAAAAGAGTGCCGTCGAAAGTGGTGTACGTAACCGCACTTTGCTAGAGCATTTTGGAAAAACGATGGTGTGTATGCAACGTAGTTTTGGAAAATGAAGTTTGAAAAACGTCGTTTTTTTTCATCACAAAAAGTGATCGTGTGTACGCGGCATTAGTCCTGAGTAATTTTCTGGCAAAACCCACCTACATACCAAAAGTGCCAAAAAATGCCGGTATTCAAGTGGTTAAATGATAGCAACTTATAGGGCCAGATTCAGCAACACTTGCGCTGGAGTATTTCGATATGCGCCGCGTAACTGTGAAGATGCGCCGTCGTTTCTATGTGCCCGTACCCACCAAACTAGATGCGCCCAATAACGGGCCATTTGCGACCGGCGGAACGTTCCGACGCCAGAGTATCGTCAGCGCTTAATTTCGCTTGGCGCATCAGTCGCGCCTATTGGTTTCCCCTGCAAATATGCAAATGAGGGATTTTTCCCAATTCACGAACGGATTAGCACCATACGCTGGCTACATGCGCCGCGCGTATCTCGTCCGTCCGGCGCAAAGTTATTTCTACAAAAGGCTGCTTTATCTTTACTCCAGACGGCCACAGGTCAGCAGGAGAGCAGCTACAGCAGCGTTACCGACGATAAGAGCTAGCTGAGCACCCCCACTTGCAGGACAACACCTCTGTCCATGCTTGTCTGTCAAATTTTACAGCCATGGAGGAAGACATCATAGGTCTCCATAGCCGAGATGACGGCTGACAGCTCCTGGCCTTTAGAGTTCAGCTTTCTACTGTGTGTTTGCGGGGAACGGGAGCAGCCATCTCAGAACAAAAGTAACATCACTGCGGGGAGGGGGAGCAGGATATACTTTAGTGCCGGAATGGCGCTTCTACGGGCGCATTTAAACACCCAACGGAAGGCATTGCGCTGACGTTTCCCGTGAAGTGGTGCCGACGGAAGTTGTGAGCATGCGCACAATAGGGGCGAGTGGAGCCTCACTCACTGCGCATGCTCCGTGGTTGATGCGCTGAACGTAAGCCTCTGCGCTGGACTCCGCCCATCATTTACATATGATCACACCCACTTCCCCTTGCGGGTTACGCCAGCGCATTATCGTTACTCTGGCGCAAGTTTACGCGCAACTGCTATGTGAATAACAGTACTTGCGCTGAAAGGGTCGTCAGAGTAACGTAAATGAGAAGCGTTACTCTGGAGCAAAGATGCTCTCATCTACCTGAATCTGGCCCATAGTTTTGCATAACCCATGTAATACATTTTTACAAAGTCCACAATCAGTTGTAAATGGCGCTTTTCTTTCTCTGCAACATAGTAACCAGATAGGAATCATCAATGTAACAAAGACATTAGATTAGAAAGCAGAAGTTAAATCCCTAAATAGCTTCCTTTACCTTAGTGCAGTCCTCCTTCACTTACCTCATCCTTTCATTTTGCTTTTAAATGTCCTTATTTCTTCTGAGAAATCCTCACTTCCTGTTCTTCTGTCTGTAACTCCACACAGTAATGCGAGGCTTTCTCCCTGGTGTGGAAAAAGCCTCTTGAGGGGGCGAGCAGGAGTGTCAGGACGCCCACTAACACACCGCTCCTTTCTCTATCTGCAAAGTAGAGAGTGTCCTGACTTGCCTGCTCGCCCCCTCCCTCCTCAAGAGGCTTTCTACACACCAGGGAGAAAGCCTTGCATTATTGTGTGGAGTTACAGACAGAAGAACAGGAAGTGAGGATTTCTCAGAAGAAATAAGGACATTTAAAAGCAAAATGGAAGGATGAGGTAAGTGAAGGAGGACTGCACTGAGGTAAAGAAAGCTATTTAGGGAAAAAAAAAAATCCTTTACAACCCCTAAAGTACAATACTTATTTTCAATACACATTACCAGGAAAAACTGGACGCCACCCAAGTGGATTTCTCCAGAAATAAGAGATCCAGATTTATTGTTGCTGAAAGCTTCTGTTGTTTTTCTGTTTCCTTCTCTATCTTTTCTCTATCGATGTTGAAGGTTTGGATATTGCCATTTAACCTCTGCGATTCCCTATGGATGATCCCTGCTGCACATTCCAGCCAGGAACTCATTATGCTGCGTCCTAATAAATATTTCCACATCATTGACTTATCTCTCAGCCCGATGCGCGGCGACTTAATTTGCGCTCTTGCAGCGTGGTATTTTTCTGGAGGTCCTTAGGGGGTCCGGGCAAGAAAAAGACTCAGGCGGCAAGGCACTAGCCGATCAGGCAGGCCATACTTCAATAGAATGTTTTTTTTTTTTGTTTACAATTTTCATCTCATAGTTACATTTTGTTATGGTTAACCGCTTCAGACCCGGAAGAATTTACCCCCTTCCTGACCAGGCCATTTTTTGCGATTCCGCACTGCGTCCGCTTTAACTGACAATTGCGCGGTTGTGCGACGTGCCTCCCAAACAAAATTGACGTCCTTTTCCCCCCACAAATAGAGCTGTTTTTATGGTATTTGATCACCTCTGCCGCTTTTATTTTTTGCGCTATAAACAAAAAAAGAGCGAAAATTTTGAAAAAAACTCAATATTTTTTACTTTTAAAAAAATAAAAAAATAAATGTCTTTAGAAGTTTAGGCCGATATGTAATCTTGTACATATTTTTGGTAAAAAAAAAATCGCAAAAGGGGGAAATAAGGGAAAGATTTATGGCATTTTTATTATTATTTTTTACGAGTAATGGCGGCGATCGGTGGATTTTATTGGGACGCGACATTGCGGCGGACACATCCGACACTTTTTAGGGACCATTGACATTTATCAAAGATACAAATAGCCACTGATTATTATTATTATTATTATTATTATACAGGATTTATATGGCCCCAACAGTTAGCGCAGCGCTTTACAACATGAGGGCAGACAGTACAGTTACAATACAATTGAAAACAGGCGGAATCAGAGGGCCTGCTCCTTAAAGTATTACTGTATAAATGACACTGGCAGAGAAGGGGTTAACATTAGGGGCGATCAAGGGGTTAACTGTGTTCCCTAGGAGGTGTTTCTAACCGTGAGGGGATGGGACTGATTGGAGGAGGAGACAGATCGCTGTTCCTATTTAGTAGGAACAGACGATCTGTTTCTGCTCCCCCTGTCAGATAAGGGATTTTTGTGTTTACACATACAAACCCTTGTTCTGGCTCTCGTGTTCAATCGCGGGTGGCCAGCGGCAATCGCGCCCACCGGCTATGCGTATGAAGCGGGTGCTAGCACCACGCCTGCTATGGCTCTTAAAGGAGCCGCCTTATAAGGAGTCATCCTGCCGCCGTATATATACAAGAGCTGGTCGGGAAGCGGTTAAAGAGCAACAGCACTCCCCCCACCCCACACCACCTTGTAGAGAGACATGAAGATTCGACATAGAGAGACATGAAGATTCGACATAGAGAGACATGAAGATTCTACATAGAGAGACATGAAGATTCTACATAGAGAGACATGAAGATTCTACATAGAGAGACATGAAGATTCTACATAGAGAGACATGAAGATTCTACATAGAGAGACATGAAGATTCTACATAGAGAGACATGAAGATTCGACATAGAGAGAGACATGAAGATTCGACATAGAGAGACATGAAGATTCGACATAGAGAGAGACATGAAGATTCGACATAGAGAGAGACATGAAGTTTCGACATAGAGAGAGACATGAAGATTCGACATAGAGAGAGACATGAAGATTCGACATAGAGATACATAAAGATTCGACATAGAGGGACATGAAGATTCGACATAGAGAGACATGAAGATTCTACATAGAGAGACATGAAGATTCTACATAGAGAGACATGAAGATTCGACAAAGAGAGAGACATGAAGATTCGACAGAGAGAGACATGAAGATTCGACAGAGAGAAAGACATGAAGATTCGACATAGAGAGAGACATGAAGATTCGACATAGAGAGACATGAAGATTCGACATAGAGAGAGACATGAAGAATCGACATAGAGAGACATGAAGAATCGACAGAGAGAGACATGAAGATTCGACAGAGAGAGAGACATAAAGATTCGACATAGAGAGACATGAAGATTCGACATAGAGAGACATGAAGATTCGACATAGAGAGAGACATGAAGATTCGACATAGAGAGAGACATAAAGATTCGACATAGAGAGACATGAAGATTCGACATAGAGAGACATGAAGATTCGACATAGAGAGACATGAAGATTCTACATAGAGAGACATGAAGATTCGACATAGAGAGAGACATGAAGATTCAACATAGAGAGAGACATGAAGATTCGACATAGAGAGACATGAAGATTCGACATAGAGAGACATGAAGATTCGACAGAGAGAGAGACATGAAGATTCGACAGAGAGAGAGAGACATGAAGATTCGACATAGAGAGACATGAAGATTCGACAGAGAGAGAGACATGAAGATTCGACAGAGAGAGACATGAAGATTCGACAGAGAGAGAGAGACATGAAGATTCGACATAGAGAGAGACATGAAGATTCGACATAGAGAGACATGAAGAATCGACATAGAGAGAGAGACATGAAGATTCGACATAGAGAGAGACATGAAGATTCGACATAGAGAGACATGAAGATTCTACATAGAGAGACATGAAGATTCTACATAGAGAGACATGAAGATTCTACATAGAGAGACATGAAGATTCGACATAGAGAGAGACATGAAGATTCGACATAGAGAGACATGAAGATTCGACATAGAGAGAGATGAAGATTCGACATAGAGAGACATGAAGATTCTACATAGAGAGACATGAAGATTCGACATAGAGAGAGACATGAAGATTCGACATAGAGAGAGACATGAAGATTCGACATAGAGAGACATGAAGATTCTACATAGAGAGACATGAAGATTCTACATAGAGAGACATGAAGATTCGACATAGAGAGAGACATGAAGATTTGACATAGAGAGACATGAAGAATCGACATAGAGAGAGATGAAGATTCGACAGAGAGAGAGACATGAAGATTCGACATAGAGAGACATGAAGATTCGACAAAGAGAGACATGAAGATTCTACATAGAGAGACATGAAGATTCGACATAGAGAGAGACATGAAGATTCGACATAGAGAGAGACATGAAGATTCGACATAGAGAGACATGAAGATTCTACATAGAGAGACATGAAGATTCTACATAGAGAGACATGAAGATTCGACATAGAGAGAGACATGAAGATTCGACATAGAGAGAGACATGAAGATTCGACAGAGAGGGAGACATGAAGATTCGACATAGAGAGAGACATGAAGATTCGACATAGAGAGACATGAAGATTCGACATAGAGAGACATGAAGAATCGACATAGAGAGACATGAAGAATCGACATAAAGAGAGAGACATGAAGATTCGACATAGAGAGACATGAAGATTCTACATAGAGAGACATGAAGATTCGACATAGAGAGACATGAAGATTCGACATAGAGAGAGACATGAAGATTCGACATAGAGAGACATGAAGATTCGACATAGAGAGACATGAAGATTCGACATAGAGAGACATGAAGATTCTACATAGAGAGACATGAAGATTCGACATAGAGAGAGACATGAAGTTTCGACATAGAGAGACATGAAGATTCGACATAGAGAGACATGAAGATTCTACATAGAGAGAGACATGAAGATTCTATAGAGAGAGACATAAAGATTCAACATAGAGAGAGACATGAAGATTCGACATAGAGAGACATGAAGATTCGACATAGAGAGACATGAAGATTCTACATAGAGAGAGACAGGAAGATTCGACAGAGAGAGACATGAAGATTCGACATAGAGAGAGACATGAAGATTCGACATAGAGAGACATGAAGATTCTACATAGAGAGACATGAAGATTCGACATAGAGAGAGACATGAAGATTCGACATAGAGAGAGACATGAAGTTTCGACATAGAGAGACATGAAGATTCTACATAGAGAGACATGAAGATTCTACATAGAGAGACATGACGATTCGACATAGAGAGAGACATGAAGATTCGACATAGAGAGAGACATGAAGATTCGACATAGAGAGAGACATGAAGATTCGACATAGAGAGAGACATGAAGATTCGACATAGAGAGACATGAAGATTCGACAAAGAGAGACATGAAGATTCGACAAAGAGAGACATTAAGATTCGACATAGAGAGAGACATGAAGATTCGACATAGAGAGACATGAAGATTCGACATAGAGAGACATGAAGATTCGACATAGAGAGACATGAAGAATCGACATAGAGAGAGATGAAGATTCGACATAGAGAGAGACATGAAGATTCGACATAGAGAGACATGAAGATTCGACAAAGAGAGACATGAAGATTCTACATAGAGAGACATGAAGATTCGACATAGAGAGACATGAAGATTCGACATAGAGAGAGATGAAGATTCGACATAGAGAGACATGAAGATTCTACATAGAGAGACATGAAGATTCGACATAGAGAGAGACATGAAGATTCGACATAGAGAGAGACATGAAGATTCGACATAGAGAGACATGAAGATTCGACAAAGAGAGACATGAAGATTCTACATAGAGAGACATGAAGATTCGACATAGAGAGAGACATGAAGATTTGACATAGAGAGACATGAAGAATCGACATAGAGAGAGATGAAGATTCGACAGAGAGAGAGACATGAAGATTCGACATAGAGAGACATGAAGATTCGACAAAGAGAGACATGAAGATTCTACATAGAGAGACATGAAGATTCGACATAGAGAGAGACATGAAGATTCGACATAGAGAGAGACATGAAGATTCGACATAGAGAGACATGAAGATTCTACATAGAGAGACATGAAGATTCTACATAGAGAGAGACATGAAGATTCGACATAGAGAGAGACATGAAGATTCGACATAGAGAGAGACATGAAGATTCGACAGAGAGGGAGACATGAAGATTCGACATAGAGAGAGACATGAAGATTCGACATAGAGAGACATGAAGATTCGACATAGAGAGACATGAAGAATCGACATAGAGAGACATGAAGAATCGACATAAAGAGAGAGACATGAAGATTCGACATAGAGAGACATGAAGATTCTACATAGAGAGACATGAAGATTCGACATAGAGAGACATGAAGATTCGACATAGAGAGAGACATGAAGATTCGACATAGAGAGACATGAAGATTCGACATAGAGAGACATGAAGATTCGACATAGAGAGACATGAAGATTCGACATAGAGAGAGATGAAGATTCGACATAGAGAGAGACATGAAGTTTCGACATAGAGAGACATGAAGATTCGACATAGAGAGACATGAAGATTCTACATAGAGAGAGACATGAAGATTCTATAGAGAGAGACATAAAGATTCAACATAGAGAGAGACATGAAGATTCGACATAGAGAGACATGAAGATTCGACATAGAGAGACATGAAGATTCTACATAGAGAGAGACAGGAAGATTCGACAGAGAGAGACATGAAGATTCGACATAGAGAGAGACATGAAGATTCGACATAGAGAGACATGAAGATTCGACATAGAGAGACATGAAGATTCGACAAAGAGAGACATGAAGATTGGACATAGAGAGAGACATGAAGATTCGACATAGAGAGACATGAAGATTCGACATAGAGAGAGACATGAAGATTCGACATAGAGAGAGACATGAAGATTCGACATAGAGAGAGACATGAAGATTCGACATAGAGAGAGACATGAAGATTCGACATAGAGAGACATGAAGATTCGACATAGAGAGACATGAAGATTCTACATAGAGAGACATGAAGATTCGACATAGAGAGAGACATGAAGATTCGACATAGAGAGAGACATGAAGATTCGACATAGAGAGAGACATGAAGATTCGACATAGAGAGAGACATGAAGATTCGACATAGAGAGACATGAAGATTCGACAAAGAGAGACATGAAGATTCGACATAGAGAGAGACATGAAGATTCAACATAGAGAGACATGAAGATTCGACATAGAGAGAGACATGAAGATTCGACATAGAGAGACATGAAGATTCTACATAGAGAGACATGAAGATTCTACATAGAGAGACATGAAGATTCGACATAGAGAGAGACATGAAGATTCGACATAGAGAGAGACATGAAGATTCGACATAGAGAGACATGAAGATTCTACATAGAGAGACATGAAGATTCGACATAGAGAGAGACATGAAGATTCGACATAGAGAGAGACATGAAGTTTCGACATAGAGAGACATGAAGATTCGACATAGAGAGACATGAAGATTCTACATAGAGAGAGACATGAAGATTCTATAGAGAGAGACATAAAGATTCAACATAGAGAGAGACATGAAGATTCGACATAGAGAGACATGAAGATTCGACATAGAGAGACATGAAGATTCTACATAGAGAGAGACAGGAAGATTCGACAAAGAGAGACATGAAGATTCGACATAGAGAGAGACATGAAGATTCGACATAGAGAGAAACATGAAGATTCGACATAGACAGAGACATGAAGATTCGACATAGAGAGACATGAAGATTCGACAAAGAGAGACATGAAGATTCGACATAGAGAGAGACATGAAGATTCGACATAGAGAGACATGAAGATTCGACATAGAGAGACATGAAGATTCGACATAGAGAGACATGAAGAATCGACATAGAGAGAGATGAAGATTCGACATAGAGAGAGACATGAAGATTCGACATAGAGAGACATGAAGATTCGACAAAGAGAGACATGAAGATTCTACATAGAGAGACATGAAGATTCGACATAGAGAGAGACATGAAGATTGGACATAGAGAGAGACATGAAGATTCGACATAGAGAGACATGAAGATTCGACAAAGAGAGACATGAAGATTGGACATAGAGAGAGACATGAAGATTCGACATAGAGAGACATGAAGATTCGACATAGAGAGAGACATGAAGATTCGACATAGAGAGAGACATGAAGATTCGACATAGAGAGAGACATGAAGATTCGACATAGAGAGAGACATGAAGATTCGACATAGAGAGACATGAAGATTCGACATAGAGAGACATGAAGATTCTACATAGAGAGACATGAAGATTCGACATAGAGAGAGACATGAAGATTCGACATAGAGAGAGACATGAAGATTCGACATAGAGAGAGACATGAATATTCGACATAGAGAGACATGAAGATTCGACAAAGAGAGACATGAAGATTCGACATAGAGAGAGACATGAAGATTCGACATAGAGAGACATGAAGATTCGACATAGAGAGAGACATGAAGATTCGACATAGAGAGACATGAAGATTCTACATAGAGAGACATGAAGATTCAACATAGAGAGACATGAAGATTCGACATAGAGAGAGACATGAAGATTCGACATAGAGAGACATGAAGATTCGACATAGAGAGACATGAAGATTCGACAAAGAGAGACATGAAGATTCTACATAGAGAGACATGAAGATTCGACATAGAGAGAGACATGAAGATTTGACATAGAGAGACATGAAGAATCGACATAGAGAGAGATGAAGATTCGACATAGAGAGAGACATGAAGATTCGACATAGAGAGACATGAAGATTCGACATAGAGAGAGACATAGAGAGAGACATGAAGATTCGACATAGAGAGACATGAAGATTCGACATAGAGAGAGACATGAAGATTCGACATAGAGAGACATGAAGATTGACAAGATAGAGAGAGACATGAAGATTCGACATAGAGAGAGACATGAAGATTCGACATAGAGAGAGACATGAAGATTCGACATAGAGAGAGACATGAAGAGAGAGACATGAAGATTCGACATAGAGAGACATGAAGATTCGACATAGAGAGACATGAAGATTCAACATAGAGAGACATGAAGATTCGACATAGAGAGAGACATGAAGATTCGACATAGAGAGACATGAAGATTCGACATAGAGAGACATGAAGATTCGACATGAGAGAGACATGAAGATTCGACATAGAGAGACATGAAGATTCGACATAGAGAGAGACATGAAGATTCGACATAGACATAGAGAGAGACATGAAGATTCGATCGACATAGAGAGAGATGAAGATTCGACATAGAGAGAGACATGAAGATTCGACATAGAGAGACATGAAGATTCGACAAAGAGAGACATGAAGATTCTACATAGAGAGACATGAAGATTCGACATAGAGAGAGACATGAAGATTGGACATAGAGAGAGACATGAAGATTCGACATAGAGAGAAATGAAGATTCGACAAAGAGAGACATGAAGATTGGACATAGAGAGAGACATGAAGATTCGACATAGAGAGACATGAAGATTCGACATAGAGAGAGACATGAAGATTCGACATAGAGAGAGACATGAAGATTCGACATAGAGAGAGACATGAAGATTCGACATAGAGAGAGACATGAAGATTCGACATAGAGAGACATGAAGATTCGACATAGAGAGACATGAAGATTCGACATAGAGAGAGACATGAAGATTCGACATAGAGAGAGACATGAAGATTCGACATAGAGAGAGACATGAAGATTCGACATAGAGAGAGACATGAAGATTCGACATAGAGAGACATGAAGATTCGACAAAGAGAGACATGAAGATTCGACATAGAGAGAGACATGAAGATTCGACATAGAGAGACATGAAGATTCGACATAGAGAGACATGAAGATTCGACATAGAGAGACATGAAGATTCGACATAGAGAGAGACATGAAGATTCGACATAGAGAGACATGAAGATTCGACATAGAGAGACATGAAGATTAGACATAAGATTCGACATAGAGATGAGACATGAAGATTCATAGAGAGACATGAAGATTCGACATGAAGAGAGACATGAAGATTCGACATAGAGAGAGACATGAAGATTCGACATAGAGAGAGACATGAAGATTCGACATAGAGAGAGACATGAAGATTCGACATAGAGAGACATGAAGATTCATGAAGATTCGACATAGAGAGACATGAAGATTCGACATAGAGAGACATGAAGATTCGACATAGAGAGAGACATGAAGATTCGACATAGAGAGAGACATGAAGATTCGACATAGAGAGACATGAAGAGAGAGACATGAAGATTCGACATAGAGAGAGACATGAAGATTCGACATAGAGAGAGACATGAAGATTCGACATAGAGAGAGACATGAAGATTCGACATAGAGAGAGACATGAAGATTCGACATAGAGAGAGACATGAAGATTCGACATAGAGAGAGACATGAAGAGAGAGACATTCGAAGATTCGACATAGAGAGACATGAAGATTCGACATAGAGAGAGACATGAAGATTCGACATAGAGAGAGACATGAAGATTCGACATAGAGAGAGATGAAGATTCGACATAGAGAGAGACATGAAGATTCGACATAGAGAGAGACATGAAGATTTCGACATAGAGAGACATGAAGATTCGACATAGAGAGAGACATGAATTCTACATAGATTCGACATAGAGAGACATGAAGAGAGACATTCGACATAGAGAGAGACATGAAGATTCGACATAGAGAGACATGAAGATTCGACATAGAGAGACATGAAGATTCGACATAGAGAGAGACATGAAGATTCGACATAGAGAGACATGAAGATTCGACATAGAGAGAGACATGAAGATGAAGATTCGACATAGAGAGACATGAAGATTCGACATAGAGAGACATGAAGATTCGACATAGAGAGAGACATGAAGATTCGACATAGAGAGAGACATGAAGATTCGACATGAGAGAAGATTCGACATAGAGAGACATGAAGATTCTACATAGAGAGAGACATGAAGATTCTACATAGAGAGACATGAAGATTCGACATAGAGAGAGACATGAAGATTCGACATAGAGAGACATGAAGATTCGACATAGAGAGAGACATGAAGATTCGACATAGAGAGACATGAAGATTCGACATAGAGAGACATGAAGATTCGACATAGAGAGAGACATGAAGATTCGACATAGAGAGACATGAAGATTCGACATAGAGAGAGACATGAAGATTCGACATAGAGAGACACATGAAGATTCGACATAGAGAGACATGAAGATTCGACATAGAGAGAGAAGATTCATGAAGATTCGACATAGAGAGAGACATGAAGATTCGAGAGACATGAAGATTCGAGAGAGAGACATGAAGATTCGACATAGAGAGAGACATGAAGATTCGACATAGAGAGACATGAAGATTCGACAAAGAGAGACATGAAGATTCTACATAGAGAGACATGAAGATTCGACATAGAGAGAGACATAGAGAGAGAGAGACATGAAGATTCGACATAGAGAGACATGAAGATTCGACATAGAGAGAGACATGAAGATTCGACATAGAGAGAGACATGAAGATTCGACATAGAGAGAGATGAAGATTCATGAAGATTCGACATAGAGAGAGACATGAAGATTCTACATAGAGAGAGACATGAAGATTCGACATAGAGAGAGACATGAAGATTGGACATAGAGAGAGACATGAAGATTCGACATAGAGAGACATGAAGATTCGACATAGAGAGAGACATGAAGATTCGACATAGAGAGAGACATGAAGATTCGACATAGAGAGAGACATGAAGATTCTACATAGAGAGACATGAAGATTCGACATAGAGAGAGACATGAAGATTCGACATAGAGAGAGACATGAAGATTCGACATAGAGAGACATAAAGATTCGACATAGAGAGACATAAAGATTCGACATAGAGAGACATGAAGATTCGACATAGAGAGACATGAAGATTCGACATAGAGAGACATGAAGATTCTACATAGAGAGAGACATGAAGATTCTATAGAGAGACATGAATATTCGACATAGAGAGAGACATGAAGATTCGACATAGAGAGAGACATGAAGATTCGACATAGAGAGACATGAAGATTCGACATAGAGAGACATGAAGATTCGACATAGAGAGACATGAAGATTCTACATAGAGAGAGACATGAAGATTCTATAGAGAGACATGAATATTCGACATAGAGAGAGACATGAAGATTCGACATAGAGAGAGACATGAAGATTCAACATAGAGAGACATGAAGATTCGACATAGAGAGACATGAAGATTCGACATAGAGAGACATGAAGATTCAACATAGAGAGACATGAAGATTCGACATAGAGAGAGACATGAAGATTCGACATAGAGAGACATGAAGATTCGACATAGAGAGAGACATGAAGATTCGACATAGAGAGACATGAAGATTCGACATAGAGAGACATGAAGATTCGACATAGAGAGACATGAAGATTCGACATAGAGAGAGACATGAAGATTCGACATAGAGAGACATGAAGATTCGACATAGAGAGAGACATGAAGATTCGACATAGAGAGAGACATGAAGATTCGAGAGAGACATGAAGATTCGACATTGAAGATTCGACATAAGAGAGACACATGAAGATTCTACATAGACATAGAGAGAGACATGAAGATTCGACATAGAGAGAGACATGAAGATTCGACATAGAGAGACATGAAGATTCGACATAGAGAGACATGAAGATTCGACATTCTACATAGAGAGACATGAAGATTCGACATAGAGAGAGACATGAAGATTCGACATAGAGAGAGACATGAAGATTCGACATAGAGAGAGACATGAAGATTCGACATAGAGAGAGACATGAAGATTCGACATAGAGAGACATGAAGATTCGACATAGAGAGACATGAAGATTCACATAGAAGACATGAAGATTCGACATAGAGAGAGACATGAAGATTCGACATAGAGAGAGACATGAAGATTCGACATAGAGAGACATGAAGATTCGACAAAGAGAGACATGAAGATCTACATAGAGAGACATGAAGATTCGACATAGAGACATGAAGATTCGACATAGAGAGACATGAAGATTCGACATAAGAGACATAGAGAGATTCACATGAAGACATTCGACATAGAGAGACATGAAGATTCACATAAAGAGAGATTCGACATAGAGAGAGACATGAAGATTCGACATAGAGAGACATGAAGATTCGACATAGAGAGACATGAAGATTCGACATGAAGATTCGACATAGAGAGAGACATGAAGATTCGACATAGAGAGAGACATGAAGATTCGACATAGAGAGACATGAAGATTCGAGAGAGACATGAAGATTCGACATAGAGAGAGACATGAAGATTCGACATAGAGAGAGACATGAAGATTCGACATAGAGAGAGACATAGATTCGAAGAGACATGAAGACATGAAGATCGACATAGAGAGAGAGACATGAAGAGAGAGACATGAAGATTCGACATAGAGAGAGACATGAAGATTCGACATAGAGAGAGACATGAAGATTCGACATAGAAAGAGACATGAAGATTCGACATAGAAAGAGACATGAAGAGTCAATTTTTTTTTTTTAAGATTCTGTCGAATCTTTTTTTTTTTTTTTGACAGATTCGACCTTAATTTGGATTTTCAGACAAATGCATTTTTTTTAACGAAGAACGAAATTCGGGAGTAACCAAATAAATGTTTTTTTCGGACGAAAACGAAATTACGAAATATTTCAGTGTGCACATGTCTACTGTCTCATAGACATGTGCAGAACGAAAAAAATGTGTTTTGTTTTGTTTCGTTTTGATTCGTTATTTGCATACATTTGTTTAGTTAAATTTGTTTCATTAATTTAATTTGTTTTTGGGATTTGTTTTGTTTATTCGTGTTCAAATCAATTCGAAAAAAAAATCGAATTAATTTTTAATAGCTTTTGAATTTGAAAAGTTTTCCAATTTCCAAAGAGAGTAAAATATAATAGAAAATAAAGGAATAGAATAGATTTTTTTTTATATTCTATGCCTTTATTTTCTATTCTATTTTATTCTTTTTGGGAATTGGAAAATTAAATTCGAAAAGTTTTGAATAGTTTTTGATTTTGAAAAGTTTTCGAATTCGAATAGTTTTCCAATTTCCAAAAATAATAAGATAGAATAGAAAAGTAAAGGAATACAATAGAAAAAAAAATCTATTATATTCCTTTATTTTCTATTAAATTTTATTCTCTTTGGAAAACTATTCAAATTCAAAAACGATTCTAAATTCATTCCAAAACTTTCCAAATTCTCATGCCCTGTACGCACGATCGGTTCATCCGATGAAAACGGTCTGATGGATTTTTTCATCAGACATTCGATGAAGCTGACTTTCATCAGTCGTGCCTACACATCATCAGTTAAAAAAAACGATGGGGCCCACACACGATCGGTTCGTCCATAGGACCGTTTTCATCAGACGAACCGATCGCGTGTACGCGGCATAAAAGTATTCAAAATTGATTCGGAAACCTTTTAAATCGATATGAAAACGAATGAACGAAACAAATCCCAAAAACGAAAGAAACAAATTTAACTAAACAATTTTATGCAAATGACGAATTAAAACGAAACAATTTTTTCCGTTCTGCACATGTCTAATAGACAGTAGGTGGAGGTCAGGCATTTGTGAACCAGGAAAGCTTGTATTCTGCAGGGGTATTTCTGTGCTCAGTAGTAGTGTTGCTCACGAATATTCTCATTGCGAATATTCGCTACGAATATTGCATATTCGAGTATTCGCGAATAACGCGAATATCGCGGCGAATATTCGCTATTTCGAATATTCGTATTTTTTCAATTTTTTTTTAGAACAGATCACATCCTAGAGATCCCCATCGAAGTCTAAAAGCATTGCTGGTATGATTAGAGACCTTGGGCCGAGTAGCTGCAGCGCTCATTTTATATTCCCGAAAAATCGCAATGCGATTATTCGGCAATAGCGATATCGCGCGATTATTTTGTATTGTAATATATCACGAATATTCTGAGCCAATCAGAGTGCTCCATTCCGCATTTCTCGAAATTTCGCATTCGCATTCGCAATTCGCATTCGCATTCGCGATAGCGAAAATTCGCAATGATTTCATTTCCAAAATATATCACGAATATTCGTATTTAGCGAATATATCTCGAATATTCGACTATATATTCGAGATATATCGCGAAATCGAATAAGGCATATTCTGCTCAACACTACTCAGTAGACACCTCTGATGCCAGGAGAGAACTGGCTGAAAATTTCCAACCCTGCTGAAAGACATTTCCCTTGACTGAGATGACTTCCAGATCTGTTGATATTTTATGGGCACACAATGCACAACCCTATTGTCGGCCGACTGACTGAAACCCCAGCCCTTGTTCACATTCATTGGATGCGGCTTTGAAATCATGTGACTTCATCTGAAATCGCAACTTCAGGTGCGACTTTGAAGACATTCATGCGCAGGTGTGTATGCAAATCACCAGAAGTAGTGCAGGAGCGACTTTTTTCAAATCGATGCATCACTGCAAAGTCGCGCCGCACCGATTTGGGTAATAAGGTGCGACTCGTTATGCGATTTCATCAGTCAAATCGCATGACAAGTCGCTCCAATGTGAAGGGGGGCTTAGGCAACAGTCGTGTTCGAAAGGAGAAGTTCATGCAAAGCTCGTTGGGCTTCTCCTGTGGATCACAGTTCATTCTGCGCTCCTGTGACCCGTTTTCAGCAGACGGCGGGCTGAAGCCAGATGTCGGCTGACGTCACAGAGCTGGTCCAGGCTCGGGAAAGATGCAGATCATATGTCAGGATCCGCCCACATGCCTGGACCGGCATCTGGCTCAGCCTGTCAGCGAGCCACTGAGAGCCTGAGTCTGACACCCCCTCTAAAAACCCAGCGCTCCAGTGAGCGTGGGGGAGGGCAGAGCAGAGAGCCGATCACTGACAGTCACCGACTCTCTGCTCAGGGAGTTTTGAGAACCGAGCGATCAGCAGTGTTTGATCGATCAGTTCTCATTGTTAGAGCCGGAGGGAGACAGACGCAGCATCCACCTAGGTGAGTACAAGAAAAAACAAGAAACAAATCCCAAATCTTCTCTTTTAACTTTGTAGCCACAGGAGTGATGTGGAAATATAACATTGAAACAAAGTTTCCGTTTTCTACAAGATAGAATACAACAACCCTCAACATCCAATCATTTCTACTAAGACCTCACACATTGTAATCTGATGGGCTGCTGGTGATCGCTGATCCAGAATGGAAATAAAGGATCTCCGATCGCTGATTTATTTTTAAAGTTGCAGGCTTTGCAGCGTCTATACTAAATATTGGCTCATGGAAACTCACTGGCTGCATGCTTGTTGTATGAAGGGAAGGGAAGACAGGAGCAGGATGGCAGCACTTTATAATCAGGCTGTATGAACATTATGTGTCAGCGTGCTTGCCCCTAGGTATAAATCCCCCTCCTCCCAGACAACCCCCTCTGCTGAAATCACCCCTCCTCCCAGGACAAATCCCCCCTCTGCTGAAATGCCCACTCCTCCCAGGACAAACCCCCCCTCTGCTGAAATCCCCCCTCCTCCCAGGACAAATCCCCCCTCTGCTGAAATGCCCACTCCTCCCAGGACAAACCCCCCTCCTCCCAGGACAACCCCCCCTGCTGAAATGTCCCCTCCTCCCAGGACAACCCCCCCTGCTGAAATCCCCCCTCCTCCCTGGACAAACCCCCCTCTGCCGAAATCCCCCTTTATCCCAGAACAAATCACCCCTGCTGAAATCCCCCCTCCTCCCAGGGCAAATCCCCCCTGCTGAAATCCCCCTCCTCCCAGGACAAACCCCCCCCCTCTGCAGAAATCCCCCCTCCTCCCAGGGCAAATTCCCCCTGCTGAAATCCCCCCTCCTCCCAGGACAAATCCCCCTCTGCTGAAATGCCCACTCCTCCCAGGACAAACCCCCCTCTGCTGAAATCCCCCCTCCTCCCAGGACAAATCCCCCTCTGCTGAAATGCCCACTCCTCCCAGGACAAACCCCCCTCAGCTGAAATACCCCCTCCTCCCAGGACAAATCCCCCCTCTGCTGAAATGCCCACTCCTCCCAGGACAAATCCCCCTCCTCCCAGGACAACCCCCCCTGCTGAAATCCCCCCTCTTCCCTGGACAAACCCCCCTCTGCCGAAATCCCCCTTTCTCCCAGAACAAATCACCCCTGCTGAAATCCCCCCTCCTCCCAGGGCAAATCCCCCCTGCTGAAATCTCCCTCCTCCCAGGACAACCCCCCCCCTCTGCAGAAATCCCTCCTCCTCCCAGGGCAAATTCCCCCTGCTGAAATCCCCCCTCCTCCCAGGACAAATCCCCCCTCTGCTGAAATCCCCCCTCCTCCCAGGACAAATCCCCCCTGTGCCAAAATTCCCCCTCCTCCCAGGAAAAATCCCCCCTGCTAAAATCCCCCTCCTCCCAGGACAAATCCCCCCTCCTCCCAGGACAGAGCACTGCCCTGCTGAAACCCCCCTCCCAGCACAAATCCTCTGTGCCTGCCCTGTCCCCACTCCCAGCTCAAATCCCCTCTCTGGTCACATCTCCCTCAGCACAAATCCCCCCTCCCCCCAAAAAATACTCCTCCTAGCACAAATACACCCTGATCATCCCTACTAGCACAAATCCCCCCCCCCCCCAAAGTATCCTCTACCCCTCAAATTTTCCCTTTGAGTACACATACTTTCCTCCCACTCAAAATCCACTACTCTTGTTGCATAAACACTCCAAATCGCCCCTTACAGCACAAATCCTCTTCCCCACCCCAACACAAATCTCCCTAAATCACCCCTCCCAGCACAAATCCTCTTCCCCCATCCCAACACAAATTTACCTAAATCACCCCTCCAAGCACAAATCCTCTTCCTCCATCCCCTCTCCCAACACAAATCCCCCAGATCACCTTTCCTAGCACCCTGCCCAAATGACCCCTCCTAGACAAATTCTGTAATGTATGAACATTATGCGTGCTTACCCCTAAGCATACATTTCCCCTCCTCCCAGGACAAATCACCCCCCTGCTGAAATCCACTTTCCCAGCACAAATCTGTGCCTGCCCGGCAAATCCTCTTCCCTCATCCCCCCTCCCAACACAAATCCTCTTCCCTCATCCCAACGCAAACCCCCTAAATCACCTTTCCTAGCACCCTGCCCAAAAGTCCTTCTACTAGAACAATTATTACCCTTTGCTGCCCTCCACATCTCCCACCCAACTCCCCTCCCAGCTCAAATCCTCTCTCTCTCTCTCTCTCTTCAAATCTCCCCCAGCACAAAATCCCCCTGACCACAAATCACTCCTCTTAGTACAATTCCTCTACTCCTCAAATTTCCCATCCGAGTACACATCCTCTCCTCCCACTCAAAATCCACCCCCCCCCCCCTATACACACACATTTCCCCTACTATCACAGATATGCCCTGATCATCCCTACTAACACAAATCCCCCCTCCCGAAAAAAAATTCCCCTCCTAGCACAAATCACCTTACCCTCTACCATATTACCTCTACTAGCACAAACACCCCAAATCACCCCTCCCAGTACAAATCCTCTTCCCCCACCCCCCTCCCAACACAAATCTCCCTAAATCACCTTTCCTAGCACCCTGCCCAAATGACCCCTCCTAGAGCAATTCTCACCCTTTGCTGCCCTCCAAATTCCCCCACCTAGCACAAAACCCTTCCTTGCCAAACTACTCATGGTGCCCCCCCCCCCACCTCACATGATACCAGTGCCCAGGGCAGCCGCACCTCCTGCCCACCTCTTGTCCCGGCCCTGGCGATAGCAGCTATTTGTGAAATGCAAGACCCTTAAAAATAATCAGATGATTTGAGTATTATTATTCCCCAGAGCAACACTGTTATATATTGCAGCTTACCGGACTTAAAGCGGAGGATCACACAAAAAGTGAACCTCCGCTTTTTGGATCCCTCCCCCCCTCCGCTGACACACTTGACACCTTTTAGGGGGAAAGGGAGGTATTTGCACCACTTCCTGGGGGGAATCAAGCCTGGCACGTCAAACCCCCCCCCCCCCCCCCCCCGCGCTGTCTTCTGGAAAACACTGTTCCCAGGAGAGAGCGGGGACCAGTCACGGCGCGCCGCGATCCTCGCGCATGCGCAGTTGGAAATCGGGCAGTGAAGCCGCAAGGCTTCACTTCCTGATTCCCTCACCGAGGATGGCGGCGGAAGCAGCCGAGGACCGAGCCTCGGCTGCTGACAGGTAAGTGTCCATTTTTTAAAAGCCAGCAGCTGCCGTATTTGTAGCTGCCGGCTTTTAAAAAAAAAAATTGGCGCAACCTCCGCTTTAAATGTGGTGTCTGCATTAGTTTTCTTTTCTTTTTTTTTTTTAAATTTTTTACCTGGTGATTCGGGAAATAACAAACCTTCTGTCTCAAGGTGTCTCCACTCTGGATGGAGGAGCAACTGATACACCTTTGGACAGCAGCATCGTCAATCGTCAGAGGATAACGTTACACCCCATACACACTATTAGAATTTCTGCAGATTTTTGTCTTCAGATTTACCAAAACCATCTAATATGAGGTCAAACCTTAAAGGGGTTGTAAAGGTTTGAGTATTATTTAAAAAAAATAACAAACATGTCATACTTCCCTCCACAGTGCAGCTCGTTTTGCACAGAGTGACCCTGATCCTCCTGTTCTCTGGGGTCCCTCGGCAGCTCTCGCGACTCCTCCCCACATCAGATAACCCCCTGGGAGAAGCGCTCTCTCCCGGGGGGTTACCTTGCGGGCGCACTCCCGAGTCCAGCATTTGTGTCTATAGACACAAATGCCGGACTCAGCCCCACCCCCCCCTTCCTCGGCCGCGTCATTGGATTTGATTGCCAGCAGCGGGAGCCAATGGCCGGCGATGCTATCAATCTATCCAATCAAGAGCCAAAACCCCCGTGGAAAAGAACAGCGCATCCCCAGCGTGGGAAATTCGGGGCTCAGGTAAGTAAAATGGGGGGGGGGGGTGTCTGGGGGGCCAACCACTGCCAGGTGTTTTTCACCTTAATGCTTAGAAAGTATTATGGTGAAAAAACATGAACTTTTGCAACCCCTTTAAGAGTTTTAATGTGTATGCAATCAGGCAGGCCCGTGCACTCCATGGTTTTGGTAAATCTGAAGACAAAAATATGCAGAAAATCTAATAGTGTGTATGGGGCTTTAGGCTATCGGATTCAAGCCCCATACACACGATCGGATTTTCCGATGGGAATTGTGCGATGACAGGCTGTTGTCGGAAAATACGACCGTTTGTACACTTCATCCGACAATTGTTGTCGGATTCTCCACCAACAAAAGTTGGATAGCATGCTTTAAAATTTTCCGACCGTTTTTTAGAACAGGCGGTCGGTTCTTTAGTGATAACAACCAATGCGGCTAAAAGCTGCTCAGCTGTTATCCTAAAGGAGCGGGAGGAGCGGAAGGAGCGGGAGGAGAGGAAGGAGTGGGAGGAGCTGAAGGAGCGGGAGGAGCGGAAGGACCGGGAGGACCAGGAGGAGTGGGAGGAGCGGGAGGAGCGGGAGGAGCATGTGGAGTGGTAGGAGCGGAAGGAGTGGGAGGAGCAGGAGGAGTGGGAGGAGCGGGAGGGGTGGGAGAAGTGGGAGGAGCAGGAGGAGCGGAGTGGAAGTGGACATCACCCCCTCCTCCCGCCGAGCCACCAGCTGGCTAGGCTGAGACCCATATGAAGGCAGATTTAGCTTCGATAGGGTCTCCGATGTAAAATCTCGTCATGACATCACAAAGTCACTTCTGGTTTACTCGGCTGCCAATAGCGCCAATTTGAGAAAAAAAAATTACAGTACAGTGGAACCTTAGATTACAAGGATAATCCGTTCCAGGAGAATGCTCATTATCCAAAGTACTCGCATATCAAAGCGAGTTTGCCCATAGAAGTCAATGGAAACGAAAATTATTTGTTCAGCATTGATTTCAATGGCATGCAATATCACATGTGGCCAGAGGTGGGGGGGCACCAGAGAGCCTCGGAAACACTCGGAAAGTCCCGAGGACAGCTGGCTAAACTCGGAAAACCACAGAAAGGCTTGAGTATTTCTGATTTTTTTTGAGCATTTCCAATCGGCTTTGCTCGGCTCTGGCGCCCCCCACCTCAGGCCAAAACGCGTTACTGCACAATGCCGTGGCCTGAATCCTGCTAGTTTTGCAAGACAACACCATATACCCACTTTTATACCCAGTTGATCCAGAGGAAGACGAAAAACCCCAGCAGAGCATGATCCAATTTGCTACAGCAGGGAAAACAATTTTTCCTGTTCCCCCGAGAGGCAATCGGATTTTCCCCAGATTACATATGACTCCTGAGCTTGGAGACCACTGATAGTAATGTAAAATAAGTGCTTCTGAAAGGTAACCGAGAGCTACATATGACTCCTGAGCTGCAACTTGGAGACCGCTAAGGCTGGTCATACATTATATAATTTTCTAGAACAACTTTCCTTTAGATTTGCAAAAAAACATGTAACATGAGGTCAAACCTAAAAAAACTTATAATTTATATGCAGTCAGGCAGGTCCTTGCACATCATAACATGAAGAAATAATTTGGGGGCGGCTGCATTTCAAAAAATCCTTTTATTGAAGCTTCAAATGACATGTGGTTGACAGATGGAGCAGGGGACAAAAAGGTAGATGCGTTTCAGACAAATGTTAGCTCTTAGTCATTACCTGGTAATGATTAGGTAACGACTAAGTGCTAACATTTGCGTGAAACGTGTCTACCTCTTTGTCCCCTGCTCCATCTGTCAACCACTTGAACACGTCTACCTCTTTGTCCCCTGCTCCATCTGTCAACCACTTGAACACGTCTACCTCTTTGTCCCCTGCTCCATCTGTCAACCACTTGAACGCATCTACCTCTTTGTCCTCTGCTCCATCTGTCAACCATATAAAGCTTCAATAAAAGGATTTTTGGAAGTGCAGCCGTCCGGAATTATTTCTTCATGTTACACAGCATGCGAGCTGGGCTAGCACCTGACTAGTGTGTGTGGGGATTAACCAGAGACTTTTTCACCTGGAGCAGCTTTTCTAGGGGGCTGTCTTAATGGGCCCCTGGGCAAAGTAATGCTCTGGGGCCCCTACAATGATGACAGTGCAGGTAAACCGACATCAAGTAGGTAGGAGGCAGGCTTCCCCTGTGTTTCTATCACTCTCAGTGCCATCATGGCCCCCCCCCCAATTATAGGGCAGCGTGATCTCAAGGACCAGCTACTTTGGGGAAAGTGCAGGGGGCCCCCATGCAGCTAGGGCCCCTGGGCAGTGCCCAGGTGTGCCTTCTTATTAAGACAGCCCTGGCTTTTCTTGTTCCTTGCACTATATAGTTGAAGGTAAATATAAAGGAAATTGAATAAGAAGAATTCTATAATGTATAACCAGATAAATGGTATTGTCAAATAAGTGCTTCATCAATGGTAACTAAGAGCTACATAAAACTCCTAAGCTACACGTTGGAGACCACTGATAGTAATGTGAAATAGGTGCTTTATCAATAGTAACTGAGTGCTACATATGACCCCTGAGCAGCTAGTTGGAGACCACTGATGATAATGTAACATAAGTGCTTCATCAAAGATAACTGAGAGCTACATATGACCCCTGAGCAGCTAGTTGGAGACCATTGATGGTAATGTAAAATAGATGCTTCATCAAAGGTAA
Organism: Rana kukunoris; assembly: GCA_029574335.1. NCBI lineage: Eukaryota > Metazoa > Chordata > Amphibia > Anura > Ranidae > Rana > Rana kukunoris. The sequence continues at coordinate 542,269,525 of CM056052.1, read as the reverse complement.
CTGTGAGCAACGTATGACCCCTAAGCTGCAAATTGGAGAGCATTGATGATAATGTAGAATAAGTGCTTCAAGAATAGTAACTGAGAGCTGAAACTTGGGTAGACCACTGATGGTCATGCACAATAGGTGCTTCATCAAAGAAAACTGAGAGCAACATATGACTCCTGGGCTGCAACTTGGAGACCACTAAGGCCAGCCATATAGTGTACAATTTTCTGGTACAACTTTCCTTTAGATTTGGCGAAACCATATAATATGAGATCACACATAAATGCTTTCAATTTGTATGAAATCAGGGATGCCCTTGTACCACATGGTTGAAGGCAAATCTAAAGAAAATCGAATAAGAAAATTGTATAATGGCTACAACTTGGAAACCACTGATGGTAATGTAAAATGATAATAATAATGTAAAATAAATGCTTCATCAATGGTAAGTAAGAGCTACATGTGACTCCTGAGCTACAACTTGGAGACCACTGATGGTAATGTAAAATGCTAATGGTAATGTAAAATAAGTGCTTCATCAATGGAATGGTAACTGAGAGGTACATATGACTCCTGAGATACAACTTGGAGACCAATGATGGTAATGTCACATAAGTGCTTCATCAAGGGTAACTTAGTGATATTATGAGCTACAACTTGGAGACCACTGATGCTAATGTAAGTATTGTAATATAAGCGCTTCATCAATGGTAACTGAGCGCTACATATGACTATTGAGCTACAAGCTGGAGACCACTGATGGTAATGTAAAATAAGTGCTTCAAGAATGGTAACTGAGAGCTATACATACTGTATGCCTCCTGAGCTACAAGCTGGAAAATAATGTGCTTTAAGAATGGTAACTGAGAGGTACATATGATTTATGAGCTACAAGCTGGAGACCACTAATAGTAATATAAAATGCTAATGGTAATGTAAAATAAGTGCTTCATCGATGGTAACTAAGAGCTACATATGACTCCTGAGCTACAACTTGGAGAGTGACCACTGGTGGTAATATAAGATGCTAATGGCAATGTAAAATAAGTCCTTCATTGATGGTAACTGGGAGCTACATATGACTTCTGAGCTACAACTTGGAGACCACTGATGGTAATGTAAAATAAGTGCTTCAAGAATGGTAACTGAGAGCTACATATGACTCCTGAGCTACAAGCTGAAGACCACTGATAGTAATGTAAAATAAGCGCTTCATCAATGGTAATTGAGCACTACATATGACTCCTGAGCTACAACTTGGAGACCACTGATGGTAATGTAAAATAAGTGCTTCATCAAGGGTAACTAAGAGGCACATATGAATCTTGGTGTGTGGTGGGGGTGGTGGCTTCTGAGCTACAACTTGGAGACCACTGATGGTAATGTAAAATAAGTGCTTCAAGAATGGTAACTGTGAGCTACATATGAGTCCTGAGCTACAAGCTGGAGACCACTAATAGTAATGTAAAATAAGCGCTTCATCAATGGTAATTGAGCGCTACATATGAATCTTGAGCTACAACTTGGAGACCACTGATGGTAATGTAAGATGCTAATGGTAATGTAAAATAAGCGCTTCATCAATGGTAACTAAGAGGCACATATGAATCTTGGTGTGTGGTGGGGGTGGTGGCTTCTGAGCTACAACTTGGAGACCACTGATGGTAATGTAAAATAAGTGCTTCAAGAATGGTAACTGAGAGCTACATATGAGTCCTGAGCTACAAGCTGGAGACCACTAACAGTAATGTAAAATAAGCGCTTCATCAATGGTAATTGAGCGCTACATATGGCTCCTAAGCTACAACTTGGAGACCAATGATGGTAATGTCAAATTCTAATGGTATTGTAATATTAGTGCTTCAAGAATAGAAATTGAGAGCTACATATGACTCCTGAGCTACAAGTTGAAGACCACTGATGGTAATGTAAAATAAGCGCTTCATCATGGGTAACTAAGCGGTACATATGAATACTGAGTTACAACTTGGAGACCACTGATGGTGATGTAAAATGATAACGGTAATGTAAAATAGGTGCTTCAAGAATGGTAACTAAGAGCTACATATGACTCCTGAGCTACAAACTAGAGAACACTGATGGTAATGTAAAATAAGTGCTTCAAGAATGGTAACTGAGACATACATATGACTCCTGAGCTACAATCTGGACCACTGATGGTAATGTAAAATGCTAATGGTAATGTAAAATAAGTTCTTCATCAATGGTAACTAAGGTACATATGACTCCTGAGCTACAACTTGGAGACCAATGATGGTAATAAAAAAAAAGCGCTTCATCATGGGTAACTAAGAGGTACATATGACTCCTGAGCTACAAGCTGGACCACTGATGGTAATGTAAGATGCTAATGGTAATGTAAAATAAGCACTTCATGAATGGTAACTAAGGTACATATGACTCCTGAGCTACAACTTGGAGAGTGACCAATGATGGTAATGTAAAATAAGCGCTTCATCATGGGTAACTAAGAGATAGATATGAATTCTGAGCTAGCTGGACCACTGATGGTGATGTAAAATGCTAATGGTAAGGTAATATAAGTTCTTCATCAATGGTAACTTAGTGGTACATATGAATTATGAGCTACAACTCTGGAGACCACTGATGGTAATGTAAATGCTCATGGCAATGTAAAATAAGTGCTTCATCATGGGTAACTAAGAGATACATATGAATTCTGAGCTAGCTGGACCACTGATGGTGATGTAAAATGCTAATGGTAAGGTAATATAAGTTCTTCATCAATGGTAACTTAGTGGTACATATGAATTATGAGCTACAACTCTGGAGACCACTGATGGTAATGTAAATGCTCATGGCAATGTAAAATAAGTGCTTCATCAATGGTAACTGAGAGCTACATGTGACTCCTGAGCTACAAGTTGAAGACCACTGATGGTAATATAAAATAAGAATACTAGTCATGCCAACAATGATAATGTTGGGAACATACTGCTGTTGAAGACCAGGTTGGTGTGTACAATTTATTAAGCTCACTGGAACCCACCATCAGTACAAATCAGACACAGATTGGGACACCTTGGACAGACATGTAAACCTCAGAACATAGCATGTGCGGCTAGCAGCAGTTAATTGGAAACAAGGCATCCTGGCTCTGCTATAGGGTAGTGGTCCTTGTGATGGTCCCATGTTTGTAACAAGGGTCGGATTGAAGGGGCTCCTGTTGGAAGTCCAAGGGGTGGTTGTTACACACCTTGCTCTTCAGAGCTGTGGCATAATAATCCACCGGCTCATCTGTCCCATTCTCAATCCAACGAAAACACACGATCCTCTGGAAGGACCTCTTAAAGTTGTCTGAAAAAAATCCATAAAGGATGGGGTTGGCACAACTGTTGGCATAGCTGAGGATGATGGAGACGTGGTTGATGGTGGCATCCATCTGGGGTAGGAAGAGGTTGAGGAGCTGGACGATGTAGAAGGGCATCCAGCAGATGACAAACACGGTGACCACCATAAGGACCATCCTGGTGATCTTCTTCTCAGACTTCTTCCTCTGCTGCCAACCAGCCTTCAGAGCCACCGCTCTCATCTTGACGATGATGAGGATGTAGCACAGGCAGATGGCCACCACCGGCAGGAAGAAGCCCAAGAGGAAGGTGTAGACCACAAAGACGGTGGACCAGGTAGGTTGGGGCCACATGAGGTTGCAGACCACCACCCCGTTCTTGGAGGACTCGGTGTCTGCAAAGATCAGGATGGGGGAGATGACCAGGAGGGACACAATCCACACGCAGATGTTGATCATCTTGGCCACGGTTGGTCTCCTGTACCTGGCCGCTCTTAGGGGGTGGACCACGGCCACGTACCTGTCCACGCTGAGGACGGTCAGGCAGAAGACACTGGTGAACATATTGATGCCATCCACACTGAGGACCGTGCGGCACATCCCTGAACCGAAGGGCCAATGCTGCAGAGCCGCGGAGGCGGCCAGGAAGGGCACACTGAGCATGAAGAGCTCATCCGCGATCGCCAAGTTCAGGATATAGATGTTGGTGGCAGTTTTCATCTTGGCATACCTCAAGATGACAAAAATCACCATGGAGTTCCCAATCAGCCCAATCAGGCACACGATGGCATAGATGAACTGGATGACTATCATGCTGACATCCCTCTCTGTCTCCACCGGGGCATTGCTGTTGCTGGTGGTGTTCCTACTGATGGCATTAAAGGGGTGCAAAGTCACGGACAGGTCCCTGGACTGGTTCCATGGGCTCAGCAGGATCTTTGCCTCCACCGGCACCAGGAGATCAGGGGAAGTGGTCATTGTAGGTGTCCCATAGGAAATGGAGCTGCTAAAGCAGGGAGATCCTCAGCTTGCAATGGATTTCAGAGCAACTGAGACACAGAGACAGAGAGAGAGGGAATGAGAGAGAGAGAGAGAGAGAGAGAGAGAGAGAGAGAGAGAGAGAGAGAGAGAGAGAGAGAGAGAGAGAGAGAGAGAGAGAGAAGGGTGAGAGGAGGGAGGAGAGGGATCTCTGATGGATGATGCAGTGCAGCTTCTTGCAGTGTGTGAGCTCTAGGTCTGTGTTGGCTCCTTCTGTACAAAGTCATCACCAGCCACTTGCTTTAGCTCTGGGCAATGCATCACTTCCCCATCAACTGGCAAGATCATTAGTTGCTTGTGTGCCTCCTATTACTGGCAACGTCTCTGATGAGTTCATTGGATTCAGTGAGCTTCCAATAAGATGCGTATAGCAGCCGGTAAAGGATTTCAGCACCATGCCAATGGACCAGTGGCTGGAGCTCCTCTCCATCCAGACAGCATGCAGAGACCTGACATCTCTATTTGGGGGGAGGTGAGGGCAATCCTTATTTTTGAAGACACATCCCTCTTATACCTTCAATGGTCCCTTCTTTAAATGTTATATAATATGCTGTAAGTGCAAAATTATGCTTTTTATGCTATTAACCTTTACATGGTACTTTATTGTATTGCTTACTTTCAAAATAGTAGTGAAAAGGAACCTCAGTGTGCAGCATCCCAGCCAATCACATATGTATTTTTATTTTTTAGGACAAACATTCCTCTGTCCCCCTTTTCCCCAAAATGGTCCCCTCTGTAAGTTGTCTGTAATATACTCTAATTTCAAAATATTCTCATTTGCTATTAACTATTTGTTAACATTACATGGTACTTTATTGTATTTCTTTCAAACAGTAGTGAAAATTAACCCCAGTGTACAGCATCTCAGCCAATCACAACAAACTCACATATATACTGTATATGTATATCATATACTTATTTGCTATCAACCCTTTGCTAACATTACACGTTATTGTATTGCCTACTTTCAAAAGTAAAAAAGAACCTCAGTGTGCAGCATCCCAGCCAATCACATACTGTATATTCTTTTATTTTTTAGGACAAACATTCCTCTGTCCCCCTTTTCCCAAAAATGTCCCTTTCTGTAAGTTTTATGCAATATGCTCAAATGCGCCCCCCCCCCCCCTGCAATTTGTATGCAATATACTCTAATTGACCCCCTCTAAGTTTTCTGTAATATACTCTACTTTCAAAATATGCTTATTTGCTTTTAACCCTTTGCTAAAATGACATGTTATTGTATTTCCTACTTTTAAATAGTAGTAAAAAAAGAACCTCAGTGTGCACTATGCCAGCCAATCACATATGTTATTATAATTTCTAGGACAAACATTCCTCTGTCCCCCCTTTCCCCCCAAAATGTCCCTCCTGTAAGTTATATGCAATATAATCTAATTGTCCCCTGTAAGTTTTCTGTACCATACCCTAACAAAATATGCTTATTTGCTATTAACCCTTTGCTAACATTACATGTTGTTGTATTGCCTACTTTCAAATAGTAGTGAAAAAGAACCTCAGTGTGCACTATCCCAGTCAATCACATATATATATATATATATATATATATATATATATATATATATATATATATATAATTTTTTGGACAAACATTCCTCTGTCCCATTTTTCCCCAAAATGGTCCCTCCTGTAAGTTTTCTGTGATATAATCTTCAAAATATTCTCATTTGCTATTAACTCTTTGTTAACATTACATGGTACTTTATTGTATATCTTTCAAGCAGTAGTGCAAAGGAACCTCAGTGTGCAGCATCTCAGCCAATCACACACACACATATCTATCTATCTATCTATCTATCTATCTATCTATCTATCTATCTATCTATCTATCTATCTATCTATCTATCTATCTATCTATCTATCTATCTATCTATCTATCTACCTACCTATCTAGATAGCTATAGATATATTTATATATCTATATACATATATATATATTTTTCTTTTTCTTTACTTAAAGCGGAGTTTCACCCTAATAACATTTATATCTGACCAACTTCCTTATACTTGTAACAAGTACAGTCCACAATTTGTTTTGATTTTTATGCTGTACGTATTGTAATCCATCTTTTCAATCTACTTCTCCCCGCGGGAGTAGGCGTTTCTATGCCCAAGGGGATAGTCATCTGGGGGGTCGCCCAGATGATTAACGTCTGTTTCCCCCATCGGATAAGGCCCGCACCCATATTGCGTAGGCGCGCACGAGTTACGGGATTTCCGAAAGAAGCCGAACATGAAGAGATGTGAGTCGGCTCTATACGGCGCCTGCGATCTGCATGCTCGGCTTTTTTCAGAAACCCTGTAACTCGTGCGTGCCTACGCAATATGGGGGCGGGGCCTTATCCGCGGGGGGGGGGACAGACGTCAATCATCTGGGCGACCTCCCAGATGACAATCCCCCTAGGCATAGAAACGCCTACTCCCACGGGGAGAAGTAGATTGAAAAGATGGATTACAAGGTATGTACACCATAAAAATAAAAAATAAATTGCGGACTGTACTTGTTACAAGTATAAGGAAGTTGGTCAGATATAAATGTTATTAGGGTGAACCTCCACTTTAAGCTTTCATATCTGTCTTTTTTAGGGGATGTATGCAACCTGTCTCATTTGCCCCACAATGATCCCTCCTTTAAGTTTGAAATATATTGCAACTGCCAAAATATCCCTATTTGCAATTCACCCTTTGTTAACATTACACGGTTCTTTATTGTATTGCTTACTTGTAAACATTAGTAGAAAAGGTATCTCAGTGTTCAGCATCCCAGCCAATCACATATTTGTATTTATTTATTTTGTTTAGGACACGCATCCTTTAGTCCCTCCTGTAAGTTGTATGTTTGCATGCTTATTTACCAATAACCTTTTGTTACCATTACATGGTACTTTATTATACTTACTTTCAAACAGTAGTGAACATGGACCTCAGTGTGCAGCATCCCAGCCATTGCCAATCACATATAATTATTTTTTAATCCTCATAGCATCCATGTGTGTCTTTTTTTGGGGGCATCCCTAATTTTAGCCAATATCCCTCTGGCTCCTTTTTTCCCCTACGAAGGTCCCTACTTTTTTATGTAATATACTGTAACTGCAAAATATGCTTATTTGCTATTAATCTTTTATTACTGTAACATTACATGACACTTTATTACATTGGTTACTTTCATACATAAGTGGAAAGGAATCTCAGTGTGCAGCATCCCAGCGGATCAGATATTTTTATTTTCAAACTCCTTATACTGTAACTTCCATTTTTTTTCGGGGGGGGGGGGGTTAGGCAATCCTTATTTTGGAAAGACATGCCTGTGTCCCCCCTTTTCCCACAACCATCTCTTTATGTTTTATGTAATATATTGTAACTGCCTATTTTCTATGAACCTTCTGTTAACATTACATAATACATTTTCACATTGCTTACTTCCAAACAGTAGTAAAAGGATTCTCTGTGATTTAACCCATTCCAACCAGATATTTTCATTTTATAACCCATAGCTTCCTTATCTGTCTTTTTTTTGGGGGGGGGGGGGGTGGGCAATATACTTATTTTCTATTAACCATGTGTTATAATCTAGTGCTGCAAAGCAGAAGTGCTAACCACAGTGGGGAAGCGTGGCGGCTTAGTGATTAGCACTACTGCCTTGCAGTTCTTTGGTCATCAGTTTGAATCCCAACAACAAAGCTACCTTGCATGTTCTCTCTGTGCTTGCATAGGGTTCCTCCCACACTCCAAAGACATGCTGAAAGGTTATTTGGCTCTTGTCCAAATTGGCCCTGGTATGCCTGTATTGACATACTGTAGGTACTTCAGCTTGTAAGCTCTGTGAGGACATGGACTGAGGACAGGTAAGCTCTTTGAGGACAGGGACCGATGTAAACGATCAGCGCTGTGTATATTGTCAGTGCTGTATAAATACCAGTAATACTTTAAATGTCACTCTATCCCTGGCACTCCCCTTATATAGCTGATGACAGCTCAGGGAGCTGTGATTCATTTAGTAGTACTGGTCATTCAGCGGGCTGGCAGACAAAGTGATTGATGCCCCCCCACCTTCCCTGGACCGCCAGGCTTCATGCCTGGATTAAGAGTCAGGCATGGATTTTTATGGAGACCCCAAGCATTTTATTTATTTTTTAGGGGCACCTAGAGCATTGTGTCTATTTATGTTTTATTTATTTGTGAAATACTTGATTTATTTAATTAATTTTTTATTTTTTAATAGATGTCCTTCTTAAAATCCATACCAGACCTCATACTTATTTTTGTGAGGTACCCCCCCCCCCTTAAAATTGATACACAATCTCATGCTTTTTCATGAGGTACCTCCTTATAATCAATAACAGACCTCATGCTTTTTTGTGGGGGTATCCCCTTGAAATCCATACCAAACCTCATACCTTTTTCGTGTGTATGAGGTACCCCCTTAAAATGCTTTTTTTTTTTGGGCGAGGTACCCCCTTAAAATCCTTACCAGACCTCATGATTTTGTTTAGGTTCCCCTTAAAATCCATATCAGACCTTATGCTTTTTGTGTGGGATAACCTCTTAAAATCCATATCAGACCTTTTTTTGTAGGGTATCCCTTTAAAAATTATACCAGACCTCATGTCTATTTTCTGTGTGTGAGGTATCCCCTAAAATCCATACCGGACCTCATGCTTTTGTTTTTCTTTTTTTTGGTGAGGTACCCCCCGAAAATCCATGTTGGACCTCATGCTTTTTTTTGGGGGGGGGGGAACCCCCTTAAAATCCATACCAAGCTTTTTTTTGTTTTGTTTTTTGATAAGGTACCCCCTTAAAATCCATGCTAGACCCTTATGCTTTTTTGTGGGGGTACCCCTAAATGCCATTTCAGACCTCGTGTTTTTTTTGTAGGGTATCCCCTTAAAATTTATACCAGACCTCATGTCTTTTTCTTAAGTGTATTAGGTACCCCCCTAAAATCCATACCGGACCTAATGCTTTTGCTTTTCTTTTTTCTGTGAGGTACCCCCTTAAAATCCATGCCGGACCTTATGCTTTTTTTTAGTGAGGGACCCCCTTAAAATCCATACCAGACCTCATGCTTTTTTTAGGTACCCCCCTTAAAACCCATACCAGACCTTATGCTTTTTTTCGGAAGGTACCCCCCTAAAACCCATACCAGACCTCATGCTTTTTTTGTGGGGTACACTCTTAAAATCCATTCCAGAACTCATGTTTTTTTGTGTGGGGTATCCCCTTAAAATCCATAACAGACCTCATGCCTTTTTCCTGTGTGTGAGGTACCTCCTTAAAATCCATACCGGACCTCATGCTTTATTTTATTGGTGAGGTACCCCCTTAAAAGCCATGCCAGACCTCATGCTTTTGTTGTGTGGGAACCCCCTTAAAAACCTTACCGGACCTCATGCTTTGTTTTTAGGTACCCCCCTAAAACCCATACCAGACATTATGCTTTTTTTTCGGGAGGATACCCCCTAAAATCCATACCAGACCTCATGCTTTTTTTGTGGGGTACACTCTTAAAATATATACCAGACCTCATGCTTTTTTATGTAGGTGAGGTAGCCCCTTAAAGTCCATACCAGACCTCATGCTTTTTTTGGTGAGGTCCCTCTTAAAATCCATGCCAGACCTCATGCTTTTTTTGTGTGGTACCCCCTTAAATTCTTTACCAGACATCATGCATTTTTTGGTACCCCCTTAAAATCCATACCAGACTCTTATGCTTTTTTTGTACGATACCCACTAAAACTATACCAGACTTTATGATTTTTTTTCGGGAGGTACCTCCTTAAAATCCATACCAGACCTCATCTTTTTTTGTAATCTATACCAGACTCAAAGGCACCATGAAATGGGAGGTAAATCGGCCACAGTTGAAGGAGCCCCTAGCACCATCTGGAGGAAACCTAGTTGGGAATAGCTGGGTTAGATGGATGGGCAAATATTTTAGTAGCAAGACCTAGCTGATAGCTATTGTAGAGGTCGGCAATACATAGTAGTATTAGTGGTCTTCTGCAGGGTAAGACCAGGAATGTGATGAGGGTGCGCAAATTGCCTAAAATATTGGGTGTTCCATTGTGTACTAGTGCATGTATGGTAGCACCACAGGCACCCATGTGTCCAACCAATGATGGCTTGAGTTTGGCTAAATAATTCAAGACTTTTACAATATTAGGGGCACGTCTATAAAACCAGAGCAGGAGAAAAAAAAAATAAGATTCAGGTTTTCTGAGGTAAAATAAAACCATGATTGTGGTTGATTGCTACGGGTAACACATAGTTTTCCTCCAGTTTTCAAGAATTGGCAGCCAACAATGAAACCATGATACTGCTGAGACTTGCAGTTCTCCATCAACGTCATCAGTCTGGAAGACCTGAGTTTGGTAGGTAATAACTCATGCATTATATCACATGTGACATATTTCAGAAGCACAAAGCGGTCTTTGAGTGATGAGAAGCAGCGCAGTTTACTAATTTTCTAATTAGGTTTTAAAACCTTATAAACAAAATTTTATTTCCTTTCTAAATCGGATCTTGCCTCGGCTGAATAATTAACAGTCTCCATTTAATCCAATCACTATCACCATGGCAAATTGTATTTATACATGCCTCATTCAGGGTGTATCCGACAGCATCAGTCCACACAGAAACGTCTTCTGATATGAGACTTATATATACAAGTACACTGAACAACGATAATGTCTTTTCATTTTAGAGGCTGATCTAATAGGTCTGTATAAATTCAGCTTTTTTACTTAACCACTTCAGCCCCGGAAGAATTTACCTCCTTCCTGACCAAAGCACTTTTTGCAATCCGGCACTGCGTCGCTTTAACTGACAATTGCGCGGTCGTGCGGCGTGGCTCCCAAACAAAATTGGCATCCTTTTTTTCCCACAAATAGAGCTTTCTTTTGGTGGTATTTGATCACCTCTGCAGTTTTTATTTTTTGAGCTATAAACAAAAATAGAGCGACAATTTTGAAAAAAATTAATACATTTTTACTTTTGCTATAATAAATATCCCCAAAAAAGATATAAAAAACATTTTTTTTTTCCTCAGTTTAGGCCGATACGTATTCTTCTACCTATTTTTGGTAAAAAAAATCACAATAAGCGTTTAACGATTGGTTTGCACAAAAGTTATATTGTTTACAAAATAGGGAATAGTTTTATGGCATTTTTATTAATAATTATGGTGGACACATTGGACAATTTTGACACATTTTTATGACCATTGTCATTTTCACAGCAAAAAGTGCTAAACAAATGCACTGATTACCTTTGTTTGGGAGCCACGTTGCACGTCCGCGCAATTGTCAGTTAAAGCGGCGCAATGCCGAATCGCAAAAAGGGGCAAGGTCCTTAACCTGCATATTGGTCCGGGTCTTAAGTTGTTAACCACCCTTTTAACTGACAATTGCGCGGTCGTGCGACGTGGCTCCCAAACAAAATTGGCATCCTTTTTTCCCCATAAATAGAGCTTTCTTTTGGTGGTATTTGATCACCTCTGCGGTTTTTATTTTTTGCGCTATAAACAAAAATAGAGCGACAATTTAAAAAAAAATGCAATATTTTTTACTTTACTTTATAGTGTTTACAAAATAAGGGATAGTTTTATTGCATTTTTATTAATTTTTTTTTCTACTAATATCGGCGATCAGCAATTTTTTTCGTGACTGCAACATTATGGCGGACACTTCGGACAATTTTGACACATTTTTGGGACAATTGTCATTTTCACAGCAAAAAATGCATTTAAATTGCATTGTTTACTGTGAACATGACAGTTGCAGTTTGGGAGTTAACCACAGGGGGCGCTGTGACTTTGAGTGTTCCCTGTGTGTGTGTTTACAACTGTAGGGGGGTGTGGCTGTAGGTGTGACGTCATCGATCGCGTCCCCCCTATAGCAGGGATGACGCGATCGATGCTGCGGCCACAGTGAAGCACGGGGAAGCCGGTCCTGGAGCTTCGGACCGGGTCACGGGAGCGCGCCGCGGGCGCGCGCCCATGACCCACGGCTGGGTACTAAAATCAACGTATATATACGTGATTGTGCCATTCTGCCGACGTATATATGTGCAGTAGGCAGTCCTTAAGTGGTTAAAAAAACAATTCGGAACTAAACTAATTGCACATGTCTAATGTATAGTTTATACAAAAAAATAATTGGTGTGTGCCAAAGTCTTCGGGTTTGACTTGAAGAAAAGGTGGCACCCCTACGTGTGTCACCAGAGCCCCCAGCTTGGGTCACCAGTGTACTGTAAGTCTTCTGTTGTCACAATGTGATTTTTCTATCCATCTAGACTCCTTTCATCACAAATGTTCAGTCAGAAATGTACACAAGGGGAGCTTTCTTTTGTACAGAGTTCATTTATTTTCCATCTCTCTGAACAATTGAGTGACACTGAAGCGAAATACTCTGCGTTTGCTGCGGATGGAAAAGTTCCGGTGTGCGCATTTCAGGTAAAGAAATCCCAGACATTAAATGAAAAGCATGTTTCTTGGAAGATCAGACTCCAGGGCTGTCATTCTGATCCTGGCTTCATTACCTGGTAAGTATTAAGCAAACTACCTGTAGACAGGAATTCAGGCTTTGAAGACTTTACTGGCTCTATGCCTGTTCCAGACCAGTGGCTCACTGGGTAGTAATGGGACCAGGATCAGGATGACAGCCTTGGAGCCTGCGTGCCTAAAGCAGGACTACACATTCTCAAATAAAATTGGCTATTTTTTATTCCTTATGCTGCTAGTCTTAGTATATATATATATATATATATATATATATATATATATATATATATATATATATATATATATTTATATATATATATATATATATATATATATATATATATATATATATATATATATATATATATAAATATATAGTGCAGACCAAAAGTTTGGACACACCTTCTCATTCTAAGAGTTTTCTTTATTTTCATGACTATGAAAATTGTAGAGTCACACTGCAGGCATCAAAACTATGAATTAACACATGTGGAATTATATACATAACAAAAAAGTGTGAAACAACTGAAAATGTCATATTCTAGGTTCTTCAAAGTAGCCACCTTTTGCCACCTTTTGCAGCAGACACATCTCTAGAACAACTGATAAGAGGAGACTGTGTGAATCAGGCCTTCATGGTAGAATATCTGCTAGGAAACCACTGCTAAAGAAAGGAAACAAGCAGAAGAGACTTGTTTGGGCTGAAGAACACAAGGAATGGACATTAGACCAGTGGAAATCTGTGCTTTGGTCTGATGAGTCCAAACTTGAGATCTTTGGTTCCAACCACCGTGTCTTTGTGCGACGCAGAAAAGGTGAACGGATGGACTCTACATGCCTGGTTCCCACTGTGAAGCATGGAGGAGGAGGCGTGATGGTGTGGGGGGGGGTGCTTTGCTGGTGACACTGTTGGGGATTTATACTGAACCAGCATGGCTACCACAGCATCTTGCAGCGGCATGCTATTCCATCCGTTTGCGTTTAGTTGGACCATCATTTATTTTTCAACAGGACAATGACCCCAAACACACCTCCAGGCGGGGGAAGGGCTATTTGACCAAGAAGGAGAGTGATGGGGGGCTGCGCCAGATGACCTGGCCCCCAGTCACCGGACCTGAACCCAATGGAGATGGTTTGGGATGAGCTGGACCGCAGAGTGAAGGCAAAAGGGCCAACAAGTGCTAAGCATCTCTGGGAACTCCTTCAAGACTGTTGGAAGGCCATTTCAGGTGACTACCTCTTGAAGCTCATCAAGAGAATGCCAAGAGTGTGCAAAGCAGTAATCAAAGCAAAAGGACCTAGAATATGACATATTTTCAGGTGTTTCACACTTTTTTGTTATGTATATAATTCCACATGTGTTAATTCATAGTTTTGATGCCTCCAGTGTGACTCTACAATTTTCATAGTCACGAAAATAAAGAAAACTCTTGGAATGAGAAGGGGTGTCCAAACTTTTGGTCTGTACTGTATATAAATATATTTTTAACCACTTCCATACCGGACATTTTCACCCCCTTCCTGCCCAGGCCAATTTTTAGTTTTTTAGCGCTGTTGCACTTTGAATGACAATTGCACGGTCATGCAACACTTTTATTTTTTGCGCTATAAACAAAAGAAGAGCAACAATTTTGAAAAAACACCATATTTTTAACTTTTTGATTTAATAAATATAATTTTATTTATTTTTTAAACTTTTTTTTTCTCAGTTTAGGCCGATACGTATTCTTCTACATATTTTTGGTAAAAAAAAAATCACAACAAGCGTTTATTGATTGGTTTGCACAAAAGTTCTAGCGTCTACAAAATAGGGGATAGATTTATGTCATTTTTTTTTATTTTTTTATTTTTTTTACTATTAATGGCGGCAATCTGCGTTTTTTTATTGTGGCCGACACATCGGACACTTTTGACACGTTTTTGGGACCATTCACATTTATAGAGCGATTAGTGCTATAAAACTACACTGATTACTGTTCAAATGTGACTGGCGGGAAAGGGGTTAACACTAGAGGGCGAGGAAGGGGTTAATATGTTCCCTGGGAGTGATTCTAACTGTAGGGGGAGGGGGACTCACAAGGGGAGGAGACCGATCGGTGTTCCTCTGTACTGGGAACACATATCGATCTCCTTACCTCTGGCAGGAGGTGGATCTGTGCGTTACACACACAGATCCACACTCCTGCCATGATCGCCGACAATCGCGGGTGCCCGGTGGACAACGGGCATGGGCACCGGGTCGCGAGTGATGCTGCGGGCGCGCGCCCCCTAGCGGCCACGATGCAAAGGACGTCATATGATGTCCACTCTGAGGGAGAGACAGTTCTTGCCGACGTCATATTACTATGGCTCGGTAGGGAACTGGTTAATTTAACTTTTTTTTTTAACATTTCTGTAGTTGCTCTCTGCTTTCAGGCCTAGGCTAATATGATGTCAGTGCATATTGGAACCAGAAGGCCATTACATGCTCATAACTCTGAGGCTACAGAATGGGCATTAGCATGCACGTTCAATTATATTAGCATGTGCACACAATGGAATGCGCATGCGCGTGTTAGAACGTGCACACGTACACGCACTGGGCTATGGCATAAAGAGGATTCTGAGTGGTCTTCAACTAGTTCCTGTTTAACCTGCACCTTGACATGCTTAAACTGCCTATCTGTGCACAACCCGGCTTGCTTGTACTCTGACCCTGCTCCTGTGTTGTGCTTCTGTACCTTACTGTCTGACTGTGTATTGAACCCGGCCTGGATCTCAACTCTGCCTCCGTCTTAAAGGGTTTGTAAAGGTACATTTTTTTTATCTTAATAGCTTCCTTTACCTTAATGCAGTGCTGTTTTTCATGTCCTCATTGTTCGTTTTTGCTCTCAAGTTGCTGTAATCCTTCTCTGATCTCCACACTTCCTGGTTGTCTGTTTCCTGATTACCACAGTACTGGGAGCTTCTCTCTGTGGTCACTAATCAAGGAGGTGTGATTACTGTGTGTCCAAAACCCCTCAGCACCAATCACTTTCATTTTCCAAACCATCACTGCCCTGTATTGGCTCTGTGGCTCTGTACATCAGAGAACCAGAAAACTGCATGCAAAAACGAAACTGGAACTGCAGGTACATTATATGGTTGCTTTTTATCTGTTTTTAATCGTTTTTAAAAGGAATCAGTTTACTATTATGTCTCTATACCCTGTAAAAAGTCATTTCAGCAAAAAATGTTCACTGCCCAGCTGTTGGTGACCTTCCGATCAAGCTTCACTGTGTTCCAATTCCTGGTTCCTGCCTGGTGATCCACGGTTCATATGCCTTCTGCAAATCTCAGCTGGCCCTATCTGTTATACCGGCCCCCATGCCAACCCGTGTCCTCACACCTCCTATCATCACTACCAGGGGTGTTGGTACAAGAGAAGCCCCCTCTACAGCTTGAGCACCACCAGGTACGTAGAAAAAGTCATACATCACAGGAGCCTTCATGACATTTCTTCTCTTTTATCTGGAGGAGGGACTTTATCATTTAAGCACACCCTGGCTCCTGCCTGTATGCCTGAGCTAAGGGCAGATGGATACTAGGAAGTAAATTCTACTTGAATCATCTGCTTTTACTCAAGATGGCAGTGGCTAGAAAAACTAGAGGGGTTACTTCTCAACAAAATAGAGCATAGAAACATGGATGGATGGGGTAGCTTGCCTTGAATATTAACCAGTTCCCGACCGGCTCAAGTACTTTTACTGCGGCACAATGGCACCGCTGCACGAAAATCC
Organism: Rana kukunoris; assembly: GCA_029574335.1. Classification (NCBI taxonomy): domain Eukaryota; kingdom Metazoa; phylum Chordata; class Amphibia; order Anura; family Ranidae; genus Rana; species Rana kukunoris. The sequence goes on along the minus strand of CM056052.1, from coordinate 542,252,892 downwards.
CATATGGGTTTACCTTTAAGGCCGCGTACACACAATGAGACATGTCCGCTCAAACATGTCCGATGGACCGTTTGCAGCGGACATGTCTCATCGGATTTTGGTCCGATGGCGTGTACACACCATCGGACAAAAATCCCCTCGGTCTGAGGACGCGGTGACGTGGCGGTGACGCTGACGCCGCTACGTCACCACTCCAGGAAGTAAAATACTTCCACGCATGCGTCGAATCCATTCGATGCATGCTTTGAAATTTGTCCGCTGGGAAAACCTGTCCGCTAGCCCGTACACACACAGTTTCAGCAGATAAATTTGATCGTGTGTACGCGGCCTAATTTTTGTGATGAAAAAAACGACATTTTCTGTGAAGTAAAAAACGACGTTTTTGAAACGTCACTTTTCAAAGACGATGTTGCCTACACACCATCGTTTTTTTCACAAAAAGCGAGGTTACGTTCACCACTCTTTTCCATTGAAGCTCGCTTTATAACTAACTTCTGGGCATGCGCGGGTTGAAAAACGTCGTTTTAAACTATGTTTTTGCTACACACGGTGACTTTTTGTGAAACACAAAACGACGTTTTGAAAAACGACACAAAAAATGCAAGCATGTTGGAATTTTTTTTGGGTCGTTTTTTTGAAGACAAAAAACAACGTTTTGCCCACACACCATCAATTTAAATGACGTTTTAAAAAACGACGTTTCTTTTCATCGCAAAAAAACGACCGTGTGTACGCGGCATTAGAGTTGGCATAGGAATCGCACACGCGCCCACTGCCAGGAGAGAGAAGACATATCGTTGTGCCTACTAAGTAGGCACAACAATATGTCTCCTCCCCCAGTCAGTCCTATGCCCATACAGTTAGAACACATCTAGGGAACATACATTTAACCCCTTGATCGCCCACACGATGCAGGTGGCCAGCGGGTGTGATCGTGTGCACCAGAGCCAGCAAGGGGATTTGCGTGTGTGCAAACACACAAATCCCTGTTCTGTCAGGGGAGAGGAGACATATCGTTGTTCCTACTAAGTAGGTACAATGATATGTCTCCTCCCCCAGTCAGTCCTATCCCCATACAGTTAGAACACATATAGGGAACACACATTTAACACCTTGGTCGCCCCCTAATGCTAACCCCTTCCCTACCAGCGACATTTATACAGTAAACAGTTCATATTTATAGCACTGTTCGCTGTATAAATGTCAATGGTCCCAAAAATGTGTTAAAAAAGTGTCTGATCTGTCCGTCGCAATGTCGCAGTGCCGCTAAAAATCACAGATCACTGCCATTAGTAGTAAAAAAACAAAACAAATGCCATAAATATTTCCCATAGTTGTAGACGCTATGGGGCAGATTCACATAGATGTAATCTTCCGCTGCGTAATCGAAATACGCTACGCTGCCGTCTATCACCAGACTCTACGCCGAATTCAGGTAGTTTTTTTGCGCGTACGCTATTGTATCGTATTTTTTTTCCGCCGCGCAATCGAAATACGTGAGTAGGGGGCGTGAAGCATTTAAATTAAGCGCGTCCCCGCGACGATCGAACTGCGCATGCTCTGTTCAGGAATTTCCCGCCGTGCATTGCGCGAAATCACGTCGTGACGTCATTCGTTGTTTGAGTAGCGGCGTTTACGAACATTCCTATTCCGGACGACTTACGTTAAAAATAATAAAAGAAATCGAAAAACGTTGAAATTCGACGCGGGAACGACGGCCATACTTAACATGGGCTGTCTAATATTAGACCAGCAAAAAGCTGGTATAGTGAAACGGAAAAAAAAGATGACTAAAGGTGCCGTAAGAGATTGCGTTTGAAGAGCGAAATTTTGTGGATTCCAGGCAAAAGCTCATTAGCATACCATGAAGGTGAAAAACAACAGGAAGTCCGCCCAGTGGCCGCAATTTTCAGGCAGCGTAGATCTGAAGGCGTACTAACACGTAATAAAGTCGAAATTTAGCACGCAGGTGTCTTTTCATGGTTTGAGGATTTCGACTAGCGTAAAAACGCTCGTAAATCGAAATTACTCCTGTCTAACAACATTTACACAGGCGTAATCGCTTTGTGAATCTAGGCCTATAACTTTTGCGCAAACCAATTAATATACACTTATTGTGATATTTTTTTCCCCCCCAAAAAATATGTAGAAGAATACATATTGGCCTAAACTGATGAAGAAATGTTTTAGGGATATTTATTATAGAAAGAGTAAAAAAAAAAAATATATTTTTTAAATTGTCGCTCTTTTTTTGTTTATAGCGCAAAAAATAAAGACCGCAGAGGTGATCAAATATCACCAAAAGAAAGTTCCATTTGTGGGAAAAATAGGACGCCAATTTAGTTTGGGTACAGCGTTGCACGACCGCGCAATTGTCAGTTAAATCAACGCAGTGCCAAATTGTAAAAAGTGCTCTGGTCAGGAAGGGGGTAAAATCTTTCGGGGCTGAAGTGGTTAAACATTAATTAAAAAAGCGTTTTAAGTTTGTGGTGCTCAATAGTGATGAGCGGAATACGCCATATTCGATTTCGCGATATTTCGCGAATATTTCGAAGAATATTCGCGAATATTCGTTAATATCGAATATTCGTGATATTTTATAAAAAAAAAAAATTGCGAATTTTCGCCAATGCGAATTTTCGCGATTTTTTTTTTTTTTATAAAATATTACGAATATTAGATATTTACGAATATTCGCTATATTTTATAAAAAAAAAAAAAATAGCGAAATTTCGCATATGCGAAAGCGAAAATGATTGCGAAATTTCGCTATTTTTTTTTTTTTGACAAAATATCACGAATATTCTATATTTACGAATATTCGCTATATTTTATAAAAAAAAAATAATAATAATTGCGAAATGTCGCTATTGCGAAATTTCGCATATGCGAAAGCGGAAATGATTGCGAAATTTCGCTATTTTTTTTTTTGACAAAATATCACGAATATTCGATATTTACGAATATTCGCTATATTTTATAAAAAAAAAACGCGAAATGTCGCTATTGCGAAAGCGAAAATGATTGCGAAATTTCGCTATTTTATTTTTGACAAAATATCACGAATATTCGATATTTACGAATATTCGTTATATTTTATAAAAAAAAAAAAAATTGCGAAATGTCCGAATGCGAAATTGATTCCGAAATTTATTGTGAAATTTGAAAAATACGAATATTCGAAATAGCGAATATTCGCCGCGATATTCGAGATATTCGCGAATACTCGAATATGCAATATTCGTAGTGAATATTCGCAATGCGAATATTCCTGAGCAACACTAGTGCTCAACCGTTGAGTTGCACTTCGAGCCAAGTCAGCATAGCCTATAATAAAACTCCATGTGGCTTTGTGAGTGCATGTCAGAGCAGAGAGTGAGGCCGCATACACACGGCAGAGAACCTCGACGGGCAGAACACATCGTTCCGCCCGTCGAGGTTCTCTGCCGGCCGTCAGATTCAGCGACCCGCCCGTCGGGAAAGGCAACCAGCCATTCATCCAGGCGGGCCGTCGAGCAAATAGAGAACATGCTCTGTATTTCTGCTCGACGGCATTCCCGACGGGATGCTCGCCGAGAGCGTACACACGGCCGAGGTTCTCGCTGGAATGCAGCTTCCAGCGAGGTTCTCGCTGGTTTCTAGCGAGAACCTCGGTCGTGTGTACACCGCCTGACAGCAGAAGATTGGCTTGCCGTGAAGCGGTGGCTGTCATTGATGGGACCAAGTTGCTTGCACCTTGCTATAGGGAAGCACATTCTAGGGTGTTGGCCCCCCCTTTACAGCTATAACAGCTTCAATTCTTCTGGGAAGGCCGTCTACAAGGTTTAGGAGTGTGTCTATGGGAATGTTTGACCACTCTTCCAAAAGAACATTTGTGAGGTCAGGCAAAAATGTTCTCTCAGGTTGAGGTCAGGATTCTGTGCAGGCCGGTCAAGTTCCTCCACCCCAAACTCGCTCATCCATGTCTTTATGGGCCTTGCTTTGTGCACTGGTCAAAATCATTTGGTGGTGGGATTGTTTTTCAGAGGTTGGGCTTGGCCCCTTATACCCCTTACATACGATCGGAAATTCCGACAGCAAAAGTCCGATGTGAGTTTTTGAACGGAAATTCAAATTGTGTGTAGGCTCCATCTGACTTTTTCTGTCGGAATTTCCACCAACAAAAGATTGAGAGCTGGTTCTTGCATTTTCAGACTGAAAAAAATCGGAAAATCCGATCGTCTGCAGCAATTCCGAAGCGCAAAATTCCGACGCATGCTCGGAAACAATTCAACGCATGCTCGGAAGCATTGAACTTGATTTTCTCGGCTCGTCGTAGTGTTGTACGACACTGCGTTCTTGGCGGTCGAAAGTTCAGAGAACTTTTTTGTGACCGTGTGTATGCAAGCCATGCTTGAGCAGAATTCCGTCAGAAAAAACATCCAAGGTTAGTTCCAGTGAAGGGAACTCTTGGAGCGTCGGCATACCAAGACATTTTGGACAATTTCATGCTCCCAACATTTTGGGGACGGCCCCTTCCTGTTCCAACATGACTGCTCACCAGTTCACAAAACGAGGTCCATAAAGACATGGATGAGCGAGTTTGGGGTGGAGGAACTTGATTGGCCTGCACAGAATCCTGACCTCAACCTAATAGAACACCTTTGGGATGAATTAGAGCGGAGACTACAAGCCAGGCTTTCTCATCCACATCAGTGCCTGATCTCACAAATGCACGTCTGGAAGAATGGTCAAACATTCCCATAGACACACTACTAAACCTTGTGGACGGCCTTCCCAGAAGAGGTGAAGCTGTTATAGCTGCAAAGGGGCGGGGCCAACTCAATGTTGAACCCTACTGACGAAGACTAGGGTGCCATTAAAGTTCATGTGCGTGTAAAGGCAGGCGTCCCAATACTTTTGACAATATAGCGTATGAATTTGTATTAGGAAAAGGACATTTTAGACTTCCAGTATTAAGAAAAAGACAAGATCTAAAATGGAATGTATTTGAGATAACTCAGAAGATATGTCATGGCCATAAACAGTCTCCTGCAGATCCTAATATTTATGTTTTATGAGAAGTAAGATGGCACTGCTTGGTTTCATGCCTCCATTAATCCTTATATTTTAGGCGTGGGTTGTAAAGTAGAGATCTCAGAACTGGGTGCTGCTTATGTTTCTCCTTTTTGATTTGGTGAATTTCTTTGTTTCATAGAGTCTTTTTCTTTATTTGTTATTTTTAAACCATTTTAAGTCATTCATTTTAGTATAGATATACAATCATTATTTTGTATGGAGATATATTGTGATTTCTGAAAACCCAGCACTACCGCTTTTCCCCGAAAATAAGCCCGGGTCTCATATTAATTTTGGCAACAAAAGACACAGTAGGGCTTATTTTCGGGGTAGGTCTTACCATGTAATGTGATGTCTTCTCTCCCCCTCTCCCCCTCTCCCTGTCAGGAATCCCCAGTGTGAACTGAGCTAAAATACTTGTAAAATCCTATAATACACTCTATTACAGTATTATATAATGTACAATGTGTGTGTTTCTGTAATATAAATGTGCCAAATACCTTTGTTATAGTGCCGCTCTGCCCTTCTGTGACCCGCCGGAGCTCTCTTCCCCACAATTATATTACAGAAACACACACATTGTACATTATATATTACTGTAATAGGATTTTACAAGCATTTTAAACTAGGGCTTATTTTCGGGGTAGGGCTTATATTGCAGCCCTCCTGGAAAATAACGCTAGGTCTTATTTTCGGGGAAACACAGTAGCTCTGCACTTGCAGACTTAAAGGGGTTGTAAAGGATTTTTTTTTCCCTAAATAGCGTCCTTTACCTTAGTGCAGTCCTCCTTCACTTACCTCATCCTTCCATTTTGCTTTTAAATGTCCTTATTTCTTCTGAGAAATCCTCACTTCCTGTTCTTCTGTCTGTAACTCCACACAGTAATGCAAGTCTTTCTCCCTGGTGTGGAGAAAGCCTCTTGAGGGGGCGAGCAGGAGTGTCAGGATGCCCACTAACACACAGCTCCTTTCTCTATCTGCAAAGTAGAGAGTGTCCTGACTTGCCTGCTCGCCCCCTTCCCCCTCAAGAGGCTTTCTCCACATCAGGGAGAAAGCCTGGCATTTCTGTGTGGAGTTACAGACAGAAGAACAGGAAGAAGATTTCTCAGAAGAAATAAGGACATTTAAAAGCAAAATGGAAGGATGAGGTAAGTGAAGGAGGACGGCACTGAGGTAAAGGAAGCTATTTAGGGAAAACATTTTTTTTCCTTTACAACCCCTTAAGCTTAGTACACACGGGCAGAATATCAGGCGGAATCCGCCAGTTTCAATAGAAACCATCGGACATTCGGCCCATGTGTAAGGCAGCCGGTCCAACAGAGGCCGGCCGAACAGTGGTCATAACCGAAAAAAAGGTCTTGCGATCGCCATCCGAAGGTTGAGAGTGCTGACTGGAGTGTTCTGGGAGGGGGGGGGGCTGTCAGAGCACAGTAGCTCAGTGGGGGCGATTGCTGTACTAACATCAGATAGTTAGTGCAGTGGCTCCTCCCGAGCTCCTTGTTTTTTTGTTTTTTTTTTCGTTCAGCTCGCTGGGTCTTATTTGGAATACTCCAGTTGGTGAACAGTGACCTTCAGTTGGTAGACTCCTATTTGTGTGTGATGGAAAACTTCAGTTGCTAAAAATTATGTTTCCTTCGAAAGACTCCACGTTGTGAGTTGGAAGACTGCTGTCTGCTAGTGATGGGTCTCTGTAGAAAGGCTCCAGTTTTCAGAGCAGCAGGTCTAAGTTTAAACACTCCACTTTGTGAGTAAGGGGTCTCAGTTGGAAGACTCCACTTTGTGAGTAAGGGGTCTCAGTTGGAAGACTCCAGATTGTGAGTAAGGGGTCTCAGTTGGAAGACTCCAGATTGTGAGTAAGGGGTCTCAGTTGGAACACTCCACTTTGTGAGTAAGGGGTCTCAGTTGGAAGACTCCAGATTGTGAGTAAGGGGTCTCAGTTGGAAGACTCCAGATTGTGAGTAAGGGGTCTCAGTTGGAAGACTCCAGATTGTGAGTAAGGGGTCTCAGTTGGAACACTCCAGATTGTGAGTAAGGGGTCTCAGTTGGAACACTCCACTTTGTGAGTAAGGGGTCTCAGTTGGAAGACTCCAGATTGTGAGTAAGGGGTCTCAGTTGGAACACTCCACTTTGTGAGTAAGGGGTCTCAGTTGGAAGACTCCAGATTGTGAGTAAGGGGTCTCAGTTGGAACACTCCACTTTGTGAGTAAGGGGTCTCAGTTGGAAGACTCCAGATTGTGAGTAAGGGGTCTCAGTTGGAAGACTCCAGATTGTGAGTAAGGGGTCTCAGTTGGAAGACTCTAGATTGTAAGGGGTCTCAGTTGGAAGACTCCAGATTGTGAGTAAGGGGTCTCAGTTGGAAGACTCCAGTTTGTGAGTAAGGGGTCTCAGTTGGAAGACTCCAGATTGTGAGTAAGGGGTCTCAGTTGGAAGACTCCAGATTGTGAGTAAGGGGTCTCAGTTGGAAGACTCCAGATTGTGAGTAAGGGGTCTCAGTTGGAAGACTCCAGATTGTGAGTAAGGGGTCTCAGTTGTAAGACTCCAGTTTGTAAGTAAGGGGTCTCAGTTATAAGACTCCGGATTGTGAGTAAGGGGTCTCAGTTGTAAGACTCCAGATTGTGAGTAAGGGGTCTCAGCTGGAAGACTCCAGATTGTGAGTAAGGGGTCTCAGTTGGAAGACTCCAGTTTGTGAGTAAGGGGTCTCAGTGGAAAGATTACACTTTGTAAGGGGTCTCAGTTGGAAGACTCCAGTTTGTGAGTAAGGGGTCTCAGTTGGAAGACTCCAGATTGTGAGTAAGGGGTCTCAGTTGGAAGACTCCAGATTGTAAGTAAGGGGTCTCAGTTGTAAGACTCCAGATTGTGAGTAAGGGGTCTCAGTTGTAAGACTCCAGATTGTGAGTAAGGGGTCTCAGCTGGAAGACTCCAGATTGTGAGTAAGGGGTCTCAGTTGGAAGACTCCAGATTGTGAGTAAGGGGTCTCAGTTGGAAGACTCCAGATTGTGAGTAAGGGGTCTCAGTTGGAAGACTCTAGATTGTAAGGGGTCTCAGTTGGAAGACTCCAGATTGTGAGTAAGGGGTCTCAGTTGGAAGACTCCAGTTTGTGAGTAAGGGGTCTCAGTTGGAAGACTCCAGATTGTGAGTAAGGGGTCTCAGTTGGAAGACTCCAGATTGTGAGTAAGGGGTCTCAGTTGGAAGACTCCAGATTGTGAGTAAGGGGTCTCAGTTGGAAGACTCCAGATTGTGAGTAAGGGGTCTCAGTTGTAAGACTCCAGTTTGTAAGTAAGGGGTCTCAGTTATAAGACTCCAGATTGTGAGTAAGGGGTCTCAGTTGTAAGACTCCAGATTGTGAGTAAGGGGTCTCAGCTGGAAGACTCCAGATTGTGAGTAAGGGGTCTCAGTTGGAAGACTCCAGTTTGTGAGTAAGGGGTCTCAGTGGAAAGATTACACTTTGTAAGGGGTCTCAGTTGGAAGACTCCAGTTTGTGAGTAAGGGGTCTCAGTTGGAAGACTCCAGATTGTGAGTAAGGGGTCTCAGTTGGAAGACTCCAGATTGTAAGTAAGGGGTCTCAGTTGTAAGACTCCAGATTGTGAGTAAGGGGTCTCAGTTGTAAGACTCCAGATTGTGAGTAAGGGGTCTCAGCTGGAAGACTCCAGATTGTGAGTAAGGGGTCTCAGTTGGAAGACTCCAGTTTGTGAGTAAGGGGTCTCAGTGGAAAGATTACACTTTGTAAGGAGTCTCAGTTTTTTTGAAGCACATGATTAGAGCCTCTAAAAGGCTTCAAAATATGGTGGGCTCGGGGCACTTAACACTGCAAACCGAGCCCAGTTGTGTGATAATATTGATGAATATTCGCTATTTTCACACTAATTCTCCTCCCGGCCAATCAGGAAGTGGGTCTAAAACCTGGTTATCGATTGGCTGGAAGTAGAAGCATTCTGATTGGCCGCCGAGAAGGAGGGAGGAGGCAGAGTCAGCTCTTTAATTAGGCAAATTAGGTGGTCGCCTAAGACCTCACACTCACAGGGGCCTCACGGCCGCCTAACTTACCCAATGGATGCATTACTCCAGTTTTGAGGGACAGGGGACCTTAATGTTACTGTGCTCAGGCAGCGTTAAGAGTTCTGACTCAGGAGTGGGGCCGCCAGTGTCCCTAACAACCAGTGAATATCGGTGACACCACCCCTTGTGACGTCAATACAGGTGACATCACTGGGTGGCCCCCACCCCTTAGTTATTAAAGAGTAGGATCTGGGGGCCACCTTGTTAAAGGGGGCTTCCAGATTCCGAAAAGCCCCCTGTCCGCAGACCCCCACAACGACCGGCCAGGGTTGTGGGGAAGAGGCTCTTGTCCTTGAATTATTTTTCCCATCATGGGTGTGAGTGAGGCCCCATGTCAAGTTTTGCCTAAGGCCTCACACCGCTTAGAGCCGCCTCTGGAAGGAGGAGGGAGGAGACAGAAGCCATTGTGATGCTCGTGGAGGAGAGCAGGGGAATGGGAAGCCGCCTGTAATGCTTGCTTGTCGACCGGATGAAGAGCTGCCCGCCATAGATGGGGTAATTGCTCTGGATGACCCAACCCACCGTAGTCAAAAGACTCCAGTTTGCGTATAATGGGTCTCTTTTGGAAGTGAGAGCAGTGGGTCTCAGTTTAAATACTCACATTTGTGAGTAATGGGTCTCAGCTGGAAACCTTAAGTTGGTGCACATTAGGTCTCAGTCGGAAGACTCCAACTTGTGAGTAGAGAATTTCCTCGAAATACTCCACTTTGTTAGCGGTCTCAGTGGAAGACTGGCATCTGTTAGAAATGTGTTGTAGTTGGAAGACTCCAGTTTGCATATAATGAGTCACTGTTGGAAGACTCTAGACCAATGGGTCTCAATTTAAAGGCTCCCATTTGTGAGTAATGGGTCTCAGCTGGAAGACTTTAGTTGGTGAACCTTAAAGGGTCACTAAAGGAATTTTTTTTTTTAGCTAAATAGCTTTCTTTACCCTAATGCAGTCCTGGTTTCATGTCCTCATTGTTAGTTTTTGCTGTAATCCTTCTCTGTTCTGCACACTTCCTGGTTGTCGGTTTCCTTATGAAAAAAGTACTGGGAACTTCTCTCTGTGGTCTCTAATCAAGGAGGTGTAATTACTGTGTGTCTAAAACCCCTCAGAACCAATCAGTTTAATTTTAAAATCAAACACTGCCCTGTATTGGCTCTGTGTCTCTGTACTTCACAGAAGCATGAAACTAGATGAAAAACTAAACTAGAACTGCAGGCACATTATATGATTGATTTTTATCTATTTTGAATCATTTTTAAAAGGAATCAGTAAACTATTATGGGCCAGATTCAGGTAGGACGGCAGTTCTTTATTTCGGAGTAACGTAAGTCATTTACGTTACTCTGCCGAAACTTTAGGAGCAAGTACTGTTATTCACATAGCACTTGCTCCTAAAGTTGTGGCGGCGTAGCGAAAATGAGCCGGAGGAATTCAAATTGGGCGGGTAGGGGGCGTGTATTATTTAAACTAGGCGCGATCCCGCGGCGAACGTACTGCGCATGCGTCGACTGTCAGTGCGCATGCTCCAAATTCTGTCAGTGAACGTCAATGACGTCAATCCCCATTCACGGACGTTTTACGCAAACGACGCTAACATTTTTAAATTTGATGCAAAGACGACGGCCATACATAACATAGGATACTCCACCTAGGGGGCATGTTTTTCTTTACGCCGCGTATCGCTTACGGAAACGTCGGAAAGTCACTGCGCCGGGCCCGCGTACGATCGTGAATTTCCGTCTCTCGCTGATTAACATATTCGCGGCGTAAATCAGCGGGAACGCCCCGAGCGCCATTTTTACGGCGAAATACAATTACGCCGCTCGTATAGGAACTCCAACCCGGCATTTCTTGTTTTCTGCTTACAGAAAACAGAAACGCCGGCTCAAAGTGAGAGTTATGCTGGAGTATCACTGATACTCCAGAGTAACTCTACCTGAATCTGGCCCTATGGGCCAGATTCAGGTCGGGTTAGGCTGGCGGATCAATGGATCCGCCAGCCTAACTGTCACTTTAAGCCGGCGTTTTTGTTTTCTGTAACCAGAAAACAAGAAACGCCGGGTTGGAGTTCCGATGCGATCGGCGTAATTGAATTTTGCCATCGCATCGTTACTTCAACTTAAAAATGGCGCCGGGGGCGTTCCCGCCGATTTACGCTAAAAAAATATGTTAATGAGCGGGAATCGGCAATTCACGATCTTTTTCGGGCGCGACGCAGTGACTTTACGACGTTTCCGGAAGCGATACGCGGCGTATAGATAAAGCAGCCCCCTAGTGGAGTATCCTATGTTAAGTATAGGCGTTGTCATCGTGTCGAAAAAAAAACAAATCGCGTCGCTTGCGTAAAACATTCATGAATGGGAATGTGACGTCATTAACGTTCACTGACAGAATTTGGAGCATGCGCACTGGGATGCATTGACACTCGACGCATGCGCAGTACGTTCGCCGCGGGATCGCGCTTAGTTTGAATACTACACGCCCCGTACCCGCCCAATTTGAATTCCGCCGGCTCATTTGCAAAGCGCTGTCGCAACTTTAGGAGCAAGTGCTTCATGAATAACAGCACTTGCTCCTCAAATTTCGGCAGAGTAATGTAAATGAGAAGCGTTACTCCAGAACAAAGATGCTCCATCTACCTGAATCTGGCCCAATGTCTCTATACCCTGTGAACAGTCATTTCAGCAAAAAATAAATAAAAATCCTTTACAGCTCCTTTAAGGCCGCGTACACACGATCATGTTTATGAGGCTTAAGTCTCCAGTTTTGACAATTGGGTCTCAATTTAAATACTCCAGCTAGTTAGTAATATCTCTAATTTCTAAAGCCACACGATACAATTGTTGGCAGGGGATTGTCTGTTGACAGACTGTTGTCTTAAAATCTTACCGTTAGTACGCTCCTTTTTGCAAAAGTTGTCCAACTTTCGGCCAACAAATGTTGGATGACATGGTAGTAAATTTTCGGTGGACAACAGTTTGTTGTCAGATTTTCTGATCGGTCAGTACACAAATCCGTCAGGAATCAATGCTCACCAATCACAAAATTAGCAGAAGGGGTCCAAAGGGTGGCGCTCAAGAGCTTAAAATCCTTGTATTACGTCACTACGTTCATGTTTGTGGCACGGAAATTGTGTAACATTAGTATGCAAGACAAGATCCTGGCGTACACTCTTTTGACAAAAAATCAGACGCTCGGTTGGCCAACAATCATATCGTGTGTGCGAAGCTTAAAGGGGTTGTAAAGTTTAATTTTTTAATTGCTAAATAGCTTCCTTAAAGGGGTGTTCCAGCCAAATTTAGTGTTTATTAAAAGTCAGCAGCTACAAAAAGTGTCACCTACAGGGAGGGGCTGCTGTAGGTGATTAAGCTTAATCGCCTAACCAGCCCCTCGGTGGAGGGAGGAAGTGTATCAATATCAATATGTAACAGAGATTACGGTAGTTATAGGTTAAAACTTTTTTACCTTTACAACCCCTTTAGGGCCGCGTACACACGTTCGGTTCAAACCGATGAGAATGGTCTGCCGGACCGTTTTCATCGGTTCACCGCTGAAGTGGCCTGATGGTCTGATGTGCGTACACACCATCAGTCCAAAATCCGATCGGGTCAGAACGCGGTGACGTAGAACACGACGACGTGCTGAAAAAACTAAGTTTAATGCTTCCAAGCATGCGTCGACTTGATTCTGAGCATGCGTGGGTTTTTGGACCAACGATTTTGCATACTAACCACAGGTTTGGTCCGATGGTCAGGCGTCCATCGGTCCGATTTTAAAGCAAGTTTTAAAACTTTGGTCCGACGGACGATGGTCCGATGGGCCATACACACGATCGGTTTGGACCGATGAAACTGGCCTTAAGGCCAGTTTTATCGGTCCAAACCGATCGTGTGTACGCGGCCTAAGACTACAGTATGTGAGAAGTATGTCTATAGCCTTGTACACACGATCGGACTTCCATCTGACTTTTCCGTGGATTTTGATCCGAAGGGCGTTGGCCATGAACTTGGTATGCATACACACGGCCCGAAATTTTCAGCCGACACCAAACTTTTTTTTTTTTTTTAGCTCTTTACCCCCACCCTCTGGGTACCTTCTGCTATTGTTGTTTGATGTTTAGCATTGCTTCGGAGCATGCACGTTTGTACTTTAGATTTTAGTTGGACGGATTTGTGTACAAAAGATCGGATAACCCGAAGTAACAATTTTATTGTCGATTTTGTTGTTGTTAATTCAGCCAACAATTGTCTGATGGAGCATATACAAGTTTGGATTATCCGACACAACACATCCATCGGACAATTATGGCCATAAAATTGGATCGTGTGTACGGGACTTAGGTTAAAAGACTCCAGTTATTGAGGAGCGGGTCTCATTCGGGAAGACTTCAGTCAGTTGGAGATTGACTCATCAATGAATCTACTGTAAACTTCTGCCAGTGAATGAGCTCTTTATCTGCAAACAAGGTTGCAAAGAACTCTTCGGCCGTGTACACACGGCAGAGAACCTCGACGGGCAGAACACATCGTTCCGCCCGTCGAGGTTCTCTCCCGGCCGTCGAATTCGGCGACCCGCCCGTCGGGAATGGCAACCAGCCATTCTTCGGCGCCGTACACACGGCCGAGGTTCTCGCTGAAAATCAGCGAGAACCTCGGCCGTGTGTACGGTCTCGGCGAGCTTCCCGTCGGGAAGCCCGTCGAGCCGAAATAGAGAGCACGCTCTCTATTTCCTCGACGGCCCGCCTGGAAGAATGGCTGGTTGCCATTCCCGACGGGCGGGTCGCCGAATTCGACGGCCGGGAGAGAACCTCGACGGGCGGAACGATGTGTTCTGCCCGTCGAGGTTCTCTGCCGTGTGTACACGGCCTTCCAGGCGGGCCGTCGAGGAAATAGAGAGCGTGCTCTCTATTTCGGCTCGACGGGCTTCCCGACGGGAAGCTCGCCGAGACCGTACACACGGCCGAGGTCCTCGCTGGAATGTGCATTCCAGCGAGGTTCTCGCTGATTTTTAGCGAGAACCTCGGCCGTGTGTACGGCGCCTCCCACTTTCATTAGCATAGTCATAATGCTTAGTGAGTAATCTCTAGTCTTGGCGGGATCACAGATCAGATGCAGATGTGCACCTGCATAAATAAAGTTTGAATGCTCTTTAAAGCCCTTTTAACAGATAGCAAAATAACATGTTTGTTGGACTATCCACATTTTTGTTTTCAAAAATACTTAATATTATCCTAGCCAGTTTTATGCATTGTAAATAAAATATATTTTCTTTAATTTAACACTAACACTAAGCTATTTCAAGCCAATAAACTGTACCCAATTAGGTGTAGGGTGCATATTTTTTTTTTTTAATTAAAGCAAATCAGTGTTTTACCTTCCGTTTAACACAGTATAGTTCAGTGCGTCACTGCAAGTTTAACGCTGTATATTTCAGTGCGTCACTGCAAGTTTAACGCTGTATATTTCAGTGCGTCGCTGCAAGTTTAACGCTGTATATTTCAGTGCGTCGCTGCAAGTTTAACGCTGTATATTTTAGTGCGTTACTGCAAGTTTAACGCTGTATATTTCAGTGCGTCACTGCGAGTTTAACGCTGTATATTTTAGTGCGTTACTGCAAGTTTAACGCTGTATATTTCAGTGCGTCACTGCAAGTTTAACGCTGTATATTTTAGTGCGTTACTGCAAGTTTAACGCTGTATATTTCAATGTGTCACTGCAAGTTTAACGCTGTATATTTCAGTGCGTCACTGCAAGTTTAATGCTGTATATTTTAGTGCGTTACTGCAAGTTTAACGCTGTATATTTCAGTGCGTCACTGCGAGTTTAACGCTGTATATTTTAGTGCGTTACTGCAAGTTTAACGCTGTATATTTCAGTGCGTCACTGCAAGTTTAACGCTGTATATTTCAGTGCGTCACTGCAAGTTTAACGCTGTATATTTTAGTGCGTTACTGCAAGTTTAACGCTGTATATTTCAATGTGTCACTGCAAGTTTAACGCTGTATATTTCAGTGCGTCACTGCAAGTTTAACGCTGTATATTTTAGTGCGTTACTGCAAGTTTAACGCTGTATATTTCAGTGCGTCACTGCAAGTTTAACGCTGTATATTTTAGTGCGTTACTGCAAGTTTAACGCTGTATATTTCAATGCGTCACTGCAAGTTTAACGCTGTATATTTCAGTGCGTCACTGCAAGTTTAACGCTGTATATTTCAGTGCGTTACTGCAAGTTTAACGCTGTATATTTCAGTGCGTTACTGCAAGTTTAACGCTGTATATTTCAGTGCGTTACTGCAAGTTTAACGCTGTATATTTCAGTGCGTTACTGCAAGTTTAATGCTGTATATTTCAGTGCGTCACTGCAAGTTTAACGCTGTATATTTTAGTGCGTTACTGCAAGTTTAACGCTGTATATTTCAATGTGTCACTGCAAGTTTAACGCTGTATATTTCAGTGCGTCACTGCAAGTTTAACGCTGTAGATTTTAGTGCGTTACTGCAAGTTTAACGCTGTACATTTCAGTGCGTTACTGCAAGTTTAACCACTTAAGGACCGCCTAACGATACGTTATACGTCAGCAGAATGGCACGGCTGGGCACAATCACGTACCGGTACATGATTGGTTAATGCCCAGCCGCGGGACGCGGGCGCGCGCCCGCAACTCGGTCCGAGGCTCCGGGACCGAGGGAACCGCGGACCCGATCGCCGCTGGAGTACCGAGATCAGTCCCCGGAGCTGAAGAACGGGGAGAGCTGTGTGTAAACACAGCTTCCCCGTTCTTCACAGTGGCACCTTCATCGATTGTGTGATTCCTTTTATAGGGAAACCTAATCGAGGACGTCACACCTACAGCCACACCCCCTACAGTTAGAAACACAGATGAGGTCATACATAACCCCTTCAGCGCCCCCTTGTGGTTAACTCCCAAACTGCAATTGTCATTTTCACAATAAACAATGCATTTTAAATACATTTTTGCTGTGAAAATGACAATGGTCCCAAAAATGTGTCCACCATAATGTCGCAGTCACAAAAAAAATTGCTGATCGCCGCCGCCAAAAAAAAAAAATAATAAAAATGCAATAAAACTATCCCCTATTTTGTAAATGCTATAAATTTTGCGCAAACCAACCGATAAACACTTATTGCGATTTCTTTTACCAAAAATATGTAGAAGAATACGTATCGGCCTAAACAGAGGAAAAAAAGTTTTTTTATATATTTTTGGGGGATATTTATTATAGCAAAAAGTTAAAAATATAGGGCCAGATCCACATACAAATAGATCGGCGCAGTGTAACAGAGATACATTACGCCGCCGTATCTTACCTGGCTTAACTTCGAATCCTGGAAGAATTTGTGCCGTAAGTTACGGCGGTGTAGTGTATTTCTGGCGGCGGAATTCAAATCGGCGAGTAGGGGGCGTGATTCATTTAAATGAAACGCGTCCCCGCAGCGATCGAACTGCGCATGCTCCGTTTAGAAATTTCCCGCCGTGCATTGCGCTAAATTACGTCGCAACGACATTATTTTTTTGACTCGCGTAAATTACGTACATTCATATTCACGGACGACTTACGCAAAAATTAAATATAATTCAAATTTGGACGCAAGAACGATGACCATACTTAACATGGCAAGTCTAACTATAGGCCGGATAAAAGCAGCTTTAACTATACGCCGGAAAAAGCCGACTAGAGATGCCGTAAGAGATTTGGACGGCCGCGTGTACGTTCGTGGATCGGCGGAAAAAGCTAATTTGCATACCTGACGCGGAAAACGACGTGAACGCCACCCAGCGGACGCCGAAGTATTGCATCTTAGATACGAAGGCGTACGAAGACGTACACCTGTCGGATCTAACCCAGAAGCGGCCGTATCTTAGTTTGAGGATTCAAACTAAAGATACGACGTGGGAACTTTGAAAGTACGCCGGTGTATCAGTAGATACACCGGCGTACTCTCTCTGTGGATCTAGCCCATAGATTTTTTTCCAAAATTGACGCTCTATTTTTGTTTATAGCGCAAAAAATAAAAACCGCAGAGGTGATCAAATACCACCAAAAGAAAGCTCTATTTGTGGGGGAAAAAAAGGACGCCAATTTTGTTTGGAAGCCACGTCGCACGACCGTGCAATTATCAGTTAAAACAACGCAGTGCCAAATCGCAAAAAGGGGCCTGGTCATTTACCTACATTTTGGTCCGGGTCTTAAGTCGTTGACGCTGTATATTTCAGTGCGTTATTGCAAGTTTAATGCTGTATATTTCAGTGCGTTAGTGCAAGTTTAATGCTGTATATTTCAGTGCGTTAGTGCAAGTTTATTTCATTGTATTACTTTCTATTTAACGCAGTATAGTTCAGTGTGTTACTGCAAGTTTAATGCCATATATTTCAGTGCGTTACGCGCCATTTAACGCAGTAAATGTCTGAATGTTAGTGCACGCTTAGTATATTTCAGTGTGTTACTGCAAATTTAAGGCTGTATATTTCAGTGTGTTTTTCTTCCAATTACCGCAGTATATTTCAGTGCGTTACTGCAAGTTCAACGCTGAATATTTTGGAGCATTATGTGCCATTTAACGCAGTACATTTCTGTGCATTACTGCAAGTTTAATGCTGTATATTTCAGTGTGATACTGCAAGTTTAACGCTGTATAATTCAGTGCTTTAGTGCAAGTTTAACACTGTATATATTTCAGTGCATTACCTTCCATTTAACGCAGTATAGTTCAGTGTGTTACTGCAAGTTTAATGCCATATATTTCAGTGCGTTACGTGCCATTTAACGCAGTAAATGTCTGAACGTTAGTGCATGCTTAACGCAGTATATTTCAGTGGGTTACTAAAAGTTTAAGGCTGTATATTTCAGTGTGTTTTTCTTCCATTTAAAGCAGTATATTTCAGTGCGTTACTGCAAGTTCAACGCTGAATATTTTGGAGCGTTATGTGCCGTTTAATGCAGTATATTTCTGTGCATTAGCATGCATTTAACGCAGGATATTTCAGTGCATTACTGCAAGTTTAACACTGTATATATTTCAGTGCATTACCTTCCATTTAACGCAGTATAGTTCAGTGTGTTACTGCAAGTTTATTGCCATATATTTCAGTGCGTTACGCGCCATTTAATGCAGTAAATGTCTGAACGTTAGTTCATGCTTAACGCAGTATATTTCAGTGCGTTACTGCAAGTTTAACACTGTTACAATACGAAACGTGCGTAAAGCGGACACACGCACATCACCACGCACTTCCGGGTTGACCAGCTGATTGTCAGTGGAACGCACACTGTTCCTTCGCTGGTGCGACCGTCTATCGGACAACTTAGTGCAGTGGATGATCATCGCCTATACCCTACAGGGGATAGACTGCTGAAATTGTTGTTATTTTATTTTCTGTGTTTTTATAGGATTACTGTACTGGCTGTAGGTTGCAACTGACCTTCTTCTGCCTAATACAGTGTTTTGTATTTTTTGTATTTTTTGCTTTTATGCACGCCCCCTACTTGCAGTGCCAATACATTTTAAAAAAACATACTACGCTATGGTAGCTTGTTTTTTCTCCCTGGAGGAACTCTAAGGCCGCGTACACACGAGGGGATATGTCCGCTGAAAACGGTCCGATGGACCGTTTCAGCAGACATCTCCGCTCGTGTGTATGGGCTAGCGGACAGATTTCTCCACCCGACAGATTTCAAAGCAAGCTTTGAAATCTATCCAGTGGGAATCTGTCCGCCCGACATGTCTGCTGGTTAGTACACTTACCAGCAGACATGTCGGCCCCCACCGCCGCCGCGCCGCTGCCGAATGGATTCGGCGCATGCGCGGAAGTGTTTTACTTCCTGGTGCGGTGACGTGGCGGTGACGCGGCGGCGTCAACGTCACCGCCACGTCACCGCGCCGTCCGGCGGCGGGGAATTTGATCCGATGGTGTGTACACGCCATCAGATCAAACTCCCGATCGGACATATCCGATGGAAATGGTCCGCGGACCGTTTTCATCGGATATGTCCGATCGTGTGTATGGGGCCTAAGGCCTCGTACACACGATCAAATCTGTCTGCTGGAAATGGTCTGCTAGACCGTTTCAGCAGACAGATTCGATCGTGTGTACGGGCAAACAGACGGATTTGGCCACCCGACAGATTGGAAAGCATGCTTACCAATCTGTCGGCTGGGAACCGTTCGCCCGACATGTCTGCTGGTTAGTACGCTAACCAGCAGACATGTCTTCTCGCACACGCGCCGAATGGTTTCGACGCATGCGCGGAAGTGTTTTACTTCCTGGTTCGGTGACGTGGCGGTGTGTACACGCGAGCAAACCAAAATGCCAGCAGACAGATCTGTTCAAATCGGTCGGTCCGACCGATTTGAACAGACATATTTGATCGTGTGTACAAGGCCTAAGGCTCAACAGAATATAGCCACCCGGACGAAGGATACACACCAGAAACCCAGGAATGTGGGAGCAGCACGAAGGAGCAGCTGTAACTTCTACACACATTCTATCCCAGCAGGGGTGAATGCTTCTGGTGAGTGGGGACCCATAAGGGGGAGCACCGGATCCACTGCGAGAAACACCTAATGTATTTCATATGAACACCTATCCACTTTGGTGCACCCTGGACTATACTGTACCCAGCCATCTTTCTTGAACTTATGCTATATGGACTCATGAATTTTATCTGTATCTCTGACATCTGACTTTGCTTATCTATTTTGGTGAACTCCTCTATAGGTGCCTAGAGAGGCTCACATTGTACTTATTGTTATACCTAGGAGATTACTTGCTTCCATTATTGGCAACGGCTGGAGACAGTTTTTATTTGTAGTCTGTGCTGTAGCTCATTTTTATTTTAGATTTTACTCTATACATAAGTCATGGTTACTGCACCTGAGTCTTAATATTTGTCCAGAATTTAGCCAATCAGACGTATGCTAGATATGTACTACTTGCACCCATTGAGACATTATTGGTAACCTTGTACTTAGTGACTGTTTATATATAACTTTATATTTCAGTTTAGGTTGTACACCTATTACTCCTTATTTTTCATACTAGCACAGACCAACACTGCCATCATCCTTGTATAGGACGGGGAAGGTTGCCCCTGGAGGCCATGTTCACCCACTGATTGGGGTATCAACCTGGCCCTACTTTACAACCTAGTAGTGACAGCGCCATCACCCCCACCCTTTCTCACATTCTCTATTATACTCCCTTAGGATAGCTATACTTAGGGGGGGCTGCAGTCCAACACCATACACCTCTCCCACTTATTATCCTAAGCGCAGTCTACCTCTTTTATAATTCAGTGCGTTACCTTCCATTTAACGCAGTATAGTTCAGTGTGTTACTGCAAGTTTAATGCCATATATTTCAGTGCGTAACGCGCCATATAACGCAGTTATTGTCTGAACGTTAGTGCACGCTTAACGCAGTATATTTCAGTGTGTTACTGCAAATTTAAGGCTGCATATTCCAGTGTGTTTTTCTTCCATTTAACGCAGTATATTTCAGTGTGTTACTGCAAGTTCAACTCTGAATATTTTGGAGTGTTATGTGCCGTTTAACGCAATATATTTCTGTGCATTAGCATGCATTTAACGCAGTATATTTCAGTGCGTTACTGCAAGTTTAATGCCGCGTACACACGGTCGTTTTTTGCGATGAAAAAAACCGACGTTTTTTGTGAAGTAACAAACGACGTTTTTGAAACGTCACTTTCAAAGACGATGTTGCATACACACCATAGTTTTTTTCACAAAAAACAAGGTTACGTTCACCACACTTTTCCATTGAAGCTCGCTTCATAACTAGCTTCTGGGCATGCGCGGGTTGAAAAACGTCGTTTTAAACAACGTTTTTGCTACACACGGTGACTTTTTGTGAAACAAAAAATGACGTTTTGAAAAACGACACAAAAAATTCAAGCATGTTGGAATTTTCTTTGGGTCGTTTTTTTTAAGACAAAAAACAACGTTTTGCCCACACACGATCAATTTAAATGACGTTTTAAAAAACGTCGTTTTATTTCATCGCAAAAAACGACAGTGTGTACGCGGCATAACGCTGTATATTTCAGTGCGTTAATGCAAGTTTAATGATGTGTAGCGCTCACCCCCGCAGGAGCCGCTGGTTAGATTGGGTCGGCCTGTTACCTCTATAGCTTCGATGTCTAGGGTAGTTTAAGAGAGCAGCAGTGATGTAATGTCCAAACGATAAATGTATTTTCTTGTGCTTTATTTTACCCAACACGGTAAACAATGAACTTGAGGTGAATAAGAAAAGATGGGTGAGGAGAAGAGTAGCAGATTCAGGCCTACGAGTAACAGAAGCAGTCCTGCTCCAAACGACACTTTACTTTCGTCGCCACTCCAGCCGGAGTGGGTGTAGTGTACCTGGACAGGCCTCTCACACCGACCTGGCAGCCAGGGTATCACTCGGAACCTTGTGGGAAGACAGGCCTCTGCCATAGACCACTCCCTAGAACGTAGATCATAAGATAAATCTTCCTTAGCGAATTTAGTGCCTGAATCTGACCTTCGGTAATTCTTAGTTGGTCACCGCCTGACAGGTTGCAGACATCCAACCTCTCAGTGTCCGGTAACCTTGATCCCCGATGGTTCGCTCCAGTGCTGTTGGATCACCAGCCTCTCATTGGTGCTCCTCAACTGGGTCCCCACTGAACAGATAAACTCGCTTGGGATCTTCAAGTTGGGACCACAGTCGATAACTAGGGTCCCGCCACAATTTTAAGTTGCTCCGGGCCAAAATGGTCCCGGAAACAGGATCTCCACCTAGCACCCACGCCCCGGCCAGGTAGGCCATAACGCCTGGGGCGCGGTGATGTACAGTCACCCTAAAGGTGGGTGCCGCACCAGGAACCAGAATACGAACCAACCCCGCCAAAAAGGCGTCTCCCCAGAAATACCCTCCCCCTGCATGCCCCGCAAGGTAAAAACCCCTCTGATTGGCTGCTGGCAAAAGGCACCTCCGCCTTGACCCCTTTGGTGCCACCTGTCACCCAGAGGTGGAACAGCACCTCTGGAACACAGAATGAAACCACAGCGCAGCCCAGCCTGGCAAAAACCCAATTTAGTCAGATTAACTGGATGAGAGCCAAATAACTCTTTCATTCCCCTTAAATTTAGGAATAGCACCTGTACTGAAAGTACACAGGCGCTACAGCTGTATATTTCAGTGCGTTACTGCAAGTTTAACGCTGTATATTTTAGTGCGTTACCTTTCGCTTAACGCAGTATAGTTCAGTGTGTTACTGCAAGTTTAATGCCATATATTTCAGTGTGTTAGGCGCCATTTAGCGCAGTAAATGTCTGAACGTTAGTGCGTGCTTAACGCAGTATATTTCAGTGTGTTACTGCAAGTTTAAGGCTGCATATTTCAGTGTGTTTTTGTTACATTTAACGCAGTATATTTCAGTGTGTTACTGCAAGTTCAACGCTGAATATTTTGGAGCGTTATGTGCAGTTTAACGCAGTTTATTTCTGTGCATTAGCATGCATTTAATGCAGTATATTTCAATGCGTTCCTGCAAGTTTAACGCTGTATATTTCAGTGCCTTACTGCAAGTTTAACGCTGTATATTTCAGTGCGTTACCTTTCGCTTAACGCAGTATAGTTCAGTGTGTTACTGCAAGTTTAATGCCATATATTTCAGTGCGTTACGCGCCATTTAGCGCAGTAAATGTCTGAACGTTAGTGCGCGCTTAACGCAGTATATTTCAGTGTGTTACTGCAAGTTTAAGGCTGCATATTTCAGTGTGTTTTTGTTACATTTAACGCAGTATATTTCAGTGTGTTACTGCAAGTTCAACGCTGAATATTTTGGAGCGTTATGTGCAGTTTAACGCAGTTTATTTCTGTGCATTAGCATGCATTTAATGTAGTATATTTCAATGCGTTCCTGCAAGTTTAACGCTGTATATTTCAGTGCCTTACTGCAAGTTTAACGCTGTATATTTCAGTGCGTTACCTTTCGCTTAACGCAGTATAGTTCAGTGTGTTACTGCAAGTTTAATGCCATATATTTCAGTGCGTTACGCGCCATTTAGCGCAGTAAATGTCTGAACGTTAGTGCGCGCTTAACGCAGTATATTTCAGTGTGTTACTGCAAGTTTAAGGCTGCATATTTCAGTGTGTTTTTGTTACATTTAACGCAGTATATTTCAGTGTGTTACTGCAAGTTCAACGCTGAATATTTTGGAGCGTTATGTGCAGTTTAACGCAGTTTATTTCTGTGCATTAGCATGCATTTAATGCAGTATATTTCAATGCGTTCCTGCAAGTTTAACGCTGTATATTTCAGTGCCTTACTGCAAGTTTAACGCTGTATATTTCAGTACGTTACCTTTCGCTTAACGCAGTATAGTTCAGTGTGTTACTGCAAGTTTAATGCCATATATTTCAGTGCGTTACGCACCATTTAACGCAGTAAATGTCTAAACGTTAGTGCATGCTTAACGCAGTATATTTCAGTGTGTTACTGCAAGTTTAAGGCTGTATATTTCAGTGTGTTTTTCTTCCATTTAAACAGTATATTTCAGTACGTTACTGCAAGTTCAGCGCTGAATATTTCGGAGCGTTATGTGCCGTTTAATCGCAGTATATTTCAGTGCATTAGCATGCATTTAACGCAGGATATTTCAGTGCATTACTAAAAGTTTATTGCCGTATATTTCAATGCGTTGTCATCTATTTAATGCGGTATAGTTCAGTGCATTACTGCAAGTTTGACACAGTATATTGCAATGCTGGGGCTGCATGAGTGCTGCCGGCACTGGGGGGCTACAGTTCATTGAGGGAACCATGAATGCCAAAATGTTCTGTGACATACTGAAGCAGAGCATGATCCCCTCCCTTCGGAAACTGGGCCGCAGGGCAGTATTCCAACATGATAACGACTCCAAACACACCTAAAAGACGATCACTGCCTTACTAAAGAAGCTAAGACTTTGGGCCCAATTTGGACATTTTCACTTCAGGGGTGTACTCACTTTTATTGCCAGCAGTTTAGACATTAATGGCTGTGTGTTGAGTTATTTTGAGGGGACAGCAAATTTACACTGTTATACAAGCTGTACACTCACTACACAACATTGTAGCAAAATCAAATTTCTACCGTTTCTTCTGTCTGTAACTCCACACAGTAATGTGAGGCTTTCTCCCTGGTGTGGAGTGTCATGCTCCCCCCTCCCTTGGACTACAGGAGAGTCAGAACGCTCTCTACATTGCAGATTGAGAAAGGAGCTGTGTTAGTGGGCCTCCTGACTCTCCCGTAGTCCAAGGGAGGGGGCGAGCATGACACTCCACACCAGGGAGAAAGCCTTGCATTACTGTGTGGAGCTACAGCCAGAAGAACAGGAAGTGAGGATTTCTCAGAAGAAATAAGGACATTTAAAAGCAAAATGGAAGGATGAGGTAAGTGAAGGAGGACGGCACTGAGGTAAAGGAAGCTATTTAGGGGGGAAAAAAGTGTACCTTTACAACCCATTTAATGCATTAAGGTGCATTAAGGTGAAAAATCACAAACCCCTTTAATCAACAAAAAATAAACTTGAATAATTACCGCAGCTCTGTTTTAAGCCAAGTAAGGATACAAGAGTACATTAAATCCTAAAATAAAATGAAAATGTAGATTGGAGAAGGACTTTAAGTAAACATTTCAAAGGAGATGTTCTATTATCTGCAGATGCAGACGGCGTCGCATACCTCCATCCATTCACAAAGGATCTTCACTCCAAATATTATTGTTGGCCTTGTATACATTCACCAATGTAAGACCTGACGCATGTTCCATTCTATAAATGGGGAAGGGGATATACACGGGGAGAAGACCGTCAGCTGTACTGTCTGAGATACAAACCAGGCCACACACCTTACATTTTCCACTTTAAATTTTCCATTCACACACATCACTGACAATCAATGAAAGTTTTTCTTTTTTTTGTGGCTTCATTTTATAGTGATATTAAACCCAAACCCAAAAATGTAATACCTTGCAGATTACCAATTATTAGTGATGGCTGCATTTCTTTTTTTTTTTTCTGTTTTCACCTGGTGATCTGGCCAGTAACACACCTCCTGTATTAGTGAGACACAGCTCTGGATAAAGGAGCAAAGGGGGCACCTTTTGGACAGCAGCATTGTCAGTCTAGGTTGGGGGGTGGGGTGTGTTAGATGTACTGGCAGATATAGATTGAATCTGAACTGCAACAAACACTTTATAAGCAGTTATAGCAACAGCTTTTTCATTGTTTTTCTTTTTGGGATAAATATTTTCCATGAATAAATCAATGCTGATCATTGTAAGCCATAGGTCCCAACAGTCCCTGATTTCGAAGGACTGTCCCTGATTTGGAGCAGTGTCCCTCTGTCCCTCGTTCCTCCTTATTTGTCCCTCATTTTAGTCTGATCTATATAGTTATATATAAAATTCACTTTTTATCTTTCAAAAAGTGCTTCTCAGCGCCAAATCTTTCATCTGATTTCTAAATTGCCGCGAGTTTCCCCATAGAAGTCAATGGAAACAAAAATAATTTAGCGCTGGAAATGCAATCAAAATGAGTAAAACAATAAACGTAAAAATTGAAAAATACGTGACATTCAAACACCTTAAAAATAACAATGAAGTAAAAATCTTAGGCTCCATTCACACCTAGGCGTTTTTAAGCCTGAAGCGCGACGCTACAATACGGCGGAGGGTCGAATTTACATTGTTCTCTATGGAGACTGTTCACATCTCCTAACGCAGAACGCCGTACATCGATAGAACGTTGAACGCCGAATTTCAAACAAGTCCCGGACCCCTTTTCGACGGGCGTATCGGGCGGCTTCGGCGTTCCCCATAGCCGACAATACAATATAAAAAAACATGGTTAAAAACGATGCGGAACAAAAATCGCGGAACAAAATTTGTTGTCGCCGCAAATCCCGGTACTTACGCCGCAAATCGCATACGCGAAGGTGTGAATGCAGCCTTATGATATATGCAATTGACATATAATATATTCAAATGGTGAGTGATCAGTGAAAAACAATGGGCCAGATCCACAGAGCTAGTACGCCAGTGAATCTCCTGATACGCCGGCGTACTTTCAAATTACCCGCGTCGTATCATTAGTTTGAATCCTCAAACCATGATACGATGGCTTTGGGCTTCGATCTGACAGGCTTACGTCTTCGTACGCCTTCGGATCGTAGGTGCAATATTTCTGCGCCCGCTGGGTGGAGTTTGCGTCGTTTTCCGCATCGGGTATGCAAATGAGCTTTTTACGGCGATCCACGAAGGTACGAGCGGCCGTCGCATTCTCTTACGTCGTTGCTAGTCGGCTTTTTCCAGCGTATAGTTAAAGCTGCTATAATCCGGTCTATAGTTAGACTTACCATGTTAAGTATGGCCGTCGTTCCCACGTCGAAATTTTTATTTTTTTTTCATTTTTGCGTAAGTCGTCCGTTAATAGGAATGTACGTAATTTACGCTAGTAAAAAATAAAACGTTTCGACGTAATTTCGCGCAATGCACGGCGGGAAAATTCTGAACGGAGCATGCGCAGTTCGATCGACGCGGGGACACGCTTCATTTAAATGATTCACGCCCCCTACCCGTCGATTTCAATTCCGCCGCTAGAAATACACTACGCCGCCGTAACTTACGACGCAAAATCTTCCAGGATTCGAGGTAAGATGCGGCGGCGTAGTGTATCTCTGATACACTGCGCCGGGGCAATTGTATGTGGATCTGGCCCATTGAGTCCAGCATTGACTTCAATGGCATGCAATACCGCGATACAAGTGATACAAAAGGTTATAACTGTGGGAGATAAGCTGATGGAAGAGCTAAAAGTTCAGTTAGTTGGAGGTGTGATAGGCTTCCCTGAAGAGATGAGTTTTCAGGGATTGCCTAAAGGCAGCCAGTCTATGAGATAGCAGGACAAATTGAGGTATAGAGTTTATCGATTGGTTTGCGCAAAAGTTATAGCGTTTAGAAAATAGGGGATAGTTTTATGGCATTTTTATTAATATTTTTTTTTTTTACTACTAATGCTGGTGATGAGCAATTTTTTTTCATGACTGCGACACATCGGACAATTTTGACAAATTTTTGGGACCATTGCACTTTCACAGCAAAAAGTGCTATACAAATGCACTTTTTACTGTGAAAATGGCAATTGCAGTTTAGGAGTTAGCCACTAGGGGGCATTGTAGGGGTTAAGTGTGACCTCATATGTGTTTCTAACTGTAGGGGGCAGGGCTTGACATCAGTGATCGTTGTTCCCTATATCAGAGAACTGACAATCACTGACATTGCCACAGAGAAGAATGGGGAAGGTCTGTTTACTCTCCCCGTTCTTCAGCTCCTGTGACCCGATCGCGGGACACCCGGTCCGATCAGCGGCGTGCTCGCGACCCACGGATGAGCTTTTAAAGGGGACGGATATATACGTCTATGTGCCCAGCCGTGCCATTCTGCTGGTGTATATCATCGCGCGGCGGTTAAAGGAAAAATTATCTTGCAAATCTGGTCTGTTAGTGGGTCCTGAGGACAGGAGTTGAGAACCACTGCTCTAAATAATATATATATATATAAAAAAAGAGTAGGTCATGGGATTCACAAAGCACTTACGCCAGCGTATCTCCAGATACGCCGACGTAAGTACAAATGTGCGCCGTCGCATCTATGCACGACCCACAAATCAAGATACGTCGAAAAATAGGCTTCAGCCGCCCGACGTAACTTTCCTACGCCGGCGTATAGTGGGCGCATGTGACGCTCCCATTGATTTTCGATTCAAATATGCAAATGAGGCAAATACGGCGATTCACAAACGTACTTGTGCCCGGCGCATAGTATACGCAGTTTGCGTAAGTCGTACGCCCGGCGTAAAGTTATTCCCATATTGGAGGCGCAACTCATGCAAAGGTATGGACCAGGGAATGAATGCCATCAAATTTTACGTAGTTTACGTTGTACACGAAAAGGGCTGGGCGTAGGTTACGTTCACGTCGTAGGCAGTGATTTGACGTATCTTAGGCAGTTGTTTCGACGTGATTGTGAGCATGCACACTGGGATGCGGCCACGACACGACGCATGCACAGTTCGTTCTAAGTTCTTGTCTGGCACTCGGCACATAATTTGCATGGGGTCACGCTTCATTACCATGTATAACGCCCACTTCCAGCCCACTTCCACCTACTTCCACTTACGTCAGCTTACGCCTACGAATATACGCTACGACGGCGCAGATTTGGGAGCATTTGCTTTGTGAATTACATGCTTTCCTCTCCGCGCTTGCGCCGGCATAGCGTAAAAGACATACGCTACAGCGGCATATATATGCGCCGATGTATGTGAATCCGGGCCTAGATGTTTTAAAGCAAATTTCACATAAGAAGCCATAAGCAAAACTGAGAGGCCGCGTACACACGATCGGTTCAAACCGATGAAAACCGACCGAGGTTCGGTTTCTATAGGTCCAAACCGATCGTGTGTAGGCCCCATCGGTCCATTATCCTTCGGTCAAAAAACAGACGGCTTGCTTTAAAATTGAGCCGATGGCTAACCGATGGGTCAAAACCGATCGTTAGTATGCAAAAGCATCGGTTAAAAGGCTGCGCATGCTCAGAATCAAGTCGACGCATGCTTGGAAGCATTGAACTTTGTTTTTTTCAGCAACACGTAAACGTCACCGCGTTCTGATACAAACGTTTTTTTAACTGATGGTGTGTAGGTACATCAGACAATCAGTCAGCTTCACCTTCAGACCGTTCTCATCGGATGGACTGATCGCGTGTACAAGGCCAGAGTGTCTGCTTTGTTGAACTAAGTGATTTCACAGAAAAATCTATTTAGCAGAAATGACTCTACTTATCCCTATTCAGTAGATACATACTGCACAGGGGCGGACTGACAACTCATGGGGCCCCCGGGCAATAGAAGATTATGGGGCCCCCGGGCTTACAGATGGCCACCAAGCCAGGTGGCAGTACAGAAGGCGGGGCAGCTAAAATCTCAGGATTTTCACATCAAAAGCATGTAGGTTTTGGACATATCAGGGACAGATGTAAAAAAACACACAGATTTTTACATGTAAATGATAGCCTCTAGTAAGATATATTGGTATGAAGGTAAGCTGTACCATCATCCACTTCCCATTTTTCCCCCCTCCCCCCCCCCCCTTTTTTCTTTTTTCTTTTTCACTTTCCTTTTCCCCCAGACCCAGTCCATTCCCCCCACTTATTACTCCCAATCTTTTTTCACCTTATTCACAGTAATCACGAGTGTGATGTTTTCCCCACACATCCCCCACTCCTCCCCGATTTTCTTAGGCTGAGCTGTATTGATACAAACCTATATACCCATTTACACTCTATCCCAGACAAGTAGGTCCCTTTATACCTGTGTCCATTCTGGCCACCATTCTGGGACTCTGTCTGGCTGCGTACTCTGCCACCTTGTTGCGGGATTGTCCAGGTGAGCAAATGTGCCCGTGGTTCCCCTATGTAACTTTTATGTTGTTTATATATATGTCTAATTGATTCAGTGTTAACTATTTTTTAGACCTTCTCCTGATGAAGCGGTCCCAACCGCGAAACTAGTTGAGAATTTGTGACAGTCTTCAAATCCATCGTGCCTTTTTCCCCCTTTGGGGACCTGGTCTTGATAATTTTAATGTTGTAATGTGTTTTGTCTGTACCTTGTAATAACATTTTGAATACTTTTAATTTTCCATCTTTATTGTTTATCTGTATATAAGTACTGAAATAGTCCTAATTGGCCCCAAAACCCCCCTTTCTTGGCTCTTTGGTCCGGGGACCTTAGACCCAAGTACCCCATTTCACAGATTTTTACATACTGTCCCTGGTTTTAATGAGCCTGGCAACCCTGATGGGGCCCCCTAGTGGCATGGGGCCATCGGGCAGTGCCGGAGTTCCTCAATGGTCAGTCCGCCCCTGATACTGCAGCTACAATGTACAAACCAATCTGGTTCATAAAAGATAAGCAATATTCAACAGTAAATAATATATATGATAGGTAACTGTGTATATAATTTCAAGAATTTTAGCTCTATGGTCTCAGCATACACTTTCTTTTTATAACGCATTGTAATAATAATAATAATAATAATAATAATAATAATAATAAAAAAACAATAGTCATTTTGAACAATCCAATGTAAGCTCGATTGAGAAATCTACTTTAATGTTGTTAGTGCTGCCTGTCTGCTGGTGATTCATCAGATTAGGCGTCTCGTCAGAATGTGTAACGGATAAATCTCTTTTGATCTAAAGTCAAACAAAATTATAAAGACAGTAAAATAAAGTAAGGAAAAACACTACTGTATGCAATCTGAGGCAGAATATATACTATATTACCAAAAGTATTGGGACTCCTGCCTTTACACGCACATGGACTTCAATGGCATCCCAGTCTTAGTCCGTAGGGTTCAGTATTGTGTTGGCCCCGCCCTTTGCAGCTACAACAACTTCAACTTTTCTGGGAAGGCCGTCCACAAGGTTTAGGAGTGTCTATGGGAATGTTTGACCATTCTTCCAGAAGAGCATTTGTGAGGTCAGGCAATGACGTTGGACAAGAAGGCCTGGCTCGCAGTCTCCGCTCTAATTCATCCCAAAGGTGTTCTATCGGGTTGAGGTCAGGATTCTATGCAGGCCAGTCAAGTTCCTCCACCCAAACTTGCTCATCCATGTCTTTAGTGAATGTCTTTCTGTTGTTCCTCCAGGCCAATCAGGTAGCAGGTCCAGAGACCCGATTGCCCAGGAGTCCTAAGACCGCATTGTCCGGATTCCCTGATTCCAGGACTCCTAATTTGGCTGGGAGGAGACCACCAAGACTCGGGGAGAGAGACACAGGGATGAAGATAAATTTGGAGCTGATGGGGGGCCTAGCGAGCGATGGGCTGGTAAGCGAAGTGGCGAGGGGGGGGTGGATGGTGGTCAGGTAGCGGCGATCGAATGAGTGAGAGGTGACAGGGGGTGGGAGGGGGTTTGGTGGTGGTCGAAAGCTGGCTGAGTGGTGGTGGCTGGCCGGCTGGGTGGTGGCTGGCCGGCTGGGTGGGAGCTGCCCCACCTCAAGAAATTGGAGTGCCAGCAGCCACTGCAAAGGTGCAATTGTTGCCTTTAAACTTTGGTGTTGGCAACGAATTATAGCAACACCGTGGACAACAAATCAAGCCCAGCCTTTTACTAGAGGACCCAGATGACCAGACCTTTTTTGGACATATCAACAGAAGAACCAACTCAATGGAAAAGACAAATTGGCTTGTAAAGGGAAAAGAGGAAGCTGACCAGCAATAAGGTGGATGGATACAATAACAGAATTTCGAAACCTGCCATTGTGAAGACTTCAAGAAGACCTTCACCCATTTAATTGGCATTCTCTCTCTACTGCTTCCGGCTCCCCCTCCCTCTTATCCTTTATTTTTTTGTAGCTCTACATCTTTGCCTAGGCGTGGATGACATATCAGCTCATATCTTTGTCCCACATCCCAGGAGGCAGTTTAGGAGATATCATGCAAATGCAGACACGCCCGAGGTCTCCACCAGGTCCATGGAACCTGGCAGAGAGCCATACACTGGAGCTCAACTCAAGATATCGGTGCCGGAGCAGAGAAGCGGTTGGAGAACTTTGCCTATAAGAAAGCCAACACTTATTATTATTTTTTTTTTATTATTTTTTTTTTTTTAAAGTTCTTTTTATTAAGGTATTTCACAACATACAAGAGAAAGAAACAACTCAACAACAACGACATACAGTACTCAAGTGCGTACAACATACATCAACACATCTGATTTAATAAACATCTGTAGCAATGTGCATTGACCAGGATGCGGCAGGGTGGGGGTGTACCAACTCTCCTCATTGTATCGGCCACAAGGTGCCTCTAGGGCAGCTCCATAGGACCGCTCACCAGGACCATGGCAGTGGTTGCCAACTCAGGCCATATGTATTTAGCCAGCAGTACTAGACTCTGCCAGCCATGCACGCCAAACCTTGTCGTATTTCAGTGGACAGCCACGGTTGATGTATGTGTCCCTGTACAGGGGAAGGCTGGCATTCACCAGACGCCTCCACTGCATCAGAGAAGGGGGTGTAGGTTTTTTCCAATGCATGGCAATATTCTTGCGTGCATAGAAAAGCAACAGACTGACCAACGTGCGCCCCGTGGAGGTTGGGACGATGTTCTCAATTATTCCCAGGAGGCACACCTCCATCGCTACCGGCAACTGGGTCGCTGCGACTGCATTGATCACTTCCAGCACCATTACCCAGTACCGCTGAACCTCGGGGCATTGCCAGAAAATGTGGGAGAAGTCACCTGGTGATGCCCTGCATCTCCAACACTCCGGAGAATGCGCCGGGTTCATCTTGTGGAGCCTGTATGGAGTGAAGTAAGCTCTGTGAACTATCTTGTATTGCACCATCCTGTCGCGAATGGAGACAAGTGAGCAGAAAGGGAGATCCCAAACCTCGTCCCAGTCGTCCGTATCTAGCGTGGGGATATCCCCCTGCCATCTGGACCGCAGCCCATCCAGAGGGGGGAGAGACACAAAGATCAGGTACGAGTACAAGTGCGATGTGGGTTTTGCGTCACAATTAAACTTTAGTGTTCTCTCCAACTCCGACTGGGCCACAATGCAGGACGACAAGGGAAACTGAGCCGCGAAGGCATGTGACAGCTGGTGGTATCTAAAAGCGTAGTGCTGGGGTAAGTTGAACATGGAGGAGAGGTCCGAGAATGGTATTAGAGCGTTTTGGGAGACTATGTGCGAAATAAGCTTAATGCCATACTTAGACCAGGCAATGGGGTCTGAGAGCTTATAAAAGTGTGATAAGGTAGGGTTGATCCAGATAGGGGCGTTCGGGGATATTTCGGTGGGTTTACATTTTCCAATGGCCAGACCAGTCCGCCACGCCCGTAGGGTGGTGCGCATGGAGGGGGTCAGGGGATACGGGGCGCGAGGGCCCCGATAGAGCAGGAGCCGGAGGGCCTCCAGTGAACCGACCACCGAGGCCTCCAGTGCAGTGGAGGTGTTCATCCTATCTGGCCGCAGCCACCAGGCCGCAGTCACCAACTGCGTGGCAAGGTAGTATTTGTAGCAGTCAGGGAAAGCCATACCACCCTGCGTCCGCGGTCTCATCAAGGTTGTCAGCTTGTATCTGGGTGGGGAGGGACCCCAAATAAAGGAGGAAAAAATTTGATTCAGCTTTTTGAAAAAGGACTTGGGCACCCACTGCGGGGAGTGGCGGAAAAGGTAAATAAGTTTAGGGACAATCTTCATCTTAATTAGGTTCACCCTTCCCCAAACAGACAGGGGGAGGTTGCTCCAGGCTTTAAGCCTGGATTGGGCCTCTAGCAGCACCGGGGACAAGTTTTGCGAAATGTATTCGGTCGCCGAGGCAGAGATGGTTACCCCCAGGTACTTAAAGGTGGTGACCCAGCTAAGGGGACTGTCGGGAGGGGTGGTGGACCTAGCCGCCTGATCTATAGGGAAGAGAAGGGACTTGGACCAATTCACCCTCAGTCCAGTGACCGAGGCAAACGTGTCCAAGACGGTCAGTGCACCCCGCAGCGAGGGGCCCGCATCATTAAGGAAGAGAAGCATGTCATCCGCATACAGGGCCACCCTCTCCTCCAGCAGGCCCACTCGGAGACCCTTGATATGTGGTGATGTGCGGAGAGCCTCCGCCACCGGTTCAATGGCAAGGGCAAACAAAGCCGGAGAGAGAGGGCAACCCTGCCGCGTTCCCCTGGAAAGTCTGAAGGGGGCAGACAGCCCCCCCCCCAGTCGTATTGAGGACGTGGGGGCCCTGTATATCACCTGGAGCCACTTGATAAATAGCAGTGGGAAGCCCATCCTGCGCAGAGTCTCCCACAGAAAGGGCCACTCCACAGTGTCGAAGGCCTTTTCGACATCCAATGAGGCCACAGCTCGCGTTCCCACATTAAGATGCTGAGTATGGATATTGGTAAAAAGTCTCCTAAGATTGACATCTGTGGACCTCCGGGGCATGAAACCCGTTTGGTCTGGGTCTATCACTGAGGGTAACATGGGGTATAACCGAAGGGCAAGGAGCTTAGTTAGTATTTTAAAGTCTGAGTTAAGGAGTGCTATGGGACGGTATGAGGCACAGGAAGAGGGGTCCTTGGGGGGCTTGTATATAAGCGTTAGGTAGGCATGGTACATGGAGGCAGGTAGGCTGCCATCCGTCAGACACGCAGTGTAGAGCCGTGCCAACAAGGGGGCTAGGAGTCCGGAGTGGGCTCTATAGAAGTCTAGTGGGAGTCCGTCCGGGCCAGGCGCCTTGCCCGACGGGAAGGATTGGATGGCCCCCTGTACCTCCAAGGCCGTGAATGGTTGCACCAAGGCTTCTCTCTCTTGGTCGGAGAGCCAGCCAAGTGCCAATGGATCTAGCAGATCATTCAGCGTCTCCGGCCGGAAGTCCGCGGGGAGGCTAGAGGAATACAGCGATTTATAGAATTCACTAAAAGTCTGAAGGATGTCCGGGGGGGAGGACACGGTCTCGCCCCCCAGAGTCCGCAGAGTCGAAATCGTTGTAAGGGGCTGGTCATGCTGGGCCATCATGGCCAACAGGCGGCCATTGCGATCGCCCTGTTCAAAGGCTCTCTGCTTGCCCTTGTATATGTCTAGGCGGGTAACCTCAGCTAAGTGCAGATGCAAATCCCTCTGAGCTGCCATCATCCGATCAAACTGATCCGAGGTGGGGTCTTTATTATAAGCATCAGTATGTTCTATGACCGAGCGTTCCAATTCCAGTGTCTTGGCTGAAAGTTGCTTTTTAACATTGGCAATGGAAGAAATGTACTGCCCTCTGGTGTATGCTTTAAAGGTATCCCAGATGTTATCCAGGGGAGTGGAACCCTCATTATTCTCCCAAAATTCAGCTAGCAAGGGGGGCAAGACCTCTGCAATCTCAGGATGAGTAACCCATTGCGCGCCCAGCCTCCAAAGCGCAGCACTGCGCGTTGCCGGCGAGCGGAGCACCACCTTTAAAGGGCTGTGGTCGGACAGACCGCTAGGGAGATAGTCCGCCTCCAACACATCCGCTAACAGTGCGGGGTTGGAGAAGGCCAAATCTATCCTGGAAGCGGTTTTGTACGAGGTCGAAAAACAAGAATAGGCCCGCACATCAGGGTGCTTCCACCTCCAAACTTCCTCCAGACCCACTGCCTGAGCCCAGGTCAGCAGGTCCATACATCTATGCCTGGGCGGCGCAGGCCTATCCAGGTCAGGTGACAAGATGGCATTAAAATCACCCATTACCAACACTTTTCCTGGGCAGAAGGGTGCAACCTTCTCAAGCACGTCGTATAACAGAGCAGGTGAAAAAGGGGGGGGGATGTACAGGTTGACAACAATATACTTCTGTGCCCAAAGCGTGAAAATTAATATCACATATTTACCCAGGGGGTCCGTGCGGACCTCTTCTATCACACATGGAAAGTTTTTGTGGATTAGAATTGATACACCCCTAGCATATGTAGAATATGTGGCATGTATAGCACGCTGAATCCACGGCTTCTTAAGAGTCAGGACCTTGCTGCCCATGAGGTGAGTCTCCTGGAGGAGAACAAGCTGGGGCGAGTGGGACTTCAGATATTGAAAGAGAAGGGCACGTTTGAACTTAGAGTTAAGGCCTCTGACATTCCAGGAAAGAATGGCAAAGGAGTCAAATGAGCGGTCAGCCATCAGGCAAGGGAGGTAAGGGAATGGAAGGATATTTATGTAGATACACCCGGGAACACCCCAGGAGCAGCAGCAGAAACCGAGCACATTGCATTGCATATTGATAGCACCTGAGCATACAGCAGCTAGAGAACAAAAAAAACAGTGAACAAAAAAAACATAGCAAACATACAAAGAAACAAACTTCCCAGGCACCGGGTGCCTATCCTACTATGTCCCATCCCTCCAACAACGGTCAGGGGGGGTGGGAATAGTTATTTTCCCAAACAGAAAACAGAACATAGTGTAAATGAGCCCCGGAACTAGGGGCCCTACACGGCAGGCGCCAGGTCACCTGCTACTACAGCCGGACGACAGCGGTTATCAAATGACCACTTGGTCAGGGTTCGGAGTCCAGGTAGAAAAAAAAAGGTGGGGATACAACAAAAAAGGGGGGAGGACTAGGGGGGGGGGGCAGGTGTAGCAGTCCTGGTGTGCTGCTACGTCAGTAGACCAAAGTCGTGTGTATCTCGTATCAGGCATTGAGCATCAAAACTCCTCTTGGTACAGTTGGGCTGGATTCCCCAATAAAACAAATCAGAGAGTCAAATCAAAGGAGGGATGAGTAGTTCCGGGTCTCCAAGCTCAGGATGACCCCGTGAGGACATGACAGCCACCTCGCATCAGTTAGTGGTAGGGCCCGGGGGGGTAAAGGCACACAGCGGCCATATTGAAAAAGGGCCAGCTTGGAATGGCAAGAATACAGTACCATTTACCGGAAAAATGAAGGGGGGGGGGGAGAGATAAAAATAAAAACAAAAGGTTAAAAACAAAAATTCTTGACAAAACAGGAACATCTCACCATAGCAGCGGGGTCCCTTCTAGATCACCAGGGGGACGAGAGGTAGTAGAGGCACGGGGGTGAACTGAATGCGGCCCCTCAGCGACCATCCAGCCACGACATCGCTGCCTCAGGGTCCATGAAGAAGCGCGTGCGGTCTCCATCGATCACTCTGAGCTTGCTGGGGTAGAGTAGGCTAAACTTGAGGCCTTGGTCCCTCAGGCGTCTCCGTACCTCTGTAAAGGATCTGCGGCGATGTTGAACCTCCGGGGAGTAGTCTGGGAACAGCATGATCCTGGTACCATTGTAGAGGAGGTCCCGTTTTTCCCTGGCAGCAGCCAGAATCCGATCCCTGTCCCTGTAATTTAGCAGGCGCAACAGGAAGGGTCGAGGTGGAGCCCCCCGGATCGGTGGTTTGAGGGGGACTCTGTGGGCCCTTTCCACCACGAATGTATCGCAGCGGCGGCATCGCAGGCAGATCCAGGAGGGAGATCAGGAAGGCCTCTGTAAATTCTGCAGGCCTGAGGCCCTCTGCCTTTTCAGGGAGGCCCAGGACCCTTATGTTGTTTCTCCTGAGCCTATTTTCGGTGTCTATTGATTTCTCTTGCAGGGCTTTAACCTGCAGCTGTAAGGCATGGAGGTCCCTGGAATCAGCCCTGGTGGAATCTTCCAGCTGAGAGATGCGGCCCTCCGCCTCGGTAAACCGGGCCCTAAATTTGTCCATGTCATGCCGGATCAAGCTGACATCGGCAACGAGGTGATCTATCTTGACCATCACCGAGTCCCGACCCTCCTTGATGGCCGCCAGGAGCTCCGCATGCGAGGAGGCAAGGGATGCAGGTGGATTAGGGGAAGCCATGGAGCCGGCTGACATATTCCCTGCTGGGAGTCTCGTGGGCAAGATGGCCGCGGAGGACCCGTCCCTGGACACCGAGGACGAACGGAGCTTACCCGGAGACAGCGGAGGTGGCCTCGGGGTGCTGGATGTCTTCTTCCGCCCCAGGGTGTCTGAAGGTCGGACGCTGAAAGGAGGAATCCGCGCTGAAATCAGGTAAGGATAAGAGAAGGAGCGGAGCTCTGCCTGCACACGTCTGCTCTCGTTCACATCCCGGCCACGCCCCCTTTTTTTAATTATTTCATATAAGGTTAAGTGTTGGGGATATCAAATCTCATTTTGGGTATATAGTAAAGTTCCTCTTTAAGATCTAAACAGGAGACACGACATTCTGGAGAAACACTGTTATCCATGTGGTCACCAAGATTCGGCTTAGGCTTGATGCCACTGGCACTGCACCTAAAGCGGAGCTAAACTGTATCTGAGTACCACAAAAAGCTATTTAATTAATTTCTAATAACCAAAGCAAACTCATCCATCCAACAATGTCTCTGTGATTAATATTGTTGAGAAATTCCTTTAAAAAACATCCCCTAGAAGTTCTAGCCAATGGACATCTTGAGTAAGGGCAGATGATTCATGTAGCATTTACTTCCAGGAATCCATCTGCCCTTAGCTCAGGCATAGAGGCAGAAGGGTGTGCCTAGCTAAGAAAGCCCCTCCTTCCAGTGGCGGTGCATCCATTAGGGTGCAGGAGTGCCACCCCCCCTCCTGGACCGCTCTAATCATCATAGATAGATTCATGCATTGCATGAATCTATCTATGGTCGCTGCTGACACCCCCTATTCAGGTGTCCGGCCCCTTTTCGAGGGCTGGGCACCTGAATTACAGTGGTGGGGATGTTCTTTGGTAGCAGCTGATTAGAGCCATTGGCTCTAATAGGCACCCAAAAATGTGAATAGCGGGCGCAACGCTATGCGTTCGCTATTTATTCAGCTGTGCATTAGCAAGCAAAGGAATTCGCTTTGCTAACACTGACCCGCCTCTCAGCCAATCGGGTTCACTGGGTCTGTGTTACCTGTCACTTGATTGGCTGAAACGACAGGCGCTGTGCATTTACGCCTATCAGGAGTCCAATCATAGGAGAGGACGAGAGGAGGAGCAGGCAGGAGAACGGAAGAAATGGAGGACACCGGACACCGCCTGCCACCGTCACTCGCTGCCCAACCTAGACAAGGTAAGGGCAGATGGCTGATGGGTACAGTGGAAGCCCTTGTGGCACAGTGGGAGCACTTGGGGCACAGTGGCAACATTTGCTGGGCACAGTGCCAGCAATTAATGGGCACGTTGGCAGCATTTGATGGGCACAGTGGCAGCATTTGATGGGCACAGTGGCTGCGTTTGATGGACACAGTGACTGCGTTTGGCACAGTGGCTGTGTTTGGAACAGTGGCTGCGTTTGATGGGCACAGTGGCTGCGTTTGATGGGAAAAGTGGCAGTGTTTGATGGGCAAAGTGGCAGCGTTTGATGGGCAAAATGGCAGCAATTAATGGGCACGTTGGCAACATTTGGGGCACAGTGGCTGCGTTTGATTGGCACAGTGGCAGCAATTAATGGGCAACATTTGGGGCATAGTGGCAGCATTTGGGGCACAGCGGCAGCGTTTGATGGGCACAGTGGCTGCGTTTGATGGGAAAAGTGGCTGCGTTTGATGGGAAAAGTGGCAGCGTTTGATGGGCAAAGTGGCAGCGTTTGATGCGCAAAGTGGCAGCAATTAATGGGCACGTTGGCAACATTTGGGACACAGTGGCTGCGTTTGATTGGCACAGTGGCAGCAATTAATGGGCAACATTTAGGGTATAGTGGCAGCATTTGGGGCACAGCGGCAGCGTTTGATGGGCACAGTGGCAGCGTTTGATGGGCACAGTGAGGCTACAATTGATGTTTTTTTTTTTTTTTTTTCGTAATAGCCGCCAATGCCTCCTTCTCTCCTCCAGACTCCTGGGATGTATGACCTAATTTTGGCCTAGGCAAGCAACTGAAGAAATGTAAAAAAAAGTATAAAACAAGAAAATAAATGAATGTATACTGATGTTGATTGGGAGAGTTTAGCTCCACTTTAGCAATAATAATAACAACAACAACAACAATAATAATAATAAGTCAAACCATTTGTAGTGGAAAACCAGAGGTAGCTAAGTAAATAGTTAAAATGGTGAAATTAAATATCGTTTAAAGACGCTGTTTTCTAAATGAAGAAGAAAAAATTATTCTGGCATTCTAATAATAAAATGTAAAATAAAATGTGACACATTCCTTTTTTCTTTTCTTTTTTATCTTTCCATGATATTCAGCCATTCCTTGGCCCTTGTCTGGATGCCGCTAATGCCACATTGACAAGACTTTGGAAACCAATGACAGCTTCTTTGTCTGAAGCCATAAGCGTTATGAATGCTCCCATGTGTCAGGTTTGAGCTGACATTAAAATAGCTTTTATTGTTACCAACTCTGAGATCGGCTTTTTTTTAGTCTGACCAATGAATAAACGAAACACGTAAGTATAAAGGAAATTACGCATAAAGGCTCCTGATTGCTCCATTGGGAATATTTTTTATATGACACAGGAATGTCTTTTTTAAAGCATAAACTAGACAATGGGATTAGGTTTTCTGACTCGAATCGACTGGAAGAATCCAAAGCTTTTCTGTGATAGCTGCACTAAGGTGTCAGAATCAATGAGCAACAACTGAGCGACCACCGTTCTTCAGAGGGTGACACAAGAGAAAATGAGTCCTAGAGGCTTTTTAACATAAAGTACCGTATATACTCGAGTATAAGCCAAGTTTTTCTGCCCCTTTTTAAGGCTGAAAATACCCCCCTCGGCTTATACTCGAGTCAGTGTACCTGAAATTATTGACAGGCTGCGGGCGTCCGTTGTTTAAAAGTCGCGGCCTCCTCCTGGTCCCTTCCGTGATAGGCGTTTCTCAGCAGACACAGTTCCGCCTATCATGAACGTTCTCTCATCCTCGGACTCAGTTTCCCAGCAGACCCCGGGGCAGATTCTCGTAGATGGGCACGGGGCGTAGCGTATCCTATTTACACTATGCCGCCGGAACTTAGAGACGCAAGTGCCGTATTCTCAAAGCGCTTGCTCCGTAATTTGCGGCCGCGTAGTGTAAATGGGCCGGCGTAAGCCCGCGTAATTCAAATGTGTATGAGGTGGGCGTGGTTCATGTAAATCAATTATGACCCCACGTTTTTGATGTTTTTTTGAACTGCGCATGAGCCATCTGTGGACGTATTCCAGTGCGCATGCTTCAAATTACGCCGCAAATACATTGGTTTCGACGTGAACGTAACTTACGCAAAGCCCTATTCGTGAACGAGTTACGCAAACGACGTAAACAACGGGGAAAAAAAAAAAGACGCTGTCCCGACGTCCATACTTAACATTGCGTAGGCCGGACCTACACAAAGTTAACCCACCATACGCAAACGACGTAAACTACGACAACGGGGCGCAAATACGTTCGGGAATAGGCGTATCTAGCTCATTTGCATATTCGAACGCGGAAATCGACGGAAACGCCACCTAGCGGCCAGCGTAAATATGCAACTTAGATACGACGGTGTAAGTGACTTACGCCAGTCGGATCTACGGCAAATCTATGCGTAACTGATTCTAACAATCAGGCGCATAGATACGACGCCACACAAACAGAGATACGACGGCGAATCTGGCCCACTGTGTTCAGTGTTCTGCCAATCACGGACGTCTTTTCATCGACGGACAAGAGAACGTTTGTGATAGGCGGGACTGTTTCTGCTGAGAAACGCTTATCACGGAAGGGACCAGGAGGAGATCTTGACTTTTAACCACTTAAGGCCCCACTACGACGATATATGTCGGCAGAATGGCACGGCTGGGCACAATCACGTACAGGTACGTCGCCTATTAGAGCCCAGCGGTGGGTCGTGCGCGTGGGACCCGCAAACCCGATCGCCGCCGGTGTCCCGCGATCGATCACAGGAACTGAAGAACGAGGAAAGGTGTGTGTAGATAAACATTCCCGTTCTTCTTTGTGGCAGTGACACTGATCGTCTGTTCCCTGATATAGGGAATGACGATCTGTCAGGGATCTGCCACCTAAGGGTTAATAGTGCAGCCTGATTCCAATGATTGGCAACAGGCTGCCTTATTTAAACCCCTCAGCAGCACTGTGATCTTGCTGTCTGATCTGCATCTTATCTGGAGACCTGATCCTGAACCTGCACCATTCTGACCTGGCTTTCTGACTCCGCTGCCATCTCCAGTCCTGACCTGCTCTGTTTACCTGTCTGCCAGATCCTCTGTTGCCGAATCCAGCCTGAAATCTGACCATTCCTTGCCTGCTGCTTTTTGCCTGTACTGATCCTGCTGTCGCCTGTATTTGCATGCGAATGTTGCTCTCAGGCACACCTGCATCCAGTGACCTGCGTCCGCTGACCTGCATCTGCTGACCTGCATCCTGCTGACCAGCATCCTGCTAACCAGTTAATCAGCATCCACAGACCTGCATCCGCTGACCTGCATTCGCTGACCTGCATCCAGCTGACCCGCACCTACAGCGCTCCAGCCTTTCTTATTAGCCTTCATCTCCAATCTCAGAGACTCTGCAGGCACTCATACCCCGCTGTGCTCCTACGGTCACTGTCTCAACCCCAGTGACCCCGGAACCAGGGCGGTACGAGAGGTCTCCCTCTGCTCGTCAGGCTCATTCCCTAGGTACGTGTCATGATCAGTGAAGTCACACCTACAGCCACACCCCCTACAGTAAGAATCACTCCTTTAGGGCACACTTAACCCATTAGCGCCCCCTAGTGGTTAACTCCTTCACTGCCAGTGTAATTTTCTTTTTGCCTGGAAACCATAGATTGTCCATAGCAACCAAAAAGTGTCCCTTTATGTCAAAAGTGGTTTTAGAGCAGCTAGAAAACAGCGATAATAAATTAGACAATTTTAAGATGCGCTACAATTTACAACTAATATATGTGAACCGTGCAGGGAACAACACTATATAGGGTTAACAATCAGTAACTGACAATC
The DNA here is from genome assembly GCA_029574335.1 of Rana kukunoris. Classification (NCBI taxonomy): domain Eukaryota; kingdom Metazoa; phylum Chordata; class Amphibia; order Anura; family Ranidae; genus Rana; species Rana kukunoris. The sequence continues at coordinate 542,210,297 of CM056052.1, read as the reverse complement.
AAGCAGTGTGAATTGCTCAGTGAATCCTGCTGTGGGCAGGTCCACACCTAAGTGACAAATATGCGTGCCGCATAAAACAGTGATAAATACTGAAAGGGTCCAAATATATACTCCAATGTACATACTCCGTTATCCCAAACTAAGTTTTCCAAAAAATACGTTTTCCAAAAATATTTACAGCAACTATGAATACGTATTAGTCAGTTCATCAAACCTCCTAGCTCATGCAGATGAAGTCAATCCTCACATGGTCCGCAGAACATGTAACGAAAAAAAGAGAAAACATACCATGGTGTAATATTGTATGGTAAGCTGTATACACAAGGTACGTGATGAGTCACACTCACGGATTCCCCTTAAGACAAAAGCCGCTCAGTAATTTGCTGAGTATCGTATGAGACCTCCGTTGGTTCCGTACGTATGGCTCCTCCCTACGCGTTGCGTCACGGACACGTGACTTACTCATGGGACTCATGGGATCAATGAGTAATTAGAATTAGAATCACTTGCAGAAATTGGCGAATTTGAATTCAGTAATATTCTGCATTGTGTTTCAATTGACATTTTTATCATTACATTATTATTTGTTATAATTATTTATAGTTATTTATTGTGTTTCAAACTTTATCATACCCGGGAAATCAACTAGACTCTTGTTTGGACAGATTTAAGTAAGAATTTCAGGCCTGCAATACATATCACCAAATTTCCATGCAACAAATTGTACCGCTTTTGGTACAAAATTCCAAACATAATCATACCGCCAGGGAGGTTAAAGACGGTCAGGAGCGGTTCGTCCATAGGGACGCCGGAGCGCTGCCCCCTCTGGCTTGCTCGTGCATTGATTCATGCATTGTATGAATCTGTATATTTTCGCCGCTGCCGCCCACTATTCAGCTGGCCGAACATCGAGCCCAGGTCAGCTAAATAACGGCAGCTGGCTGGCTGTGTGGAAGTGCCTATCAGAGCCAGTGGCTCTGATAGGCTTTCCGATTACAGTATTATTGTAGTCGGCTTCCTGAAGCTTATCCTCGGGACGTACCGGCGGTGGGTTCCTTGGATAAGACTGACAGGCGTCTCAGCCAATCAGGTAATCTGATTCTGGTAATCAGTAACCTGATTGGCTGAAGCGTCATCGAGGGCGGGACGAGTGATGGAAAGGGAAAGTGGTGACAATTGATGGCACAGTGGCTGCATTTGATGGCATGGCACAGTGGTTGCGTTTGATGGCATGGCACAGTGGTGACAATTGATGGCACAGTGGCTGCGTTTAAAGGTGTCCGTTTATGAAGCAGTGAACAGCGGTGATCCCAGGGATCACCACTGATCACAGCCCATAAACAGTTTATGAAACAGTGATAATCGGAGGGAGAAGTGTTTGAACTTGTTCTCCCTCTGATTATCTCTACACACAGTGAAGTCTCATAGACTGACACAGAAACGGCCAGTTTATGAAGCTGTGATCTGAGCTCTTCACTGGTGATCTGTGTCAGAATTCACATGCGCTGATTCACCAGCTCAGAGGTGGTGAAGCGGGGAGTGAAGAGGGAATCCCCAAGGCTTCTGAGGAGGAAGGAGGAAGATTTTTAACTTCCTTCTACCTTGTTTAGACCCCCGACACTGTAACCATGTCCCCCTGTAGTTTTTATGTGTATACATATATACACATACATATATATAATGTCTACATGTACATATATATATATATAATGTGTGTGTGTATATATACACATGTATATATAATGTGTGTGTGTGTGTGTATTATGCAGGGGGACTCGTTATTTTAATTACATTGCCGTCTTTCAGTGAACTGAGCGGTGATAATTTATCACTGCTCAATAAACTGACATCTTTGTATTTCTGTGAATTTCTGGTCTGTTCTCCACTGTTTGAAGCATTGGTAGATCACTTCACATCTCCAAGGGTGAAGCGATCTTCTCCGCTTCATAAACAGGCACACAGAGGAGAACAATCTTCACTGTGAATGCCGGAGAAAGAAGCAGTGAATAGATTTCACTGCTTCATAAACGGACACCAAAGGCATGGCACAGTGACTGCGTTTGATGGCACAGTGGCTACATTTGATAGGCACAGTGAAGCTGCAATTGTTTTTTGTTTTGTTTTTCGTTTGCGCCCCCCCCCCAAAAAAAAATTTGAGCACCAGCCGCCACTGAAGACGGCACTGGAAAGGGTTAAGATACAGAGAGACTGGAAAGAGAAGGACAGAAAAGGACTAGGGAAGGTGAGGGCTGAGCAGAGATAACAGTCTGAAGAGAACATGAAAATATTAGTGAAATAATTTGTTCTTAATATCTGGCTTTGCAGCAGGACAGGTTAGAAATGTTCACGTAGCAGTTCCTGCAAAGGAAGATAATAACCCGGGCCTGACAGTATGATTTACAAGCTATCATGTTGTTGCAGCTGCGGTTGGGAGTAGCAGTTTATGGGAACGGTGGGAAAGTGGAATATTTCAACAAACCGTGTTACAAGAAACTGGAGCTCGACTTTGCTATATTATTAATGTGTTACATATTTCACCTCCGGCGTGAGATCCAGAGAAGATGAACATATGTGTGCCAGCACTCGTTGGTCGGTGTGTAGCAACCATACAAAAAAACTGACGCGGAATTGCGCAACATTATATTTACTTTTTTTTATTTTTTTGTCTAATTCAGTCTAATGCCAGGGTTTTCCTTCTGTGTCTCAGCTACATGCGCCCTAAAGGTATTGTATGCAAGAAAGTAGATTAAAATGTTAAATGAACGTCCTAAAAAATGAATTAATTAACCACTTCAGCCCCGGACCATTTGTCAGCTTAAGGACCGGAGGTCTTTTTGCGATTCGTCACTGCGTTGCTTTAACTGACAATTGCGCGGTCGTGCGAGGTGGCTCCCGAAGAAAATTTACGTATTTTTTCCCCACAAATAGAGCTTTCTTTTGGTGGTATTTGATCACCTCTGCAGTTTTTATTTTGTTGTGCTATAAACAAAAATAGAGCGACAATTATAAAAAAAATTTTTTTTACATTTTGCTATAATAAATATATATTTTCCTCAGTTTAGGCCGATACGTATTCTACATATTTTTGGTAATAGAAAAAACAAACAACGTATATTGATTGGTTTGCACAAAAGTTATAGCATTAACAAAATAAGGGATAGATTTATGGTATTTTTTTTTTTACTAGTAATGATGGTGATCAGCAATTTTTATCAGGACTGTGACATTATGGCAGACACATCAGACACTTTTGACATATTTTTGGGGCCATTGACATTTATACAGCGAACAGTGCTATTAAAATATTAAAATTGCTGTATAAATGTCACTGGCAGGGAAAGGGTTAACACTAGGGGCAATCAGGGGGTTAACTGTGTTCCCTAATGTGTGTTCTAACTATGGGGGAGGGACTCACTATAGGAGATGACAGATTGTGGTTCCCAGCTTGTAGGAACTCACGATCTGCATCTCCTCTCAGAACAGGGATGTGTGTGTTTACACAAACGCACAGATCCCTGTTCTGCCTCTCATGCCCACGATCGATCGTGGCCAGCGGTCATCACGACTGCCGGTCACAAGCTTTGGCACCCCCACAGTGCAACGTGTGTGCCCACTATAACACACTATGCAAATCCTTAGTAAAAACGAGCGTTATAAATACCCCTTTAGAGCTATCTTCAGGCCAGTCACATGACTTGCGCCCGCTTTACAGCTCCAAGACATTGCTTCTGCGGTAGGGGACGTGATCTGTCTCTGACGTCAGCCAGGGAGATCACGTGACCTCCCGCAGAAGCAATGTCTCTGAGCTGTAAAGCGGACGCGGGTCATGTGACTGGATGGAAGATAGCTCTAAATGGGTATTTACAATGCTCGTTTGTACTAAGGACATGCATAGTGGGGTATTGCAGTGATCAATGTAGGGTTTTTATTTTTAATAGTAGCAACCGGAAAGAGGAGAGCAGAAAGGACAGCTTTGTATGAAGGAGAGACATACTCTGACCACGGTGGTCAGGGCTGAGCAGCCCTGATTATTGTGGTCAGTACAGAAAGGGGCATACAGGGAGTAGAAGGTTCAGGGAGTTTTTCTTTACAGTTTAGAGGGGGACAGATTACACAGCACAAGCACTGTGCTGTGTAATCTGCTTTAAGGGATCAGAATCCGATTTTTTTTGGGGGGGGGGGGGGGTTAACAAACTTTAAGAGCAATTTTGCTGTAAAGGTACCAATTTCGGCATACTTCCATCAAGCTGGATACTCTCAATTTGGCTCAGTACGCTGCCAAAATGTTTTTATTATTAATTACTTTGTATTTTATAAACAAATTGTACTTTTTGGAAAGAAAATATTTAGTTGGCTATACTCTAGTACAGGGGTGGGCAACTTCGGCCCTACAGCTGTGGTGAAACTACAAGTCCCATGTGACATTGCAGGACCCTGACAATCACAGACATGACTCCTAAAAGCAGAGGCATGATGGGATTTGTAGTTTCATCACAGCTGGAGGGCCGAGGTTGCCCACCCCTGCTCTAGTAGAATCTCATTCAAAATGTTTCATTTTAACCCTTTCATGCTAACCAGGCCAACTCCCTAGAGTTCTAAAAGCCAGGAGGCGGGCATTTGGGTCATGTGACCTCTGTGATTGGCTATAACAGCGGTTATATGATTGGAAAGCCTCTCGGTCGCAAGTATGCATTGGGAGCTTACCGATCCCCACCAGCTACTGTGCTAGGAGCGTGCAGGGAGCTCACTCTCAGCACAGTAAGTGTTTTACACAGGGCCGCTCAGTGTTAAGGCCCATATGCCTAGAGGCCGCATATATGCATAAGGCTAGCATGAAGAGGTTAAGAACATTCATTCAATTTTCTAATTATTAGTGGGGTCAAATCATTTTTAACCAAAGTGATGTAAAAATTCAAAGGAGCAGAATGGAAATGTTATTTTCGAACAAAATTAGGAAAGTTTGGCAAAACTTTGCTGTTCTAGCAAAATGTGTTGATGTCAATGTAGAAGTCTTGGTGGGTTTAGAAGTTTCAGTTGACTTTAAATAACTCACGATGCCTCGTACACACCATCTGGGAAAACCGAGAACCGCCTCGGTCACTTTTCCCCTGTACACACAGACAGTTTTCCCGACAGGAAAACTGCCAGGGGAGCTTTGGTCGGGAAAACCGGCCGTGTGTATTCAAGTTCATATTTTTTCAACACAGTTTTCCTGTAACATTCGATTTTGGAACTAACAAAATTTTCATTGTAATAGGAAAGCAAACACAGTTTTGAAGTACTTTCATTCAACATTACTCAAGTCATTAAATGTACTGAAAATTTTCATACAAATTCTTGTATGAATGTTCATTCAAAAATCTACTAATGTAAGGATAGTTTAAAGCTGGTCTTACATTAGTAGAATTTATTTTGAAATATTTCATTTTCAGAATGTTGGTTTGCTTTTCTAATGGTTAGTGGGGTAAAATCAATGTTTGTTTTTGACTGCTGTGACAAGAAAATTTGAAGGGGCATGGTAGAATTTTTTTTTAGAACAAATTCATTTCTAAAATTGCATGTGGTTTTTGTTAGTTCCAAAATAGAATTTTCTAACGAAAAATGTATTAATGTTAAGGCCAGTTTAAATAACTTCTGAGGGTTACAGATACAAGTCCACTGAAACCTCTAATGCCGCGTACACACTATCTGTTTGTCTGATGAAAACGATCTGATGGACCGTTTTCATCAGACCAAACCGATCGTGTGTGGGCCCCATCGGTTATTTATCCATCGGTTAAAAAAATTGGAAATTGTTTTAAAACTATCTGATGGATACCTAACCGATAGAAAAAAAAACGATCGTCTGTAGGCACGTCCATCGGTTAAAAATCTGCGCATGCTCAGAATCAAGTCGACGCATGCTTGGAAGCATTGAACGTCATTTTTTTTCACGCACGTGGTTGTTTTACGTCACCGCGTTCTGACATGATCTGTTTTTTAACTGATGGTGTGTAGGCACGACTGACCATCAGTCAGCTTCATCGGATAACTGATGGAAAAATCCATCAGACCGTTTTCATTGGATTGACCAATCGTGTTTACAGGGCATAAAACCACCAATAGGCTAAATGCCTTAATTTTGACTTAGTTTCCATTTCTAATTGTTAGTGTGGTCAAATCAATGTTTGTTTTTGACTGCTGTGATAAGAAAGTTTTAAGGGCAGGGTGAATTTTTTTTCTTGAAAAAAATTATTTCTAAGGCCGCGTACACACGATGAGATATGTCCGCTCAAACTTGTCCGACGGACAGTTTAGAGCGGACATGTCTCATCGGATTTCGGTCCGATGGCGTGTACACACCATCGGATCAAAATCCCCGCCGGCAGACAGCGCGGTGACGTGGCGGTGACGTTGACGTTGACGCCGCCACGTCACCGCACCAGGAAGTAAAAAACTTCCACGCATGCGTTGCATCCATACGACGCTTTCCGCGGGCAGATATGTCCGCTGGTTAGTGTACTAACCAGCGGACATATCTGACGGACAGGTTTGTAGCGGACAAATTTCAAAGCATGCTTTGAAATTTGTCCGATGGACTAACCTGTCCGCTAGCCCGTACACACAATCGGATTTGTCTGCTGAAACGGACCGTTTTCAGCGGACAAATTTGATCGTGTGTACGCGGCCTAACAGTGCATTTGGTTTTTGTTAGTTCCAAAATCGAATGTTCTTACGAAAATGTACTAGTGTTATGGCCAGTTTAAAGGATCTGTAACCTTCAGGAGTTATTTAAAATCCACTGAAACCTCTAAAACCACCAATACTCTAAATGCCTTAATTTTGACTTTTACATTGACATCAACAAATTTTGCTAGAAAAGCAAAGTTTTGACAAACTTTCCTAATATTGTTTAATACTTTGGAGGAAAAAAAACCTTCAATTTGCTCAACCCTAGTTATAATTAACTGTGGGAAATATAGGTTTAGGTATTTGTGTTTGATTTATGCCGAATTTAGATGTGTGTGATGAAAAAAATAGTTTTGTTTTGTTTTGATTTGTTAATCTAGACAGGGCTTTTTTTCAGGGGGAACTTGGGGGAACTCGGTTCCACCACCTCTGGCTCAGAGCCTTTGGTGCCCGCTCACCAAAATCACTTGTAAACACAGAAGTCTGGTTTCTGTGTTTACAAGTGACAGCTCTGCACTCTGTGTGTAACCCCCCTGAACTCTACACTCTGTATGTAATGCAATCCTGATATTTAATTGCCCCTTTAGGACCCTTCCACTGTTTGTGAAATCTGAACGGGGTCGTGGTTGAGTTCCTGCACCTATTTTCTGAGAAAAAAAGCTCTGAATCTAGATATTTGGTTTTGTTCAATTCGGTTGATTCGTTCAATTCATATTCAGAATTAGTATTCAGAATTCTCCAATTTCCCTCAAATTTACAGATTTTTCTTCAATTCAAAACATTTTGAACATTTCGAAAATTTGAAAATTCCGAATTTCAAATCAAAAACAAATTCCGAATATGAATCAATACATTTTTGAATCGGTCAAAACAAAAATGTTGGCCCAGATTCACAAAGCACTTTCGCCGACGTAAAGCATGTTACGCCGACATAAGTGCAAATGTGCGCCGGCGTATGTGTGCGCCAGAGTCACAAACCAAATTTTGCAAGAACAGCAAAGTTTTGCCAAACTTTCCTAATTTTGTTCAATATTTTGGTGGAAAAAAACTCTTCAATTTGCTCAACCCTAGTTATAATTTTTAACCAAATTGTCATGAAAATTCAAAAGAGCAGGATGGAAATATTATTTTTGAACAAATTTGTATCTGTGTATATGGTTTTTATTGAAATGGGAAAGTCTATTCACTCAATAATCAAATGTAAAAAGCAAACACAATTTTAAAGTACTTTCGTACAACATTCCTCAAGTCATCAAATGTACTGAGAAATTTCATACAAATTTTTGTATGAATTTTTCATTCAAAAATCTACTAATTTAAGGATAGTTTAAAGCTGGTCCTATATTAGTAGAATTTCTTTTGAAATATTTAATTTTCAGAATGTTGATTTCCTTTTCTAATGGTTAGTGGGGTCAAATCAATGTTTGTTTTTGACTGCTGTGACAAGAAAGTTTAAAGGGGCAGGGTGGAAATTTTTTCTTGAACAAATTAATTTCTAACAGTGCATGTGTTTTTTGTCAGTTCCAAAATCGAATGTTCTTAAAAAAAATGTACTAGTGTTACGGCCAGTTTCAAGGATCTGTAACCTTCAGGAGTTAAAGTCCACTAAAACCTCTAAAACCAGCAATACTCCAAATGCCTTAATTTTGACTTCTACATTGACATCAACAAATTTTACTAAAAAGCAAAGTTTTGACAAACTTTCCTAATATTTGCTCAACCCTAATTATAATTAACTATAGGAAATATAGGTTTAGCTATTTGTGTTTGATTTATGCCGAATTTAGACAAGTGTGTGATGAAAAAAATTGTTTTGATTGAATCTAGTTATTTTGTTCAGTTCAATTCGGTTGATTCGTTCAATTCGTTTTCGGAATTAGTATGCTGAATTTTCAAACTTTCTTAAAATTTACAGATTTTTCTTCAATTCAAAATGTTTTGAACATTTCGAATTGAAAAAAAATCTGTAAATTTGAAGAAAATTTGAAAATTCTGAATCAAATCAAAAACGAATACATTTTCGATACATTTTCGAATTGTCGAAACAAAAATGTTATATTGTTTTCAAATTGAATGCAGCAAAGTGAACGAACAAAAGAAAAATCTTCATCATATGATTACATTGACTCTTTAAATCACCTTTAGCTTAACAAAAAACAGCATTATGTCAAAATGGTACTCTAATAACACACAGTATTTGATTTTAGCATTATGTGTAGTTAGAATTCGATTTGGCATTCAATGTAAAATTTGATATGGATTTCAGTCCGAATTTTCCATACTCGGACGAATTTCGTTGCATTCGTAAAATTCTTATGTATTGCTATTATTCAAATCTCCGAATAACGAAAAATGTGTCTGAATATTAATTTGGAACAAAACAAACCGCACATGTCTAGCCAAAATACATTTATCTCAGGTTAAAATATTTTTTTTTATAAATCATCATAATACTCTAAGAGCCCATTCACACAGATCCGACTTTGGATCTGACTTCAAGTCTCCCCTATTCGCCTCAAGTCGAGCTGCATGAAGAAATCAATGTAAGTGAATGGAGCCGTCTTAATGCACACTACTGCTCCAACTTCAAAAAAAAGTTCCAGTACTACTTTAATCCAACTTCTAGGTGACTTCTACCCATTGATTTCAATGGAAGTCGCCTCCAAGTCAGATGCCAGTTCATAGTGAGGCAACTTTACAGGAACTTGCCCCAGTGTGAACCGCAAACCCCTCCCTCCCACAGAGCTGGTATTTGGTTTTAATAAGGAGGGGGAACTCCACGACAAATTTTAAATAAAAAACGGCTTGGGTTCCCCTCCAAGAGCATACCAAGCCCTTAGGTCTGGTATGGATTCCAAGGAAAACCCCCTACGCCGAAAAAATGTTGTGGGGGTCCCCCCAAAATCTATACCAGACCCTTATCTGAGCCCGGCAGGTCAGGAAGGGGGGTGGTGATGAGCGAGCGCCCCCCTCCTGAACCGTACCAGGCTGCATGCCCTCAACATGGGGGGGTATGTGCTTTAGGGCTTCCCGACAACCCTGGCCATTGGCTGTCGGGGTCTACGAGCAGGGGGGTTTATCATAATCTGGGAGACCCCTTTAATAAGGGGGTGCCCAGATCCCAGCCCCCCACCCTATGTGAATGAGTATGGGGTACACCGGGGGAAAAGTGTAAAGAAAAAAAACACTAGGCAGGTTTTTAAAGTAATTTATTAGGCAGCTTCGGGAGTCTTCTTCCGACTTTGGGGGTCTTGCTTGAAGCATTTTCCCCATTAACACTATGGGGCACTGGGCAACTTATCTAATGTCTAGATCTATTTATTAAACAACTTGGTGTCCAGTTTTGAGCTCATTTAGCTGTTTCATTTAGTAACACTTAGTTGTTTTACAGGCATCAGTTTCAATAGTAGCACTGATTATTGCATATATGCTCCATATTATACACATTTAATGTTTGACATTTTACATGCATATAGATTTATGTGCTCATCTACTTATACATATACACATTTTCCAATTGCACATGTGATTTTTTTTCTTTTAACATCTATAGGTATTTGATACCCCTGGGTTTTCCACTAATTTATCAGGTAATTTCTATTCATTTTATAGGACCTGGGTGTTTTTTCTCCCACCACTGGGCCAGGCAGTGATGCTTAGGGGGTCCACACCAAGAGTGTTTGGTTTCTTCTCCTTCTCCCCCCGTCCCTTCCACAACTCCCAGGTAGAAAATAGTGGACCTTTGGGCTGCTTAATCCGGCCTCCCATACAGTACACATTTGGAAGATCTCTAAATTAAAAAATGTGCGTGTCATACCACTATACTTAGGTGGGGGACATTTTCTATAACCTTTCAACAATTGTAAGTGGAAAATGTGAGATCTGATGTGTTTTTTTTTTTTACTTATGTGTTCTTTATCTCCAGATATTTTTCTGTGCTTCTCCTGAGGAAGTGAAGATGTTATCTTGTGAAACGCGTCAAGAATGTCAGCACAGATTTTACAGGCAGATGGTGGATATATCCAGTGCAGACCCTCTAGGTTCAATTCAAAAGTTTTCCAATTTGAATTTTTAATGGTTTCTAATATGTATTTTTACTACTGGTATATACTGTGTGTATGACAGCTTGTTTTAAATATATGTAAAACATTATTGGAATAATACATTTTCTAATATTTTATACTTGTTTGAGGTGTGACTCTAAAAAGTCCTGTGGGCTATAGATTGTTGTTGTGTGAAAAGTTTAGCATTACCTTTCAGCTAGGGAGTGGGCCGGAGGCTTTAGGACTTTGTAAAAAGTCATGGTCCAGGACCTCTGAAGAAAAACAGGAGTTGATTTACTAAAACGGTACAGTGCAAATTCTGGTTCAGCTGTGCATAGTAGACAATCAGCTTCTAATATCAGCTTGTTCAATCAAGCTTTGACATAAAACCCTGGAAGCTGATTGGTTTCTATGCAGAGCTGCACCGGATTTTGCAAGCTCCAGTTTTAGTAAATCAACTGTGACCCCCATACAAAAAAATTAGGGGGCAGCTTAAGTCTCTGGTCATCCTTATAGGCTGACAACTGCTTGGAGTGCCGGCAGGCAAAGAGCTCATTTTGGGGCTCCCCGTACTAAGCCCCATGAGTGGAGCGAAACATGTCAGGGGTGTGGCCTGGACAGAGTTTAAGCTGAGGCTTCTTCCACTCTTTACATGAGTGTAAAGCTTGTATAACAGTGTAAATTTGATGTCCCCTCAAAATAACTCAACACACAGTCATTAATGTCTAAACCGCTGGCAACAAAAGTAAGTACACCCCTAACTGAAAATGTCCAAATTAGGCCCAAAGTGTCAAAATTTTGTGTGGCCACCATTATTTTCCAGCACTGCCTTAACCCTCTTGGGCATGGAGTTTACCAGAGCTTCACTGGTTGCCATTGGAGTCCTCTTCCCCTCATCCATGATGACATCACGGAGCTGGTGGATGTTAGAGACCTTGCGCTCCTCCACCTTCCATTTGAGGATGCCCCACAGATGCTCAATAGGGTTTAGGTCTGGAGACATGCTTGGCCAGTCCATCACCTTTACCCTCAGCTTCTTTAGGAAGGCAGCGGTTGTCTTGGAGGTGTGTTTGGGGTCGTTATCATGTTGCAATACTCAGAAGGGAGGGGATCATGCTCTGCTTTAGTATGTCACAGTACATGTTGGCATTCATGGTCCCCTCAATGATCTGTAGCTCCCCAGTGCCGGCAGCAGTCATGCAGCCCCAGACCATGACACTCCCACCACCATGCTTGACTGTAGGCAACACACACTTGTCTGTCCTCCTCACCTAGTTGCCGCCACAAACACTTGTCACCATCTGACACCAAATAAGTTTATCTTGGTCTCATTAGACCACATGACATGGTTCCAGTAATCCATGTCCTTAGTCTGCTTGTCTTCAGTAAACTGTTTGCAGGTTTACTTGTGCATCATCTTTAGAAGAGACTTCTATTTGGGATAACAGCCATGCAGACCAATCTTATGCAGTGTGCAGCATATGGTCTGAGCACTGACAGGCTGACCTCCCACCCCTTCAACCTCTGCAGCAATGCTGGCAGCACTCATACGTCTATTTCCCCAAAACAACCTCTGGATATGACACTGAGCTTGTGCACTCATCTTCTTTGGTCGGCCATGGCGAGTTCTGAGTGGATCCTGTCCTTTTAACCACTTAAGGACCTCCGCACGCACATATACGGCCACAGAATGGCACGGATGGGCACAAGGGCGTCAATTTACGTCCTCGCCCAGTAGCGGGTCGGGGGTCCGATCGGGACCCCCTCCGCGGCGTGCGGAGGTGCCCGTGTCTCCGGGAGCGATCCGGGACGAGCGGGCGGATGTCAGTGTTTACCCGCCCCCCCGCGATCGCTCCCAGCCAATGCGCGCGCTCCCCCTTTGTGTCACTTCCTCCTCCTGTGTAAACACAGGAAGGGGAAGTGATGTAATCTCCCATCGCAGCGGTATTTCCAACCGCTGCGATGGGAAAAACACCTCACAGTAAGTCCTGCACCAACACTACACTGACATACACACACATAGGCATACTTAACCCCTTGCGATCTGTCCCCCCACCCCCCCCTGTCACAGTGTCACTGAATGTAGTGATCTAATCACTGCATTTAGTGTCAGTGTGACAGGCAGTGTAAAATCAGTTAGTGTTAGGTTCAGGATAGCCCCCCCACCCCCCCTAATAAAGTTTTAACCCCCTGATCACCGCCCTAGTTAACCCTTTCACTCCCTATTGCCAGCGTCACTAAGCGATCATTTCTTTCTCGTACATCACGGGACACAGAGCGGCATATTCATTACTATGTGGGTTATATGGAGTACCTTCAGGTGTGGACACTGGCAATCTCAAACAGGAAGTCCCCTCCCTATATAACCCCCTCCCCTAGAGGGAGTCCCTCAGTTTTTTCGCCAGTGTCTTAGGTGTTGGTCACGGAATAGCTTTGCTCCACATCCTTGGGATTAAGGGCGGGCTAACCGGATCTGTCCAAGGAGCCTCAGTGCCAAAGTGGACAGTACCCGGGCCCCAAGCCGTGGGGTTTTGCCTATAATGCTCCTCTTTGGAGGGCTGGACCCTGGGCCCAGGACTTGGAGTTTGTAAAAACCATAAGTTCCTGTTTGCCAGGGTGCTATATAGGTCCAGGACAGTGGGGGTTTAAATCTGCCGCCTGTTTCTGCGTTCCTGGATCTCCAGCAGCGCGGCTCCTCCATGTTCCTCCTGTTTCCGGCATACGCGCGCGCGCGTGCGCGCGCACGTCTTATAGACGTTTTTCGCGCCGTTCAGACAGGAGGGCGGGGGGGGGGGCGTGCCTGCGGCGTCATACAGGGGCGCGCCTTTGGGCTGTTATAGACAGCAGGCATTGTCAGTGCTCAGTCTGAGGCTGATTTTCAGAAGGAGAGGACGCAGAGCGGCAGAACAGTGACTCCCGGTGGCGGAAGAGGGGTAGTACATGCTGGACTTTGTTCCAATGCCTTTTTTGTTAAGCCAGGAAATTCCCCTTTTTGCAGCAGGTTGGAGGCTGGCAAACTTAGTTTGGGGTCACTGTATGTGGTAAAAAGAAAATATATAATATATATTTAAAAAAAAAAAAAAAAAAAAACATACGGGATCCCATCAGTTTTTGGGCATTAGTGATCTATTGTTCCCTAAACTCTGGTTTTGTACTCCTGCCCACTACAGTCTGTTGTGTGGGCGGAGTCCCTCGATTTTGTATTATGGCTTCCAAAGGTTCGGGGTCAAAGGGTACAAAAAAGACCAAAAAACAAAAGGGTTCCCTTTCTGATTCTGATGATATGCCGATACTTTCCCCGCAACTTATTAACATAAAAAGCGCCTTGGATGAGCCATTAGGGGGATCTGGTGCGGAGGCTGGCCCAGATCAGCCCAGCCCTGTGTTTATCACAGAGGAGATGCTAGCCGTATCCCTAGGGGGGCTAGAAGAGAGAATAGCAGCATTGATCGCTAGAGCTATTCCTGGTAAGAAACGGGTTAGATCCCCATCACCAAGAGGTGTATCCTCAGATGCTGAGATTCTCTCTCTGGAGGAATTGGAATCACAGGAGGATCAACTAGACCTGAACCAAGAGGGTTCAGGGATTGAGGGGTCTGCCTCGGAGGAACCATTTTCAGACTCCCAGACAGAAAGACTGTGGGTACAGTCTTTGACGGACATGGTCCGCTCGGCATTTAGTTTACCATTGCCAGAGCCTCAGGTTCCTCCGGTATCCTCTCTGGGCTCTTTGAAAGCTCCGTTAAGCAACGCAGTTTTTCCAGTCCATCCTCTTTTGGAGGAATTGATCTTTCGGGATTGGGTACGGCCGGACAGGATTTTTCTGCCACCGAAAAGATTTGCGGTCATTTACCCCATGGAGGAAAAAATTCTCCAAGAGGTGGAGGCTCCCAGTAGTGGATGCAGCCATCTCATGTGTGAATAAATCACTAACTTGCCCGGTGGAAAACATACATATGTTTAAAGATCCGGTTGATAAAAGGTTAGAGACACTTTTAAAAGCATCCTTTGCTACGGCAGGAGCAGTGGTGCAGCCAGCGGTGGCTGCGATTGGTGTTTGTCAGGCGTTAAAAGACCAGACAAAGGGAATGTTAAAGGACATGCCTACCCAACAAGCAGAAGAGTTTTCTGACATTCCCAGAGCTCTGTGTTTTGCTGTAGATGCTATAAAAGATTCCATCCAGCAGGCCTCTCGTTTATCACTATTTTTGGTGCACATGAGAAGGCTCTTATGGTTGAAGAACTGGGCGGCGGAGCCCCCATGCAAAAAGCTTCTGGCAGGGTTTCCCTTCCATGGAGGACGACTCTTCGGAGAGGATCTGGATAAATATATTCAGACTATTTCAAATGGCAAGAGTACCCTTTTACCGGTCAAAAAGACATTCCGGGCTCCTACATTTAAAAGGCAGCTCTTTCCTGTCTCGGGGCCCTCAAATTCCAGGCAGTATCGACGGCCGCCTGCACGATCCAACGTTAACAGTAGATCGCAGGGACAGGCCCCTGGGGGTAAGAGGCCGTGGTATCGCAAGCCGTCAAAGACAGCCCCTAAGTCGGCCTTATGAAGGGGCGCCCCCACTCTCGCGGGTGGGGGGGAAGGCTTCGTTTCTTCTCAGAAGTTTGGGAAGCCAAGATCCCCGACAAATGGGTCCGGGCATCTGTAACCACAGGTTACAGACTGGAGTTTCTAAGGTATCCTCCGCCTCATTTTCAAGAATCAAGGCTTCCAAGAGATCCAGCAAGGAAGGCCTCAATGCTGGCAGCTTTGGATCACCTGCTTTGCCAGGACGTAATTATAGAAGTGCCAGCCCAAGAGCAAGGGCTAGGTTTCTATTCCAATCTCTTTGTCATACCAAAGCCCAACGGCGATGTCAGGCCAATCTTGGATCTAAAGAGGTTAAACGGTTACCTAAGGGTTCGTTCCTTCCGGATGGAATCCATCCGGTCAGCAGCCGCCGCGCTTCAGAAGGACGATTTTCTGGCCTCCATAGACATAAAGGATGCTTACCTTCATGTACCAATCTTTCAGTTGCATCAAAGATTTTTACGCTTCGCGGTGGGGCAGCGACACTTCCAATTCAGGGCGCTCCCCTTCGGGCTGGCCACGGCCCCCCGGGTATTCACGAAGATCCTAGCCCCAGTTCTGGCCAATTTAAGGATCCAGGGGGTCACAGTCCTAGCATACTTGGACGACCTTTTAATCATAGATCACTCACGGTCGGGTCTGCAAAAGGCAGTAAACCTCACGGTTCGGTACCTCGAAGAATTCGGCTGGGTCCTAAACCGGGGAAAGTCAGCGTTCCAGCCTACAAAGCAGTTGGAATACCTCGGCATGAGGTTAGACACAGAACGGCCAAGGGTGTTCCTGCCCCTGGTAAAGATCGAAGCTATCAAGGGGTTGGTTCAGTTGGTTCTAAACAAGAAAAGACCAACTATTCGCCTGTGTATGCGAGTACTAGGCAAGCTAGTGGCCACGTTCGAGGCAGTACCATACGCTCAGATCCACACTCGCGTCCTACAGGCAGCCATTCTAGCAGCCTGGGGCAAGAGGGCACATGCCTTAGAGTCCCCTTTGACGCTATCATCAAGGGTCCGACAAAGCCTGGCCTGGTGGTTGAACCCTCAGAACCTTCTAAAGGGAAAATCCTTCAGCCCTGTTGTCTGGAAGGTAGTTACCACAGACGCCAGCCTGGCAGGCTGGGGGGCGGTCTTCAAGGGGTTCTCTCGCCAGGGAACTTGGGTGAGAGCAGAAAGGCAGCTCCCCATCAATATCTTGGAGATCAGAGCTGCTCGCCTAGCCCTTCTGGCATGGACCTCAAGATTAAAGGGGTTCCCGGTGAGAATCCAGTCAGACAATGCCACGGCGGTGGCATACATAAACCACCAAGGGGGAACCAGGAGTCAGGCCGCTCAGAGGGAGGTGAGCTTGATTTTTCAGTGGGCAGAGGTTCATGTACCCTGCATTTCGGCGATATTCATTCCCGGAGTGGACAACCTGCAGGCAGACTTCTTAAGTCGCCAGAGTCTGTTGCCAGGGGAGTGGTCTCTGCATCCCCAGGTCTTTCAGACAATCTGCCAGAGGTGGGGAATGCCGGACGTAGATATAATGGCATCCAGGTTCAACAAGAAACTAGACAGGTTCGTGTCTCGAGCGAGGGATCCGATGGCCTGCGGAACCGATGCGTTGGTTTGCCCTTGGCATCAATTCAAACTTCTATATGCATTCCCTCCACTACAGTTACTCCCTCGCCTGTTGCGCAAGATCAGAGTGGAGCACAAGCCAGTCATTCTAGTAGCTCCGGCTTGGCCCCGGAGGACTTTGTACTCACTAGTCCTGAAGATGGCAGTGGGAGACCCTTGGACTCTTCCTCTACAACCAGACCTACTCTCACAAGGCCCGATCCTCCACCCTACATTACAGCGTCTAAATTTGACGGCCTGGAGGCTGAATCCCTGATTCTCAGGGGTAGAGGTCTGTCTAGGCAGGTAATCCCTACCCTGATTAGGGCTAGAAAGCCGGTCTCCAGGGTGATTTATTACAGGGTGTGGAGGAACTACGTAGGCTGGTGTGAATCCAAAAGATGGAATTCCCGCAAATATACTATTGATAGGGTGTTAAGTTTTCTCCAGCTAGGAGTGGATAAAGGCCTGGCACTAAGCACAATCAAGGGACAGATCTCAGCTCTGTCATTGTGGTTTCAGAGGCCGCTGGCCACCCACTCGCTGGTAAAGACCTTCTTACAGGGGGTCTTGCGTATTAATCCTCCTGTCAAGTCACCAATTTGTCCATGGGACTTAAATCTTGTCCTGTCCACTTTACAGAAACAACCCTTTGAGCCGTTGGCTGAGATTCCTTTAGTCTTACTGACAAGAAAGTTGGTTTTCTTGGTCGCCATAGTTTCGGCCAGGAGAGTGTCAGAATTAGCAGCCTTATCGTGTAAGGAACCATATCTCGTTCTGCATAAGGACAGGGCAGTTCTCCGGCCCCATCCTTCCTTTCTACCAAAGGTTATATCCAAATTTCACTTAAACCAGGATTTGGTACTTCCATCCTTCTTTCCAAAACCTACATCTAGAAAGGAGGGGTTGCTGCATACCTTGGATATTGTCCGGGCCATGAAGGCCTATCTTAAAGCTACAGAAAAGATCCAGAAGACAGATGTATTATTCGTTCTACCAGATGGCCCCAAGAAGGGGCAGGCAGCTGCAAAATCCACCATCTCGAGATGGATTAGACAATTAATCATTCAAGCCTATGGTTTGAAGAGGTTGCCTCCTCCGTTGTCGGTAAAGGCCCATTCTACCAGGGCCATGGGCGCCTCTTGGGCAGCACACCATCAGATCTCTATGGCTCAGATATGCAAGGCGGCAACGTGGTCATCAGTCCACACGTTTACAAGGTTTTATCAACTAGACGTGAGAAGGAATGCGGATTCTGCCTTTGGACAGGCAGTACTACAGGCTGCAGTTTGAAATCCTCGGGATCAGAAGCACCCTTGGTTATAAAAAAAAAAAAAAAAAAAAAGTTTTTTCTTGACTAAGTTGGAATTATTATTATTATTTGAGTTTACCTCTAAATTGAATCCTTCTTTGGAAGATGTCTCCCTCCCCTCATTAAAGCATTGCTTTCGGACATCCCACATAGTAATGAATATGCCGCTCTGTGTCCCGTGATGTACGAGAAAGAAAAAGGGATTTTTAAATACAGCTTACCTGTAAAATCCTTTTCTTGGAGTACATCACGGGACACAGAGCTCCCACCCCTCTTTTGGGGAACATTTTTGGGAGGCATACTGCTTGCTACAAAACTGAGGGACTCCCTCTAGGGGAGGGGGTTATATAGGGAGGGGACTTCCTGTTTGAGATTGCCAGTGTCCACACCTGAAGGTACTCCATATAACCCACATAGTAATGAATATGCCGCTCTGTGTCCCGTGATGTACTCCAAGAAAAGGATTTTACAGGTAAGCTGTATTTAAAAATCCCTTTTTTTCTGATCGCTGTATTAGTGTTGCTGTTCCCGCTAGGTAGCTATTTTTTTTTATTGCGATTTTTTTTTTTTACTAAAGACATGTGGCTAAATAAATTTTGGCCTAAATGTTTGACTAAAATTTAGTTTATTTGATTTTTTTTTAACAAAAAGTAAAAAATTGTGTTTTTTTTTCAAGAATGTCGCTCTATTTCTGTATATAGCGCAAAAAATAAAAATCGCAGAGGTGATGAAATACCACCAAAAGAAAGCTCTATTTGTGGGAAGAAAAGGACGCAAATTTTGTTTGGGAGCCACGTCGCACGACCGCGCAATTGTCTGTTAAAGCGACGCAGTGCCGAATCACAAAAACACCTTGGGTCATTTACCAGCGTATTGGTCCGGGTCTTAAGTGGTTAAACTGCTGTATGGTCTTGGCCATCGTGCTGCAGCTCAGTTTCAGGGTCTTGGCAATCTTCTTTTAGCCTAGGCCATCTTTATGTAGAGCAACAATTCCTTTTTTCAGATCCTCAGAGAGTTCTTTGCCATGAGGTGCCATGTTGAACTTCCAGTGACCAGTATGAGAGAATGAGAACGATAACACCAAATTTAACATACCTGCTCCCCATTCACACCTGACCTTGTAACACTAACGAGTCACATGACACCAGGGAGGGAAAATGGCTAATTTGGCAACATTTTGACATTTTCACTTAGACGTTAGTGTGTTGAGTTATTTTAAGGGAACAGCTAATTTACACTGTTATACAAGCTGTACACTCACTACGTTACATTGTAGCAAAGTGTCATTTCTTCAGTGTTGTCACGTGAAAAGATATAATAAAATATTTACAAAAATGTGAGGGGTGTACTCACTTATGTGATATACTATATATATATATATATATATATATTTGATTCATGTTTTTCTCCAGTCTCCAATGCAATACGTCTATGGCCGCGTACACACGATCGAATCTATCTGCTGGAAACGGTCCGACAGACCGTTTCAGCAGACAAATTCGATCGTGTGTATGGGCGGACAGACGGGTTTTTCCAGCAGACAGATTTTAAAGCATGCTTTAAAATCTGTCTGCTGGGAACCCGTCCGTCCGACATGTCTGCTGGTTAGTACGCTAACCAGCAGACATATCTGCCCGCACATGCGTTGAATGGATTCGATGCATGCGCGGAAGTGTTTTACTTCCTGGTGCGGTGACGTGGCGGCGTCAACGTCACCGCCACGTCACCGCGCTGTCTGCCGGCGGGGATTTTGGTTTGATCGTGTGTACACGATCAAACCAATTTCTCCCAGCAGACAAATCCGATCAAATCGGTCTGACAGACCGTTTTGATCGGATTTATTTGGTCGTGTGTACGCGGCCTAAGAGTCACACAACGAGAGGCCAAAAAAATACATCTTTACTCCTCTTTCTTTATACAGTATGTTTGGCTTATATACTACTATTGCATAATATTTCCAGCCTGATGTTTGAATATTTTATTCCATTTCATTGAAGTGAAATATAAATGTGAAAGTCAGCTGCTGCTTAATATGACCAAGAGCCAAGGAAACACATCTGCATCCAATGACCCATTAATACTGCCAGTGATCACCATATGTATAATCCCCAATCATCTCCCATAATTTATTGTCTTCCACCATACTTCATTTTCTCTCATATATTTGCTATTTTGAGGAATTTTGATAATTGGTAACAGGGGACGGCTAACAGATTTTTGGCCCAGGGGTCAAGGAGAAGTAAATGTCCCATGAACCTACAACCTATCCATTTAGGTATGTACAAACATCTCTGTCACATATGGTACATGCACAGCCTGGAAACAATAGCATAAAATAAAGGCAAAATCAAGAATCATTCAAAAGAAACTGAACCGTTTTCGACTCTGAATAACACCAATAACAATGGAATTAAAAGCATTGTACACTTTCAAATGTTTTTGTTAAGTTAATTAGATATTAGTGCAGTAATATTCCCTGTGATGTTTGTTTGCCATTGTGATAGGCATTGTGATGCAGTTACCGTATTTATCGGGGTATAGCGCGCTCCCGCGTATAGCGCGCACCCCTAAAGTGGCCCCCATTCCTGTGAAAAAAAGTTTTTTATACTTACAGTTTTGGTGTCTTGCGCGGCGTCCATCGGCGGCTTCGGGTGTCCTCTTCGTCGGGTCCGGCGTCCTTCTGCGGCGTCCTCCCCGCTCGATCCTCGCTTTCCCGCGCCGATTTCGAATACTGCGCCGGCATATACCGAGCGCAGCACACTCGGGTATAGTCGGGCAGACTCGGCTCCTTTCGCGCTCACGTCCTGTATGTCGGCGCAGTATTCGAAATCGGCGCGGGAAAGCGAGTATCGGTGTATACCGCGCACCCACGATTTTGCCCTAATTTTCAGGGCAAAAAAGTGCGCGGTATAGGCCGATAAATACGGTATATTCCCTGTGATGTTTGTTTGCCATTGTGATTTGCCAAAGGGATTTAGGGTTAAACAACTTCCAAGGAGTGACTTTATATTTTCAGAGAATCCAATGGCAACTTAACCGGTTAAGACCCGGACCATTATGCAGGTTAAAGACCTTGCCCCTTTTTGCGATTCGGCACTGCGTCGCTTTAACTGACAATTGCGTGGCCGTGCGACGTGGCTCCCAAACAAAATTGGCGTCCTTTTTCCCCACAAATAGAGCTTTCTTTTGGTGGTATTTGATCACCTCTGCGTTTTTAATTTTTTGCGCTATAAACAAAAATAGAGCGACAATTAGTCCGATACGATAATAAATATCCCCAAAAAATATATATTTTTTTTTCCCCCTCAGTTTAGGCCGATACGTATTCTTCTACCTATTTTTGGTAAAATAATCACAATAGGCGTATATTGATTGGTTTCTGCAAATTTTATAGCGTTTACAAAATAGGGGATCGTTTTATGGCATTTTTATTAATATTTTTTTTTAACTACTAATGGCGGCAATCAGCGTTTTTTTTTTGTGACTGCGACATTATGGCGAACACATCGGACACTTTTGACACATTTTTGGGACCATTGTCATTTTCACAGCGAAAAGTGCTAAAAAATGCACTGATTACTGTGTAAATGACAATGGCAGTGAAGGGGTTAACCACTTGGGGGCGCTGTAAGGGTTAAGTGTGACCTAATGTGTGTTTCTTACTGTAGGGGGGCGGGGCTGGACATGTGACATCACTGATCGTTGTTTCCTATATCAGGGAACAGACGATCACTGACATTGCCACAGAGAAGAACGGGAAATGTTTGTTTACACACACCTCTCCCTGTTCTTCAGCTCCTGTGACCCGATTGCGGGACACTGCCGGCGATCGGGTCCATGGGTCCCGCGGGTGCGTCACCGAGCTTCAGACTGGGTCACGAGCGTGCTGGCGCGCTCGCTCACCCACGGCTGGGCTCTTAAAGAGGACATATATATACGTCCATGTGCCCAGCCGTGCCATTCTGTTGACGTATATCGTCGTGTGGTGGTCCTTAAAAGGGAGTTCCAGGCATTTTTAATGTTTATTAAAAGTCAGCAGCTACAAAAAGTGTAGCTGCTGGCTTTTAATAAACAGACACTCCATGGTCCAGCGACGCCTATGAAGTTTGTTACTGGTGGGTTCGGCAAATTTTACATCTCTTATCTTGTTCTAGAGACATTAACGTCTGCCTTTCCTTGATGAGGTATCATCATGACACTCATTAGATCTAAAACCAGACGGACCCCTTTCTCTGGAGGATCTGCCGAAACAGACCCACCCAGGTACTTGATGGGGCTTTCCCGAAGGAAAACCCCATTAAAGAGGGCGAACCAAGTCAAAAGGCCATGTCCACCCACTCCCAAGACTTTCATGGCACGCCCGAGGACCTTCACCCTACCAGTCACACAGTGCAACAAACCATGTACCAACATAAAAATACAAAAAGTGACAAACATAAGGGCTTAAATAAAAGAAAGTCATGGGAGAAAGAAGTGAAGAGGAGAGGAGACTGAAAAAGTGGTCATTGTGTGAAACAATGACCAAGCCCTCCGGCCAGGAATCAAAATTTATTCCGGTCCCAACGAAAAGGTCCAGCCCAGGAGGCAGGTGGGAAAAAAGTGTGATATGGTGCAGTGACTGTAGTGCCATAAATCAGAGTGACCCTAAATAAGGAAACGCATATGTAAGTCTCACACGCATATGTAAATGATGATGCACACATGTGAGGTATCATCGTGATCGTAGAGTGAGAGCAATAATTCTAGCACTAGACCTCCTCTGTAACTCTAAACAGGTAACCTGTTAACATTTTTAACCACTTAGGGACCGCCTAATGCCGATATACGTCGGCAGAATGGCATGGCTGGGCACGGTCACGTATGGGTTCGTCATCTTTAGGTGCCCAGCCATGGGTCGCATGCGCCCTCCGACGACCCGGTCCAAAGCTCCATAACTGCGCCCCCGGGACCCACGGACCCGATCGCCGCCGGTGTCCCGCGATCGTTTACAGGAGCTGAAGAACGGGGGAAGGTGAGTGTAAACACACCTTTCCCGTTCTTCACTGTGGCAATGTCAGTGATCGTCTGTTTCCTGATATAGGGAAAGACGATCACTGACATCATACGTAAACGCTATAAATTTTGCGCAAACCAATCGATAAACGATTATTGCGATTTTACGTCCGGCGTAAAGTTATTCCCCATATAGGTGGCGCATCCTATTCAAAGGTATGGACCAGGGAACAGCCGTCGTATGTTATGTCGTTTACGTAGTACTACATGAATAGGGCTGTGCGTAGGTTACGTTCACGTCGTAGGCAGTGTATTGACGTATCTTAGGCAGCTATTTCGACGTGACTGTGAGCATGCGCACATGGATGCGTCCAAGAGACGACGCATGCGCAGTTCGTTTTTTGAAGCTCAGCCCATCATTTGCATGGGGTCACGCTTAATTTTAATATAGCACGCCCACTTCCACCTACTTTGACTTACATCGGCTTATGCCGACAACTATGCGCTACGCCGGCGCAACGTTAAACGCATTTTCTTGGGGAATACCAAGCTTGCCTCTCAACGTTGCGGTGGCGTAGCGTAAACGAGATATGCTAGGCCAGAATAAAGATGCACCTAGGTACGTGAATCCGGGCCATAATGTTTGGGGGAAATATTCAAGCAAAAAAATGATGATTTGTACATGTAGGAGCGAAGTGGCCTGGGTAGCAAGTAGTTACATTTGAAGATTTCCGAAGGTTAGGCTGGAGAAATGGCATTTTATTAGACTTGGAGAAGGGTGTTTACTTGTGTTAATATGCGCGGTGATGTGTGCTGAATATTATTCTTATATATCGTTTATATATTTAACCCACTCGCCTACAGTATGAAATCCCCTCTGCGCCCGATTATTAGCATATATTCTGCTATTATATATAAATATTTATATAGCTTAGCTAAGAAAACTCACATTGCTCATCGCCCTCGGGGTTCAGTCTGCTCCGTCTGTGTCATACAATGATTCCCGACAAGTCTCTGGCCCCTGATATGTTGAATTTGTGTTATTTTATTTGCTTAAAAGGAACTGTCATTTGTATTTGTCCTCGGTCACCCAGATGTAATATCAGATTACCGGCGGGGAAACATTCTGCTGTTATTTGCCAATTCCGGGGGGGGGGGGCATATTAGATGCAAACAATGAGAAAATGCTTCAACTTATGGGGACGCAAGGTGACGAAGGAAACCTGAGAACAATGGAACATAAATAAGAACAAATGAAGAAATAGAAAATATATGGATCTCGATCAGCCGTTCTCAACTAGCGTTCCGTGGATCCCTAGGGTTCCTCCAGGGGTGGACAGAGGTTCCTTGAGCTGTGGCTACTTGACCTCCCATCTGGTTATAGGCAGGTGCAGTCTGTAGTCCACACTAGGGTTGTCCCGATACCAATACCAGTATCGGTATCGGGACCGATACCGAGTATTTGCGGGAGTACTTGTACTCCCGCAAATACCCCCGATACCTAAATAGAATACTTCCCCCGCCGCCGCATCGAAAGCCGCCGCATCGCGCCTCTGCATCGAAAGCCGCCGCCGTATGGGTTAAACGGCGTGCGGGAACATCACAGCTTTCATTTGAATAGCTGTAGTGTTCCCGCTGCGTATAGATACTCCCCCTTGCTCGGGATTGGATGGGTGATCGTGATCTGTCCAATCCCGAGCAAGGGGGAGTGTCTATACGTGCGGGCAAAACAGCTATTCAAATGAATGCTGTGATGTTCTCCGTGCGGCGGCGGTGGCTTTCGGCGGCTCTAGGTATGGAGGGACATGGCTGGAGGGACATGGCTGCATATGTGGGGGACATGGCTGGGGGGACATGGCTGCATATGCCGGGGACATGGCTGGGGGGAAATGGCTGCATATGTGGGGGACATGGCTGGAGGGACATGGCTGCATATGTGGGGGACATGGCTGGAGGGATATGGCTGCATATGTGGGGGACATGGCTGGAGGGACATGGCTGCATATGTGGGGGACATGGCTGCATATGTGGGGGACATGGCTGCATTTGGGGACACATTTAAAAAAAGTATCGGTATTCGGTATCAGCGACTACTTGAAAAAATGTATCGGTACTTGTACTCGGTCCTAAAAAAGTGGTATCAGGACAACCCTAGTCCACACTGTAGGTGGCGCTTGATCCCAAGCAGCAATGCAGCAGAAGAAGGAAGTCCTTTGGAACTTAGTTCCTTTGATTTCCTGTGGGTACCTAGGAGCAGCTGTCTGATTGGACGTTGGCCCCCTAGGGGCCCCCACAGCCATCTTGGGTGAGGGCAGAGCTTATTTAACCACTTGCTGACCTCTTTTTTTTTTTTTGGGACGTTTTAAATCAGAATTTTTTGCTAGAAAATTTATTGGAATCCCCAAACATTATACTTTTTTTAGCAGAGACCCTAAAGAAACA
The DNA here is from genome assembly GCA_029574335.1 of Rana kukunoris. NCBI lineage: Eukaryota > Metazoa > Chordata > Amphibia > Anura > Ranidae > Rana > Rana kukunoris. Next base: position 542,184,662 of record CM056052.1, on the reverse strand, counting down.
GTAAAAAAAAGCGCTAGAGAGCGTGTCATAGGCCTCGTACACACGATTGGAATTTCCAATGGAAAAAGTCTTACAGTTTTTCCATTGGAAATTCCGACCGTGTGTATGCCCCATTGGAAAAATTCCATGGGAAATTCACATGAATTCCATCAGAGATTACATAGAGAACATGTTCTCTTTTCCTCCGATGGAATTTTGTCGGAATTCTGATGTGAATTTGGTCAGACAAAGGTCCGATCGTGTGTACAGGGCAATTGAGAGTGTCATAGATTTGTGGAGTATTCCCCCTGAGGAAGACACGTGACCTTGTGTCGACACGTGTTAGGCAAAAACAGTAATGGCACCCGGACCCTTCGTGGAGCTAGCTGCCCACAGTGTGTATTGACGTGTGCTTGTGTGAACAAATTTAACCCATACAAAAGAGTCAATGACATGTATAGCCTGGTGCACTGGAAGCACCAGGAATGAGTGAGTACCTCAATTATATTTTAAATAAAGCGGTTGTTTTAAGGATTTAAGCACTATTGAGATTTTTTCGCATATGCTATCTGGATAGCATTGATTGGTGTGTGGCGACGTGATGAGGAGATATTATCAGGGATACACAAAAAATCCACCCACATAGATCATTCTCCTCACCGCCATTGATGTTGTACCTTCCAGGCTGCTCTTCATGAGCGCCTCAAGCCTTCGCTTTCTGATCGCTCTACTATAGAGTAGTCTTCCCGGGCGCAATCGCAGACAGTTTTACCCCGGATGCCTGCATACTTAGGTTTTCCCTTTTTTAATCATCAACCATGTGAGTTGCTAAATGTTGTACCTTCATTAACCACTTCAGCCCCAGGCCATTTTGCGATTCGGCACTGTCAATGACAGGGCCACTTTTTGCGATTCGGCACTTTGTCGCTATCACTGACAATTGCGCGGTCGTGCGATGTGGCTCCCAAACAAAATTGGCATCCTTTTTTCCCCACAAATAGAGCTTTTTTTTTGGTGGTATTTGATCACTTCTGCGTTTTTTATTTTTTGCACTATAAACAAAAATAGAGCGACAATTTAAAAAAAAAATGAATATTTTTTACTGTAATAAAAATCACCCAAAAATATATATAAAAAAAATGTCCTCAGTTTAGGCCGATACGCATTTTAAATTTTTTAGGTAAACAAATTGCAATAAGCGTTTATTGATTGGTTTGAGCAAAAGTTATAGCGTCTACAAAATTTGGGATAGTTTTATGGCCTTTTTATTAATATTTTTATTAATATTAATGGCGGCAATCAGCGATTTTTATTGGTACTGCGACCTTATGGCGGACACTTTTGACACATTTTTGGGACCATTGGCATTTTTATAGCGATCAGTGCTATAAAAATGCATTGATTACTGTAAAAATGACACTGGCAGGGAAGGGGTTAACACTAGATGGCGTGGAAGGGGTAATTATGTTCCCTGGGTGTGTTCAAACTGAAGGGGGGATGGGACTGACTAGGAGAAATGACAGATTGCTGTTCATACATTGTATGAACAGACGATAAGTAATTTCTCCCCCTGACAGGACCGGGAGCTGTCAGGGCTCCCGGTCCCCTAGTGGCTGAAATGCGAAATCACGCAATATACTACATATTAATATTACAAGATTTTGCGCAGCCGAGCCAACCTGCCGCCGTAAAACTGCGGCGGCTGGACGGCAAGCGGTTAAAGTGGATGTAAAGCCACTCTCATCCTTTTATATCTACTGCCATAGTGCTGACCTATAAGGATATAGATGCCTCCTCCATGTATCCTTACCTGTCACATGTCTCCCCTCTGTCTGTTATAAGAACTGAAAAACTGCAGAATCTGTGGGTGGGTCTGTTGTCTGGAGCTCTGTGGGTGGAGTCGTGATGTCAGTAGATTCCCCGCCCTCCTCTACACTCCCCTTGTCAACATGCACTAAACACAACACTAAATTCTGCTATGATCACCAACATCCTGTCAAAATACAGAAAAGTAACCACATGACTTCAGAAAAGGAGTGGGGGTGGGAATTAAATAATGCCTGTCTCCAGGCTAGTGCATGAGATATGTAAATAACCTGTCACTCACAGCAAGAGGGCGGAACGGACTAAGGATTTTCTCTGTAAGTCTGTTTTATTTCACTGAACAATAAAAGAGGATTTCTCAGAGCTGGATTAAGTCTGTGTGGCAAGACTGGGCACAGATGATAGAATATCTTATACTCTACATTGTGACAGCAAAAAAAAAATTGGGTTTACATCCACTTTAAATGTAACCATATTGCTACACTTAGGCCTTGTACACACGAGGGAATAAATCCGCTGAAAATGGTCCGACGGACCATTTCAGCCGAAAAATCCGCTCGTGTGTAGGGGCAAACGGACCGTTTTGCCCGGATTTCTCCGGCGGAAAAGTTTCAAAGCATGCTTTGAAATTTTTCCGCCGGAGAGCTGCCCGTCGGATATGTCCGCTGGTTAGTACGGCAAACCAGCGGACATATCCGCCCGCACATGCGTCGTATCCTGTGAATGGATCCGACGCATGCGCGCGGAAGTGTTTACTTCCTGGTGCGGTGACGTGGCGGCGTCAACGTCACCGCCGCGTCACGCGCTGTCCGCCGGCGGGGAATTTGATCCGATGGTGTGTACAGCCATCGGATCAAACAGTCCGGCGGACATATCCGATGGAAACGCTCCGTCGACCGTTTCCATCGGATAAATCCCATTGTGTGTACAAGGCCTTAGAGGCGCCTCTCTTCTCTTTTATACTCTGTATCTCCTGCTGGATTTTGCTTCTAATCCCCTTGTGGAAGTTTCCATTTGTGGACGGACATTTTATGGTTACACATTGCTATAATCTTTTTATATGGACTATAAACTGAAGGACCTATGAATAAATGGTTGTGGAACAAATCAACTGAGTTTCCATTATTTCTTATGGGTAAATTTGCTTTGGTATACAAGTGCTTTGAAATACAAGCATGTTTCTGGAACGAATTATGCTCACAATCCACCGTTTTACTGTATAACTAATATTTGGGAACTACGCAGAGTGACACATTTAACCACATTTTATGCCACGTACACACAACTGTTTTTCATGTCATGAAAAAAATAAAAAAATTCTACGTGATTCCTCTCAAGCCTGCCTTGCATACACACGATCGTGATAAAAAATGCTGGAGCAAAGCGTGGCAACATGTACAACGGCACTATAAAGGGGAAGTTCCATTCGGATTTGACGCAACCCTTTGAGCTGATTATGCTAATTTCCCATCTCGTAACTTGCTTCTGACAATGCACGTTTTTTTCCCCCTCGTTAAAGCCTACACACGACCGTTTTTCACGGCGAGAAAAAACGACGACGTGAACAACGACAAGAAAAAATAGAGCATGTTCTAAATATTTAATAGTCGAGAAAAATGCTCTGGAGCCTACACATGACCGTTTTTAACGACCAGTTAAAAAAAAAAAAAATTCTCGTCATGAAAAACGGTCGTGTGTACGCGGCATAAAGGCTTTTTTTTTTTTTGTAACACTTTTATTTGTTATAGCGCAGGTCAATTGAATATTGTTATAATCTTACAAAGTATTATTTTACTGAAAGATTAGTTGCCGTTGATGTTGATAAACAAATAAAAAAAATAAACATCTTTATAAAAAATAAAGAAAATAAAAAATACAAAACATCTTTATAAAAGTTATAGAAAATAAAAAATACAAAACATCTTTATAAAAAATAAATCAAATAAAAAAATAAAACGTCCAGACTCGATGGACCCCTTGTCTTTTTTCTGCCGTCCCTTTTCCATGTTTCTATACTACTTTGTAGGTTCCGGTTTTTGGCTATCTTGCGGGTTTCATTATTACTGGGACTACATAACCACATTCCACGTTAAAGCTTTACTTGGAATAAAATGAGCAAAAACAACATTCATGCTATGTAAACAGTAACAGATGGCAAATGAGGTCTTCTATCGTGAACATCCACCGAGTACCACTGCCAAATCATTGAATTTTACGGCAAGTTACAAATGGAAATATTCTCTATGTGTGCACAGGGGTTTAGAATAGAAACCAGTCTGTGTCCAACATTGTTTAAAGGGCCAGCAAACATACATGTCTGAGTTGGTTTGTGAGTTTATGTGGGGAGGGCACATCTGTTAACAAATGCATATGTTACAGCTGAACTCCAGGTATGATCTGTTGTCCTGGAGTCCAGTGAGAGTAAACAATGCCCTCTCTTTGATGTCAGTGGAAGGAATTATGCCCCATTGGTGTGTCAGTGGAAGTAATACTGTCCCACTGTTGTCAGTGAAAGTAATAGTGTCCCATCATTGTCAGTGAAAGGAATAGTGTCCCAATGTTGGTGTCAGTGAAAGGAATAGTGTCCCATCGTTGGTGTCAGTGGGAGGAATAGTGTCCCATTGTTGGTGTCAGTGGAAGTAATAATGTCCCATCATTGGTGTCAGTGGAATGAATAGTGTCTTATTATTGGTGTTAGTGGAAGTAATAGTGTCCCATTGTTATCAGTGGAAGTAATAGTGTCCCATTGTTGTAAGTGGAAGTAATAGTGTCCCATCGTTGGTCTCAGGGGGGAGGAATAGTGTCCCATAGTTGGTGTCAGTGGAAGGAATAATGTCCCATCATTGGTATCAGGGGGAGGAATAGTGTCCCATCATTGGTGTCAGTGGAAGGAATAGTGTCCCATCATTGGTGTCAGTGGAAGGAATAGTGTCCCATTGTTGGTGTCAGGGGGAGGAATAGTGTCCCATCATTGGTGTCAGTGAAAGGAATAGTGTCCCATCATTGGTGTCAGTGAAAGGAATAGTGTCCCGTCGTTGGTGTCAGTGGAAGGAATAGTGTCCTAATTATTGTCAGTGGAAGTAATAGTGTCCCATTGTTGTCAGTGGAATGAATAGTGTTCCATTGTTGCTGTCAGTGGAAGTAATAGTGTCCCTTTGTTGTCAGTGGAAAAACGAGTGCTCCATCATTGGTGTCAGTGGGAGGAATAGTGTCCCATTGTTGATGTCAGTGGAAGGAATAAGGTCCCATCATTGGTGTCAGTGGGAGGAATAGTGTCCCATCATTGGTATCAGTGGAAGGAATAGTGTCCCATTGTTGGTGTCAGGGGGAGGAATAGTGTCCCATCATTGGTGTCAGTGAAAGGAATAGTGTCCCATCATTGGTGTCAGTGGAAGGAATAGTGTCCCATTATTGTCAGTGGAAGTAATAGTGTCCCATTGTTGTCAGTGGAAGGAATAGTGTTCCATTGTTGCTGTCAGTGGAAGTAATAATGTCCCTTTGTTGTCAGTGGAAAAACTAGTGCTCCATCATTGGTGTCAGTGGGAGAAATAGTGTCCCATCGTTGGTGTCAGTGGAAGGAATGGTGTCCCATCGTTGGTGTCAGTGGAAGGAATAGTGTCCCATCGTTGGTGTCAGTGAAAGGAATAGTGTCCCATCGTTGGTGTCAGTGAAATGAATAGTGTCCCATTGTTGTCAGTGGAAGTTATAGTGTCCCATTGTCAGTGCGAGGAATAGTGCTCCATCATTGGTGTCAGTGAAAGGAATAGTGTCCCATCATTGGTGTCAGTAGAAGGAATAAGTTTGGGTTTTGCAGTTTTGAAACAGGATTTGATGTATAACTATTATTTTTTTTTACTTTAGGTAAAAACCTAACATTAGTTATTTACGGTATAACCAAAGGCAAAACGTTTTTGTTGTTCAGGTTTGAATAGAGTAGAGAGGGATTAGAACCCCTGTCTGTATCCATGTTAAAGAGATTCATCCTCTCTTGTTTGTCTTAACTATTTGAACAAAAAATCCCACATTTTAGGTTGTCACCAAAACAGGAATACATGGGAATATATGGGGACACTAGTTCTGGTGACAGCCAGAAATCCCCCACTTTTAAGGGATTTTTTCTTACATACCATTTTGGCTATGGGACAGGAAGTAAGGAGAAATCTCCCCCAATGGAGCACCAACAAACCTGACAGGGGTTGTACAGAAGTTGATCGATGTATCGACTTCTGTAAAACCAGGGTGCCCATACATGGGTTGAATTTTGATTTATATATGGCCAGCTTTAAGCCCAATACCTAACCTTAGGGGTGAAGTCCACTTAAAGCGGAGGTTCACCCTAAAACATTTTTCTAACATTACATTGTGCTCAGTTGCAACATTGACAGTGCGCGTTTTTTTTTTGCTGTACATACCGTCGTATAGCTATTCCACCCCACCGGCTTCCGGGTAGTGGCTCCCGCGGCACTGGGTGTTCCTATGCAGCAGGTAAGTGATTGATGTGATGACAAAAACTACCCCCCGTCACATAAGGAGCGTCACGAGTTGCCGAAAGAAGCCAAACTGCGAGTCGGCTCTATACGGTGCCTGCGCATCGACGATCGGCTTCTTTCGGCAACTCGTGACGCTCCTTATGCGACGGGGGGTAGTTTTTGTCATCACATCAATCACTTACCTGCTGCATAGGAACGCCCAGTGCCGCGGGAGCCACTACCCGGAATCCAGTGGGTGGAATAGCAATACAACGGTATGTACAGCAAAAACAAAAAAAAACGCATACTGTCAATGTTGCAAGTGACCACAATGTAATATTAGAAAAATGTTTTAGGGTGAACCTCCGCTTTAAAGATGATAATGGTTTCCTACCAGAACCTACGGCAGGGAGATATTTCTGATAGAATATGTAGAACATATAAGAATCTATGAGCTGATTCAAGACACCAGGCTCTAAAATAATATCCCATTTGGATGGACTGACCCTTTATCCTTCTAACCCAATCCTAGCACTCAAAAAACACCAACGTGAGCATTCTATACTCACGGTTTGTTTCCTGTATCTGCCATTACATACCTATTACCGTCATTGTGGACTACCTTTGCTTTGCTTGTAAACCCCAAATTTTAAGCCAAATATCTAACCTTAGGGGGTCAGTCCACTGAAAGATGAGGATGATGATGGATAATGAGGGATGAGGATGAAAGGATGATGATGATTGGCCATATCCTCCTCTCCTCTTCTGCTGTGTCCTCTGGGCAGCGGTGGGTCCGGCTCCAGCATTAGACATGTGCAGACTGGAATATTTTGTTTTGTTTTTTCGTTTGGAAAATAAATTGAGTTACTCCCGAAAATCGTTTTGATTTATTTCGTTTTTCGTTGGGGAATAGCTTTCGTCCGAAAATCCAATAATACTTGGTTTCTGTCGAATGGTCAAAAGAATATTCGACGGAACGTCAAATCTTTACGTTGAATCGTACATTTCCGTTCGAATATTCCGCCTACAAGAATTCTAATGTTGTATGACTAGTAATAATGTCGAATCTATTTTCTCATGAATCGAAATCTATTCTCTATAATGTCGAATCTATTATCTCTATAATGTCAAATCTTTTCCCTATAATGTCGAATCTTTTCCCTATAATGTCGAATCTTTTCTCTATAATGTCGAATCTCTCTATATCGAATTTTTACCGCAACGGAAACAATTTTTTTTTTTTTTTAATGTCGGATCTTTCGGTTTTCGTTTTTTTGCGCTTTCGATATCGTTTGTTAAAACGATAACGAAAAACCCTGATTTCCGGACGAAAATGCATTCTAACGAAAATGAATGCACATGTCTATCCAGCATGTCTCCTCTTCCACAGCGCTAGGTATCCGATAGGATAACAATGGTTGGATAGAGCAGTCACATCTTTAAGAACAAACTGACGTACAACTTATATACTTTACTTACCCTTATTGGGTCTGTTACATTGTTCTTTTACACATGTAATATTTATGGTCGTGGCCCTTCGACCAAGAGTGATGTGGATCACATAAACACGCGACAAGACTTGCAACATAAATAGACCTGAAGTGTGCCTTGGTGGTCTGGTCAGTATGCCAAGAAAGGGGGGCATACCCAAAGTAAGTAATGGGTAGTTGTTGAAGGATATGCTGAGAAGTGCCCTGAAAAAGGGAAGGGCAGGAGGGTATCGAATGCGATTGAATGCGCAGACTCACGAACATGAGGTGAGCTGGGAAGAGTTGGCCCAGTGACATGTAGTACTGCACACTGAACCGCCAAAGAGCATGTGTGAGTGGGCTGCTTAAATACCCTCCAGGCTCCTCCCATAAACTCAGGCCACCATACTGGCCTTCTTATTTATATATTTTTTACATCGTCCCGTAGTCTCCCTGCCCATACCAACTTTGTAACCATGTTGGTTTGCATTCATGTATATACCATATCTCAGATAGTCTTTCATGTTAAAATACTTCAGTAAGCTTAATTTATTTACTTACATCCTTATATATAGATTATACTCCATCTAGTATAACCTTACAAATTAAGCTCATTTTGCAACCATGATGACTTCTGATACATGTGGATCCTTGCAGATATTTTCTAGACATGATCACAAGGGGCTTAGTGGAGACTGCAGTGAGAAATACCTCCATCCAGACCATGCTGATCCTCCGGATATTCCCCTGTTGTGGCTTTTGTTTGCTCCGTCTCCTCAGCTCCCGAGCTGGATGCACTAAACGGCCGCTATCCTGATATCCAGCGTTTGGCAATTCATTTCAGCCCATGGGTAAGTATGAGGTCCCTTTTCAGACCTCTTGCCAATCATTCCGCCTGCCCCCCATTTAACAACATACATCTATTGATTTTATCACTTACATTGCAGATACAATATTCATGCATCCGCCCCTGAAGAAGCGAGCAAGGTCTCGCGAAACTAGTAGGGCTTTATCAATGTTTGTTTTATGCCTGTACATGCTGGATAATATTGGTGTCTGTATTATGTCTACATACTTCTGTTTATATGTATGTACATTTTATTTGTTTATTGTATATGTGCATCCACTGGCCCTGCAACTTTCAAGTTTTACTGTTGCTCATTGATGTATAACAATTGTAATAAATGTTTATATATTTACTTTCATTTGTGCTGTGTACATTGGCTATTATGCAGGGTAGCTCACAATCATTATTGTTGCCGCTTCGTTACACAACAGTTTGAAAATAATGAATTGATTTTGTCTCATTGTTGGTTGTGAACATTGGCTAAACCTCTCTCACCTCATTCAAAGTCCCAGAGCTGCCCCCTTGTTGTCTTTTTGTGTACAAATAGGGATGGAGGTGTTAGCGGGGTCACACCAGACCTTTATTTTCTTTTGCTAGGCATCCAATAGGATCGCCTAGCACTTTGACCTATCAGGAAACAGGTTTTACTGGCCTGCCTCCTGATTGGCAGGGAGTAACTGAAGTGTGAAAATAGCAAAAATGTGTTCGCTATGGTCACACAATTGGGTGGGATCAGGGTGCACTCTCTGCGCCCCAAGCCCATCCTATTTTGTTTACAAACTTTTATTGTAATAATAATGAATGGTTGCATAAATATAATGACAATGTAATCAATAATAGAAAGTCAGTAGAATTGTACATAGTATATCATTCAGTCAAAGTAATTATTGTTATACTATAGTAAAGATAATAATAAACAGGTAGCAGTATTTAAATGTATTGTAATTTAGTAATATCTCATTTGGTATGGGTAGTGATGGTTAAGAAAAGGGGAAGGGAGAGGAGAATAATATTGAGTATTATGGTATGTTCCAATTTGACCATTTAGAGTTATAAATATGGAGGTTGTCATTTAAGGTATGATATATTTTCTCAGAAATTTTATAAACCTCCATTCTCTCCAATACCTGTGACCAAAGGATAGTATTAGATTTCCAATTAAGTGCTATCATCTATTGGATCGAGCTGCATAGGGAATGGAATAATCTCATGTGTGAAGTTGGTATATTTGGAATTGTTGCATACATAAGACAGATTTGTGGGGTAAGAGAGATTTTATGACCATAGGATGACTCCAATCTAGATGTTGCCGCACTCCATATTTGGTCTAGAAAAGGGCAGCTCCAAAATGTATGTAATAATGTGCCTTGTTCTGAGCAACCTCTAAAACAATTGGGAGATATTGAGGGGTAAAATTAGTGTAATTTGGAGGGTGTGAGGTACCACCTAGAAAAGAGTTTTACTGGAGTATCTCTAAATGAGATTGCTCTATTACACCCTATTTTGAAGCCTATTAGAGCTTTTAGCTCTAATCAGGTGCTTCAAAGCCTCTGGTCAGTCCAGTCCAGTCAAAGATGATGATGATGGATTAAAAGAGATGATAATGGCTGATGATGCATGGATGATGATGATGACAACATTGTATGGAGAATGCACTTGTAACATCTAAATTCCCAAGTAGACAACAGACCAAAGCCAGAACCTATGGCAAGTAGTGTTGAGCGGAATACGCCATATTCGATTTCGCGATATTGCGCGAATATATAGAAGAATATTCGCGATATTTTATCCAAAAAAATTTTTGCGAAATTCTCATAAACGGAGATCATTTCCTGTATTACTAAACTAATATGCACTAAACACTAACTCTACACTAACTCTACTTAAAAGAAAGGAGAATAAGGGGGCAAAAGAAGGGCGGAGAAGATAATCGCGCAATATTCCTATTGCGCTATTATCTTCTCCGCCCTTCTTTTGCATCAGAGCCAATCAGAATAACTCGAATATTCGGCAAAAGGAATATCGCGCAATATTCCTTTTGCCGAATATTCGAGTTATTCTGATTGGCTCTGATGCAAAAGAAGGGCGGAGAAGAAAATCGCGCAATATTCCTTTTGCCGAATATTCAAGTTATTCTGATTGGCTCTGATGCAGCATCAGAGCCAATCAGAATAACTCGAATATTCGGCAAAAGGAATATTGCACGATTTTCTTCTCCGCCCTTCTTTTGACTCAGAGCCAATCAGAATAACTCGAATATTCGGCAAAAGGAATATCGCGCAATATTCCTTTTGCCGAATATTCGAGTTATTCTGATTGGCTCTGATGCAAAAGAAGGGCCGAGTAGCTGATGCGATTCTTTTATGTTGCCGAAAATTCGCAATGCGAATTTTCGGCAACATAAAAGAATCGCATCAGCTACTCGGCCCAGGGTCTCTCTCTAATCATACCAGCAATGCTTTTAGACGTCGATGGAGATCACTAGGATGTGATCTGTTTTACAAATAAATTTGAAAAAATACGAATATTCGCCATAGCGAATATTCGCCATAGCGAATATTCGCCGCAATATTCGAGTTATTCGCGAATACTCGAATATGCAATATTCGTAGCGAATATTCCCAATTCGAATATTCGTGAGCAACACTAATGGCAAGGAGATCATGCTAATAGAATATACAAAGCATATTGGAAGCCATGGGTGGATTCGGACCAATAGGCTTCAAAAAAATATCCCTTGGACCGACCCTTGAAACCTTTAATCCCTGACCCTACCCAGTCCTTGGCAATCAATGAACCTCTAGTCTACATGAACATTCTTATCTTACTTCCAATGGTCTCACATGGGGATCTCTTAGAGCTGAAAACAAGTGATAATCATCTGGAGAAGCAAGAGTTACGTTTTTTTTCGCAGTGGGATTAAATCACATTAAATGCCTTGAGGAAAAATCTGAAATATGGTGCATTAAACCATGAACAGCGATACTAACATTTTCTATGTAGTTTTGTGATTGACGATATTATTGTTCCTTTTTCGAAATTGTTATTTACGCGTGCAAAAAAAAAAAGAAGAAAATAATAATTACAGTGCATCTAAAAAAATAACATAATACCCAGTAACATAAGCTATCTATTGGTGTGTGTATTATCTGCAAATGTGAAATTCTTTAAAGCCTGCAGCAGGGAATATGCCTCAGGTTCTAAACGTTTGCAAAGGTCATAAAGTCATGGGCTTGAACTCCTGCTAGGGGAACTCATTTATGACTAATTCATATTAGCTGTTAACCTCTCATTGCAACCTTAAGACCTGCAGTTCAGAACACATAAAGAATAGCATTCAAATGTGTCCTTTCCTATCACATCACGTATAATAAAGGGCTGTACTGACTTCACTTAGATTTAAACAGATTTAAACATTAAACATGTTCATTGAAGCATAATAATACTAAGCTTTTCAATAAGCATTTAAATAATTGCATATATTGGATGACTTTAGTATTACTAATCTTTTTGTATTTATTTATTATTTATTTATATAATATATTTATAATTTTTTAGTTTTACACAAGTGTACAAATATACACAACATAAAAGAACAACAAAGACAAAGACAACCATTATGCATGTCGGGACCCTTCGGGGTAAGACCGCACTATATTAAGATACCTCTCAACTCATAAATCCATTACCAAGGTTTATATTAATTCATACTTATTAATCTTGAATTAAGTCTATGTAATGTCTTAGGTTTTCTCAAATCAATAAATATCTGTCCAAAATCACAAAATTATTGTCCGGACTCATACAAACTAATAAACATAAATCCAAGAAACCCCAACTCCCACCCATCCCTGAGAAAAAATATATATATTTATGACTATTTAGTTGTGTATTTAACTTTGTTTATTCAATTATTAGTATTATAAGTAGTAGTACAGTAGTATTACTACTACTACTAGTACTACTCCTTATAATTATAATAATACCAATAATAATACTACTGTATTAACACCCTAACACAAAATAAAAATAAATAAAAAATAACCCTAACCCCAACCTAACCTTAAAGGGGTTGTAAAGGTATTTTCTTTCCCTAAATAGCTTCCTTTTACCTTAGTGCAGTCCTCCTTCACTTACCTCATCCTTCCATTTTGCTTTTAAATGTCCTTATTTCTTCTGAGAAATCCTCACTTCCTGTTCTTGAATGAATGAATGAATGAAAACTTATATAGCGCAGCACATGCAAATTAAATCGCCTCTGGGCGCTTGTTGATCTTTCTCCTGAATGCTAGGCGGTTCTCCTCCAACCGAATGTTGGTTGGTAAAGTGTTCCATAGTCTGGGACCTTGGACCGCGAATCTTCTTTCTCCCTTGGACTTGTAGTTGGCTTTCGGTATCTGCAGCAGATTTTGGTTGGTGGATCGCAGAACGCGATTGGGATTGTGAACTTTTATTTTGTGGCATAGATAATGGAGAGCATTCCCATGGATGCATCTATGCGTTAGACAGAGTGCTTTAAAAGTGATTCTGTCTTTTACTGGTAACCAGTGAAGAGCTCTCAGTGAAGGTGAGATTAATTCCCAGGGTTTTTCCCAGTCGCAAGTCTAGCGGCTGTATTCTGAACGACTTGTAGACGAGCGATTTGGTACTTGGGGAGTCCGAGGTAAAGGGCATTTGCATAGTCCAGTCTGGAGTTAACAACTGCTCCCACCATGACCGCTATATCTTCTTTGGGAATAAAAGGAGTAAGTCTGCGTAGTAGGTGCAGCAGATGATGAGATCCGCTGACTACTGACCCTATTTGTGCGTCCATTGTCATGTGGGAGTCGAAGATGACCCCAAGACTTTTGACTTTGGCGCTAGGGGTGTCCAGATTGTTGCAGGTTGATTCCTACGCTTGGCGTGAAACAGGAGAAGTTCTGTTTTCGCTCCATTGAGTTTGAGATAACTCTTTGTCATCCAGTCCTCTATCAAAGAGAGACATGTCTCTAGATTGAGGTGGTGATCCTTTTTATTGCAAATACGGAAATACAGTTGCGTGTTGTCTGCATATGAATGATAGAGCAGTTTTTGACTGCTAATGATTTCAAAAAGAGGGCGAAGATAGATGTTAAATAACACCGGTGACAGAGGGGATCCTTGAGGGACTCCGCACGATAATGTGTGTTTTTCAGAAGTGAAAGGTCCTAACTTCACTATTTGCGATCGGTTTTCCAAAAAAGAGGAAAACCAAGATAAATCGCCTTCTGCGACTTTGGCTACTTCAGCTAGTAATAAAAGCTTGTGGTCTACTGTATCGAAAGCTGCGCTTAGGTCCAACAGAACCAGAAGACAAGATTCTCCTTCGTCTGCGGCCTCGAGAGTGTCGTCCCATATCTTGAGCAGTGCTGTTTCTGTCCCGTGTCCGGGCCTGAATCCCGATTGGAATGGATCAAGTAGGTTTTAGGTATCTAGATGCTGTTGTACCACTACTTTTTCCATTACTTTTGAGAGTACATTTAGGCCTGTTATGGGACGGTCGGTGGAGAGGGTCCTTGAGGTCCAGGGAGGGTTTCTTCAGAATGGGTCGAATTATGCCCTCCTTCAACCGGGAGGGCACTGTGCCCTCCCTGAATGATTGGTTGATAAGCTGCTTGATAGGAGGCGCCAGGATGCCGGCGCATTTCTTCAGCAGTTTAGTGGGGATGATATCATTCGCAGCAGTGCTGTTACGCAGAGTGCCGATGATATTTCCAATGGCATCGGTAGAGATAAATTCCAGCGTGAATTCACCAGGTTGTGGTGAGTTGCTGCAGGTGTTGTGTGAATAATTACGGGGGGGGGGCTACGGGGGGGATTGTTTTGCTGAATTCTTTGTCGGATTTCCTCTATTTTATTAATGAAGTGATCCGATAATTCATTGCAAAATTCTTGTGTGACCGAATTGGGGGCTTCAAGACAGGCTGGATTCATGGTCTGAGTGACCAGCTTGAAGAGTTCGCGGGGACGGTTTAGGGCCCTGTTGATAGCCTCAGAAAAATAGTTTTTCTTGGCTTTAAAGATTTCTTTGTAATATTTTCTAGTTATTGCTTTAGAGATGAGGAGGTTCTCATCTGAAGAGCTTCTTTTCCAAGCGGATTCCGCCCTTCTACGCTCTTGCTTCAGTAACGCCAGTTGGTTGTTGAACCAGCTGGAGTTATTTTTCCGGATGTGAGTTTTTCGTTTCGGCGCTATTAAGTCAGCTGACTGTAATTGGGCTGTGTTTATGGCCTCCAGTGTTTCTTCAGCCGTTTGATTCGGCTGAATAGTTTTTATTTTTTCACTTAACGTGGCTTTGAAGAGTTCCGAGTGGAGCTTCTTCTGACATCTAGTCCAGTGTGTTGTCACTGGATTTGATGTTTTTGATAAGGGGGGGAGTTCGGAAATAATGAATTTAATTGCATGGTGATCTGTCCATGGCAACGGTTCATTATCCAAGATTTTCAGTTCCAGATTTTGTCTGAAAATGAGATCGAGTGTGTGACCTGAAGCATGTGTGGGCCCACATACTAGTTGTTGTAGTCCTAATCCTTCAAGGTGATCGATGCAGGCGTCGGCAACGGGATCTTGCGGGGAGTTGGCCCAGAGGTTGAAGTCCCCGAGCAGCAAAAGGTGTTTGCTGTTCAGGGTATAGGTGGGAGAAGCTGCGATTTTGGGCCAGGTGGCCTTTAGCAGAGTAGAATCCGGATGGTCTCCTGGGAGTTTACTTGGAGTTGCAGAGTAAGGGTTTCCATGAATGGAAGAGGGTTTTGAAGGACTGGTTTGGTGATTGCAAGATGAGTTTTGCAAATCACTGCCAGGCCTCCTCCTCTTTGTCCTATTCTGTTTTCCGTTATAATACGGTAGTTTTCTGGCACCAATTCTCCTAGAATGGTGTTACAGTCGGCTGTAAACTAGCTCTCTGTAATGAAGAGGCAATCTAGATCGTGTTGTAGAATGAAATCACGGATTTCAAGTCTGTGTTTTACTGCCGATCTTGTGTTGATCAAAGCACATAAAATGTGCTTAGGCTGGGGTAAACGGCTGAAATTTTTGAGAGTCGATCGTCAATCGACTCTCAATAGTCGCTCAGTTCTTAGTTTTTTTTTGGTGCTGGCTGATAGTATAGCGGCAAATCGCCTCAGACCCCAAATGGTTTCTGTAGAATATTGCTGATTCGCCATGGTCGCCAATCACCGGTGGGGGGGGGATTCCTGGGCAATGGAGAGAGGAGTTTAGCTTAATGCTCTCTCCTGGCTTGGTCCAGAGGAAGGCAAAAATAAAAAACCCTGGCAATGCTGTGCCAATATGCTTCGGCAGGGGCAAAATTCCTTCCTGTCCCCTTTGAGAGGCGATCGGGTGAACCCTGGATCAAGTTCTGTTATGTTGAGACGGTAGTTAAGTGGGGATGACCGTTGGGTGTAGCAAGATGGCTGCCGATCCGATCACAGGTTCCAGCCTAAGTGCTGCTGATTGGATAAATCGGGGATGCCGAGGGGTGCTGAATCAATACCCAGGAGGAGAGAAGGTATCCACCTGGGGTAATGGGGGGTTCCTTGACCTATTAGGGGGTGCTGGCAGTGTGTGGGAAGCGGTGTGGCGTTTAGGCCACAAGTGAAGCCGCGGTATTTCCTAAACTGCGGCGCCCGCGATTCCCCACAGGCTGGCGCGGGTGTCAGAAAAAAGCCCCAGAGATAGCGGATTGTGTGGGGCCGGTTGTGGGGGTGATAATGGCGATGAGGGGGCAACCGAGGATGGGGGAAAGGAGCAGGGGAGAGCCGTGGGGCGTAGATGTTTTGGCGGCTTGTCCTAACAAGGACGGCCGCCAATGGTCCCAGTGAGGCTCTTACCTGAAAAGAAGCCAGGGGAGCCTGGGTCAGCGGGCAGAGGTGATCAGAGCTAGAGGATGGCGGCAGCAGATGAACAGGGAGGTGGAATCCCTGCCTGTCTGTGAGGCCTGGAGCCGCACAGTGGGAGGATCCTGCCTAGCTAAGCTATCCCTGAGAGAGTGACTCATTTGAGAGCGTCCTGCTCTCTCAACCACTGACTGTCTGTAACTCCACACAGTAATGCAAGGCTTTCTTCCTGGTGTGGAGAAAGCCTCTTGAGGAGGGAGGAGGTGAGCAAGCAAGTCATGACACTTTTTACTTTGCCGATAGAGAAAGGAGCTGTGTGTTAGTGGGCGTCCTGACACTCCTGCTCGGCCCCTCCCCACTCAAGAGGCTTTCTCCACAACAGGGAGTAAGCCTTGCATTATTGTGTGGAGTTACAGACAGAAGAACAGGAAGTGAGGATTTCTCTGAAGAAATAAGGACATTTAAAAGCAAAATGGAAGGATGAGGTAAGTGAAGGAGGACTGCACTAAGGTAAAGGAAGCTATTTAGGGAAAAGATTTTTTACCTTTACAACTACTTTAACTCTAAAGCCCTGTACACACAATTGGATTTTCCATCTGAAAAACCTTGGATGTTTTTTCCGATGGAATTCCACTCAAGCTTGACTTGCATACACACTGTCACACAAGTTCTCTGGACTTTCAACCGTCAAGAACGCGGTGACGTACAACACTATGACGAGCGGAAAAAATTAAGTTCAATGCTTCCAAGCATGTGTTGAATTGTTTCCGAGCGTGCCTTGGAATTTTGCGCATTGGAATTTCTACAGACGATCGGATTTTCAGGTAGGAATTTTTTCCGTCTGAAAATTTGTGAACCAGAAAAAAAAAGCTGAAGAAAATGCTAAAAAAAAAAAAAAAGTGAAAAACCTAGCGACAAAGGGTGCAACAGATGATAGTTCTCTTTCCAAAGCGAGCAAAGTCCTTTATTGTATAAGTTCAGTTTTGGGCTCCAGGTCTCAAAAAGGATATCTGGGAAATGGAGAAAGTGCAGAGAAGGGCAACCAAACTGATAAGAGACATGGAGGAGCTCATCTATGAGGAAAGATTAGAGGAACTAAATGTATTCACTCTTGAGAAGTGGAGAACAAGGGGGGATATGATCCACATGTACAAATATATAAGGGGTCCATATAGTGAACTTGGGGTTGAGTTATTTACTTTACAGCCAACACAGAGGCCACAGGGGCACTTTTCGTCTAGAGGAAAAGAGATTTCATCTCCAAATACGGAAAGGCTTCTTCACAGTAAGAGCTGTGAAAATGTGAAATAGACTCCCTCCAGAGGTGGTTCTGGCCAGCTCAAAGGTCAGGATTCTCTCCTAAATGTACAGAATATAACTGGGTACTGACATACAGTCCTGATTTTAAAACCACTTGAAAAATGTCAAAAAATCATATTTTACATTGTTGGATCTTAACAAGGTTCCAAGTAGAGCTTCAACATGCAACAAGAAGAAATGAGAGTGAGACAAAACATTTTTTGAGCATTCAATTATTAAAAATAACAATTAAACTGAAACAGGCTGTTTTTCAGCTGATCCAAATTTTAGGACCACATGCCTTTTAAAAGGCCAAATCTGTGCAAAGATGTGGATTCATTGTCATTCTCTGTCAGGTAGTCACACGTTGTGATGGCAAAGGCAAAAAAACTGTCCCTTTTTGAACGTGGTCGGGTTGCTGAACTACATAAGCAGGGTCTCTCATGAAGACACTGGGCGATCCTCGCCCCAAATTAAGGCCCTTACTGATGCTGACTGCAGCCCCATAACCATCAGACGGCACCTGAGTCTGAAGGGCTTCAAAAACAAAAAACTTCTTCAAAAACATTTTCTCCTTGACTGCCACAGAACTGCTCGTTTGGACTTTGCAAGAGAGCACCAAGCATGGGACATTCAAAGGTGGAAGAAAGTTTTATTCTCTGATGAGAAAAAATGTAACCTTGATGGTCCTGATGGGTTCCAACATTACTGGCATAACAAGCAGATCCCACCTGAGATATTTTCTACGTGCCACAGTGGAGGGGGGGGGGCATAATGGTCTGGGGTGCTTTTTCCTTCAGTGGAACAGTGGAGCTTTAGGAAGTTCAGGGGCGTCAAACGGCCGCTGGCTAGGTCCAGATGTTGCAGAGAGCATTCCTCATGACTGAGGGCCCTCGTCTGTGTGGTAACGACTGGGTTTTTCAACAGGACAACGCTAGAGTACACAATGCCCGCAGGATAAGGGACTTCTTCCAGGAGAATAACATCACTCTTTTGGCCCATCCTGCGTGTTCCCCTGATCTAAATCTAATTGAGAACCTTTGGGGATGGATGGCAAGGGAAGTTTACAAAAATGGACAACAGTTCCAGACAGTAGATGGCCTTCGTGCGGCTGCCTTCACCACTTGGAGAAATGATCCCACACACCTCATGGAAACGCTGGCAGCAAGCATGCCGAAACAAATTTTTGAAGTGATCAACAATAACAGCGGAGCTACTCATTACTGAGTTCATGTTTGGAAGTTGGATTTCTGTTTTTTTTGGGGGGGGGGTTCGTTTTTTTTGGAGGTGTAGTCCTAAACTTTTGATCAGCTGAAAAACAGCCTGTTTCAGTTTATTCATTGTTTTCATTAAATTGAATGCTCAAAAAATGTTTTGTCTCACTCTCATTTCTTCTTGTTGCATGTTGAAGCTCTACTTGGAACCTTGTTAAGATCCAACAATGTAAAATATGATTTTTTGCCATTTTTCAAGAAATGCTTATAGATGTTATGCCCTGTACACACGATTGGCTATCTGATGGAATCTAATCTGATGGAAATTTTGTTCGGATTTTCGATGAAGCTGACTTACATCAGTCTTGCCTACACATCATCAGTAAAAAATCCGACTGTGTTAAAATGTGGTGATGTAAAACACTACGACGTGCTGAGAAAAATTAAGTCCAATGCTTCCGAGCATGCGTCGACTTGATTCTGAGCATGCGTGGATTTTTGACCGATGGATTTCCACACAGATGATCGTTTTTTTAATCCATAGGAAAAATTTAAAACATGTTCTATTTTTTTTCACCGATGGAAAACAAACCGATGGGGCCCCCACACGATCGGTTTGACCGATGAAAACGGTCGTGTGTAAGGAGTGTAAGTCTCAGGTTTGAATGCAGCCTCAGGCACCTAGATGGTTGGATCTGCTAGGCAGCAAATTAGCCATGGTCTAAAAGTGGGTAGATGTTTGCCCATCAGCTGCAGAAGTATAGTGGAGAAGCAGTGGGACTTTTTCTAGAAATGTTTCTCAGGCTCAAAATAGAAAAACCTCTTTTAAAGTTTATCTTTCATCTTTCCATTTTCCATTGTCCCCAAGTTAAAAATACCCTTAAAAAACATTTGAACCTTAATTATCCATTTAATTAATCATCTCTTTTAGAACAGTAGATGTCAAGGCACTTCAGAGCAGATCTTCATCTCTCCATTGTTGCCTGCCTCCCGATCATACCGAAGCTTGCTCGTGTATAATAGGATCTGAATAAATAACATGCCAGATTCTCTGAATTATATTCTTAATCATGCCTGCCTTTGGAGAAGATTCAAAATACAAAGCTCAAAGAATTACGTATCCTATTTATGCCTCTTCAGTTATTTCTTCTCATCAATAGCACTTTACAATCTTCCCAAGAAACTTGAATAAAAGCTGTCAGTGTCATGAAGTGTTTATCATTCCTTCTCATAAATAAATGCCAATGGAAACGTTCTGTTCTAAATAAAAGAGTACAGCACATAAGATGCAACAGTGGCTCATTGTGTTTTTACAGAGTGACATTATTTTTCATCTTTTAAAGCAGGGTCTACCTTTTAAATACAAACTTACTGTTGAATGATTCAGGCCCAGCTTGTAGGCAGGTGCGCTCTGCCCTCCCATCTGTAGGTGGCGCTGGGTCACAGCGGCAATAAGGAAGGGGAAGGAAGGTGATTGGAACTTAGTTCCTTTGAAACTTCCTGCCTTAAAGGGGCTGTAAAGACAAAAATATTTTCCTCTTAAATTAAAGTCTGACAGTAGCTGATAAAGTAAAAAGTAATGTTTTGCATTAAACTAGTTTGATACCTGTTGAAATCGAGCTGTTTTATTCACCTCCGTCACTCCTGAATCGTTATTCTCACTGACTTCCTGGTTTGCGGTGCGCATTCATTCTTGCTGCATCACGGCCTAATGGAAACTACAGTTCCCATTAGACTTAGCCTCCATGCCTGTGAGGGATAAGAGAGCATCTTCACACAGAGCTGTAGTCATAGGGAGGGGGTGAGCACATTCTACTTTCCACCATGCAAAACGGCTCAGATGCTGGTGGAAAGCAAGAAGAGGAGAGACAGGAAATGGCATTTTCAAACGTGGGTTACTGTATTTTGGAGGTCAAAAGGAAAAACGAGGTAAGTGATATTTAAATGCTCTTCTTACAGCAATCAATTGATCTAATAAAAAACAAACCTTTAGTGTTCCTTTAAACGGGGAAACTGCTACCATCTTGGGTCAGGGCAGTGTCTCTTGGGTTTGGCCCTCATTTTTGCGAATTAAGGGACAGGTTCCCCACCTGTCAGGGAAAGTATTGAGAGCTAGGGAGAGGTTCCGTAGACATGTGCAATTCGCTTTGTTCCGAATTCGTTTCTTAGTGAATTTCAACAAAATCATAATTTCAGAATTGTCTGAATTAACGAAAAACCTGTTTAACAAATTTTGCAGAATATTCAAAAATTTGTAAATTTGAAAATTTGCTAATTTCAAAATCCGAAATTTTTTAATCTGAAAAAATAACTAACTAATTATAACTTAAAGGGTCATGGGAGCTTCTCTCTGTGGTCTTTAATCAAGGAGGTGTGATTACTGTTTGTCTAAAACCCCTCAGAACCAATCAGTTTCATTTTAAAAACAAACACTGCCCTGTATTGGCTCTGTGTCTCTGTACAGAAGCATGAAACTAGATGAAAAACTAAAATGAAACCGCAGGCACATAATATGATTGATTTTTATCTGTTTTTAATCATTTTTAAAAGGATTCAGTTAACTATTATGTTTCTATACCCTGTAAACAGTCATTTCAACAACAACAAAAAAAAAATCCTTTACAACTCTTTAAAGGGGTTGTAAAGGTCAGTTTTTTATTTTCTAAATAGGTTCCTTTAAGCTAGTGCATTGTTGGTTCACTTACCTTTTCCTTCCATTTCCCTTCTAAATTTGTTTTTTCTTTGTCTGGATTTCTCACTTTCTGTTTCTCCTCAGTAAACTTTCCCCACCATCCATGGGGGTAAGTCAGTCAGAACAGCTTACTGAGGAGGAACAGGAAGTGAGAAATTCAGACAAAGAAAACAAAGAAAAAAACATTTAGAAGGGAAATCGAAGGAAAAGATAAGTGAACCAACAATGCACTAGCTTAAAGAAAGGAAAGCTTAAGGAAAAAAAAACCTTTACAACCCCTTTAACTATTACTAACTATTAAATTATAGGTATTGGAATTTCCTTTCAAATTTGACTGTTATGCCACGTACACACGGTCGGACTTTAGACCGGGCAAAACTAGAGAACCTGCTGTCTGTCTAAAGTCCATCTGAAATTCCGACGGAAACAGTCTGATTGGGCATACACACGGTCAGAATATCCGATGGAATGCTCCCATCGGACTTTTTCCATCGGAAATTCCGACTGTGTGTACGCGGCATTAGTGAACGTAACGAATACAAATTTATCTAAAGGTACTAATTATCCGAAATAACGAATGCCATATCTAAACGTATGGAACCTAACGAATTCATAATAATAGATAACAATAAACATAATAAAAACGTATTATTATTATTTATTAATTAGTGCCGTTCCATTTGTTTAGATGTGGATAATTCGTAACTTTGGATACATTTGAATTCATTACGCTCACTAACAGTCAAATTTGAAAGAAAATTTGCATACCTATAATTTATTAGTAAGTTATTATTAGTTACTTAATTAAACTTTAGAATTTTCGGATTTACTTTCTTATTTTCGGATTTTAAAATTTTCTAATTTTCTAATTTATGAATTTATGATTTTACAAATCTTCTAATTTACGAATTACGATCATAACGAATGCCAAATCAAAAAAAAGTAAAAAAAAAGGGGGAGTACTCACATTTGCCACATCCGTAATATTGGAAGACAAAAAGAAAAACAGTTACCCAAGAGAGCGGTAATTGATGGTCGGATTTTAAAGGCAAGACGGGAATATCAAAAATATACATTTTATTACAAAAATAAAAAATGAAACAATAACAAAATAAAAAAACATATAAAAAATATGATATAAGCAATATCCTCTGTACATCGTCTACGCATAACAGCCTGTGCTAAATTCCAATACCTATAATTTATTAGTTTTTATTAGTTACTTAGTTACTTTTTTGAATTTTCGGATTTACTTTCTTATTTTCGGGATTTTCAATAAATCTATGATTTTACAAATTTTCTAATTTACTAATTACAATCATAATGAATGCCACGTAAAAAATAGATGAAACGAAAACAAAAATGAACACATTTTTCGGCAATGCACATGTCTACAAATTACAAAAATATAAAAATTGTGAAAAGTCCAAATTGTAAATTGGCAAGCAAAAAACAGGAAAGAAAGTAGATCCCAGTGCAATCACGATGGTAGTGAATAACACCACTAAAAGAGGAGGTTGGGCTGACCAAAGCATGTGGATTTTAGATACCGTAGGATTGAGTCAGCAATGCTTGCATGAATCAGAAGTGTGGTGCTTGGAGGGCAATTCAGAAGGTCTCACGTCTGGATGTCATGATAGGGTCACCTCTCATTTCCACATATCGTGTATTCATTAATGACTCGCTGGGTCTATCTTAAGTTAGGGGCCTGGAGCTACAGCTTCAGTACAGTAGCTATGCATAGGAAGTCCGTGACGTCTATGCCGCCCTGACTCCTCCTCGTCCGTCAGTGATGAGGAGGAGGCAGAGATTTGTTAAAGTGGACGGCGTGGACTGCGCGGACTTCCTATACACTCAGCCGTGCTGTAAATCAGAGGGGACAGTGTATAGCGTAATATGTCTTTCCTTCCCTCCTCATCAATACTAATTAGGTACATGGGTACAGTGAGACTGCTTATGGTCACAGTGAGGCTAAAAATGGGCACAGTGAGGCTAAAAATGGGCATTGTTGACCCTCTTTTCTGCTTACAGTAGCTGCTGCACTCTCACCCTAAGCTTATACTCGAGTCAATAAGTTTTCCCATTTTTTTGTGGTAAAATTAGGTGCCTCAACTTATATTTGGGTCGACTTATAGTATAGTATATAGCAGGGGTAGGCAACCTTGGCTCTCCAGCTGTTTTGAAACTACAAATCCCATAATGCCTCTGCCTGTAGGATTCATGCCTGAGATTGTCAGGGTCTTGCAATGTCTCGTGGGACTTGTAGTTTCCAAACAGCTGGAGAGCCAAGGTTGCCTACCTCTGGTATATAGTATAGTATACAGTATTTATTTGTACTCCTTTACTACTTTTACTTACCGTATTTATCGGGGTATTGCGCGCTCCGGCGTATAGCACGCACCCCTAATGTGGACCTGTAAAAAAAACTTTTAGTACTTTTAGCACTTACAGTTTTGGTGTCTTGCGCTGCGTCCATCGGCGTCCATCGTCCGGTCCGGCGTCCGTCTTCGGCTCCAGTGGTGTCCTCCCGGCTTCTCCAGCGCTGTCTCGAGTCGAATCCCCACTTCCCACGCTCAGTTTGAACGCCTCCGCCGACATATACTGAGTGCAGTACACTCGGGTACATTCGGCCAGGCTCGGCTTCGCTCATGCTCACGCTCTGTGACGTTTATGCGTGAGCAAAGCCGAGCCAGGTCGAATGTACCCGAGTGTACTGCACTCGGTATATGTTGGCGGCTCAGTTCAAACTGAGTGCGGGAAGCAGGTATCGGCGTATATCGCGCACCAACGATTTTCCCCTTATTTTAAGGGGAAAAAAGTGCGCGGTATACGCCGATAAATACGGTACTTATTTATCTTTACTGTATTCAGCGTTTTTTTTGTTTTTTTTTTGAACGTGTGTCTAGCAGCCAAAGACTAGAAGCTCCTCCTGCCACTGTTTCCCTGCAGACAGGCTGGGAGAGAGCCAGGTCATGTGACAGCTGTATATCGATTAGAAAAAAGGTACTTGAGATGTTTGTTTATTAAAATAATTACAGTGTCGTCATCCACATACAGAAAGAGAAGGTATACTATAAATTAAAAGGTTTGTAAAGGATTTTTTTTTTTATCTTAATAGCTTTCTTTTACCTTAATGCAGTGCTGTTTTCATGTCCTTATTGTTCGTTTTTGCTCTCAAGTTGCTGTAATTCTTCTCTGATCTCCAAACTTCCTGGTTGTCTGTTTCCTTATAACCACAGTCCTGGGAGCTTCTCTCTGTGGTCACTAATCTCGGAGGTGTGATTAGGTGTGAGGTGTGAACCCCTCAGCACCAATCACTTTCATTTTCCAAACCATCACTGCCCTGTATTGGCTCTGTGGCTCTGTACAGCAGAGAGGCAGCGAACAACTTGCAAAAACGAAACTAGAAACTGCAGGCACATTATATGGTTGATTTTTATCTATTTTTAATACTTTTTTTATAGGAATCAGTTAACTATTATGTCTCTATACCCTGTTAACAGTCATTTCAGCATAATTTTTATTTTATTTACAACTCCTTTAAACAGTGTGTGTTTAGTATCACTTTAAGCAAATGATTTTACAAGAACAAAAATGATTGTAGCAGTGGAGTTATTTAAACCAATACAATTATAATTCAGAGACTCAAACCAATACCAGATACAGTCAAATATAAAGAATCCTGGTTACTCGATATGTTTTCTTATCTTCCTAAATGTTTCATTAGTATTGCTGTGCCATAAGCTGTAAAGCAATAACTGCCTAGAATCCGTCCAATTAGAGGGAGAGCTGTGACAGGACATCACAAAATGGCAAAGTCTATGGATTACCGGGTGTCAGGAAGTGATTTATAGACGCAATTCACTTTCAGATGCCATCAGGCACCCTCTAATTGCAACAGTCTCATTCGGCTGCTGAAGCAGTACGCCTCTTAGTCTAAAATACATAACACGCAACATTTGGATAGGTTCACCTTAAAATACAGTGCCATGCTACTTTTATATGCCACTCGGCTCAGACCATTTGTATTGTTCTTTACATAAACAGGATTTGATGCCATCTAGCATGGGAATTAAAGCTAGATGACAATAATACAAACTTGACAAGACAAATATAGGAGCTGCTGTTTTTGTTTTTGCAGGTGCAAATTTTTTTTTTTTCCTTGTGTTGCCTTCTCCTGCTTACCCTCGCTTTACTGCTTAGGCCACGTACACACGATCAGACCGGTCCGATGAAACTGGTCCGACGGACCGTTTTCATCGGACCACGCTGAAGTGGTCTGATGGTCTGATGTGCGTACACACCATCAGTCCAAAATCCCACCGGACCAAAACGCGGTGACGTAACACACCACGACGTGCTGAGAAAATTAAGTTCAATGCTTCCAAGCATGCATCGACTTGATTCTGAGCATGCGCGGGTTTTTGGTCCGATGCTTTTGTGTACTAACCATGGTTTTTGTCCGACGGACAGATTTTAAAGCAAGTTTTAAAACTTTGGTCCGACGGACAACGGTCCGATGGGCCGTACACACCATCGAATCTTCAGACCAGTTTCATCGGACCGGTCTGATCGTGTGTACGCGACCTTAGTGAGTTACTGATACTCATCTGTAACAAGCATGCATCCAGAATATTCAATACCCAATCACCCAGACACCCAACATTCACACGCAGGTTTACTACATACTTGAATTCACATGTGCGGTGACCAGGCCCACACTGGCCATAGGGCACACTGGGCATTTGTCGTGGGCCGGGGCCTCTGCGCTGCCTGTCCTAGGAAGAGTGACCTGTTGATGACCAGGCTGCACAGGGGGAGGTAAGCTGCGACCATGGTCTGTACAGGGCTAACCATATGTGTGCATAGCCTATTGTATTAGGGTGTGTGTATAAATTAGACATGTGCACAACAAAACACACAACAAAACGTTTTCCTATTCGGACCCATTCGTATTTCATAAGACGCAAGTTTTCCTATTCGGACCCGTTCGTATTTTCAGTTTTATTTTAGTTTATACTGAATGATTCGTAATTCTGTCTAATTTATTTTCGTTGATTCGAGGTCCGTAATTTTGTTAAATAATAATTTTCGTTTAATGGATTTGTAATTTTGTACTTTTGTAAATACATTGTGGCGCGGTCATTCGCAATTTCGTATTTTAGTTTAATTTTCAACACGTGGCTAATCCATATTGAGATACTAGAAATCTCTATCATCGTGAGCCGGCAATTCTTTCTCCGCGCCCCCGATGGCACGGGAGAGCCCGGAGAAGCACCGGATGGCGGGGGGAGGGATGGACGTCCCCTCCCATCACCTATAAGAACGATCAAGTGGTGGAACTGCCGCTATGATCATTCTTATTGTGCACAGAATCGCTGGCTGCAAACAATGATATCCGAATGATGCCTGTAGCTGCACCCATCATTCAGATATCACCACACAAAGTCAAGGACGTCATATGATGTCCTCGGTGTTGAATTGGTAATAAACAGCATCAAGCTATTGGTCTCTTATCCCTCATTTTTATGTGGTCTTATGGTGGAGAGGAGGAGAGGAGGAGAGGAGGAGTTATTCTTGAGTGCTTTGGGGTTGTTTTTTGGTATGTGCTAAGCTGGTGATGGTCTCCCACATCTTACATAGTTAAATAGTAGGTCAGGTTGAAAAAAGACACAAGTCCATCAAGTCCAACCTATGTGTGTGATTATATATCAGTATTACATTGTATATCCCTGTATGTTGTGGTCGTTAGACATGTGCGTTCCCATTCGTAACTAATGGATTTTCGTACAAATTTGTTAGTATTCGTACATTCGGATAGCTGAGAGTGCTAAAATACGAAAAATTACGGAATTACGAATGAGCAAAATAACGAACAAGCGAAAATACAGAGGGGATCGAAAGTTTGGACACCCCAGGTAAAAAATTGTATTAATGTGCATAACGAAGCCAAGGAAAGATGGAAAAATCTCCAAAAGGCATCAAATTACAGATTAGACATTCTTATAATATGTCAAAAAAGTTAGATTTTCCCAGAAGCTACTACTGAAGTGGTACCTGACACCGTCCAGAATAGCTAAATTCCATCCCACATATTCTGGACATGTCCCCACTTAAGACACCTGTGGACTTCGATAGAGCGAGTACTGAGGGAAGTGATTGGCTTTCCTATATTGCTGACCCCCCAACTGGCTATCCTCAATCTGACCATCGAAGACATACCACCTCCCTTGAAGCTAGTGACATCTCACGTTCTACTGGCAACCAGACTTCTCATTGCCAGGAACTGGAAATCTAATATCATCCCCACGGTATCGGACATAGTGAAATTAATACACAATCACTACCTGTATGAGACTATCCTTGCTCGCAGGAAATGTTCCTGCCCCACTCTACTGAACTTATTGGAATCCATGACGACTATGGTATGACACTAAGTGGAACCAATGACCACTGATCCATTTTTGAAAACTCCCAACTGTCCTTGATATTCTCCACCCCCTCCATCACCCCCTCCCCTCGTGCTCGAAGCCCCTTCCCCCTATCTCACCTTCTTAGCATAAATATTGCACTCCCTTATGGTAATTCCTACCGTTTACATTTGTATGTACTTCAATTGTCCTGCTACGTTATCGGTTTTGTTTATACACATTTCAAACCCTTTGATGTATTCAATACTGCTCATGACTTGTTGACCTAGATGTTACACACTGATGTATTTGTATTTCTCAATAAAAACTATTTGAAAGAAATTAGAGGCAAACAGAAAAAAAAAAAAAAAGTTAGATTTTATTTCCATCATTTACACTTTCAAAATTACAGAAAACAAAAAAATAGCGTCGGCGAAAAGTTTGGGCACCCTGCAGAATTTATAGCATGCACTGCCACCTTTGCAAAGCTGACACCTGCCAGTGTCATGGATTGTTCTCAATCATCGTCTGGGAAGACCAGGTGATGTCAATCTCAAAGGTTTTAAATGCCCAGACTCATCTGACCTTGCCCCAACAATCAGCAGTTGTCTAGAAAACTGAAACTAAAAATAGTTGACACTCAAAAAGCTGGAGAAGGCTATAAGAAGATAGCAAAGCGTTTTCAGATGTCAATATCCTCTGTTCGGAATGTAATTAAGAAATGGCAGTCATCAGGAACAGTGGAAGTTAAAGCAAGATCTGGAAGACCAAGTAAAATATCAGACAGAACAGCTCACAGGATTGTGAGAAAAGCAATTCAAAACCCACGTTTGATTGCACGATCCCTCCAGAAAGATCTGGCAGACACTGGAGTTGTGGTACACTATTCCACTATAAAGAGATACTTGTACAAATATGGTCTTCATGGAAGAGTCATCAGAAGAAAACCTCTTCTAAGTCCTCACCACAAAAATCAGCGTTTGAACTTTGCAAATGAACATATAGACAAGCCTGATGCATTTTGGAAACAAGTTCTGTGGACCAATAAGGTTAAAATATAACTTTTCGGCCGGAATGAGCAAAGGTACGTTTGGAGAAGAAAGGGCACAGAATTTAATGCATAGAACCTCTGTCCAACTGTTAAGCATGGGGGTGGATTAATCATGCTTTGGTGGCACAGGGAACTTTTCATGAGTGTAAAAGGAAGAATGGATTCAATAACATTTCAGCAAATTTTGGATGGTAACTTGATGCCATCTGTGAAAAAGCTGAAGTTAAAGAGAGGATGGCTTCTACAAATGGATAATGATCTTAAACACACCTCAAAATCCACAGGGGATTACATCAAGAGGCGTAAACTAAAGGTTTTGCCATGGCTTTTACAATCTCCTGACCTCAACAAGATGGAAAATCTATGGATAGACCTTAAAAGAGCAGTGCGTGACAGATAGCCCAGATATCTCAAAGAACTGGAAGACTTTTGTAAGGAAGAATGGGCAAAGATACCTCAAACAAGAATTGAAAGACTCTTGATTGGCTACAAAAAGCGTTTACAAGCTGTGATACTTGCCAAACGGGGCAGTACAAAATATTAACTATTCATTTTTTGTTTTCTGTAATTTTGAAAGTGTAAATGATGGAAATAAAATCTAACTTTTTGACATATTATAAGAATGTCTAATCTGTAATTTGATGCCGTTTGGAGATTTTTCCATCTTTCCTTGGCTTCGTTATGCACATTAATACAAATGTTTACCTGGGGTGCCCAAACTTTTGATCCCCACTGTACGAACGTACGATTATACAAACTTACTAAAATACAAAAGTGATGTATCTAACTTAATATCTTAGCCAATCAGCTTATCTATTTTGTGCTGAGTCACATTGGACAGTGTTAAGCCTCGTACACACGACTTCAAACAAACTTTTTCGTGGAATTTTGTCCGAAGGGAGTTGGCCGGACTTTTGAAACCGAAAAAGTTTGTCTGATGGAGCGTACACACGGTCGGATTTTTTGGAAAACGCTAATTTCAAAGCTTGTTGGCAAAAAGTCTGACTGTATGTATGGGACTTAAGAGAAAGTTAATATGGATTAGCCACGTGTTGGAAATGAAACTAAAATACGAGATTGCGAATGACCGCGCCATTATGTATTTACTTAAGTACAAAATTACAAATCCATTAAACGAAAATGATTGTCTAACAAAATCACGAATTTCAAATCAACAAAAATATATTAGACAGAATTCCGAATCATTCAGTATCAACAAAAATACAACTTTTACAAAAATACGAACGGGTCCGAATAGGAAAACTTGCATCTTACGAAATTATGAATCTTTACGAATCTACGGAACGAGACGAAACAAAACAAAAAAAAATATTTTTTTTGGTGTGCACATGTCTAGTTGTCGTTCAGGTGCTTATCTTTCTAATTTTGAATAGAACAAGGGAGGGGTGATAACCACTCTTAGGCCGCATACACACGATCGGTTCAAACCGATGAGAATGGACTTAAATCCAGTTTCATCGGTCCAAACTGACCGTGTGTACGGCCCATCGGTCCGTCGTCCGTCGGACCAAAGTTTTAAAACTTGCTTTAAAATCTGACCGATGGACGCCTGACCATCGGTCCAAACCGATGGTTAGTACGCAAAAGCATCGGTCCAAAAACCTGCGCATGCTCAGAATCAAGTCGACGCATGCTTGGAAGCATTGAACTTCTTTTATTCAGCACATCATTGTGTTCTACGTCACCGCGTTCTGACCTGATCGGATTTTGGATTGATGGTGTGTACGCACATCAGACCATTAGGCCACTTTAGCGGTGAACCGATGAAAACGGTCCGTCGGACCATTCTCATCGGTTTGAAACCGATCATGTGTACGCGTCCATAGATTTTTTTGTCATCTGTGTCTCATTGGGAAGATTTCCCTTCACTTTTTGTTCCATACCCAAAACAGCAAGTGAGGGGAAATCAATCCAAAGTGAAGGAATCCCTGGTTGTCATCAGGTGAACCAAAACTAGTGTCCCCATTGGAGGATTTTCTCTTTATTCCTGATGTGGTAAGAACCCACATTCGGGATTTCCTACACTTCTACAATAAAAAGGTCACATATAGACTGCGAATCTCCTTAAAGTTATTTTATATTTATATGCAACTGATGTTAGGGGGACATTCCACTGTGTGAAAAAAGGCAAGTTCTTATGACAGTAGTGTTGTATCTAGTGTAAAGTTCATATAATTGCATAATGGTCTGTATACAGAGACATCTACTGTTATTTAATGTATTTCAAATAATCAGATGACCAAATCTGGATGCCCACTCCGATAATATCAATTTCAAGAACAAGGACTTTCAAGAGAACTTGTCAATTTGTCTTGGATGATTAGATAGCAACCTATTGAATTAAGAGCATTCCTATTGCCTGTATGTGCATTTCAAGTTGTACGGGGGACAAGTCATTTTCTATATTGGTCTTTGGAATGAAGAGCCTTTCAGAAACAGGTTTTCGATGATAAAGGAACTATAAAGCAACTCCTTGAATCTTCTTAGTAGAGCTTCTCTTGTAGAAACGGAGCGCTTCTTTGAAATCCAGATTGACATCTATCACTTCGTATCCTTCTAGTGATTTAGTGCTTGCCCACAGATCATTGGTTTTGTAATTGCCTGCACTCATCCTTTATCATTTCGAAATTTGACTCTGGAGTGGTATATAGTCAGGGGGAACTTCAAAGCCTGCAGTGGGAGAAACCAATTACTGGAGTAAGACAGACCTTAATAAGTTTCCATTAATTGTCTAGGGGTGGAAGAGGATATGAGCAAAGCGAAATGCCTGGATTGAGGGTAAGTGAAAGGTAATTTATTTACATAAAGCACTGGAAGAGCTTGAAGGCAATGGACTTCACGTCAGAGCATGCTGAGACAATAATGGATACATAAATAGGGAAAAGGGAAAGGTTCATAGAGTGGCACGCCAGCTCTGGATCACCAGCCAATAGCAGTGGTGAAGAACACTGAAGTTAGGTAGGTAGAAATAGATAGTTTTTCTAAAATCTGAGCTATTAAAAAAAAATTTGATTGTGTAGAATGATATGGTTTGGCACGGCAATCACCAGCCAATAAATGAAGTTAGCGTTGCGTTGCCTGGAGAGGGTGTATCCCTTAAACAGTGATGGAGAACCTTGGCACCCCAGATGTTTTGGAACTACATTTCCCTTGATGCTCCACTACACTGCAGAGTGCATGAGCATCATGGGAAATGTAGTTCCAAAACATCTGGGGTGCCAAGGTTCGTCATCACTGCCCTAGAGCATCGTGGCCAAGATGGTTAAAAACTGCAGTGGATGTCCAACATTTTGCTGTTTTTCCTATTATTATCCATGGACACACATGATAGTGAAGAGTAATGGTGGTCCTTGGAGTTTGGAGTATATATCCAATCTTGAAGTTAATTGTAAATTTGAAAAGAAAATCCATACAGGGGAAACAGCCTAATTTCTGGCCCAATGATGGTATCACTGTCCCATGATGGAATATGGAGAGTCTGAATTTGACCCCTTTAGGCTGAGTTCACACTGATGCGGCCATGGGTCACAGCCGGAGGTCCAATGAGTTCCTGTTCACCAATTTAGGTGCCTGAATTTGCACCTGAAAAACCAAAAGATGCACAGGACCCTTCTGCAATCTGGCCGCCTCGGAGCTGTGTGAACCAGATCCAAAGAGAGCCGGTCACACTCTCCTGTCATGCAAATTGGATGCAGGGAAACATGGATCCAATTCTCGTCGACAAAACTGACGTGGAACTCAACGATCCTCCTCACGAGTCTTAATTTCCTTGTCATGTTCCTTGTCGGGCTGGTTTTCGACGAGAAACAGGTTCGTGTGTATGCTTAGAAACCTGCACATGCTCATAATAAAGTATGAGACGGGAGCGCACCTTCGGTAAAAGTAGCGTTCGTAATGGAGAGAGCATATTTGTCACATTGTAACAGACTGAAAAGCGCGAATCGTCTCTTACCAATCTTTTACTAACACGCAGTAACATGAGATTAGCAAAAGCAGCCCAAAGGGTTGTGCCAGTGGAATCGAACTTCCCCTTTATAGTGCTGTCGTACGTGTTGTACGTCACCGTGTTTGAGAGCGACGAGATTTTGTCTTGACAGTGTGTACGCAAAGACAGCTTGTCAAGATTCTCGACAAGCCTGACAACGAACTCGTCAAGGAAAATGATGTTTCTTTTACGACGAGTTCCTCGGTTATGTGTACGAGGCCTTATAATAGCTTTCTAGGCAGATCCAAAAAAACAATACTCTGAGGCCGCGTACACACGATCGGTCCAACCCGATGAGAATGGTCCGACGGACCATTTTTAACGGGTCACCGCTGAAGTGGCCTGATGGTCTGATGTGCGTACACACCATCAGTTCAAAAACCGATGTGTCAAAACACAATGACGTGCTGAAAAAATGAAGTTCAATGCTTCCAAGCATGCTTCGACTTGATTCTGTGCATGCGCAGGTTTTTGAACCGATGCTTTTGCGTACTAACAATCGGTTTGGATCGATGGTCAGGCGTCCATCAGTCCGATTTTAAAGCAAGTTTTAAAACTTTGGTCCGAAGGACGACAGACTGATGGCCCGTACACATGGTCGGTTTGGAACGATGAAACTGGACTTCAGTCCATTTTCATCGGGTTGGACCGATCGTGTGTACGCGGCCTGAGAGATATCAAAGATCGGTCAAAGATTTATGGTCTAAAGATAAGGAGCAAATTGCCAACAATACAAACCCAAAAGGAAGTACTATTTTTTAAGTAGATCTAACTTTCAAATGGATGACTGTTACAATATCTACACTGCCAGTACCTCCAGGACCTCCTGGATTCCTAAGACCTCCACGATTTTTAGACTCCCCAGGGTATCTCCTTGCATATGCAAAAGTGTGCATCGGCCTGAATAGGCATGCATCATCATGCATCAATGATGCTGGGCGTGATCTCTGACTAGAAGAGTATTTAGGCACAAGCATTTGAAGTGGTTGGTGCTGTGTCTTATCACCAGCCACTCTAGAACTAGAGTGTTATAATGCTGTACCTGCCATCGCCTGCCCACTAGTACCTAAATATCTTACCAGACTACTCTTTCTTGCCTGCTGCCTGCCTTGTCCTCACCATTGACCAGACCAATCTCTTGCCTGCAGCCTGCCTCAACGTTTGACTGGACCTGACCACTCTCTTGCCTGCCACCTGCCTTGACCTTTGCCTGGACCCGACCACTCTCTTTTTTATCATATTTTAAACAGTCTCTGCCCTGTAGCCAAGCAACCCCTTAGTGGGAGAATTGGAGGGCCACAACCCGGTGCCAGTTTGCAGTAAATAAGACCAGGGACGAATAGGTTTCCAACCAGTGGCAGCACGTCCATGAGAGGCGCAGAGGCACCACTCCCCTAATCGCCCTATTTTACATGCAGGGTGCAAGAATTAGAATTCCATTTTTTTTAAAAGCAAGTGATTAAAGCCTCATTCCCATGGGGGGCCACGATTTGGGGGGCCCCTTGTTAAAAAGGGTTTCCAGATTCCGATAAGCGCCCTGCCCACAGACCCCGCATAACCACAGACAAGGGTTGTGGTAAAGAGACTCTTGTCCCAATCAACATGACGACAAGGTGCTTTGGGGTGGGGGGCCCTGGTGTGGCTCGGTGGGGGGGCACTCCCTCCCCTTTTCCTGGTCTGCCAGGTTGCATGCTCAGGTAAGGGTCTGGTATGGATTGGGGGGACCCCACGCTGTTTTTCCACAAATTTGGCATGTGGTTCCCCTTAGAATCTATACCAGACCCAAGTGCATAGGAAGGATTACGGGGGGGGGGGGGGGCCGTGCTGGTTTTATTTTTTTATTTATTTTGCCGCATTGTTTTGTTTACATTTAAGCTGTCAGTGGGGAGGCCCGCTGACATCTGATGTGTCATCGGTTGTTAAGGACACGGTGACCGGCTTCCTGTCTTGCTCCTTAACAACTAGCTATCCTTCACACAGAATTAGAATTGGTTGATCATTTTTCAACTGATCTGAATTTGAATAGCTCCAAAAATTTGTAATTTGTTAGAAAATGATTAAACAAAACAAAGTCTAACAAAAACGAAATGAAAATAAACAAATTCCGAAGCAAAATTAGTAACATAACGAATATATACGAAAAACACATTTTTACGTTCTGCACATGTCTATTGAATACTGAACCTCTGCTTGTAAATAAGATCCCAATAGAAGGATCCCCAATGATTTCCCTTTACACTGCTGACCCAAACAAGGTTGCAAATATCTATCCAGTAAAGAAAATTCCACCAAGTCACCAGCCAAGCAGGCTGTATAAGCCAGTTTTGAGTACAAAATTGAGCCATCGGTCTTGAGCGTTTTTGGCTGTTGTCTTTTTAACTTTTGGTTGCAAAAATAATTAGGGCTGTGGAAATTAACTACTAATTCCTCGATTAATCGTTATTTTTTTTATCAATCAAAATGTTTTTGACCAATCAAAATTCTTTTGATTGGAACTCGCTTCCGCATCTTCAGGGAGTTCCGTCGGAGATCCGGTGACGTCACGGGCACCGACGGGGCTTGCCATGTCCATCTAAAGGGCTCCTTTGCTGTGCCTTCATATCTGTATGCTGGCGGGACCTTCCTATCTGCCACACACAAGGGCTGTTACATTTCCCTCTATCACTTCCCTCTATCAACCTGAGATTCTACAGCCATCCACTGGGAGTTGTGATAGTTCCCTTCACGGGACATCTACATGCCGACGGACTGATGTTAACCCCTCCTCATCTGGATTCAGCAGTGGTATCGTTGTACACATTTTTATACCAGTATCATACTTAGCTACATGTTTTTATGACTGCTTTTGCTACCGTTTGGTTTTACACCATTTTTACAGTTTTTTTTAGCTACATCGATTTTATCTCCAGTGCAATATTTATTTTATTACCTACTTGAGCCCTGGTTCACACTGGGCTGCGGGAGTGAAGCCGTGCGAGTTCAGCTGAACGATTTCACTCCCGTCGGCAGTCCCGATTTCGGCCGCGATTTAAGAGACATCTGTGCAGCTTTCTGCACAGATGTCAATGTAAATCGCGGCCCGAATTTGCAAAAAGTAGTACAGGAACTACTTTTTTTAAATCGGTGCAGCGCCGCAGATGCGGCGTCGCACTGATTAGGACAGTGCCATTGCCGACAATTGCCGGCAAATGCCGCCGATTTGAGATGCGATTTCACATGTGAAATCGCATCTCAAATCGAAGCAAATCGTGCCCAGTTAGAACCTGGGCTGAAGACTATAAAAGTTTAAATGCTATTCCCATCGAGCGCTGCCTTTGTGTGTTTTTTGTATCCTGCTATCCATTTTTCCAGTGGTTGGGAGCTGCACTGGGAATCAGCCTGCAAGGAGATCAGCTAAAGTAGTTGGATCTGTATGTGCGTTATAAATAATCAAAATTAGTCGATCGATTAAAAAAAAAAAAAAAAGATTAATCAAGCACGAAAAGTTTAATCAGTAATAGCCCTAAAAATAATACAGCCATTTGTAAACAAGCTTTTACTCACTTTTTTTTTTTTCATTTCCTTTTAATCTAATATATTTTATTCCTCCAGAAGTAACCAGGAGAACCTGATTATTGAGGCAAAGACATCTATCATTATTAATGAGTGACAAACGACAGCAATAATCTTTGCCAGGAATTCTAAAGTCATGCCGCTAAATGGTGTATCATCAAAGTAGGCAAGACGGTATAATCTGAGATTTGACCCCTTGCGGCCCAGAGGAAATGTCACAACAGCAGAGTGACACGGGAACCCTCCGGCCTTATAGAGGTTAATTCATCAATGTCACACCGCTTCCCCGATATTAAACAGCTCAATATAAATAGCTGTCCGTCTGACGAGTACAATGTCTATGAGAAAACGTAATACGCAGCCCGAGGCTCTGGGAGGGATCACGTTGGCATGACAACGGCGTTCCCCTAGCAGACATAATCCTATCAGCCCACATGAACTTCTCTCCGATAAAAGGGATCTATAGGCAGAATTGTACAGGCTTATTCACCGAGATCTACTCCAAACCAACCAGACAAGTGACCTTGGCAAGGTTAAATGGGTAACTCAAATTTTTTTTGTTAATTCATCTACCATATGGAACTCTTACAACAGCCTCTTTGGAATTAACCCTTTTTATGCCGTACATACGGTCGGATCTTCCAATGGGAAAAACCTCCGTCGGCATTTCCGACGAAAAAAATAGAGAACCTGCTCTCTATCTAAGTCCGTCGGAAATTCAGACAGAAAAAGTGGGGCATACACACGGTCGGAATATCTGACGAAAAGCTCCCATCGGACTTTTTCTGTCGGAAATTCCGACCGTGTGTATGCGGCATTAGCCAATTTCTGACATTTGGGGCCAGATCCACATACAATTGTATCGGCGCAGCGTATGTGAGATACGCTATGCCGCCGTACCTTACCTGGCTTTAGTTCGAATCCATAAAGATTTTGCGCCATAAGTTACGCCAACGTAGTGTATCTCAAGTGGCGTACCGGCGCGGAATTCAAGTTGGGCGGGTAGGGGGCGTGTTTCATTTAAATGAAGCTCGTCCCCGCGCCGATCCGCATGCTCCGTTCAGAAATTTCCCGCCGTGCATTGCGCTAAATTACGTCGCAACAACGTTATTTTTTTTAACTAGCGTGAATTCCTATTCACGGGCGACTTACGCAAAAAAAAAAGCAGCTTTAACTATACGCCGGAAAAAGCCGACTAGAGACGACGTAAGAGAATGCGACGGCCGGGCATACATTCGTGGATCGTCGGAAATAGCTCATTTGCATACTCGATGCGAAAAACGACGAGAACTCCACCCAGCGGACGCCGAAGTATTACATCTACGATCCGAAGGCGTACGCCTGTCGGATCTAACCCAGATGCCGTCATATCTTGGTTTGAGGATTCAAACTAAAGATACGACGCGGGAAATTTGAAAGTACACTGGCGTACTCTCTCTATGGATCTGGCCCTTGGTGTTTACAAGTTAAAATTTTTATTTTTTGCTAGAACATTACTTAGAATATACATACAAACATTATATATATACCGTATTTTTCTGGGTATAACGTGCACGGCGTATAGCGCGTACCCAGATCTTGGAGGGAAATTTCCTGAAAAAAATCTGGACCGCAGAGTGAAGGCAAGAGGGCCAACAAGTGCTAAGCATCTCTGGGAACTCCTTCAAGACTGTTGGAAGACCATTATAGGTGACTTCCTCTTGAAGCTCATCAAGAGAATGCCAAGAGTGTGCAAAGCAGTAATCAAAGCAAAAGGTGGCTACTTTGAAGAACCTAGAATATGACATATATTTTCAGTTGTTTCACACTTTTTTGTTATGTATATAATTCCACATGTGTTAATTCATAGTTTTGATGCCTTTAGTGTGACTCTACAATTTTCATAGTCATGAAAATAAAGAAAACTCTTGTAATGAGAAGGTGTGTCCAAACCTTTGGTCTGTACTGTGTATTTTTTTAGCAGCGATTCTAGAGAATAAAATGACGATTGTTGCAATATTTTATGTCACACAGTATTTGTGCAGTAGAGTTTTAAACGCAACTTTTTGGGAAAAAAAAATAGTAAAGTTAGCCCAATTTTTTTGTATAATGTGAAAGATGATGTTACTCAGAGTAAATAGATACCAAACATGTCACGCTTTATAATTGCGCACACACGTGGCGACTAGTGTTGAGCGAAATACGCCATATTCGATTTTGCGATATTGCGCGAATATATAGAAGAATATTCGCGAATATTCGCTAATATCGAATATTCGTGATATTTTATCTAAAAAAAAACTTGCAAAATTTCGCTAATGCGAAAATGATTGCGAAATTCTCATAAACAGAGATAATTTCCTGTATTACTAAACTAATATGCACTAAACACTAACTCTACACTAACTCTACTTAAAAGAAAGGAGAATAAGGGGGCAAAAGAAGGGCGGAGAAGATAATCGCGCAATATTCCTATTGCGCGGTTATCTTCTCCGCCCTTTTTTTGCATCAGAGCCAATCAGAATAACTTGAATATTCGGCAAAAGGAATATCGCGCAATATTCCTTTTGCCGAATATTCAAATTATTCTGATTGGCTCTGATGCAAAAGAAGGGCGGAGAAGAAAATCGCGCAATATTCCTTTTGCCGAATATTCGAGTTATTCTGATTGGCTCTGATGCAAAAGAAGGGCCGAGTAGCTGATGCGATTCTTTTATGTTGCCGAAAACTCGCAATGCGAATTTTCGGCAACATAAAAGAGTCGCATCAGCTACTCGGCCCAGGGTCTCTCTCTAATCATACCAGCAATGCTTTTAGACGTCGATGGAGATCACTAGGATGTGATCTGTTTTAAAAATAAATTTGAAAAAATACGAATATTCGCCATAGCGAATATTCGCCGCAATATTCGAGTTATTCGCGAATACTCGAATATGCAATATTCGTAGCGAATATTCGCAATGCGAATATTCGTGAGCAACACTAGTGGCAACAAACTACGGTACCTAAAAATCTCCAAAGGCGATGATAATTTTTTTTTATGGTTAGCAGGTTAGAGTTACAGAGGAAGTCTAGTGCTACAATTATTGCTCTTACTCTAACGATCGCGGCAATACCTCACATGTGTGATTTTAACACCGTGTTACATATACGGGCACGACTTCCGTATGCGTTTTCTTTGCTGCGTGAGAAAGGAGGAGCTTTAAAAATTATTATTTTTTTCTTATTTATTTTTATATTATTAAATTGTATTTAAAAAAGAAAAAATGTGATCACTTTTATTGCTGTCACAATGAATGTAAACATCTCTTGTGACAGTAATAGGTGGTGACAGGTACTCTTTTTGGAGGGATCGGGGGTTTAAAAGACCCCAAATCCTTCCTTTACACTTCTAAGTATTGAGATCACCGAAAAACGGCGATTCTGAATATTGTATATTTTATTTAATCCGGCACCATTGGCAGCCCGAATAAACCGTAAGTGACGTGACGTCGCTTCTGTGTTTACATTCAGGAGACTGGAATAAAGCTGTTTAAAGCTTCGTGCCAGTCTGCCTCTAGGTGCTGGAAGTGGCACATCGCGGCTCGGGTCTTCCAAAGGGACGGGAGGCCCGGTAAGAGGGACAGGAGGGGGGGTTTTAGCTGCATCGGTTGTTATCCCTGCAAAGCCGATCGTCCCCTTTAAAAAAAACGGTACCGGCATGATGTCTGCAGCTGCATATTATTCCAGTATAACCCCCTAAAGCCGAGGCCCCATATATGCGAACACTTTGCGGGAAGGGGTTTTAAAGGATAACTAAACCCCAAGATAGATGAGGTGGCTCTATTAGTTTTCTTTTGTTTCATTTTTAGCGAATGCAGAAAATACTCAATGATCTTGCCAGAAATACAGGGGGTGTTTTAATAAAATTGGTGAATGCAAAATCTGGTGCAGCTGTGCATGGCATCCAATCAGCTTCTAACTTTAGCTTGTTCAATTAAGCTTTTACAAAAAAAACAAAAAACAAACGGAAGCTGATTGGTTTTTATGCAGAGCTGCACCAGATTTTGCACTCTCCGGTTTTAGTAAATCAATCCCATTGAGTCTTTGTCACTTCCTGTGAGCTGCACCAAAGAATATCTTCCTTTTCAGCTAATTGACTTGACGCCAATTGACTTGACCCCTATGTAACAGAGATTGAGATTTGAACATGTTTATAGTCCACACACTACATTGTCAAAAGTATTGGGACACCTGCCTTTACACACACATGAACTTGAATGGTATCCCAGTCTTAGTACATAGGGTTCAATAGTGAGTTGGCCCCGCCCTTTGCAGCTTCTGGGAAGGCTGTCCACAAGGTTTAGGAGTGTGTCTATAGGGATGTTTGACCATTCTTCCAAAAGTGCATTTGAGAGGTTGGGCACTGATGTTGGACGAGAAAGCCTGGCTCGCAGTCTCTGCTCTAATTCATCCCAAAGAAGTTTTATCAGGTTGAGGTCAGGACTCTATGCAGGCCATTCAAGTTCCTCCATTGGTCTTTTGCTTATAAATATTAGCATGTGGGCAATTTGCATGAGCATGTATCCGCACTGGGCTTTTGGTGGTAGAGATCCAATTTTCCCTACAGCAGGGGTTTCCAAACTTTTCAAACAAAGGGCCACTTTATTGTCCTTCAGACTTTAGGAGGGCCGGATTGTGGCCAGCGGGGGCAGAAAATGTCCCGGGTCCAGCACCGGTGAGAATAAATGTGGCCTCTGGGTTGGTGGCCAGTAGGAGGAGGAGTAGGGCTCCTATCAGTAGGAGGAATAGTATCCCATCATTGATATCAGTAGGAGAAATAGTGCCCCCTTGTTGGTGTCAGTGGAAGGAATAATGCCTCATATCAGTTGGAGGAATAGTGCCCCAAGGGCCGCATTAAGTCTAGCAAAGGGCCACATCTGGCTCC
This sequence comes from Rana kukunoris, assembly GCA_029574335.1. Taxonomy (NCBI): domain Eukaryota; kingdom Metazoa; phylum Chordata; class Amphibia; order Anura; family Ranidae; genus Rana; species Rana kukunoris. The sequence continues at coordinate 542,143,091 of CM056052.1, read as the reverse complement.
CGGGCCGCAGTTTGGAGACCCCTGCCTTACAGCATGCTGAATTCTGTGCGTAGTCCATATCCAATCCAAGGTCATCATTCAAACTTGCAGGCAGGGCAAAAGACATGGTCAAGGTACAGGAACAGGGCAAGCAAACAGAAAACGTGAAGCATGTGCTTGCACACACTATCACAAGCATGTCACTAAGGGCTTGGCAGGCTTAAATCAATCACCCTGCAAGTGGACAGTCAGACAGTCAGCCAACACCAGGATGCTGGATTGAAACCAGGAACCTGTCATGGAACAGGAGGGTTGCATACTCCTGACAATGGGGAAGAAGATGCTGCAGGGACCAAATTAGCAACATGGAGGAGCGGAGGATGAGATAAGCAAATCGGCTTTAACAAGTCCCCTAGAGCTAAACAAGCAATTAGCCCCCACTACAAGGAATTATTTTTAGGCTTCCTAGAGTTGAGCTTTAAAATAGATGATAATTTCTAGACATGTGAATTTGTTTTTGTCCGAAATTTGGGGATTTTCGTGCTCGTTTTAACAAATGATAAAGAACACGCAGAATCCGAAATCCGAAAGACCTGCAGTAAAAAATGCTTTATATTTTTTCGTTGCAAGAACAGTTTGATATAGATAGAAGATTCGACATGGCGGTGACAATAGCGATCTGTGTCTACCGAACCTGCGGTTAAATGTGCCTAACCTAACTCTATTAGTCAGAGATTATTCGACATAGAGAGAAAAGATTCGACATATAAAGACATGAGGATTCGACAAAGCAGCTAAAAACATACGATCTCCGTGAGCGGACACTTACGGTCAAATGCTCCCCCCATAGGCTATAGTAGAATTCGAATGTTGGTTGACTAGTAATAATAATTAATAAATATAATTACTAGTGCCATACAACATTATAATTCTACTATAGCTTGTGGGCGGAGCATTAGATCAGAAATGTAGGATTGTGGCGTCGTACAGTTTAGCTGCTTCGTCGAATCTTCTTAGAACATCCGACAGACACCATAAGCCTTCAATTGACAGATTTGACCTTAATTAATTCAGCTTTTCGGACGAATGCGTTTTTAACAAAACAAGATAAATAAAAACGAATTTCGGGAGTAACTAAATGAATACATTTTTTCGGACGAAAACGAAAATTCCGAAACAAAATATTTTAGTGTGCACAAGTCTAATGATTTCTCTTTTTTTTTTTTTTAAAAGGTTTTTATTGAAGATTAAATGGTGTACAATACATGGATTGCAAAAGGAAAAATAGAAAATACAAATGAGTTGGCCGATTGTCCCTGTCATGCAAGACAGATCAGCAATAGCTTACAAAGTAGAAACACATCATACATAAGATAACATTTGGTACATAGATAACAGTGGTCATAGATAACAATCATGAGAATCTCTGTCAAGCGTTAGAGAAGGAAATAAGTATGCATTGCTCGGTACTGTAGCACATTATTGATCTTGGCTAGTAAACTATAGGGGGGAGTTGGCAGAAGGGGTCCATAACCAGGGGACCATCGAAACCAACAGACACAGACAGACTAAGAAAGGTAGGGGTGTACAGACGGACAGACAGACAGACAGACGACGCTCAATTCCCATAATAGCAGGACGTAATGGCTGAGGTGACCGCTGCAATTTGTGGGAGCAGTCAACCCAAGGGGGAGGGGGTGGGGGGGTATCTTGGGTTTACAGGGGTCCACTAGATACCAAAGATGGGGGGTGATAGAGTCGAGTTTGTGTGAACGATAAATGATTTCTCTAAAGCTCTGTACACACGATCGGTCCATCTGATGAGAACGGTCCGACGGACCATTTTCATCGGTTTACCGATGGAGCTGACTGATGAGGTTTGATGTGTCTACACACCATCGGTTCATGAACAGATCGTGTCAGAACGCGGTGACGTAAAACACAACGACGTGATGAAAAAAACGAAGTTGAATGCTTCCAAGCATGCGTTGACTTGATTCTGAGCATGCGTGAATTTTTAACCGATGCTCGTGCGTACTAACAATCGGTTTTGATCTGTCGGTTAGCTGTCCATCGGTTCAATTTTAAAGCAAGCCCTCTTTTTTTGGACCGAAGGATAACGGACCGATGGGGCCTACATGCGATCGGTTTGGACCGATGAAAACGAACAGCAGGATCACTAGGAGAGCAACCAAAATGTAGAAGCGCATGAGTGTTCCACTCCTAGGGTGTAAATAGGGGAGGAGGCAGTGACAGGCATTTAGAGGTAATGATCAACTGGTTGTGCAGTTTTTAGGAGGGATGAGTAGTATTACTCAAAGTGCACTTGTTCTTTTTGCTGGGGCACCAGGATCTCACAGCGCTAAGAGCTGCTAATTTTCACACATCACTTCAGCACTTGGAAATGGTTGAGTGGCTTTTTAAACATTGTACATTGCTATCCTCCTAGTTGTACTAATGTAGCCAATGCAATAGCTCACTTTAGATCACATATTATTTTCTGTCTTTCAATTTTCATAGTTCTGAATGTATTGCAATAACTTGGAAAATAAACGTTATATATATATATGTAGCGCCTATGTACTATATAGTACTGGTGCTATCTAAATGTATGTGTAGATCAGAGTGTAGTTAAACTCTGATACTGATTGTTAGAGCAATTATGTGGTTTCTGTCTCAGCTTGGCTGTGCTGTGAGTCCATTCTGCTGTATTGGGGTGTCTTTCCAGCCCTGGTGCTGCAGGTGGCAGCAGTGGAGTCAAGGTTTGGGTACTCTTTCCCAGCAGCCAATCACAGGGGTTTGTCCTCGCTGTGCATGCTGGGAGGGGTATTTATGGGGCAGACTCCATTGGTTCTGGGTCTTCTTCGTTGAGTGTGGCACCCACCTTTAGGGTGGCCACATAACGGTGCCCCGGCGCTATGGCCTACCTGGCCAGGGTGTGCATGCTATGCAGTGTTCCTGGTTCCCGGCACCATGCTGGCCCCGAGCATCTGAACCAGCGATGGGGATCCCAAGCTGTGTGCTGTTTGGTGGGGGAATTGGTCTGAGGAGCGCCATAGAGAGGCTGGCGGTCCAATAGGGCTTGGATGAAACCACTGGGGATCACAGGTAGCCCGGACACTGCGGGACTGGTCACCTGTCAGTCGGTACCTGAGCAACAAGCTGAAGGAGATCCAGACTCAATTAAGGAGGCATATCTCCAGGAATTCAACCCAGAGGGGACCTGTGGCAGAGGTATCTTCTGAGGCTCTTTTAGAGGGTTCTGTGGCAGAGACTTTCTCCTAAGTTCAAGTTCACCAAGGAGGGTCTGTGGCAGAGACTTATTCCTACAATTGTCCGAGTGATACTCCGGCTGCCAGGTCAGTGAGAGAGGCCTGTCCAGGTACGCTAACCCATTCCGGCGGGAGTGGTCCTAAGAAGTGTTATGTTTGGGAGCAGGACTGTTTCCTATCATTACGCCTGAATCTGCAATTCTCCCTTTTTCAACTTTACTTTTCTCACCACAAGTTTACTGTTTTTACCCGGCTGGGTAATAAAGAGCACAGCAAAGAGCACCTGTCTGGACATTCCTTTTACTTCTACTAGATGTACTATACATCAATTACCCCTAGGAATTTCCTCCAGGGGTAGTGCTACACGTGGGGGCTCGTTCTGGATTGCCTGTTACCTCAAAAATACCCGAATTCAGAAGTTATTTGGCCACAGCCATGAGGAATTGTCGTGTGTTAAAATGTGCATGGTGAGGAAAGAGTTAACGTCACAATTGAAGCTGGGCGCACGTGCGGTGAAGCCATGTGCGCCTGCCACGTGTAAAGGAAAGTTTCCAGGTAGGAGGAGCTACCCACCCCATGCAGACTGAGTTTGGCGCCAAGGGACAGAGTGATTGCCCGCCCACGAGAGAAGGTCGTGAGAGCATGTCTGTGCCATCAATGCCTTTTGGAAAGCTGCGACCCCCGATTTATGAACCATAAAGTTCCATGGTCCTAGTACTACATGCCACATCTCCATTTCCACAATACAGTATTGCCTCGTTTCCACTGAGCGGATCGGTTCGGTACGGTTCGGTACGGTACGCTATTTTGGGTGTTTCCATTATGAAAGCGTGCCATAAAAGTGAACCATACCGCACCATTCTGGGTCCTGCTTCAGATGTGGGGCCATAGAAAATGGAACGTTTCCATTAGGGCGGACCTACAAATACATCTCACTGATTGGTGGACGTGCTGTTTTTTTTTCCTAAACCTTGTATGGTCCCTGATGGTCTGATTTGCAGTGGAAATGCTCAGCAGAATAGACCGGACCATTCTAACCCGTTGCCATGCCATGTTAAGTATGGCCTCGGGACAGCGTTGTCTTTTTCCGTCGTTTTCCTAAGTCGTTCGTGAATAGGGCTTTGCGTAAATGACGCTCACGTCGGCTTCATTAACGTTTTCCAACGTGAGTTGGAGCATGCGCACTCGGATATTTTTTCGGCTGGCGCATGCGCAGTTCGATCGGCGCAGAGGTGTGCTTAATTTAAATACAAGCCGCCCCCTTCGAATTACGCGGCCTTACGCCGGGCCATTTACACTATGCCGCCGCAAATTACGGAGCAAGTGCTTTGAGAATACGTTACTTGCTCCAGTAAGTTGCGGCAGCGTAGTGTAAATGGCATACGCTACGCCGCCGCGGATTCTACGAGAATCTGGCCCTTAGGCTTTAGTAATCTAGTATTCTCTGGAAGTATTTTGGTACTTACCACCAGGCAAGCAATTCAAAGCTGAAAGTAGCAATAAACACGTTATAAAGCGTGTTATCAGCCCCTTGCTAGCAGGGTTCCAAAAGGCAACATAAATTTCAGAAACATTTTACAGCGTAACAGCATTATGTCAGCGCTCACAATCACCTTTATAATGGGTGCTTGACACAAGGACTCTTGAATTATTTCAGGTTGGATTGTGATGGGATTTTATCAATAAATACTCATGAGCAGCACTGCTCACATCTATGTCACACTTTACAATTCCTGTTATCAAATCAGTATGGAGAAAAAGAAAAATGTAAAAAAGTGGGTCTGTTTTCCAGTGACAACTTAAAGTGACTTTAAAGTAGACTAGAGTTGGGCTGAACACCCCCGGTTCGGTTTTCGCCAGAACTCTCGGACATCGCAAAAGTTGGGACCCGAACTCTGAACCCCATTGAAGTCTATGGGACTGGAAACTGTCTTATATGCCAGTTATTCGCCATAAAAAGGGTATTGGGGTTGCGTGTACTGCCCTGGGGGACATGTGTCAATTGAATTTATTAAAGGAGCAGTGACTTTAACCACTTCACTGCTGGCCCCATGTAATATAACGTCCACAGAGGGGATCTCCCATCCCGGGTGAACGTCATATGACGTCCTGGGATTTGTGCGGTGATATCTGAATGATGGGGGCAGCTAGAGGCATCATTCAGATATCATTCTGTCGTGCCACCGATTCTGTGCACGATAACAACGATCATAGCGGCAGTTCCGCCGCTTGATCGTTCTTATAGGCGGCGGCATGGGACATCCCCCCTCCTGCCGCCATCCGGTGCTTCTCCGGGCTCTCCCATGCTATCGGGTAGACATGTGCACAGAATTTTTTTTCGGTTTTTTTTGTTCCGTTTCGTATGGTCCCGTCTGTTCGTTTCCGTTCGTTTTTCGTAAGACGCCCGTTTTCCCGTTCATTTGTCGTACGACGTGATTTTTTCGTATTCCGATTGTTTCGTATTTCCGTTACCGTTTTATTTTCGTACATGCGGGATGATTCGTTATTCTGTTTAATTCATGTTCGTTTCTTGTTAGACAATAATTATCGTGAATTTTCGTCAATTTGCATTCTGTGTATCTTGAATGCTTTTCTTTTGTTAGTGTCAGTTGTATGTTCATTGTTCAATGACATCTATAACAAAAGAATTTCATTATGTATATTGAATGAATTCCTTTTTCTGTTACAGGTGTCATATCAACATACAAAAATAAGAAAAGAAACAGGTTCAAATGCAAATCTTTTGTTTGTTTTTTTTGAATGGCCAGAGAGTTAGGCTGGCCATACATGATACAATTTTCTGTGCAATTTTCTTTAGATTTACCTTCAACTATGTAGTGCAAGGGCCTGCCTGATTGCATACAATTGAAAGTGTTGTTTAGTTTGACCTCATATATGTTTTTTGGTAAATCTAAAAGAAAATTGTACAAGAAAATTGAACATGTATGGCCAGCCTCAGTGACTGAAAGCAGCTTCTCTTTTGTGCTGAGTAGTGAGTACACTTGTACAGTAAAGCCTAATAAACTTTTCTGTGGATTTTCATCTGAAGGGAGATCAGTTGGCCAGACTTTTGAACCCAAAAATGGTTTTCTGATGCAGTTTAAAAACAAACTAATTTTCTGAGAACGATCGGAAAACAATCGTTTTTATGTTTGTTGTTAAAATAGTCTGACCAAGTGTATGGGGCTGTGTAATACTATTGTTAAGCCCCATACACTTGGTCAGATTATTTTAACAACAAACATAAAAACGATCGTTTTCCGATCGTTCTCAGAAAATTTGTTCGTTTTTAAACTGCATCAGAAAACCATTTTTGAGTTCAGAAGTCTGGCCAACTGATCTCCCTTCAGATGAAAATCCACAGAAAAGTTTATTAGGCTTTACTATACAAGTGTACTCACTATTCTGCACAAAAGAGAAGCTGCTTTCAGTCACTGAGGCTGGCCATACATGTTCAATTTTCTTGTACAATTTTCTTTTAGATTTACCAAAAACCATATATGAGGTCAAATTAAACAACACTTTCAATTGTATGCAATCAGGCAGACCCTTGCACTACATAGTTGAAGGTAAATCTAAAGAAAATTGCACAGAAAATTGTATCATGTATGGCCAGCCTAACTCTCTGACCATTAAAAAAAACATAAACAAAAGATTTGCATTTGAACACGTTTCTTTTGTTATTTTCGTATGTTGATATGACACCTATAACAGAAAAAGGAATTCATTCAATATACATAATGAAATTATTTTGTTATAGATGTCATTGAACAATGAACATACAACTGAAAACGAACACAAAACGGATTCAAACAAAATACACAATGCAAACCTCTTGATACAGATTTCATTTTCGTTATTTTGCCATTTTCGTTTTGTCGTTTTTTCCCGTCGGATCGTTCGTTCGTATTTGCGGTCATTCGTTATGCGGCTCATCCGTTATCCCGTCGTTTTCGTATTTTGGTGCTTTACCGTTTTCGTATGTACACATTATCCCGCGGGTACGAAAATGAACATTTTCGTACGAAAATAACATTCGTACGAACGGGAATGCACATATCTACTATCGGGGGCTCGGAGAAAGAATCGTCCGGCGCAGGCTGGGAAGCATAGAGATGACTGGTGACCAGATGGTCACCAGTCATCTCTATGACCGTCGGAGGCCCGGCGCGATGTGATGACGTTACGCCAGGGTTCCCGGAAGTAAACAAAACCGCGTTTGTGGCTAGTAAGCAGGAGATCGGTGAAATTTATTTCACGATCTCATGCTTTCCAGCCTGAAGGAGAGATGTGAGGTCTTATTGATCCCGCATCTCTCCATAAAGAGGACCTGTCACACAACTTTCCTATTTTCCAACTTTCCTATTACAAAAGATGTTTACATTCCTTGTAATAGGAATAAATATATATATATTGTTTTTAAAGTGTAAAAAATAATAAAAAATAAGGTAGCTTGCGCGCAGAAGCGAACACACACGTAAGTCCCGCCCATATATGTAAACACCACATATGTAAGGTATCGCCGCATGCGTTAGCGTGTCAGCAACAATTCTCGCACTAGACCTCCTCTGTAACTCTAAACTGGTAACCTGTAAACATTTTCAAAGCGTTGCCTATGTAGATTTTTAAGTACCGAAGTTTGGCGCCATTCCATAAGTGTGCGCAATTTTAAAGCATGACATGTTAGGTATCTATTTACTCGGCGTAACATCATCTTTCATATTTTACAAAACAATCTAACTTTTCTGTTTTGTTATTTTTTAATTCATGAAACTATTTTATTTCCAAAAAAAGGCATTTGAAAAATTATTGCGCAAATACCGCGCAAGATAAAAAGTTACAATGACCGCCATTTTATTTCCAAAAAAAGGCATTTGAAAAATTATTGCACAAATACCGCGCAAGATAAAAAGTTACAATGACCGCCATTTTATTCCCTAGGGTGTCTGTAAAAAAAACATATATAATGTTTGGGGGTTCAGAGTAATTTTCTAGCAAAATAATGATGATTTGTACACGTAGGAGAGAAGTGCCAGAATAGGCCCGTTATTGAGGTGGGTTTAAAAGCCCGGTATTGAAGTGGTTAATGATGTTTAAAGTGAAACAATAAAAATGAAAAATTCCTTTAACAATAGTAGTGTATTTGTACCATGTATAGAACATGCTGCAGAAAAACTGACATTTATAAAATACCATTGCCGGCAATAGAAAAATGTAAAAAGGAAATGGCGTGGGGGTGCCCCTTCCCAATCCATACCAAGCCCTTTTGGTCTAGTATGGGTTTTAAGGGGAACCCGTGCCAATTTATTTTTTCCATACAGGCCCTTTTCCGAACATGTAGTCTGGCAGGCCAGAAAAAAGGGGGGATGAGCAAGCACCCCTCCCCGAACCGTTTCAGGCCACATGCCCTCAACATGGGAGGATGCTTTGGGCAGGGGGACTCTGTGGAAAGGGGTCTTATTGGAATCCGACAGCCCCCTTTAACAAGCCTGCTGGGTGGGTGACGTCACAAGGGGTCGGGGCCATCAGGTGACGTTGCCAATTGGCCCTACCCCCTTACCTATAAAAGAACTGTCAAACGGCAGAGCCTGCAGTCAGCGGTTATCCTTCATCGAAGGCATAGCTTTTTTTTTTTCAGGTTCTGTGGTGGCTGTGGCGGTGGCGGTGGCGATGGCGGCTGCAGCATCGTGATTGACTGGATCTTCTTCGGGGGACATTGTTTTTTTAGTAAAGGAATTGTCAAAAACTGTGTGTGTGTGTTTTAATTTATTTTTGAGACTTTTTTTGGTGAATGGGTAGGGGTACAATGTACCCCATACTCATTCACATAGGGGGGTGGGATCTGGGGGCCCCCTTGTTAAAGGGGGCGTCCAGATTCAGATAAGCCCCCTGCCCACAGATCCCCACAACCACAGCCCAAGGTTGTTGTGTACAGGCTCTTGTCCCCAAAAACATGGGAACTAGGTGCTTTGGATGGGGAGGGGGCAGAGTCCTAGCCCCACAGGGGTTAGGTAGCGTTAGGTAGGTTTCAGGGAAGGCTTAATGTGGTTGTAAACCCTTTCCTTTAGCCAGTGAAGTGACTGTCCTCTGGTCATACACAGAGATTAAACAAATCCTACAGTATATAGGTTGTACCTGTGTATCTGCAGTCACCTCTTCTCTTTACATTCACTCAAAGTGCTGAATTAATAAGCTTGTCCGAGAGTTCAGAAGAAATTACCCTTAGTGCTCTGGATAAAGACAAGTACACACTGTAGCGAGATATGCTTTGTTCATATTTTATGTCTGAGGTTTGCAACCACTTTTAAAAAAAAATCCAGGAGGGCGCTGTGGTGGCTCAACGTGATTGGCACTGCGCTGACAAGCCGTTCACCTCTGCAGCCAAGGGTTCGGATCCCGGTCTCGGCTACATGTGAATTGAGTTTGGTGGTCTCAGCCCGGCTCCCGGTGGGTGTGCTATGCAAGGTACGCCTGTGCTTAGTAGTACGCCCCCCCCCCCCCCCACAAAAACCACCACACTTGCACGCACACGAAATTGGTTTAAAAACACACGCACTTTGGCCATGCGGTCTCCTAAAATAAAGAGAGGCGAAGGACCTACGGGGCTGGCTGGGTGGGCTAGGCCCCCTCACTCCCCCATAGGGGGAGTCCCTCTGCCCCATTGGGGTCCCGTTGGGCCCCAGTTGGGCTCCCAAGAGGAGCAGGTAGGGTGGGGTGAGTGGGAGGCCCCCCCCTCACACCCGCCATTGCCACCAGGGGCATGGAGAAGGATGGCGATTGCCTCCGGGGGGAGGGTCTGCCTACTCCCAACTCCTGCAGTCCGGCTCCTCTCTCTCGAGTTCACGCACAAAAATACACTTAAAAAAAAAAAAATCCAGGTACAGTATAAGCGTTTTTTACAAAGCTGCATTGGTCCAGCTTGGACCAAAAAGAGAGTGCTTTGCATTCATTGAAAAAGTAGAAAGCATTCTCTGAAATGTACCCAAGCCAAGCAGCCAACCTCATGTGTTCAGAATGGAGCAGGCAGAAGCTTGGCATAGGTCCCAGAAGCTAGGAGATGCCACTGGAGTCTTTGTGCCTACTACAGTGATATGCAGCTTCTAGAGGCAAAATAAGCTCTACTCTGCATCTCAAACTCAGCTATTGAGATCAATAGAGCCGTTCCGCAAAAGGAAGCCAAACGCTTAAGCCCTGTACACACGATCGGTTGTCTGATGGAATAAAATCCGATGGATTTTTTCGTCGGGTATCCGATGAAGCTGACTTTCATCAGTCTTGCCTACACACCATCGGTCAAAAATCCGACCGTGTCCAACGCGGTGACGTAAAACACTACGATGTGCTGAGAAAAATGAAGTTCAATGCTTCCGAGCATGCGTCGACTTGATTCTGAGCATGCGTGGATTTTTGATCGATTGACTTCCACACAGACGTTTTTTTCTATCGTTTTTTTAACCATAAGAAAAATTTAAAACAGGTTCTATTTTTTTTCACCGATGGAAAACAAACCGCTGGGGCCCACACACGATCGGTTTGTCCGATGAAAACGGTCCATCGGTCTGTTTTCATCAGACAAACCGATCGTATGTACAGGGCTTAACTGTATCTCACAGATGCGCCATGGTTCTGCACAGTAGTGGCTGGCGCTCATTTTTTTGGAGGGGTGGCAGATAAACCCCCCAGTCGCACTACTTATCCTATCCAGGTCATGGGCAGCTTCCCCACTGCTTCATCTCCTCGGTGGCTTCGGCTGCTTCCCAGTTCAATTCTCCTCCTATAAGACCCGCTTCCTGATTGGCCCAGGAGGAGAAGCAGGAAGACAATAGCGAATATTATTCGCTATTGTCACACAGGTGGTTGGGCTCTGTACCTCAAGCCCACCCATTTTGAAGCCAATTAGAGCCTCAGGCTCTAGTCACATGCTTATAAAACATAGAAATCTACGCGTCCAGTGTCCTGCATGAAGATTAGGGGCTGGGCACATGGAGATTAGGGGGGGCGCCCCTGTGCCCTCGTTTGAGCGCCCCCGCTACTGGTCCTAAAACTAAAAAAAGCAAAAAAAGAACAAACAAACAAACAAAAAAATAGGTGTCAGTATTATAATAATGTTATTATGCCAAACACATCTGCACCAATTTATTATGCCAAACACAAATATACCACCAGACCGAACCTGATTTAACCTTGTAAATGTTTTGTGTAGTGCCTCTAATATTAATATTGTAGTTAAAATAAATGATTACAATTTAAAATGATTTAATACCATGTTATTAAATTTATATACCCTTCATTGGTGATAAAGTAATTTATTATGTAGGTCATTGAATTGGAAAGATGTTTGATTGCTTCTCGAGGAATGTTTTTCCTGGTCTTGTATCATTCAAGCTTTGTTTTTTTTAGTATTCTGGGTTTAGTACAGATTTGCACTAATAGTTCTACTGCCTATATCTCAAATGTATGCAACTGGAGGCATATCAGGTCAATGAGTTCTCCTAGTTGTATCTACTGCATGCCAAGTAAGTTCTGCTCTATAGCTCAAACTTTATCTGCTAAAAAAGTCAGTTCCTACCTGTTTTATTAGTAGTAAAACACCAGAGTTTATAATTTTGCCAACATACTGCTGGACAGGGGCATTGCTAGGTCTGCAAAAGATCTGCAGCGATCACCAACCTTTTTGCAGGCCGGGGGGGGGGTGTTCACGCGGGTAGTAAGCAATTTTTTGCAGGCAATGACTGGTGGTCTTGGCGCTTCAATCATCACATCCGCACTTCCAACATTGAAGAGGCCCGGCGGTGTGGGCGGAAGAGCGGTGATGCAGGGTGGGTGGAGAGAGATGATGCCATCTCTGATCGTTTGTTTCTCTCATCCGCCTGCCCAGCTCTCTCATGCAGTCCGCCTGCTCGCCGCACTCGCCACCCAGCTGCAGAGAGGCCACGGTCTGCTGGTTAAGCAGAGACCCCTGCGGTAAGAGATGTAGAGCTTTGGGCCCCAGATTCGGGGCTATAGCCCCAATAGCCACCCCCTAGCAATGCCACTGCTGCTGGATCATCACAGGAATTCAACACTCTGACAGAGGCTGCAGAGCATGACTAAGGCATACCAGAGGTAGTGCCAAATGTACACCTGTAGACTCTGAACCCCACTTCCAACTTATAACTAAAAGGAAACCGACACATTTGTTGGAGTAAAATGCAAAAAAATGCAATTTCTGGAGAAATACTTTCAATTGGAACATGTCTAAAGGGAAGCAGACGCAGCAGATTTCCTCATTAGTGCCCTGCAGCTGCACACCTGACAGTTAATTATGAAACCACTCCCATTAGACCCACTCGGTACAGAGGCACAGACAAACACACAGGGATTTTTTCAGAATAACAAAAGGTAGAAATCTGCAACAAAGGTTGTTATAATCCTTGCAATGTACAGAGATCACCCAGAGGGGAAGGTTTTTTTCTCAACAAAAGTGGAGTTAGGCGGCGTACACACGACCGAGGTTCTCGCTGGAAACCAGCGAGAACCTCGCTGGAAGCTGCATTCCAGCGAGGACCTCGGCCGTGTGTACGCTCTCGGCGAGCATCCCGTCGGGAAGCCAGTCGAGCAGAAATAGAGAGCACGCTCTCTATTTGCTCGACGGCCCGTCTGGATAAATGGCTGGTTGCCATTCCCGACGGGCGGGTCGCCGATTTCGACGGCCGGCAGAGAACCTCGATGGCCGGAACGATGTGTTCTGCCCGTCGAGGTTCTCTGCCGTGTGTACGCGGCCTCACACTTTAAAACTCCAGTTTTGACAGATTTCTTAAAGCACGCTGATGTTCAGGTAACCTTCTGAAGCATTGCGTTTTGTAAATTGTATACATCAAATGTGGCATTTTGTTTCCTGTTCCATGAAAATAACCCGCTCTTAAATGTAATAGGAATGCTATTTCTTTATGATTTGCTTCATATATGGCGCTCTACATAGAAACTTGGAACCTTTCATGCAATCTTCAGGCTGATGTTTTTTTTTTCCTATAGCAGATTACCCATTACTGAGTTCCCATCCGAATGGTGTTGTGTTGGTTGAATAAAGCACATTTAACAGCTGGCAAATTATATACTGGGTTATAGTTAGGGATGGGGTTTGGGTTGGCCGCTACATTGGGTATTCATCTTTATAGCTCTGGTTTTGATTGACTTCGATCAAAGCACGTTTAGTGTTGAGGTAACCTTCCACAGCATCGTGTCATGGAAATTATATACATTAAATGTGGCATTTCATTTCCTGTTCCATAAAATTTACTTGCGCTTTAATATAATGGAAATGTTATTTCTTTATGATTTGCTTCGAATATATGCTATTTTACAAAAAAAGCTTTGCGTGCAATCTTCAAGCTTTCCCTATAATACAGGCTTTTTCAAATAGGGTTCCGTGGAACCTTATGCCGCGTACACACGACATGTGAGATTTTGGTCGGAAATTCCGACCGTGTGTAGGCTCCATCGGACATTTGCTGACGGAATTTCCGACCACAAAAATGTGATGCTAGATTTTGATTGCTATGCCCTTGGGTGGCAATCAACACCCTGAGTATATACAGTGCCGCATCCTAATAAATGCTTTTAGAAGATATAGTAGAAAAGATGGACTTTATAGGCACTACTTAGACATGTAATAAATAGATTGTTAATAATCTGCAAGTATATACAATTCGAAGGTGCCAAATGCATCTATTGAAACATATAAAACATAAAATAAAATGTCAAAGTATAAGACCAGGTGAAGAAACCACAGGAATAAGCTATATTGTTGTTATCACTGTTGCCAATGGTGTGACGATTGGGGTTGGTATTGCCTGGGTCGACACCGTCAAAGTCTTGACATATGTAGAGGTTGCTCAAAAATTACTCAACATGTTTCGCGGGTTCGAGACGCTTCTTCAGGAGTATTTGAACTATGACATAGAAAAAATAACAACGGAAAAAAGAATTTAAGACATATGCTAAAAAACTGATCCCAATTGGGGTCATGAATAAGCATTAGATAATTTTATTATTGTACACTCACCAATCTAGTGGTGTTATTGGAGAATGTCCAACGTGATCACTATGCACTTCCGAGAGTGGTAACCTCAGCCCTCCTACACCCAGTCGGGTGAGGAAAAAACGTAACGTCCTATATTTCGTACCGCTGTGGCCAGAAATGGTTCAGCTGATGCATAGGGGGGTACAACGAGTAACTAAGCAATTAGCTGTATTTGCACAAAAATTTGATAGCTGTTTCCAACAACAAAAATTCCAATCATCTGTATGCAATTCCGACGCATAAAAATCTATTTGACGCATGTTCGGAATTATTGTTCGTGCGTTTTTCAAGCGTTATTCGTGCGTTTTTCGAGCGATATTACAGCGTTATTCGAGCGATATTACAGCGTTATTCGAGCAAAGCCTTATCTGCAATCCCAATCCCAATTGCAGTGCCTCGGTGTGAAAGGGTAAGGTGTTTTTACAGCGCTTTTCAATTCATTTCAATGGAGAGGGGCGTTTTTGGAGAATTTTTTTCAGCGCTCAAAAGCTGCTCCAAAGATGCTGCTTGCAGAACTCGGTGTGAAAAGGTCCATTGAGATGCATGGAGAGCGTTTTAAGAGCGCTATTTTTAACGCTAAAACGCTGTAAAAACGCTTCAGTGTGAAAGGGGTCTTAGAGAACATTTGTGTGACCGTGTGTATGCAAGACAAGTTTGAGCCAACATTCCGTCGGAAAAAGATCCACGGTTTTGTTGTCGGAATTTCTGATCGTGTGTACGCGGCGTTAGAGTTTCTCCTGAGGTGGTTAGGGCATACTTGAGACGTGGCTGATTGACGTCCCATCTTACTGTACCTCCATGGTTCCAGGTCCAGGGCCACATGGAAGAACAAGGGGTATTACACATTTAGCTGTCTGGAGCATTCTGACCACCACTGTAATGCCCTGTACACACGATCGGATATCTGATGGAATCTAATCCGATTGATTTTTTCGTCGGATATCCGATGAAGCTGACTTTCATCAGTCTTGCCTACACACCATCAGTCAAAAATCTGACCGTGCCAAAACGTGACGACGTACAACACTACGACATTGTGAGAAAAATTAAGTTCAATGCTTCTGAGCATGCGTCGACTTGATTCTGAGCATGCGTGGATTTTTGACCGATGGACTTCCACACAGATGATTGTTTTTTTTCTATCAGTTTTTTATCCATAGGAAAAATGTAAAACATGTTCTTTTTTTTTTTAATTGATGGAAAACAAACTGATGGGTTTGACCGATGAAAACGGTTCATTGGACAAACCGATTGGGCTTAAGGATTTCGTTCTTTCTACTGACCACCAATGTAAGAGACATTCTTACTGATCCCAGGTGAATTTTTTTTTGCAGGGGTTCCCTGAGACCTGAACATTATTTCTAGGGTTAAAAGATTAAAGGGTCACTAAAGGGAAAAAAAAATGAAATGACTGTTTACAGGGTATAGAGACATAAAAGTTAACTGATTCCTTTTCAAAATGATTAAAAATAGATAAAAATCAATCATATAATGTGCCTGCAGGTTAGTTTCACTTTTGAACTGGCTTCATGTTTCTGTGAAGTAGAAATGGACACACAGAACAAAAAGAAACAAATCCAGGGCAGTGTTTTGTTTTTAAAATGAATCTGATTGGTTCTGGGAAGTTTTAGACACACAGTAATGACAGCTTAGACCACCGTGAGAAAGCTCCCAGCACTGGGGTTATAAGGAAACAGACAAGCAGGAAGTGTGGAGAACAGAGCAGGATTACAGCAACTTCAAAGCAAAAACGAACAATAAGGACATGAAACCAGTACTGCAGTAAGGTAAAGGAAGCTATTTAGCTAAAAAAAAAAATCCTTTAGTGATCCTTAAGGGATATTGTACCAGTACCAGGAGAGGCTTCTATAGTGGTTCACCCAATAATGAGTTCCCTGAAAGGTGTTGATGTTGATTGGATATTGCGCCCTCAACAGCTGTCAAGTTATATAGTGGGCTATAGGTAGGGATGGGGTTTGGGTTTGCCGCTTCCTTGGGTTTTCAGCTTTATCTGCTTGTGGACCCTGCACTGTATATATACGTCCTAACTTTAAAGATGGATATCTCGGTAACGGCAGCAGCTGCTGCCACAACCGAGGTATCCATCTTTAGTGTGCAGGGTCCTTTAAACGATAACGGCGGTCTCCACGGCGGATTCGCCGCAAGATCGCCGTTATCGGTGGCGGGAGAGGGCTCCCGCCGCTCTCCCGCACCCTCCGCCGCTTACCGTTGCCGTCGGTAGCGGCGGAGGCGATCGGGTCCGTTTGGCAGCTGACTAGGGATGCGAGTGAGGGAAATATGTCCCTCACCCGTCCCCATAGCTCTGCTGGGCGGAAGTGACGTCAAAACGTCAGTCCCGCCCAGCGTCTTAAAGAAACATTTTTTTTTTTTTTGTCATTTGAAAAAATGCATTTAAGCCTGAATATGAGATGTGAGGTCTTTTTGACCCCAGATCTCATATTTAAGAGGACCTATCATGCTTTTTTCTATTACAAGGGATGTTTACATTCCTTGTAATAGAAATAAAAGTGATCAAATTTTTATTTATTTTTTCAGTGTAAAAAAATAGAAAAATAAATAAAAATAAATAAGACGAGCTCGCGCGCAGAAGCGAACGCATACGCGAGTAGCGCCCGCATATAAAACGGTGTTCAAACCACACAAGTGAGGTATCGCCGCGATCGTTAGACCGAGAGTGATAATTCTAGCCCTAGACCTTCTCTGTAACTCAAAAAATGCAACCTATAGAATTTTTTAAACGTCGCCTATCGAGATTTCTAAGGGTAAAAGTTTGACGCCATGCCACGAGCGGGCGCAATTTTTAAGCGTGACATGTTGGGTATCATTTTACTCAGAGTAACATTATCTTTCACAATATATAAAAAAATTGGGCCAAATTTATTGTTGTCTTATTTTTTAATTCAAAAAAGTGATTTTTTTCCAAAAAAGTGCGCTTGTAAGACCGCTGCGCAAATACGGTGTGACAAAAAGTATTGCAATGACTACTATTTTATTCTCTAGGGTGTTAGAAAAAAATATATAATGTTTGGGGGTTTTAGGTAATTTTCTAGCAGAAAAAACAGTTTTAGTCTTGCAAACACCAAATCTGAAAAACACCTAAGGTCCTTAAGTGGTTAAAGCTCTGGTTTTGATTGACTTCGCTCAAAGCACATTGGTGTTGAGGTAACCTTCCAAAGCATTGTGCCTTGTAAATTTTCAACATTAAATGTGGCATTTCATTTCCTGTTCCATAAAACTAACTAGGTCTCAAATGTAATGAAAATTTTACTTCTTTGAGATTTTAAGATTTGCTTCATATATACAGTATGCTGCTCTACAGAAAAGCCTGGAACTTTGCATGCAATCTGCGGTTTGGTGTTTTTTCCATCTATAGAGTAGGCATTCTCAACCAGGGTTTCATGGAGCCCTATGGTTTCTCCAAAGGTGGTTCAGGGTTACTTGACCTCCCATCTTATGGTGCCTCCATGGTTCCAGGTCCAACACCAAATGGCAGAACCAGTGGTATGACACCAATGAACATTTAGCTGTCTGTGTCATTCTGACCACCACTGTAAGTATTTAGTTCTTTCTACTGACCACCAATGCAAGAGGCATTCTTTTCACCAATCCTAGATTAAGTATTTTTTTGCAGGAAAGACCTAAAAATTATTTCAAGGGTTCCTCTTAAAAGTTGAGAAAGGCTAGAGTAGTTCACCCAATATTGAGTTCCCAGAAAGGTGTTGATGTTGGTTAGATATTGCACTTTCAACAGCTGCAGAGTTATATAGTGGGTTATATTTAGGGATGAGGTTTCGGTTCAGCAGATTCAGCAAGTTTGAAACTCATGGTCTAGGTGGAATTCTGCCAGACCAAGAATGCATTTCCTGGCTTTTGATCTTACATTAGCTGGCTTAGAAGAGTCAATAAGAGGGCTTTTGGATAACCCAGTCCCTTTGCTATAAAAGGGTAAGGTCACAGCAGCCATATTGACCAGGTGATAAGGAAAGCATAGGGAGTGCTGCTGATGAACTGCATACGGAGAGATTAGAGTTTATGAATGGATAGGTCTGTTTAACCTATTCGCCCCTAAGAGCCGGTTCACACAGGGGCAACACGACTTTGTACGTGACTTTGCGAAGCAATATGGACACGACTTGAGCGTGAACCACATCGCGACTTGGGGCGACTTACAACGCGACTTGAAGTCGCCTCCAGAACAGGGGACTTTGCCAGTGGCTTATCATGAGGAGGGGAACCCCACGCCAAATTTTAAGTAAAAAAACAGCATGGGTTCTCCCTCCAAGAGCATACCTTAGGTCTGGTATGGATTTTAAAGGGAACCTCCTAAGCCGAAAACTTGCCCAAAATAGAAAAACAATAAAAACATTTTTTATTCAACTGTATAATCCTTGCTATTACCATAACCTATCACCAAATAACAACTCAAAATAAATTCTCCTGCTCCTGATGAACACAGCGATACCACATATGTGTATGTTAGTTGTTGTTTGCACCCGTATTACAGTCCAGAGACAATAGTGCGCATTTTGCTTTTTTATCCTACCTAAAACACACCGACACTAACTGATACTGATATTACTAATTAAAAAAAAAATACTGCCCTGACCTTGACCCAAACGAGAGCCATAATTGGCCAAAAGCATGGTGCCTTTGGCCAATCATGGCTCATGGGGACTAAGTCCACGTCCCTCACAGTATAAGGCTGCTTACATAGCGGCCATGTATAGTGTAAGGACGGAGATATATTGAGCTTGATTAGGCAAGCAGGTTAGTTAGTGGTGAGCAGGCACTGTATTTAATATATATATACAGTCTAGTGTGTATACGTATACTCTGCATTTAGTGTAGACCAGATATTCAGTGTAGACTCTATATTCAGTCAGTGCAGGCAGTGTAGTATATATAACACAGTGTATTGAAGTGGTTAAAGGGGAACCCCTGCCAATTCCTCTTTTTTTAAATGGCGTGGGGGTCCCCCCCAAAATCCATACCAGGCCCATCAGCTTTGGTAGGGGATTTTAGGGGAATCCCACACCATTTTAAAAAAAAGGCATGGTGTCCCCCCAAAATCCATACCCGGTCTGGTATGGAATTTAAGGGGGAAACCCCAGGCCAATTTAAAAAAAAATGCCCCCCCCCCCAAAATACTTACCAGACCCTTATCGGAGCATGCAACCTGGCAGGTCAAGATAGGGGGGACCAGCGAGTGCCCCCCCCCCTCCTGAACCATACCAGGCCATTCAGCTGCGACATTCAGATGGTCAGGTCAGAATTTGTTGTAAACAATATGAAAGTATGGATCCATCCTGCCTGTCACTGGACTCCAATCATCTCACCACTGGACAATGAGGTCACTGTCCTCCAATCATCTCACCACTGGACAATGAGGTCACTGTCCTCCAATCATCTCACCACTGGACAATGAGGTCACTGCACTCCAATCACCTCACCACTGGACAATGAGGTCACTGTACTCCAATCATCTCACCACTGGACAATGAGGTCACTGCACTCCAATCATCTCACCACTGGACAATGAGGTCACTGCACTCCAATCACCTCACCACTGGACTATGAGGTCACTGTCCTCCAATCATCTCATCACTGGACAATGAGGTCACTGCCCTCCAATTATCTCACCACTGGACAATGAGGCCACTGGACTTCAATCATCTCACCACTGGACAATGAGGTCCCTGTACTCCAATCATCTCACAACTGGACAATGAGGTCACTGCACTCCAATCACCTCACCACTGGACAATGAGGTCACTGTACTCCAATCATCTCACCACTGGACTATGAGGTCACTGTCCTCCAATCATCTCATCACTGGACAATGAGGTCACTGTACTCCAATCATCTCACCACTGGACAATGAGGTCACTGTCCTCCAATCATCTCACCACTGGACAATGAGGTCACTGCACTCCAATCATCTCACCACTGGACAATGAGGTCACTGCACTCCAATCACCTCACCACTGGACAATGAGGTCACTGTACTCCAATCATCTCACCACTGGACTATGAGGTCACTGTCCTCCAATCATCTCATCACTGGACAATGAGGTCACTGAACTCCAATCATCTCACCACTGGACAATGAGGTCACTGCCCTCCAATTATCTCACCACTGGACAATGAGGCCACTGGACTTCAATCATCTCACCACTGGACAATGAGGTCCCTGTACTCCAATCATCTCACAACTGGACAATGAGGTCACTGCACTCCAATCACCTCACCACTGGACAATGAGGTCACTGTACTCCAATCATCTCACCACTGGACTATGAGGTCACTGTCCTCCAATCATCTCATCACTGGACAATGAGGTCACTGCCCTCCAATTATCTCACCACTGGACAATGAGGCCACTGGACTTCAATCATCTCACCACTGGACAATGAGGTCCCTGTACTCCAATCATCTCACAACTGGACAATGAGGTCCCTGTACTCCAATGGCCTCCACACTCACCACATCTCATCCAATAGAGCCCGTTTGGAATGTGGTGGAACAGGAGATTGGCATCATGGATGTGCGGCTGACAAATCTGCAGTAACTGTGATGTTATCATGTCACTATGGAGGAAAATCTCTGAGGAACGTTTCCAACATCTTGTTGAATCTATGTCACCAAGAATGAAGGTGAAAGGGGGTCCAACCCGTGATATCGAAGTGTACCCAATAAAGTGGCCAGTGAGTGTAGAAGAACTATCAGGAATTGTGAAACACCCTGCTAATTATATCATGTGATTTTTCTGTGGACAGGTACCCTTTAGAGACTACCCATACCCATTTAGAGAGGTACCCTTTAACCACTTGCCGACCGGCGACCACACATTCACGTTGGCAGAATGATTCATACAGGCAAATGGGCGTACCTGTTACTGTACATCCCTTTGAATATTCCGCCGTGCCCGCGGGTCCCCCAAACTCGATGTTTGCCAGATGCCCGTGAACGTGACACGGAGAGGCAGAACGGGGAGATGCCTATTAAAACAAGGCATTTCCCTGTTCTGCCTAGTGACATGACAGGGATCTACTGTTCCCTGTCATCGGGAGCAGTGATCAGTGTCATGTCACTGATAGCCCACCCCCCTCACAGTAAGGCCTCTTACACACAGATCAGTTTTTCTTCAGGTTTTTCTTTTCAGTTTACCAAATCCATCTAATATGAGGTCAAACCTCAAGAGTCTCAATTTGTATGCAATCAGGCAGGCCCTTGTACTACATAGTTTTGGTAAACTGAAAAGAAAAACCTGAAGAAAAACTGATCTGTGTGTAAGAGGCCTTAGAATCACTCCCTAGGACACACGTAGCCCCTTAATCGCCCCCTAGTGTTTAACCCCTTCCTTGCCAGTGTCATTTACACAGTAATCAGTGGCTTTTTTTTTTTTTTTTTGTAGCTCTGATCACTGAATAAATGACAATGGTCCCAAAATAGTGTCAAAAGTGTCCGATGTGTCCGCCATAATGTCGCATTCCCAATGTAAATTGCTGATCAGCGCCATTACTGGTAAAAAAAAAAAAAATAACAAAAATGCCATAAAACTATTTTTTTTTTACCAAAAATATGTAGAAGAATACGCATCGGCCTAAACTGAGAAAAAAAATATTTTTTTTATATAATTTTTGGGGGATATATTTTTTTTTTTTCAAAAGCAGCGCTTTTTTTTATTTATAGCGCAAAAATAAAAACCGCAGAGATGATCAAATACCACCAAAAGAAAGCTCTATTTGTGGGGAAAAAAGGACGTCAATTTTGTTTGGGTGTAGCGTCGCAAGACCGCGCAATTGTCAGTTAAACAGACGCAGTGCCGAATCACAAAGAATGCTCTGGTCAGGAAGGGGGTAAACTTTTCCGGGGCTGAAGTGGTTAAAGGCCAGGTCAGGTATTTCCACAATGTATTTTATTAATGTATCCATAGGCCCCGTTAGATACAGACCTTCATTATAATATCTTCCACTGGTTCGTTTTCTGCAGCTTTCCCTGATTAATAAACCATCAGCTGAACATTGGTTTTAATTATTCATAAGACTTTTATTAACTTTGGATTAAGGAATGGGACATTCATTAGCTAATGTTTGATTTCCAATTAATAGCTTTACATTTAATTTGCTGGAATGGAGAATGTTTGAGTCTTTTCGGAAAAATAAAAATCATAGATCTGTCACTGATACATAATAAAGAAGTAGGAACGATGACCTGACACAGCCACAGCAACACACCTCCATCCCCAGTATCATGGACAAGAACAAAAAAGAAAACAAGTAGGAGTTTAGATGTGCTACTGCTGAAAAGAACAAGTGTATGGGATGTATATACAGTGGAACCTTGGATTACAAGTATAATCTGTTCTAGGAGAATGCTTGTAATCCAAAGCACTCGCATATCAAAGCAAGTTTCCCCATAGAAGTCAATGGAAACGAAGATAATTAGTTCCGCATTGACTTCTTTGGCATGCAATACCGCATGTGGCCAGAGGTGAGGGGGCACCGTAAAGCAATGGAAATACTTGGGGACAGCTCGGCTGATCTCAGAAACCCTCGGATAGGTTCGAGAACTGAGTATTTCTGAGTCTTTCCGCATATTTATATATTATATAAATAGTTATAGTTAACAGCGGGATCTCTTAACTCCAGGCCCGCTGCAAGATTTATTCGGCCTGCAGATAGGGTCAGTAGTGTACCCTCCAGGCTAGCGAGTGTTGGAGGGTGCAGTGTCCGGGCAGTGGCTCCAGGCTAGCAGGTGTGTCTTCCGGGCAGCGGCTCCAGGCTAGCAGGTGTGTCTTCCGGGCAGCGGCTCCAGGCTAGCAGGTTGTGTTCCGGGCAGCGGCTCCAGGCTAGCTAGTGCGGGTTCCAGGCAGTGGCTCCAGGCTAGCGGGTGCGTGTTCCGGGCAGCGGCACCAGGCTAGCGGGTGCGTGTTCTGGGCATCCGCTTCAGGCGAGTAGGTGCGTGTCCCAGGAAGTGGCCACAAGCAGCAGCTTCAGGCTAGCAGATATGTGTTCCGGGCAGCGGGTTCAGGCTAGCAGGTGTGTGTTCCGGGCAGCGGGTTCAGGCTAGCAGGTGTGTGTTCCGGGCAGCGGGTTCAGGCTAGCAGGTGTGTGTTCCGGGCAGCGGGTTTAGGCTAGCGGGTGTGTGTTTCGGACAGCGGGTTCAGGTTAGCAGGTGCGTTTTTTCAGGACAGCGGCTCCAGGCAAGAGAGTGCGGGTTCCAGGCAGTGGCTCCAGGCTAGCGGGTTCATGTCCTGGGCAGCGGATTCAGGCTAGCGGGTGCGGGTTCCGAGTACGTGCTCCAGGCTAGCGGGTGTAGGGTCCAGGCATCGGCTCCAGGATAGCGGGTGCAGGTTCTGGGCAGCGGCTTCAAGGTAGCGGGTGCAGGATCTGGGCAGCAGCTCCAGGCTGGCAGGCTTCCTCCTGGGCTCCAGCGGCTTCCTCCCTGGCTCCACGTTAGTTGTTCAACAGAATCGCCCAATGTTTTGGTCAATCGGTAAACAGGTCTCACACTTGCTTTCTGATTGGCAGGAGAAGATTTAGTGTGAAAATAGCGAAAATGTATTTGCTATCGTCACACAACTGAGTGGGGTTGGGATGCAGTTCTCTGGCCCCCGAGCCCACCCTTTTTGAAGCCTATTAGAGCCTCTAATTTTAATCATGTGCTTCAAACCCCATCCCCACCATAGGAATTCATGCGCCCGGCATCCTGAAAGGGGCCGGGCACATGGATAAGGAGGGCAGCGGCGGTGTTGGGGGGTGGCGCTCGTGCACCCACAATGCATGGGCCGTCACTGGGTATATGTAAGTGTTTACAACCACTTTAATCCTCAATGGATACACATTGAGGGTACACCACTGACTCTATCTGCAGGCCGGGGGGAGGAGACCCCCGCTCTATTACTATGACCGTCACACACACTTTAGGACCCTCGCTGTTTTCCTTTTGCAAAAAAAGCGATTTCTTAGGTCACGGTGCGTCTACTAATTGGGTTGGGAATTCTTTGGTAGATATTATTCCCACTGTGCTCATTATTTCACCTGATCGGCCTTCCTCCCGACCCTCGCAGTTAGGCAATCTTGGGAGGTGAGGAAGCTCAGGAATTTGGAGCTGAGATCTGCGATTTGTTCGGCATATCTGTCTGCGCCACCCACACGCTCCCAGATCCGTTCTTCTTACTCCCGGGTATCAGGATTATCTGAAACAAAGATTAAAAAGAAAGAACAGCACAGTATTTTCTTAATTTATTAATGGGAGAAAAATAAACCCTCACACTGTGCCAAATGAGCCGTACCGTACAGCCGAGTCTTATTACTGTTCTTGGCAGAAGGCTCGGCACATATGTGATCATTAAAATGCTGCACAATAACACAGCAATGTAGGTAGTGCTGAACTCAGATATAAGGGCTGACATGTAGATTATTGTATTCATATAAAGGGCTAAAGAAACATTCAAAAGACATTTCTTTACAGTGATACAAAACACACACTCTTTATTTACATCACCCCTTCCATGGCTTTTTATCTCAGAGAATAGGTTCAGAAACCACACCCCCCTTCTGAGTCAACCCTACCTACCTCAGAGCACCATCCCATGGTTCCACCCCCTACCCACGTCGGAGCACTGTCCCTTGGTTCCACCCCCTACCCACCTCTGAGCACTGTCCCTTAGTTACACCCCCTACCCACCTCTGAGCAGCATCCCTTGGTTCCACCACCTACCCACCTCTGAACACCGCCCCTTTGATTCCACCCCCTACCCACCTCTGAACACCGTCCCTTGGTTCCACCTCCTACCCACCTCTGAGCACTGCCCCTTTGTTCCACCCCTACCCACCTCTGAACACCATCCCTTGGTTCCACCTCCTACCCACCTCTGAGCACTGTCACTTGGTTCCACCCCCTATCCACCTCTGAAAATTGTCACTTGGTTCCACCGCCTACCCACCTCTGAGCACTGTCCCTTAGTTACACCCCCTACCCACCTCTGAGCACCATCCCTTGGTTCCCCCCCTACCCACCTCTGAGCACTGTTCCTTGGTTCCACCCCCTACCCACCTCTGAACACCGACCCTTGGTTCCACCCCCTACCCACCTCTGAGCACTGTCCCTTAGTTACACCCCCTACCAACCTGTGAGCAGCATCCCTTGGTTCCACCCCTACCCACGTCGGAGCACTGTCCCTTGGTTCCACCCCCTACCCACCTCTGAGAACTGTCACTTGGTTCCAACCCCCTACACACCTCTAAGCACCGTCCCTTGGTTCCACCCCCTACCCACCTCTGAGCACTGTCCCTTAGTTACACCCCCTACCCACCTCTGAGCAGCATCCCTTGGTTCCACCACCTACCCACCTCTGAACACCGCCCCTTTGATTCCACCCCCTACTCACCTCTGAGCACTGCCCCTTTGTTCCACCCCTACCCACCTCTGAACACCATCCTTTGGTTCCACCTCCTACCCACCTCTGAGCACTGTCCCTTGGTTCCACCCCCTATCCACCTCTGAAAATTGTCACTTGGTTCCACCCCCTACCCACCTCTGAACACCGTCCCTTGGTTCCACCCCCTACCCATCTGTGAGCAGCATCCCTTGGTTCCACCACCTACCCACCTCTGAACACCATCCCTTGGTTCCACCCCCTACCCACCTCTGAGAACTGTCCCTTGGTTCCACCCCCTACTCACCTCTGAGCACTGTCCCTTGGTTCCACCCCCTACTCACATCTGAGCAGCATCCCTTGGTTCCACCCCCTACCCACCTCTGAGCACTGTCCCTTGGTTCCACCCCCTACTCACCTCTGAGCACCGCCCCTAGGCTCCACTCCCTACCTACCTCTGAGCACCGCCCCTTTTAGAGAATACAGAACTAAGTATCATTTTGTGGTGTTAAATACGTTGTATGGCTCTTGGTAATGATAACAAGAAAATCAGTAAAATATATCCCCTGTAGCCAGCAACAATAGACCCCACCCCAGCAATAGATCCCCTACACAAAAATTTACTCTACCCCATCAACAATAGATCCCTCTCACACACAGAAACAATGGTCCACCCACAACAAAATACCACACCCAGCAACAATAGATCCCATGCAGCCAGCAACAATAGACCCTCATATATGGAAAGAATACCGCGCTAAATGTGAACAACTAAATAAGCAGCAACTAAAAGTGAAATTACACACCAAATAACAATAAAAAGAATGTAGCTGCATTGTGACATACAAATAGGTGAATAAATGTGAAAAATAATAATATTGCATCAAAATAGATAATTAAATCCAATAATAAGTGAATGAGCAAGTAATGTTGTGAATTAACAGAGGATGAGCAATAAAGTCCAAATTAACACAAACAACACCAGAAATCTTCTTGAGTGATTCATATGAAGAAAATCCACCACCAAAAAGTGAATGCACCGTAAGAAATGCGCGCTTACCGCAGGGCAAGCAAGAGTAGCTTGCGGCTGTAAACCCCAGCCCGAGCCTTTAACCATAGAATGCAGCAACTGATAGTTGTCACTGGATCCTCAAACAGGTTTGGATGCCACCCAAGGAAATCAAAGTACCTGAAATATAAAAGGACTCACCATAGTACAATTCTGTATGAATAGAAATGGTTTAATATGGAATAAAAAAACGTACAAACGTAGGTGTATGAACAGCATATAAAATGAAAGCCGGCAGGCTATGCAACCGCCCGTCCGCTCTAACTAGCACGCGATGGCGTCAGCACGTCTCCTCCTCCCAACTCGCGTTTCGTCACACAAATGACCCTCCCCAGTGTCAGTACTAGGATCCCTTTAGGACCCAGCACAACTCACCTGACACAGCCTTTGCCTGGGAAACAACAGTGATTGGCCAGCTCACCTTTAAATCACCTGTACCATCATCCAATCAGTGCTCATGATAGAGTTACCTTTGTGTGCCACTGTTTGAATCAGCCTGACATTCTGCTCTGTGTATTTTGTGTATGACCCGGCTCGTTTGACCCTGTTTGTTCGCTTCTGATTCGGTACCGTTTGAACTCTGATCTACCTGTGTCTGACCCAGATTGCCTAGACTACGCTTTGCCTGATTCTACTGTAGTACATCCATCTGCAGCGGTGAACTACAAGCACCAGCCAACATCTATCTGCAGCGGTGAACTACAAGCACCAGCCAACATCCATCTGCAGTGGTGAACTACAAACGGCAGCTAATGTCCACCTTCATCTGCAGCGGTGAACTACAAGGTCCAGCCAACTTTTTCCCGTATCTGCATCGGTGAACTACAAGTCCCAGCTGACTGACTCATCTCAGACCTGCTCATGGTATGTGCTCTGGTTCTTGAACTGTTTACATAGTTAGCACACCTGAACTGTTATCTGCTCCTAGCCTGACACCCAGCAACAATAGATCTCCTACACAAATATGAACTAAATCGAAGCAACAATGGACTCAACCCCAGCAACAATAGATCCCCCACACAACAATAGACCCCCCCCCCCCATTAGGGTGACCATGTGTCCCGGATTGCCCAGGACACAGCCAACCCCGGGAGCCAATCTGATACCCCCAAAAAGGCCGCCACATCACCACTTTACTCCCTGACAGTACTTGTCCTGTCCTGGAGGAGCACAATCCCCGCCCCCTGCTTGTGATTGGAGAAATCATAAATCCAGCCTCTTGTGTCCAAACACTGTGCTGTAATTCGTTACAGAACAAGCTGATTTTTGGGAAGGGAGGGTGTCCCTGAATGGTAGTTTGGAAATGTGGTCACCCTAAAAACACACACACACAGAGAAACAGGGCCGATCTGCCCTATAGGCTCACTATGCAAGCCACTTAGAGCCCCAAAAAGCTGCGGAGGGCCCCCCAAATTACTAGAGGCCCCGCCTAGTGAGAAGTAATTTTTGGCCCCTCACTCCGCTTCTCAACTTGCTGGCTGCATGGGAGAAGGGGTAAGAAGTCAGTACCCCCCACTTCTCACCAATTAAAGATGTAATTTCCGACAGCAGAACACCCCCTCACCTCGCTTCTCAACTTAAGGGTGACATGACATTTTGCTTAGGGCCCCAGGGAGGTCAGGATCGGCACTGCAGAGAAACAATGGTCCAGCAAATGCAACCCTAGTGGATACAGATGTATATGACCCCAAACACAGACCATGTGAAGACAGGTCTCACTGTTCTCTTAACCCCCACAGCACCAGAAGATAATGACGGGGGGAGGGGGGTCATTTATTACTAACAAAACATGGAAAATTTACTGGCGGAGCACTTTTTTTTTTTTTTTACTGGCAACCTGAGAAATCACAGAACTCCTATTGAAAACTAAACACAGTAAAATATTTGAACAGTATAAACATGATATAGAAACACTGAAAATACCCATAAGACAGTAATTTGCTTGAAACAGCAGCAGCAATATCAGACCCTGATATTTAATGGCAGTTGTAAAAAAAAATCATAGATTTTTACAAACTGTCAGTAAATTTACTGGCAGTTTGCAACCCTGGTATCCACACACCTGTCAAATTCGGACCTCTGACTGTTTGCACAGCCTGCATCCCCATAGCATAACAAAGTCTGCCTACACACCGCTCCAACCAACCATTCACACCGTACCCATGGGAATGAGCACCAAGACCTCATTCACACACACAAATGTATTTATTAATTTCACCCCGTTTTATATTTTAGATTAGGCAAGAGTTTTTTGTAAGTTCTTTTTTTGTGTACACTAATAATGATTTTTTAGTATATTTGTAGCTAAAATATTGTTTTGATATTTTGTGGTGGGCCTGTAAGGTAGGCTGTATGGGACACTGTGAATTCTAGTGCCTTGTACACACGATCAGAATTTCCAATGAAAAAAGTCGGATATTCCGACCGTGTGTGCATGGCAAATTAGGCGGTCACCCAAGGTCTTGCACTCACAGGGGCCTCGCAGCCGCTTAATTTCCCTGACTGAGGAAGGGGAGAGCCCAGCATTGGGAAGAATGATGGCACTGCCTGCGGATGTGCGCGACCACACTCCTCATGCAAGGACTCTGCCCTAAAAATGTAATACTTTTTCTATTTAGGGGCGTGAGTAGGGCCTCGTGTCTATGTTTTGCTTAAGGCCTCACAAAGCCTAGAACCGCCTCTGCGTGTGTGGGCTCCATCTGTCTTTTTTCCAGTGGAGTTTAGAAATAAAACATTGTAACGGAATGGCCCGTGGGACCCAGAAGCTCTTTCAGCTTCACCAATGACTCTTATGTCTAAAATCATCCTATGGGGCAAAGGATGACTGAGAAATTATATCTTGGACTACCTGAGATGGGGCAGTAATGATAATTCACAATATTTTCCAGGATATCTTGAACTATTACTGGTTGTTGATTCTGAACTCAACAGGTTAATTAAAAGATGTCATCACCTCCAGCTACCTGGCTGTTGTGTACTATAAAGCTTGCTGTGGTAATTAAGTCTGCTACTGTGATGTTAATCAATCTAGTCTGGCTTTTAAGGATCTGTCATTGTGTTGTGCTAACTGACCCTGTATTGTGTGAAGATCTATTGATGATAATGTGTGTATTGAAGGTTAACAAACAGTCTAAAGGTCAGGTGTCTGACGAATCAGCAGTAGATAATTGGCTCATGTAAAGTGTCAGAGCTTGTGCCAGAATGTCTACTAAACAAATGTGTATTGTATAGCAGGTGAGAGGAGCCGGGATGTCTACCTTGAAAGGTCATATCTCGGAGTGACCTTGTCTGGGTAAATGATTAGTTAATTAGCTCATGTAAATTATGTCAGAGCTGGTGCCAGAACGTCTACTAAAAAGATGTGTATTGGGCTCATTGTGTGATGGTGTGGGTGGAGTCGAGTAATTGTTCATTTTGGTTACTAACTGTATATAAGAGCCTGATTTTCTCATTAAAGAGTCTATTCGTTTTGAACCTCAAACAGAGCTGTGTGTCTCGTTAAGTGGGGGAATTCATATGGTTCGTGTTCGCCGGATTGTGTCGATAGCTGTCTTGGGTTCGGAATGGAATATCATAAACGGCGTTAACCCCTGTCCCATTTGGGGTTTCGTTTCAAACATGTTTTAATTTTTTCCGTAGGAAATTCCAGTCGTTGGTGTAGAACTCCGACAGAGAAAAAACCCACGCATGCTCAGAATCAAGTCGACGCATGCTCGGAAGCATTGAACTTAATTTTTCTTGGCTCATCATATTGTTTTACGTCACCACATTTTGCGTCAGATTTTATCCCATCGGAAATTCTGATCATGTGTACAGGGCATAACAGTAGCCCTGCCTGCCTGGCATAGCTATTGTGCTTTATGACAGATACCCTTTAAACCAGGAACCTTTGGTCCCCAATGGGAAGCAAAGAAACCCATTGTGAATTCCTAAATTATCTTACATGACATTCAAACTCGTCTTCCTCCTTAGGGCCGAAGGCAGCCAGCCAATGGAACCCAGGGAGAAGCCTTCAATGGAAGGAAGTCATCTTGTTCAGGAAAAGTATAGATACACACCCATCCCTGAAGCTTTGACAAAGAGGACATTAAATCTAAAAATATTTGTTCTTTCTTATTCTTTTATTCTTATTGGTGGTTAGATTTTGGAAACAGATATCAAAGGATGTTTATGCGAAAATTGAATACATTTTAAAACATGTCGAGAAGATAGCTGGGCTTCTGATGATTATTTTGATCAAATAGATTTGATGAAAGACTTGGAACAGATAAGTGTTTTAAGACCCATACACACGATCGGACTTTTTGACAACGAATGTCCGACAGACCTGTTTGATCAGACAATCTGACCGCGTGTACGCTCCATCGGACAAATATTTTTGCTTTTTCATCGGACAATTGTTCGCTGTGAACAAAAATTTTTTTTCCTGCAACAAATGTTCTACATCGGCTAATCCGATCATGTGTACACAAGTCTATCAGACTAAAGTGCAAAGTACAAACACGCATGCTCAGATCTAGGGTTGTCCCGATACTAGTATTGGTATCAGAACCGATGCTGAGCATTTGTGCGAGTACTTGTACTCGCATAAATGCTCCCGATGCCTGACCTGATACTTGGTCGGCAGGCGGACTCAGTGGGCGGAGAGGGCGAGCGGACTCAGTGGAGCGGAGAGGGCGGTGGTGTCAGTAGGCGGAGAGGGAGCGGTGGTGTCAGTAGACAGAGAGAGCGGGCAGTGTCAGTAGGCGGAGAGGACGAGCGGACTCAGTGGACAGAGAGGGCGGGCGATGTCAGTAGGCGCAGTGGGTGGGCAGTGTCAGTAGGCAGAGAGGGCGGTGGTGTCAGTAGGTGGAGAGTGTGGGCGGTGTCAGTACACGGAGAGGGCGAGTGGACTCAGTGGGCAGAGAGGGTGGGCGGTGTCAGTAGGCGCAGTGGGTGGGCAGTGTCAGTAGGCGGAGAGGGCGAGCGGACTCAGTGGGCGGAGAGGGTGGGCGGTGTCAGTAGGTGGAGAGGGTGAGCGGACTCAGTGGGCGGGGAGGGCGGGCGGTGTCAGTAGGCGCAGTGGGTGAGCAGTGTCAGTAGGTGGAGAGGGTGGTGGTGTCAGTAGGCAGAGAGGGCGGGCAGTGTTAGTAGGCGGAGAGGGCGGCAGTGTCAGTAGGCGCATAGTGGGTGGGCAGTGTCAGTAGGCAGAGAGGGTGGTGGTGTCAGTAGGCGGAGAGGGCGGGCGGTGTCAGTAGGCGCATAGTGGGTGGGCAGTGTCAGTAGGCGGAGAGGGTGGTGGTGTCAGTAGGCAGAGAGGACGGGCAGTGTCAGTAGGTGGAGAGGGCGGTGGTGTCAGTAGGCGGAGAGGGCGGGCAGTGTTAGTAGGCGGAGAGGGCGGCAGTGTCAGTAGGCGCATAGTGGGTGGGCAGTGTCAGTAGGCAGAGAGGGTGGCGTGTCAGTAGGCGGAGAGGGCGGGCGGTGTCAGTAGGCGCATAGTGGGTGGGCAGTGTCAGTAGGCGAAGAGGGTGGCGGTGTCAGTAGGCAGAGACGGTGGCGGTGTCAGTAGGCGGAGAGGGCGGGCGATGTCAGTAGGAGAGTGTCTTCCACTTCACAATTATGTGCCACTTTGTGTTGGTCTATCACATAAAATCCCAATAAAATACATTTACATTTTTTAATTTTAACATGACAAAATGTGGAAAATTTCCAGGGGTATGAATACTTTTTCAAGGTGCTGTATCTGGCTACAATCCTATCGCCCTTAGTTGTCAACACAGTGCACAACACTCAGAACTCAAAAAAGTCATAGCATTGAAATTAGGGGAAGACAGAGCCATTGATGGGGGGGGGGGGCACCAGTCCTCCTGTAGGGGGGCCGAGCACACAGGGGGGGCCCAAACAGCAGGAGGAATGGGTGTGGTTGGGCGGAGGTGCAATTACAGAAAGATGCCCTGTACAGCTCTCTGCAGCCGCTGAAAGTCAGACACAGACACAGACAATTGTTCCTGTAATCGCTTCCGCCCGCACCGATCCCCCTCCTTGTTCTGCCTACTTCGGATCCCCCCATGTGCACCCCCCTGTCACTGTGCTACACCCCCCCCCCCCTCCCGTGGCACTGTTGGCTTCCCTGTCATGTAAACCTCTAAAAATATATATACATTTAAAAAAAAAAAACATTCACACAGGTTCACATGTTTCTGTCCGCTAACGCTAATGATGATTTTTTGTTTAAATCTTGTTTTGATATATTGGTGGGGCCCCCGCCATGTAGGCTGTACAGGGCCCCGTTATTTCGAGCAGCAGCCCTAGGGACAGATCAGTGCGCAATGCAAGGTCCATAAAGACATGGATGAGCAAGTTTGGGGTGGAGGAACTTAACTGGCCTATCCAGAGTCCCGACCTCAACCCAATAGAACACCTTTGCGATGAATTGAAGCAGAGACTGTGAGCCAGGCCTTCTCATCCAACATCAGTGCCTGACCTCATAAAAGCGCTTCTGGAAGAATGGTCAAACATTCCCATAGACACTCCTAAACCTTGTGGACAGCCTTCCCAGAAGAGTTGAAGTTGTTATAGGGTGGGCCAACTCAATATTGAACCCTACAGGCTACTAAAGCCTCGTACACACGATCGGATTTTCAGTGGACAAAGCGTAGGACTTTAGTCTGAAGGGCATTGGCCATGAACTTGTCTTGCATACAAACAGCAAAGAATTGTCGGCCAACAATCACAAAACTATGTGTTTTTTTCAGCTCTTTAGCACCATACTTTGGGAAACTTCTGCTAATGTAGTGTTATGGTTAGCATTGATTCCGAGCATGCGTGTTTGCACATTGGAGTTTTGTTCGATGGACTTCTGTACACATGATCGTATAATCCGACAACACACATTTGTTGTCGGAAAATTTGAAAGCATGCTATCCAACATTTGTCCGTGGAAAATCCGACAACAATTGTCCGATGGAGCGTACAAACTGTCGGATTTTCCGACAACAGCCTGCCATCACACAATTCCCTTCGGAAAACCTGATTGTGTGTACAGGCCTTAAAGTGGGGTTCCGGGCAGAATTTGTTTTTTCGCAAGCTAAAATGAATGACATTAAATAGTCCCTAAAACATATTAATAGCTCCCCAATCATTCCAGAAATCATTGCAAACACTTGTCTTATATCCTCCCGCTCATGTTGTGAGCGTATCCATCATATGTGTGGCCTTGCGAAGTCCAGTTCCTTTTTCTTCCTAGTTTTCAGGGAGAGGTGCATGCTGGGCAATTTTTTGGCACAGTAATGCCCAGAGGGTTGCTGTGTCCTCTATTTCAGGGGTCTCCAAATTGCGGCCTTGGGGCCATATGTGGTCCTTTGCTTGCCTTAATGCGGCCCTTGGGGCATTATTCCATCCAATTTAAATGGGGCATAATTCTTGTTGCTGACACCAATGGGGCACTATTCCTCCAACTGACACCATCAATTCTTTCCATTAACGCCAGCGATGGGGCACTAGTCCTTCCACTGTCACCAAAGATATGGTATTATTTACTCCCACTGGACATTTTTTACTCCCAATGGCCCTAGTCCGGCCCACCTAAAGTCTGAAGGACCGTAAACTGGCCCTTTGTTTAGAAAGTTTGGAGACCCCTGCTTTATTTCATTCTGGGACATTGTATTGTCACGTGGGCACCCTAGTGTCCGCAGTGACCATAGATAGATTCATGCAATGCAAATACCATGTTTCCCTGAAAATAAGACCGGGTCTTATATTAATTTTGGTTACAAAAATCAGACTAGGGCTTATTTTCAGGGGATGTCTTATTTATTTATGGAATGTACAATAATCTACATTTATATAAATACAGTCATGTCATCATGACAATCTTAAAGTGGTTGTAACCCCAAAAATAAAAAAAATATATATCCTGATCTTTTAAAGCATGATAACCAGCACAGTGACCCGCCGTAGCTCTTCTTTCCCACTCTGAGGACTGCAGAGGAAGGGGCCGCTGACGTGGGAGAGGAGAAGATCTCTGGCCGGTTGCATGAGTGCCCAGCAGCACTGTAAGTGAGGTATTTTCCAAAATAAAATTACAAAAGGAGACACACTGCTCATTATATAATCTTTTTACAAAACGGATTACATGTTTTTACGACGACTTTAACTAGGGCTTATTTTCGGGAAAGGGCTTATATTGCAGCCATCCCTGAAAATAACATTAGGTCTTATTTTCGGGGTAGGGCTTATTTTCAGGGAAACGGGGTATCTATCTATTCGTGATAGAGGGACAGCTAGAGAGAAAGGGTGCGCCCATGCTCCCCTTATGGACGCACACCGCCACTGTTACAGGGGTACAGTTTGGTAATTCCTTGAGTTGGGCTTTAAATTCTTCTCTTTCTTTTTTCAATCAAACTATTCTTTGTGGAATTGCCCTTTAAACTTTTGGAATTTACTGTTTTGTTACTGTAGCAACTCTTACTGGAATTAAAGAATGTACCTGTGCAGACTCAGAGGGGAGTAAAACTGGCAGGTCCTGTGGCTGGTGAGGAGTGAGCGTGGATGTGGAATGTGCAATCATTGTATCATGGGAGAATACGCCGCAGTCTACTCATTAACCTTGGCTTTGGAATCCTTTTAAGGAAGAGTCGGCTGCAATGTTCGGAGTTCACAAAGTCTGGCTCACCAAGCAGATGATACATCGGATTTCTGAGCAGTTTCTTGACAAGTAGCAGGTGTTCAAATGTTTTCTAAATAGCTACAAATATATCAAAAGCAGATTTCACAATATTAGAAATTGGCAATTTCTTGAAGTTTTTTCCGGTATTACTGATGAGTGAAACAAATTGCATTTGTACCTGGAACATTTGACAAAACTATTTCTGAAAAGTAGGGATGAGCTTCGAGCTCGAGTCAAACTCATGTACGACTCGAACATTGCCTGTTCGCGGAACAGCAAACTATTTGGGGTGTTCGCGGCAAGGTCGTGAGAACTTTAGAACCCTGTTAAAGTCTATGGGACTCAAACGTTTGAAATCTAAAGTGCTCATTTGAAAGGCTAATATGCAAGTCATTGTAATAAAAAGTGTTTGGGGACCTGGGTCCTGCCCCAGGGGACATGTATCAATGCAAAAAAAGTTTTAAAAACTGCAGTTTTTTTGGCAGCAGTGATTTTAATAATTCCTTTAAGTGAAACAATAAAAGTGAAATATTCCTTTAAATTTCGTACCTGTGGGGGGGGGGGGGTATAGTATGCCTGTAAAGTAGCGCTTGTTTCCCATGCTTAGAACTGTCCCTGCACAAAGTGTAATTTCTGAAGGAAAAAAAGTAATTTAAAATCACTCGCAGCTATAATGAATTGTTGGCTCCCAGCAATACAGAGAAAAGTCATTCATAAAAATGTGTGGGGGGTGGAGTTCCCCTTAAAATCCATACCAGACCTGAAGGGTCTGGAATGGATATTTGGGGGGAACCCCACATCATTTTTTTTTAATTTGACGCAGGGTTCCCCTTAATATCCATACCAGACCCTAAGGTGAGTGATTTTAAATGACTTTTTTCCTTCAGAAATGACACTTTGTGCAGGGACAGTTTTAAGCACAGGAAACAAGCGCTACTTTACAGGCATACTATACACCCCCCAGGTACGAAATGTAAAGGAATATTTCAATTTCATTGTTTCACTTAAAGGAATTATTAAAATCACTGCTCCTGAAAAAACGTCAGTTTTTTTAAAACTTTTTTTGCATTGATACATGTCCCCTGGGGCAGGACCCGGGTCCCCAAACACTCCCCTGGGGCAGGACCCGGATCCCCAAACACTCCCCTGGGGCAGGACCCGGGTCCCCAAACACTTTTTAGGACAATACCTTGCATATTAGCCTTTAAAATTAGTACTTTAGATTTCAAATGTTCGCGTCCCATAGACTTTAACAGAGTTCTAAAGTTCACACAAACTTTTGGTCTGTTTGCAGGTTCTGGTGCGAAACCGAACCCATGGGTGTTCGGCTCATCCCTACTGAAAAGTAAACCTGGGGCATATTGAACCAAGGGCATGTTCACATCACTTGAGGTAGACTGCTTTGGTCAACGAGTATTAAACCCTTAGGCCCCTTTCACATGAGCGGACGAACGGTCCGCTAATTACAAGTCCGTTTACAGGACTTGTAATGTGTCCCTATGGGAGCGGATCCGTTAGCGGATGATGCATCCGCTAACGTCCGCCTACGATCCGCGTCCGTCTGGATCCGTTTTGCGGACGGAAGAAAACCCTATTTTTCTTCCGTCCAGTGGATCGGATCGGATGCAAACGGACAGACGTCCGTTTCCATCCGATTCCCTTAGGGGATAGCGGAAGGGAGACAGGGCGGTCCCTGGTGTGCACCGCCCTTAAAAACGATCGTGTGAAAGAGGCCTGTGACACAACCTTTTTTCATGGAAAAATGCTCATTAAAAACAGTGTGTGGGCTCCAGAGCATTTTTCTGGACGAGAAAAATGGGCATTAACCACTTGCTTACTGGGCACATATACCCCCTTCCTGCCCAGGCGAAATTTCAGCTTTCAGCACTGCGTCGCTTTAAATTAAAATTGCGCGGTCGTGCGACGTGCCTTAAAAACAAAATTGACGTCCTTTTTTTCCCCACAAATAGAGCTTTCTTTTGGTGGTATTTGATCGCCTCTGCATTTTTTTTTTTTTTTTTTGCGCTATTAAACAAAAAAGAGCGACAATTTTGAAAAAAAACACAGAATATTTTTTACTTTTTGCTATAATAAAAATCCAATTTAAAAAAAAAAAATGTTTTTTTCTCAGTTTAGGCCGATATGTATTCTACATATTTTTGGTAAAAAAAACAATCGCAATAAGCGTATAGTAATTGGTTTGCGCAAAGGTTATAGTGGCTAGGAAATAAGGGATAGAATTCTGACAATTTTTTTTTTTTTTTACTAGTAATACGGCGATCTGCGAATTTTGTCAGGACTGCGATATTGCGACGGACACATCGGACACTTTTGACACATTTTTGGGACCATTCACATTTATACAGCGATCAGTGCTATAAAAACGCACTAATTACTGTATAAATGTGACTGGCAGTGAAGGGGTTAACACTAGGGGGTGAGGAAGGGGTTAAATGTGAGTCCTGGGTGTGTTCTAACTGTGTGGGGGGAGGGGGGTGACTGGAGGAGGTGACCGATGCTGTCTCCCTATGTACAAGAGAAACAGCATCTGTCTCCTCTCACTGACAGGACGTGGAGCTCTGTGTTTACACACAGAGCTCCACGTCCCTGCTCTAAAACTGCCGATCAGCGGGTACCTGGCGGACATCGCGACCACCAGGCACGCGCATCGGCATCGGCATTGGCCGGAGAAAACGATGCCGTCAATTGACGTCAGCTTGGATATTCAGATCCCCTGAGCTGCCGTCAATTGACGATATGCGGGGCCGCAAGTGGTTAAAAATTTAGAACATGCTCTATTTTTTCTCTTAGTTTTTCACGTCTTGAAAAACGGTCGTGTGTAGGCTTTAACTACGGGGAAAAAAACGTGCATCCTTGAGTGAAATGGAAATAAGATGTAACAATTTGTGTTAACAAAGGAAAAGTCCAGATCCACCACCACTTATGATAAGGGGCTTACCGGTTGCAACCAGATTCAGTGGCAGATTATTAGAGAGGAGCTGTGGAGTACACCTGCTGGAGTGAGAAGCGAGATTCTGACAGTCTTCATGGTAAAAGCCAAGAGAGGAAGGCGGGGTTGAGTCAGGAAAAATTTGCGCCGGTGTAGCGTAAATTCCGAGGCGGAGTAATTCAAATTGGGAAGGATGTGGGCGTGTTACATTGAAATGAGCCGTGACCCCATGCAAATGAAGGGCCGGCCGGATCGCCCATGCGCGCATGAAGCAGACCATGGTCAGCACCTCTGTGCGCACATGCTCACAACTCGGGAACGGCGCAATCAGTGAAATTGGAAGTGGACCCGGGCAACTTAGTGAACTACGCAGAGAGCATAAATAGACAGAGACAAACGCACTTCCTTTGCAAAAGTACATCCCTTTGTATCCCTCCCTATACAGCAAGGTGCTTCTGTTCTGTTGTTTATTAGCGTTTGTTTGTTTGTTTGTTTGTGACGTGTCTTTGAGATATTTGGGGACTGTTTTGCAGAGTGATTTTTGTCTTTTCTGTGTTTTCTTTGTTGTGTTTTTTTTTAATTATATTTTTGCTGGGCATTTTTTTTTTTTTTTGCTGGTAATTTTTATTTATTTTTTTGGTTCTGTTTGTGAAGGATTTTGGAATGTGGGGGTGACATTCCTGCCGGAAAAGGGGTGTCACCCTCATTTGTGGTGGAGAAGTTCCCCAGACCAGGGGGAAGTCCCCAGGTCCGTGTGAATGGTGTATGAATGTACAGTGACATAATTGGAGCCGTGGCGTGGTGTTGCTGCTCACAAGTCCTGCATGGTGGACTGGTGCTAATCCAATTAGATGAGGATGTGGTGTGTGTGTGCTAGGGACCACAGTGGTGTGCATGCATGCATTCTCATTGTGCCATGATTAATGTGTGTGTTTAACGTGCAAAGATGCCTAATGTGAGCTGTCTCCTGGCTGCTCTTCCCTCAGAAGACGGGGTAGCCTCGGTTAGGGGGGGATTGTCTGGTTCAGGGGTCAGGTCATCACTTATGTCAATCTCCAGGCCCTTTCTCACTGTGAAGTTGTAACATGCACCGATGATCTGGCATACAAAGTTTGGGGAATACAACAGGGTACCATGGGGGGTTCCGGATAGGAGTCATGAGATGGGGTCCCAGTGCATATTCAGAGTCACCCTGAAGGGATAAGACAGGAGGATGTTAGTAGTGCATGTGCCCCTTGTGATTTCAGCATCATGGGGGGGGGGGGGACAGTCATGCCGCCTGCCACCCATGTCACTCACCAACCAGCCAGCTGTCCCCATACATGTTCTGTTCAAAATCTGTGGGGATGGGGCTAGGATTGTATATGTAGCTGTCATGGGTGTCATGGGTGGTGTCATGTGTTGGGCTGCTGATGTCCTCCTGCAGGGTTGTGGTTAATTCCATGATGGCATGAGGGGTGAATCTGAAGATGCGAGACACCTCAGAATCACTCATGCCAAAGATGTCTATGCGTGTGTGATATATCAAGTGAAGAGTGAGGGGCTTGTATCAGATTAGATTATTATATTCATCAAGGTTTTAAAGGGCTATTGAAAGATAGTGAGACCGTGTTTTTGTAATTTGTATGTTATCTATTGATGTATATATGTATGTATATATTTTTTTTAATGTTTATAAAAGCAAATAAAACGTTTTTGGAAAAAAAAATCCTCTCCTGTGCCCTCCTCCGTGCCCTCCTCCGTGCCCTCCTTAGTGCCCTCCTCCTTCTTTGCTCATCTAAAGTCAGTAGTATAGCTATGAGCATGGATGCCCCTGGCATGTTGGCATACAGATCGTTGTGCAACATGTGTGACTGCTCAGCTCCTCACTAACAGTGTTGCTTTAGCTGACATGTAGACGGATTGTCTAATTTTATACCACCTTTTATATGGTCTAATTTTAGACAGGACGTGCAGCTGTTGCGCACAGCGTGTAGCCTGCGCTGCACCAACGTTCTTTTTTGTGGATCCCCGTAACTCCCTCATTAGCATATTTGAATAGCAAATCAATGGCGTGTCTAGCGCAGTTTTTCGCGGACGGATACGCCGGTCTATCGAAAATTACGCTGGTCCAAAAAAAGTAGATTTCATGCGTATATCGTTTTGGGGATGCGGCGCATCGATACGCATGCGCAAATTTAGACTTACGCCGCGCATCTCCTGTAACGCCGGCGTAATGGCTCTGTGAATCTGGCCCTATGGGTCTACCAGATCACACCCTAATCACCCGAGTGGTGCAGATTCCCCCTTTTTAGACCCTGATTACGACAATGGCTAATGGAGGGAGATCACATATACCATATGCCAGAGCTTTTTTTCTCAGAAAATAGGTGCAGGAACTCAACCACGACCCGTTCAGATTTCACAAACAGTAGAAGGGACTTAAAGGGGCATTAAATACCAGAATTACATTACATACAGTGTGCAGAGTTCAGGGGGTTACAAAGCAGTCACTTGTAAACACAGAAACCAGACTTCTGTGTTCACAAGTGATTGTGGTGAGCGGGCACCAAAGGGTCTGAGCCAAAGGTGGTGGAACTGAGTTCCACCAAGTTCCCCCAGAAAAAAAGCCCTGCCATATGCATAGAATACATGAAGGTAAGCAACCTTGAGCCTTTAACACAACTTTAAACTGATAAGAAAGATATGAAAGTAGACCGATTTCAATAGGATTTAAAGAGGAAGTAAACCCTCTTAAAATAATTCATTAAAAAAACACCTGCAAGAGAAAGGCATAATGAGCTAGTATGCATAGCATATTAGCTCATTATGTGCCACTTACCTGAAATCAAAGCTCCCGAAGTGCTCCAAATTCTCCTCTGCTGCCGCCGCCATGTCCCCTCAGAGCTTATTCCTGGTATCGCCGCTCCGGCGCTGTGATTGACCGGAGCGGCGAATGACGTCACTCCCGCGCATGCGCGGGACTGGCACGATCCCGCGCATGGGTGTGGGACAGCATGATCCCGGCATTATCCCATTCAGAATGCCGGGACGCTCAGTGCGCCTGCGCCGTTGTCTACGCACCGTATACATCGGTGCAGTGTTTTCTGCATATATCTTCTTAAAGTGCAGTTCCACCCAAAATTGGAACTTCCACTTAACCCACTCCTCACCCTCTTACATGCCACATTTGGCATGTAATTTTTTTTGGGGGGGGGGGGGAGTGGGGGCTTCAGGAGTAGTGGGACTTCCTGTCCCACTACCTCATTCCACCGAGGGGCTGGTAAGGCGATTAGCTTAATCGCCTTACTGCAGCCCCTCCCTGTACGCGATGGTCTGGGACACATGACAGGTCCCATGCGATCGCCTGTCCAATGAGAGAGCGCAGTGCCGCTCACGCACGCGCAGTGGGTTCCCGGCCGTGAAGCCGAAAGCTGTCACGGTCGGGTGCCCACACTTAGGATGAAGACGCCGGCTGGGGAGGGGGGGGGAGGAGCGGAGCCCCGGCCGGCGCATCGCTGGAACGTGGAGCAGGTAAGTGAGTGTTTACTAAAAGCCAGCAGCTACACTTTTTGTTTCTGCTATTGGACGAAAGCGTAGGGAGGAACGGCGTGCTGAGCACTTTTGTTTTCTCCTCACACCATTGGAAGGACGGGCGGAATTGAGAGCCGGCCGGCTTACTATTTTTATGCTCCTAGATTCGACACTGTAAGTGCAAATGAATTTTTCTTTTAAAATCTATTTAACGGTACTACTCTATGTTGGCAATCCCTTTTCTTTTTGGCTATACATTGGAACTTTCTGACCCCTTTGAATTGGAACTGGACATCTACCTGGATACTTGGTTAAACAACCTAGCCTGATGTGGTGTTGACGCTTGTGATTATTTTATATCTGGTAAGCAGATTCATAATAAGAGGTGGAGGTGAAGGCTTTCTTCTGTCCTGTGGAATCACAATCCTCATCTGGGATATTCCATTTAATTCACTGAAGTTGGGACTTTCTTTGGAGCTAATTATCAACACTTGATGCAATTTGTGATCACTGTCATTCATTTCAGTTTGTTTTTCTTATGTTTCACTAACATATAGTAGATCACTTGGTGTTGGTTTTTTATATATTCATTTACCTTTCTTTTTTTGCACTTAATGTGTACTTTGTATCATGGACCATTGATATATTAATTTCTAGCAGCGCAGCATACCATATATATATTGTTTTACATTTGTTTATCTGACATTTTTGCTGCAGCAGCACATATCCCATTTATTTCTTTACCAATCAATTTTTTGGTTCACATCAGACCTGCGCAGTATTTTTTCACTGTTACACTTTTTGTAGCTGCTGACTTTTAATAAACACTAAAATTGGCTGGAACACCCCTTTAACCATGTAGGTTAAGGAGATATTTCTTGCACCTACAGGTAAGCCTTAATCTAGGCCAGTGGTCTCCAAGCTATGGCCTGGGGGCCAGATGCGGCACTTTGCTTGCTTTTATCTGGCCCAATTGGAGCGCTATATTATCCACTGATACCAACAATGTGGCACAATTCTTCCCAATGACACCAACAATGGGACACAATTCTTCCAAATGACACCAACAATGGGACACAATTCCTCCCAATAACACTGACGGGAGTCACTTTGGATGGGGGGTTTGTGCAACCCAGCTTAACAATGGAGCACAATTTGGGCCAATGACACTGAAGATGGGCACACTTATCCCCACTGAAACAAATGATGGGACGTTATTTTTCCCACCAACGTCGGGACCTTTTCTATTCCCAATAGTCACAGTCCGGCCCCCCTAAAGTCTGCAGGACAGTAAACTGGCCCTTTGTTTAGAAGGTTTGGAGACCCCTGATCTAGGCTTACCTGTAGGTGCAAGTTGTCAAAGTGGGTTTACAGACACTTTAATGTTATGTTTGGGTTTTGATGAAGTCAAGAAAGATTACATGACTCCCCCTCATCCAGGAATCGAACCTGATCCCTTCATCTTTATATGAGATGTTAAAACCTAATAAATGTCAAATCGTTTTTTGTTTTTTTTGTATGAAGGGTCTTAATTATGGTAATGTATCCAAAGTCTGCTGCGTACCCATCTAGTAAATGAAATGGCAGTTGCAATATGGATTGTGTTGTCAGAGCATATCCTAATCTGAAATAGAATTGTACTTTCTCTTTAATGCACTTCCAGCCTCTGTAGGATGGCGATTGGCGACATATGTTTTAATCAGTTAATGTGCTTGGACTTGGGACTGATGTTTATAATATATTACTTACGGAAAAAGCTCTTTTCAAATTTTGCCATTGTATATTTACATTTTTCAAAACTGCTGTGCTGTGATTTACAATCATTCAGACACACCGATTACAGAAACAGCAGATACCGGAGGAATAAGCAGGCGAGCGGAAAGAATGTATTAAAAAAGAAAAAGAAAAAAGCTTAATAATATCTCAAGGAGAAAAAAATGACTGTATTTAGCCCGGCATGTCGGCAGGACTGTTTTGTAACACAGTTAAAGGTCTTCTAGATGTACATGAAAATAAATATATACTGTGTACATACGAGCTTATTCTGTACTTGTGCCACAACAGCGTGAATGCTACAGGTTACAGCATATTGTCAAAAGTATTGGGACGCCTGTCTTTACACACACATAGGCCCAGATTCATAGAGCAATTACGCCTGTCTAACTGGTGTTAGACAGGAGTAATTTCAAATTTTGCGCGCCGTATCACTAGTTTGAATCCTCAAACCATGATACGGCGGCTTCGGGCTTCGATCCGAGAGGCTTACGTCTTCGTAAGCCTTCGGATCTACGCTGCGATATTTTTGCGGCCGCTGGGAGGAGTTTGCGTCGTTTTCATGCGTCGGGGTATGCAAATTAGTTTTTACGACGATCCACGAAGGTACGAGTGTCCCTCGCAATCGCCTACGTAATTTTTTGGCTACGTAATGTTAGAGGAGCTTTTTGCTGGTCTAACAGTGCTTAACCCATGTAAAGTATGGCCGTCGTTCCCGCGTCGATTTGAAAATATTTTTTTTTTTTTAACGTAACTCGTTCGGGAATAGGAATGTACGTAAACGACGCTACTACGACGTGACGACGTGTTTTTGCCCAATGCACGGCGGGAAATTTGCGAACGGAGCATGCGCAGTTCGATCGCCGCGGGAACGCGCCTATTTTAAATGCTTCACGCCCCCTACTCGCGCAGATGGATTGCGACGGGAGAAATACACTACGCCGCCGTCGTTTACTGGAAAAAATCTACCGGGATTCCATGTAGAGCCAGGTAAAAAACGGCGGTGTAGTGTATTTCTGATACTCTACGAGAATCGAATTCTCTGTGA
Source organism: Rana kukunoris (assembly GCA_029574335.1). Taxonomy (NCBI): domain Eukaryota; kingdom Metazoa; phylum Chordata; class Amphibia; order Anura; family Ranidae; genus Rana; species Rana kukunoris. The sequence goes on along the minus strand of CM056052.1, from coordinate 542,098,374 downwards.
ATCTGCCCCATAAACTTTAATGGCATCTCAGTCTTAAAGCGGAGTTCCACCCTAAAAATGAACTTTCTATTAACAGCTTGCCTTTAACCTCTTGCCGACTGCGCTATAGCAAAAATACTGCTACAGCGCGGTCGAGTTATCCTGCACAACCTTGTCTTGCGCACCCTCTGGGGCGCGCTCGCGGAAGTGTCTGCACTCGCGGGGTCCACGGGACCCCTACTCTGGCCAGCCTAAACACTGCCCTGTTTTCCAGGTGCTCCAGGCTGTGGGTGGTTCCTCAGCATCATCACTTACAATGCAGGACAATTAACGGAGACCGAAGTGTGAACAGGACTGGAAGCACCTTAGAGAGAAGACATTTTTTATTAGGTCTAGGGGGTAGCTGAAGGAGGCTGCATTATTTACCATACCCCTGCTCTGGCCAGCTCCTGCACTGTCCCGTTCTCCTTGATGCTCCGAGCTGTGGGTGGTCTCTCGGTATCATCATGCACAAAGCATGACTATTAACCCTGTATTACACATAAAGGAGGCAGGACTGCAACCATCGCTGGGAGCACGTTGGAGAGAAGGTGCCGTGCGTCTCCTGCTTTCTCCTCCTTCCACCTCCTAGGCGGCCAAAAGGATCAGTTCTCCTCTTGGCCAATCAGGTGACAGGTCTCAGGATCCCCATCCTGATTGGCTGCGAGGAGATTCAGGAAGACAATAGCAAATATTAATTTGCTATTGTCACAAGACTGGGTGGACTTGGGGCGCAGTGCTCTGCTCCACGAGCCCATTCTTTTTTTGAAGCCTATTAGAGCCTCTGGCACAAGGATGTTCAGGGCTCTGTATATGACGTGGGTGTGCGGGATTGTTTAACTTAATTCACTGAACGTTGATCTCGGTACAGTGTTTGTAATTGGGCCTGTGGTGTCAGGGGACAGAAGGGAGAGGTCTGGCATACGAGAGGGTCATTCCTTTCTTACCTGGACTGATAGAGCCAATTTATGTAGAGGTAACCAATCTGATATAGATTTGCCATTACTGGAGCATAGCTCCCAACTGTCCCTGATTTCAAGGGACTGTCCCTCTGTCCCTCTTTCCCCCTCATTTGTCCCTCATTTTGGTCTGATCTATGTAGTTGTATATAAAATGCACTTTTTATCTTTTAAAAACTGTTTCACAGTGCTAAACCTTTCATCCAAATTCTAAATTGCTGCATTTGTACATTTGTACATTTTAACCACTTGCTCACTGGTCACATATACCCCCTTCCTGCCCAGGTGAAATTTCAGCTTTCGGCACTGTCATGCTTTGAGTGACAATTGCGCAGTCTTTTTTTCCCACAAATAGAGCTTTTGGTGGTATTTGATCACCTCTGCGTTTTTTATTTTTTGCGCTATAAATAAAAAAAGAGCGACAATTTTGAAAGAAACTTTTTGCTGTAATAAATATCCCAATGTTTTTTTTTTAAAAAAAAAATGTTTTCCTCAGTTTAGGCTGATACGTATTCTTGTACATATTTTTGGTAAAACAAATCGCAATAATCGTAAATTGATTGGTTTGCGCAAAAAATATAGCGTCTACAAAATAGGGGATAGAATTATGAAATTTTTAATATAATATTTTTTTTACTAGTAATGGCGGTTATCTGGTTTTGTCAGGACTGCGACATTACAACGGACACTTTTGACACATTTTTGGGATCATTCACATTTATACAGCGATCAGTTATTTTCTGTATAAATGTGACTGGCAGGGAAGGGGTTAACCACTAGGGGGCGATCAAGGGGTTAATGTGTTCCCTGGGAGTTATTCTTACTGTGGGGGGAGGGGACTGACTGGGGGAGGTGACCGATGGTTGTCCCTATGTACAAGGGACACACCATCGGTCTCCTACCCCTGACAGGACGTGGATCTCTGGGTTTAAACCCAGAGATCGGTGTCCCTGTCTCTGTTACTGCCGATCGCGGGTAATCGCCAGACATCGCGGCCGCCAGGCACGCGCATTGGCATCTGAGTGATCCGACGGACCCCCCAGTGGCCCGGAGGAGCTGAGGACGTCAATAGATGGCCTTTCCGGCATTGTAGAGCCACCTTGTGGCCGTCATTCTACAATGGCAAGTGGTGAAAAGCCAATATAAAGGAACAGTAGTGGTTAAAAAAGTCCTTGTGGATTTAATTAACCTTTTTTATTGGTTAATTCTCCTTTAAGGGGGTGTGGCAGAGGGCGTGTACATACATTTGTTAGTAGGTGTCCCTCATTCCCATCTCAAAATGTTGGGAGTTATGCTGAATCGTTGCCTCTGTTCTTGGGGTTATTCTCAGGTTGGGGATCCCCTGATAGCAGCCTAAATACAGTATTGAGCTATATTGCTCTGGGTCTTACTTATTATTGTTCAACTGATTCACTTGATGTACTGTATGTGCATTGTTACTGTTCATTACTTTCCCACAGAAACCACACAGTGAAGACAATTTCTGTGTTTTATAATAACGTGTGTTTCTCATTGGTCCTTGCACTTACACTATGGCCAGGTGTGCCAGAGGGGGCTGTTATAGGGGTTGTGGGGCAGGGTACGAAACCAAACATACTCAAGCGGCTCCTGTGGGGGTAGCGCTACACAAGGATTTGTCCCGAATATGTGAATTGGGTGAGACTAGGACAGGGCCGCCATCAGGGGGGTACAGGCAGTACACCTGTAAGGGGCCCATGGTCCCCGATGGCATCCCCTATTTTTTTGTTCGTTAGCACCCAAAGCCCCTCCGACCTGTAAGACACCCAGTGGTCCCCAGGGGCCCGGATGGCATCCCCCATTATTTTTGTTCGTTAGCACCCAAATCCCACCCCCCGACCTGTAAGAGACCCCGTGGTCCCCAAGGGCCCGGATGGCATCCCCATTATTTTTGTTCGTTAGCACCCAAATCCCACCCCCTGACCTGTAAGAGACCCAGTGGTCCCTAGGGGCCCGGATGGCATCCGCCATTTAAAAAAAAAAAAAAGCATCTCAATTCGCAGGGCCCCCAGCTTCTCAACTAGCTGTGGCACCCCCCGCTTCTCAACTTGACTTGCGGCACCCCCCCCCCCCCACCCCCGGTTCTCTGCTCCAGGGGGCCCATGCCTCAAGCTGTGTAAGGGCCCCAAAATTCCTGATGGCGGCCCTGGACTAGGATATCAGAAAAAGCACTGTCTGCACTGTCTGTCTGCGAATTAAACGTTTCAAACTGATAGATGAATACACTACATACTATCAAATGATACAAACATCATGTAGCCAGCTTTTTAGTGGCACTTCTGCTCTATTTTTATACCACTTTGCACTCTCTCAGATTACAACCTATAGTGATACACAGTGTGCTGTATGTAATTGAGTAATGTGCCCAAAGTAACCTGAGATCCAGTAACATTTTTCGTAATTATACCAGGCCATTAACCACTTGAGCCCCTTCATGACCAGGCCATTTTTTGCTAGTAAGCACTGCGCTACTTTAACTACTTGCACACAGAGCACTTAAAGAGGTTGTAAAGGTCCAATTTTTTTTTTCCCTGAATGGCTTCCTTTACCTTAGTGCAGTCCTCCTTCACTTACCTCATCCTTCCATTTTGCTTTTAAATGTCCTTATTTCTTCTGAGAAATCCTCACTTCCTGTTCTTCTGTCTGTAACTCCACACAGTAATGTGAGGCTTTCTCCCTGGTGTGGAGTGTCGTGCTCACCCTCTCCCTTTGACTACAGGAGAGACAGGACGCTCTCTACGTTGCAGATAGAGAAAGGAGCTGTGTGTTAGTGTCCCCAGGGGCCCGGATGGCATCCGCCATTTTTTTTTTTTTAAAAGCATCTCAATTCGCAGGCATAGATCTATTACACTTGTGTGAGGCACTGTAGTGGCATGGATGTGGCATAGATAAGAACTGATGTGGCATGGATGAGCATAAATGAGCCATGAATAGGGATGGGTGAGCCGTGGGAGGGGGTGGCTGAGCGATGAATGTGGATGGATGAGCCGTGGATGGGGATGGATGAGCATGAATGAGCCATGTATGGGGATGGATGGTATGGCTGAGTATGTTTGGATGGATGAGTGCAAGAATTGGCACAGAGCAGCGCGGTGGGCACTACAGATTTAGCCTACAGCGCTGCTGCAACCGATCTCTCCCCCTCTTCTCTCACACTGTACCGATCAGGTGCGGAGAAGGGAAGAACTAAGCCGGGCATGCGTCGGCATGTTTACAAGTGATCACTCTGCCATTTGACAGATCACGTGTTAAAAGGCCGCTGTCACCAGCCCTTTACCGTGATCCGAGGTTACAGATATTCTGGGGTTCGGGCAGCAGGAGCAAGATTCAGGAAGGAAGTCATAGTATGCCCTCCCAGACTTATCGAGCCGCGCTGTAGCCGTCTTTCAGCTATGGCGTGGTTGTTAAGTGGTTAAAGTGATTGTAAAGTCTTGTGTTTTTTTATTTTTATATAAGTAACAGATATGCTACACTTACCTTTTCTGTGTAATGGTTTTACACAGAGAAGCCCAGATCCTCTACTACTCAGATCCCTAGTTGGAGCTCCCCAGCCCCTCCCTCCTGTTGAGTGCCCCCACACCAAGCAGCTCGGTGTGGGGGACAGGAGGAGCGGGCGGGGGAAGACATCGAGGAAGAGCATGGAGGACAACAGACACCGCTTGCCACCCGCCGCCAAGACAGAGTAAGTGCTAGGCAGGCGGCGGGGGACACAGTGGCAGCATTTGGGGCACAGTGGCAGCGTTTAATGGGCATAGTGGCTGTGTTTGATGGGCACAGTGGCTGCGTTTGGTACAGCGACTGTGTTTTATGGTACAGTAGCTGCGTTTGATGGTAAAGTGGCTGCGTTTGATGGGCACAGTGAGGCTGCGTTTGACGGGCACAGTGGCTGCATTTGGAGGGCACAGTGGCTGCGTTTTGGGGGCACCATGGCTGCGTTTTGGAAGGCACCGTGGTTGCGTTTGGAGGTCACCATGGCTGCGCTTGGTACAGTGGCTGCGTTTGATGGTACAGTGGCTGTGTTTGGTACAGTGACTGCGTTTGATGGGCACAGTTAGGCTGCATTTGGAGGGCACAGTGGCTGCGTTTGGAGGGCACCGTGGCTAGGTTTGGAGGTCACCGTGGCTGGGTTTGGAGGTCACCGTGGCTGCGTTTGGTACAGTGGCTGCGTTTGATGGAACAGTGGCAGTGTTTAGTACAGTGGCTGCGTTTGGTACAGTGGCTGCGTTTGATGGTACAGTGGCTGTGTTTAGTACAGTGACTGCGTTTGATGGGCACAGTGAGGCTGCATTTGGAGGGCACAGTGGCTGCATTTGGAGGACACAGTGGCTGCGTTTGGAGGGCACAGTGAGACTGCAATTGATGGACACAGTGGCTGCATTTGGAGAGCACAGTGGATGCGTTTGATGGGCACAGTGAGGCTGCAATTGATGGGTTTTTCACCATACCAAAAAACTTCTCCTATTCTGTGCCACCCACCCCCTTCTGATAACTGAAACCCTGTGTATGCTGTTAGCCCTTCTACCTGGTCATGCCAGTCCTACACTTATTTTTTATTTTATAATTCTTCTGGCTTATCTTTCAGATTATTGCATTTACAATTATATCCATAAAGACAAGACCAATGGCAGCTAAGAACATCCATGGATTTATGAGAACAGCCGTCGCCGTGACGATATTTCTTTTTTTTTTTTCTGATAAACTGCCCAGTAAATATAATATTCCATTTCTTCGAGCATTTAATTAAGTTCAGTGGTGTAACTGAAGATCGTCCTCCGTGGCCATCATTTAGATGAATAAAAGTAATTTTCCTAATGCAGGGGAAGGAAAATGGATTGAAAGAGATTTCTGCGGCTGTGATTTATAGGCAAACATAATTTACTTATTAAATGCCAATGTTTTATCACTTTCTAAGACGTTTTCATTACAGGAAATTATGGAATGACCCGCTTGTGTATAAATGTTCTATCAGCAGAACAAGCAGGAAAACAAAAGTTCAAGGATCGGCGGTGGCTGAAGAGTGGAATGAAAGTCTGGCGATGGTCTTCACTGACGCCACAACAATTATCCAGATGAGTTTTATGTTCAATGACTTGTACTTGGAATATTATCCTGTCCGCCGAATATTATTTTTATAGACTGGACAAAGTCGTTGTCAGTTTTTTTTTTTCTCTGCCTTAAAATCACTTATCAGATTGAAAAAACATGCCATTAAATTAAGAAGTGTTTCTATTGCTTTATAATATGAGCCCCCCCCCTAGGTTAGGGTGACCAGACATCCCCAGTTTCAGGGGACAGTCCCCTTATTGAGTACACTGTCCCCGGACCAAGTCTGTCCCTGGTTTTGTCCCCAGATTGGATTAAATAGGGGGCAGGGGCAATTTCAAATACAGTCAGTGCAAAATTAAAAAAAAATTAAAATTAGAATTGCACCCCCCGCTCCGCTGTGCCTACTAGCATAGGGGGGGTTGTATTTTTCCCATTATCTGTGCCCCTTTCTGATGATCATGTGCTGGTCGGAGAGGAGGGAATATTTCTTCAGTTTCGGGCGCATGCCCATTTAGCTCCACTCGCAAGTTCTTCTGCCTTGGCTCAAATCCTGGCCAGCCACCTGCCTATCTCCTTGCCTTCCCTGGCGTGATCTTCCTCCGCTCCCCATCCAGTAGTAGTTGGGGCCCAAAGAGTAAGACTTTAGAGGCTGTGAGGCGGACGCGGCGACGGGCAGAGAGTCGCTGATTGTTGCCATTACTAGTAAAGAAAAAATATGTCCCCGGATTTCATTTTAAAAATCTGGTCACCTTATGCTAGGTGCCTGTGGTGGTTTTTGTAAACAAGGCTTTTTTCCAGCAGGAATGTGAAGGAACGCAGTTCCAGCACCTCCAGCACTGAATTTATCTAATGGCAAGGGGTGCTGGGTTGTGCTGGAGGGTCCATTGATTCTGGCTGCTGGAGGATCTATTGTTGCTTGGGAGAAGAAATTGTTGAGGGAGGGGTCATAATTTGCGGGGGGGGGGGGTCTTATGTAGGGTGCCCACGTGTCCCGGATTGCCCGGGACTGTCCCGCAATTGACATGTCTGTCCCTGGTCCCGGGCACCTTCATTCCAGGACAATACAGTGTCCCGGAATGAAATAGAGGACACAGCCACCCCCTGCGCCTAGTGCAGCACTACTGTCCCCACCCACCTCGGCACCTCCTCCTTCTCCGGCACCCAGCGGCAAGCAGCAGGGACTGGTGTGATCTTCACTCTCCAGATAGCGACTCAACTCCTTTCCTGTAATGCACGGGGCTCATGCAGAGGGAGTGACAGCAGTACTGCATCTGATGGCAAGTGGCACATTCAGCTGACAAATAACACACCGCCAAATTCCCCATCGACCCCGAGAATACATTCCCCCGCCCCCATATTTTTTTGGGCAAGGTGAGGGGGAGCGGGGTGTCCCTGAATGGCAGTTTGGAAATGTGGTCACACTAGTCTTATGTTGCTGGGGTGTCAATTGTTGCTGGGAGGGATCTACTGTTGAGGGAGAGGCTATTGTTGCTGGCGGCTGGACGGTCTATATAAATAGTGGCTGTTAAGAGATCTATTGTTGCTGGTGGGGGTCTATTGTTCCTGGGGTGGATCTGTTGTTGTTAGGGGGTATTTTCTTGCAGGGCTTTCACTACCGCTCCTCCACTGCTCCTGCCCGTTTAAATCAATGGGGCACCGTGGCTATACCACCAGCAAAGCAGCTCTGCTTTACCGCCGCCACTACCCCCACGTGAAAAGGGCCTTCTGCTGCTTACACACGACTGTTTTTCGGGTTGTAAAACATGAAGTTTTTTTTAATGTCATTAAAAACGATCGTGTGTGGGCTCCAGAGCATTTTTCACGATGTAAAAAATGGGCATTAAAAATTTCGAACATGCTCTAATTTTTCACGTCGTTTTTAACGTTGTAAAAAATGATTGTGTGTGGGCTTTAATGACGTGAAAAAACGCGCATGCTCAGAAGCAAGTTATGAGACGGGAGCGCTCGTTCTGGTAAAACTACCGTTCATAATGGAGTAAGCACATTCATCACACTGTAACAGATTAAAAAGCGCGAATCGTCTTTTACTAACACAAATTAGCTAAAGCAAGCCCAAAGGGTGGCGTCATCCGCAAGGAACTTCCCCTTAATAGTGCCGTCGTACGTGTTGTACGTCACCGCACTTTGCTAGAGCATTTTTTTTTCACGATCGTGTGTAGGCAAGGCCGTTTTAATGATCGGTTTGAAAAAAACATTGTTTTTTCTAGACCCTTAAATACGTCATTTTTTACAACCCGAAAACCAGTGGAGAAAGCCTCTTGAGGGGGTGAGCAGGAGTGTCAGGACACCCACTAACACACAGCTCGTTTCTCTAAGTGTCCTGACACTCCTGCTCGCCCCCTCCCCCCTCAAGAGGCTTTCTCCACACCAGGAAGAAAGCCTTGCATTACGGTGGTGAGTTACAGACAAAGGAACAGGAAGTGAGGATTTCTCAGAAGAAATAATGACATTTAAAAGCAAAATGGAAGGATGAGGTAAGTGAAGGAGGACTGCACTAAGGTAAAGGAAGCTATTTAGGGAAAACAATTTTTTCCTTTACAACCCCTTTAAGTGGTTAATAAAACACTTTCGGGAAATAGGCTACTTTCGGGTCAATATGACGTCAGCTCCACCCTGCGCGTTTCATCATATGTGACGTCTTCCAGTGAATTAATACATGGAACATAGGGGAATTGATGCCACCACGCCACTAAAAACTGCAGCCACAACATGTGAACCCATCATTACAAGGTAGGTCAAATGATACACAGAATAGAACTACACTAATACCTATTTAAAACAACAACAAAAAAATTAAAGTGTACAATGCCTTAAGGAAGCAGATACAAATCTGTTTTGGAATCGCTTCAGTCATGAAACATGACGCATGTATAAAAGTGTAATGCCGCGTACACACGATCACTTTTTGTGATGTAAAGAAACGTTGTTTTATCTCACGAAACAAAACAACGTTTTTCAAACTTCATTTTAAAAAACAACGTTGCCTACACACCATCGTTTTCTAAAAATGCTCTTGCAAAGTGCGGTTACGTACACCACGTTCGACGGCACTCTGTTCCATTCAAGCTTGCGTCATAACTTGCTTCTGAGCATGCGCGGGTTTAAAAACGTCGTTTCAGCCCACACACGATCATTTTTTATGACATAAAAAAACATTTTGAAAAACGACATACAAATTGAAGCATGTTCGAATTTTTTTCAGAAGACATAAAACAACGTTTTGCCCACACACGATAATTTTAAATGAAGTTTTTTAACCGCTTAAGGACCGCCACATGTACATTTACGTCGGCAGAATGGCACGTGCAGGCACATTGGCGTACCTGCCTAGACGTGGGTCGGGGGTCGGATCGGACCCCCCCCCCGGTACTTGCGGCGGTCCCCGTGGCTTCAGGAGCGATCCGGGATGAGGGGGGCAGCTGTTCGTTTTTGTCCGCCCCCTCCGGATCGCTCCCAGCCAATCCGCACACTCCCCTGCCCTCTTCCTGTGTAAACACAGGAAGGGGGAAGTGATGTAATCTCTCCTCTCGGTGGTATTTTCAACCGCCGCTGAGGAGAGAAGACATTACACAGTGAGTCTGCACAACACTACACTGACACAAGGACATGTCATGTAGGCACATTAACCCCTTCCGATCACCACCCCCCTGTCACAGTGTCACTGAATGCAGTGATCATATATTTACTGATCACTGCATTTAGTGTCAGTGTGACAGTTAGTGTACAGGCAGTTAGTATTAAGGCCAGGGTAGCCCCCGTACCCCCCCTAATAAAGTTTTAACCCCTTGATCACCGCCCTAGTTAACCCTTTCACCCCCTATTGCCAGCGTCACTAAGCGATCATTTTCTGATCGCTGTATTAGTGTCGCTGTTCCCGTTAGGTAGCTAGTTTTTTTTTTTATTGCGATTTTTTTTTTTTTACTAAAGACATGTGGCTGAATACATTTTGGCCTAAATGTTTGACTAAAATTTAGTTTATTCGATTTTTCTTATAACAAAAATTAAAAAATATTGATTTTTTTTCAAAAATCAGCGCAAAAAAACAAAAATCGCAGAGGCGATCAAATACCATCAAAAGAAATCTCTATTTGTGGGAAGAAAAGGACGCAAATTTTGTTTGAGAGCCACGTCGCACGACCAGGCAATTGTCTGTTAAAGCGACGCAGCGCCGAATTGTAAAAACGCCTTCTGGGCATTTAGCAGCATATTGGTCCAGTCTTTAAGTGGTTAAAACGTTGTTTTATTTCATCACAAAAAACGACCGTGTGTACGCGGCATTAGTCACATAAAATATGACTTTCAGGCACATGTTACAGTAATAACTCTTTCTAACAAATTCTTTCTGTAAAGCTGATTATTTCGCTCTCCTGCCTCCAAATATTACATTTTCCAGAAAGATGCACTTGAGCTTGCAGGATATAACGAGCAGATTTTTTCTGTGTCTGTAGCTTTGACCTTGGCATGAATAATATCTTCAGATAAAATAACAATAGCAGAATGCATGTATTATAACAGACATGTCACAATCAATTTCTTCTTTGATAAAGGAAGTTCCTGAGGGTGGTGATTGATGGCTTTCCTGCATGTGTCACCTTTTTATAGAAGGAATGTGGCACAATAAGATCTTCTAAAAGGGATCTTCATAAATTGGCAGAAAATTAATAGACCTGCAGAAAATTGGGTTTAAACGAGACAGCCCTTTCCTTAACGTCAAGTAAATTGCAAGCCAACCTTTTAATGTCAAATAAATTACCACAGCTTGGAAGGCAATTAATTAGTAAGGTACCCGTCTGGTACACACATATCTAGGAATACTAGACTTGTTATAAAAAATAATCAGATTCTGGGGCTGAAATACTTAAAACACTCAGATATAAAATTCAGCTCTCTAAATATTATTACATCTGTAGCGCTACCCCCGGAGGAGCCGCTGGTTGATTGTTGGGTTCGGCACATTACATGACTCTATCGTTGTCTAGGGGTGTGATGCAGAAACAAAGAAGTGAGCGGAGGTCCAGACATTCAATAAAGTTTTCCAAGGCTTTATTTCCAGGCCAACACAGCCAACATCAACTTCAGTTAGGAAGGAAAAGGTTGATGAGAGTAAAGGGGTGAACTTGCAGTGTCAGGCCTGGATGTAGATGGGCAATCCAGACCTTAGTAACATCGATCTGTAGTGGATGAATAGGGGCGAATCCTTCCAATGGACTCAAGCCCGGGTCACCGGGAGACAGTAATGCGTACCTGTAGTATCCCGGTCACCAGATCCCCGATTAGTGCGGCACTCAGCCTGAGATCCGTTTCAATGGAACCTGAAACCCAGTGGATCACTGGGGTCCTCTTTCGCCTCCGGTTGAGGCTCGATGAAGCCTGCAAGCTTGGCCAGGAGGCCCCACACCGGTGGGGCCCATAGGTGCGCGCACCCTGAAGGTGGATGCGGCACCCAGAACCGGGACCCCGGGAAGATTTTAGAACACATGACACCTGTCACAGATATACTCCTCCCCAGCATGCCCTGCGAGGGAGGAACTCATCTAATTGGCTGCTGGGGAAGACTTGCTCTGCCAGAAACCCTGCTGGCGCCAACTGCTGGCCGGAGATGATACCACATCCCTAGAATGCAGATTGGTCCAGGAGACCTTTTTGGAATGACAGAGGTCACAATTTAAATAAATCACGAATGAGAGCAACGTAACTCTCCCATTCCAACTAACTTTAGCGTAGTGCCCATACTGAAAGTAAGGGGGCGCTACACATCATATTTTTTTTTAAATGGAAGCAGTTTAGGTATCTGAATTTGACTTGGTATCAGCCTCTTACAGTCCACTATACAGCAGAAGATCACTAGCTCGGGATGGGTGCCATTCATAGAGCACTTTGTATTTCTCAATGAACGCAAAGCATTCTCTGATTTGACGTGGTAGACTGAAGCATGGTGGTAACATCACAATATTTACCTTGTCCAACCAGACAATTCTTTGCATTCACTGAGAAACTGCAAGGTGTTTTCTGAATGGCACCCATGCCAAGTGAGCAACCCCCGGTATTTCTTAAGCAGAAGGACAGGGACCATGGAAGCTAGTAGAGATCACTGCAGTAGATAAGTAGTAGGGACAGGGAAGCTAGTGGATATCACTGCAGTACATAAGTAGTAGGGACACAGAAGCTAGTGGGGATCACGGCAGTAGCTAAGTAGTAGGGACACAGAAGCTAGTGGAGATCACTGTAGTAGCTAAGTGGAAGGGTCACCGAAGCTAGAGGAGATCACTGCAGTAGCTAAGTAGCAGGGACATGGAAGCTAGTGGAGATCACTGTGGCTGCTAAGTAGTAGGGACACAGAAACTAGTGCCGATCACTCCAGTAGCTATGTAGTAGGGACACCAACGCTAGTGGAGATCACTGCAGTAGCTAAGTAGTAGGGGCACGGAATTTAATTGAGATCACTGTTGTCAAGATCTGGAGTCAGGCTTGGAGGTCAATAGCTATAGCAGTGGAGCAGCACCCACTGACAAGTAGGACAAGTATACAAGCAGGTCAAAACAACAAGGGAAGAGGCACCTCTGGGTGTAGTAATTTAACACAGTTTTAGTATAAGCATAAGTATAGGCCACTCACATTTTGGTGGTATAAGGTAGGCATATAAAAATCCCAAGGAGGGAGAGAGATGTCATCCGGTCCGCGGCTCACTTTCTGGTCCTGCAGGAGCGCTGTGCTGTGGAGGGGTCTTCTCACTGCCGATGAACTGCAGCGGGCTGCGATGGGGGGACCTCAACCGAGGCTCGGAGCGCTGATGGAAGGCAGACGAGGGGTGATGACATCACCGGGGATGCAACGCGTTTCTGAATGTACAGGCAGTGTATTATGCGGCTGCCGCACTCCTTTCTCAATCTCCCTCCTTTGGATTTTTAGATGCCTACCTTATACCACCAAAATGTGAGTGGCCTATGCTTATAATAAAACTGGGTTAAACTACTACACCCAGAGGCGCCTCTTCTCTTGTTTTTTTTTCCTTTAGAATTGAAACATGGTTTCTGTTCCCCCCCTGATGGCAGCCCTTGGAGTATACCCCAATCAAATACATCTCAGAATTTTAACCCATACTGTCAGAGCTTGGACATTATTTAATGCTTACTGACAATCCCCCCCCCTCGTGTGCCTAATATGCTGACTTGATGTCTGTTGCACTGTTTATTTGCGCATTTTTTACTTGTCATACAAGCAGGTCACCCTAGCTGATGATTTAGGCTCACCTGAAATGTGAAGTCTAAGTACTAACCAGTTGTCACGTACCTAGGAGGTGAGCCTGGCGTGCAGAGGAAGACTTCTCGTACAGCCCCGGCTCAGAGACCACTGGAGTTGCAACAGTGGCTGCGAGAGCATGGTGCGGTAAGAGTGCTGAAAGAGGGAGTAGTCCGGATCGCTGAGCAGCAGGACAGCGGATGCAGGTGTGCTGCAAATGCAGGACAGCAGATGCAGGTGTGCTTCGGATGCAAGACAGAAGGCTAGAGTGGAGTCAGACAAGCCAGGTCATACACCGAGGGTCAATCGGTATAAACTGCAGGTAGAGAGTCAAGCAAGCCAAAGGTCAGGACTGGAAATAGCAGCGTGGTCAGGAAGCCGGGTCAGCACTGCATCAGATATAGACACAGGATCAGAACGCAGGGTACAGAGGCAAATCAAACAGGAAAGAACTAGTGCAGCTGATGCATCTTTAAAGCCCCACTTGGGGCCAAGGCACAGCTGCCGCACGCATGCGCACATCCATGCGCGATCTGCGCACGTGCATGCGACTGGCGCATGTCTTTCTGGCCTTGGGTGTCTAGCCTGAAACCACTGGAGTTAAAGTGGGGATCTTCAATCGCCACACACTACTAGGCCACTGGCAATTGTTAAGCTGGAATGCTTTTCTTGTCAGCATGGTGATCTGCACTGAAGATTTCTCTTAAAAAGAGAGTCTGTGAAAGCTTGAAAAATAGCATTGGAATTTATAAAGATATTTTATCTGTATTCTGTCTTAAAGAGGACCTTCCTTAAAAATGGAAGGTCCCTTTACTGTTAGTTCCTTCCATCCCAAAATAGAAATAGCTTCAAAAAAACATTAAAACTAAAATTATTAAGAAAATGAATCCAAAAGACAGTTTCTTCAGCCCAATGTGATGAAAGACTGGTAAACTCTCTGTTAATTGCTCTGCCTGCTTGTGTCTGTATAAGATCTAATTATTGTGTAGCTCTCACCTGCAAAGCACTAGATTGAGAGAAAATATTGACATGTTTGAAATCAATTTACTTGACGTAACATCATCTTTTATCTTTTACCCCAAAAATTCATAACACAGTACAGTAAAACCTTGGATTGCAAGCATAATTAGTTCCGAAAACATGCTTGTAATCCAAAGCACTTGTATATTAAAGCAAATTTCCCCATAAGAAATAATAGAAACTCAAATGATTCATTCCACAACCATTTATGCATAAGTCCTTCAGTTTATACTCCATATAAAAAGATTATAGCAATGACGTAGGTTGTGTAACCATAAAATGTCCATCCACAAATGGAAGCCTCCACAAGGGGATTAGAAGCAAAATCCAGCAGGAGGTACAGAGTATAAAAGAGAAAAGAGGTACCTCTAAGCATAGCAATTTGGTGCCAAATGTTGTACCTTCATTAAATGTAACCATATTGCAACCTTATGCCGCGTACACACGACCATTTTTAATGTCATGGAAAAAAATACGTTTTTCCCTTCGTGATTCTTGTCAAGCCTGCCTTGCATACACACGATTGTGAAAAAAAATGCTTGACCAAAGAGCGGTGACGTACAACACGTACGACGGCACTATAAAGGGGAAGTACTATTCTGATGGCGCCACCCTTTGGGCTGCTTTTGTTGATTTTGTGTTAGTAAAAGTTTGGTGAGAGACGATTCACGCTTTTCAGTCTGTTACAGCGTGACGAATGTGCTATCTCCATTACAAACGCTAGTTTTAAAAGAACAAGCGCTCCTGTCTCATAACTTGCTTCTGAGCATGTGCGTTTTTTCCCTTCTTTAAAGCCACACCCATTTTACACGACCGTTTTTCACGACGTGAAAAACAATGCGAAAAATTAGAGCATGTTCTCAAATTTTTAATGCCCATTTTTCACATCGAGAAAAATGCTCTGGAGCTCACACACCATCGTTTTTAATGACCAATTTAAAAAATTGCATTTTTCACATCATGAAAAACGGTCATGTGTATGCGGCATTAGAGGCACCTCTATTTTCTTTTATACTCAGTTGTGACATGACGCTACTTGTATATCAACACATCGCTTGTATATCAATGCTTTACCGTATGTTGAATTTGAATGCACTAAAATTCATATTATATTTTCCTGTTAACTAACATAAAAAAAATTGCACCATCCACCATTTTATTTGCCAGGGCCTATACTTTCCCAAAATATATAATGTTTTGGGGGGTTTTAAGTAATTTTCAATCAAAAAATGCTGATTTTTAACATCTATGCAAAAAATGACAAAATTGCTCCGAACTGCAAGTGATTAATAGAGTAAGCAATTTTCTCATTACAGAAATAAACAATACAATCTCTAAGAGCACAAAGATTGGCTTATCAGAGATCCAGTACAAGTTCTCAACTGTAAACTTTCCAATGCCGGAATTCTTTCACTTTCCATTTTTATCAGTATGGAAATATGTATATAATGTAAGAAATGTGTGCAACGTGAAGACTTTGCCACCCAGCGGACCATTATTAAATGAAGAAATTCAAGAACAGGGAATAACTGGCTGCCACATGTAGATTAGATCAGTTTATAAAAGCTTCTAAATGTTACAGATTGTGTCGCTGCTGGAATGCTAAATAACTACTTAAGGACCAAGCCAATTTCTGAGAATTGTTGTTTACAGGCAGCCTAAGGGAACCCCCTAGCTATATTGAATGGATTTTTTTAATTTTTATTGTTTCACTTTAAGAATTATTAACCACTTAAGGACCGAGCCTTTTTCTGATATTTCTGAGATTTGTTGTTTACAAGTAAAAAAAGAAAATTTTTGCTAGAAAATTATTAAAACCCCCAAATATTATACATTTTTCTTTCTAATACCCTAGAGAATAAAATGGGGGCCGTTGCAATACTTTATGTCACACCGCAGCAGTCTTACAAGCGCACTTTTTTTGGAAAAAAATACACTTTTTTTAGTTAAAAATAAGACAACAGTCAAGTTAGCCCATTTTTTTTTAAATTGTGAAAGATAATGTTACGCCGGGTAAATTGATACCCAACATGTCACACTTCAAAATTGTGCCCGCTTGTGGAATGGTGACAAACTTTTACCCTTAAAAATCTCCAAAGGCGACAATTAAAAAATTCTACAGGTTGCATGTTTTCAGTTACAGATCTCATATTTACACAAAAATGCAATAAAAAAAAATTGACATTTGAAAAAAAAAAAATGTCACTTTAAGGCCTCGTACACACGACCGTTTTCCTCGACAGAATCCATCAAGAAACTTGGTAGCAGAGCTTTTTTGCCGAGGAAAATGGTCGTGTGTATGTTTTTCATCGAGAAAACTGTCGTGAAACTCAATGAGAAAAGTTCTCAATTTCCTCGTCGCGTTCCTCGTCGGGCTGTTTTTTTTTGCCGAGAAACACGTGTGTATGCTTAGAAACCCGCACATGCTCAGAAGGGTGGCGCCAGTGGAATCAAACTTCCCCTTTATAGTGCCGTCATACATGTTTTACGTCACCGCGTTTGAGAACAACGAGATTTGGTCTTGACAGTGTGTACGCAAAGAAAGCTTGTCAAGTTTCTCGACAAGCCTGACAAGGAACTCGCCGAGCATTTATGATGAGTTCCTCAGTCGTGTGTACGAGGCCTAAGAGCTATGGGTGGAAGTGAAGTTTTGACGTCGCTTCCGCCCTACTATAGTATGGAGATGGGTGGGGGCCATCTTCCCCTCACTCGTCTCCATACCCAGCCAGCAAGAGGACCCAATCACCCCCGCCGCTACCGACGGCTCTGGTAAGCGGCAGCTGGCATGGGAGAGCGGCGGGAGTGGGGCCCTCTCCCACCGCCAATAAAAGTGATCTTGCGGCAAATCCGCCGCAGAGACCACTATTATTGGAAACCGAACCGCTGGCTGAAGAGGAGAATACCTGGGTTATGGCAGCTAGCTGCTACCATAACAAAGATATCCCTTGTCAAACAGCCGATTTTGCGTGCGGCGGTCCGGAAGTGGATAAAGAGTTACTGTGTGATTTACACCTTATGTGTTAATTATGAAGAGATCCGATCTAACTACTCTACTTAGAACTCAATAAAAAGTTGCACATTTAAAGCATACCTTCCAACTTTGAGGGACACCTATTAGCAACAATATGTAGGCATAGGACACACCCCCTGCCACGCCCCTTTGAAGGAGAATTAGACAAAAAATATATATATTAAACCCACAAGTGCATTTTACCACTACTATTCCTTTATATTGGCTTTTGGAATTTACAAATGCATCAATTTAGAAAGGTTTGGCGCTGGGAAACACTTTTTTGAATTTCCAAAATTTCCGAATGTACAGCACCCTACAAACTCCTGCCACTGGCCATGATCTGCCGGCATTGCATAGAGAAGCATTAAAAAAAGGTATGTAATGAAACCAGCAAAAATGTGTATTTTATTTTATTTAACCCCTTGCATGTACATATACGTCCACAGAAGGGAACGTTAAGGCAGATGGGCGTATATATACGTCCCTGCCTTTGCGCAGGTCGGCAGTCCGATCGGGACCCCCCCTGCTACATGCGGCGGTTGGAAACCCGCGGGGAGCGATCCGGGACGAGGGCGCGGCTATTCGTTTCTAGCCGCCCGCTCACGATCGCTCCCCGGAGCTAAAGAACAGCGAGAGCAGTATGTAAACACGGCTTCCCCGTGCTTCACTGTGGCGGCTGCATCGATCGAGTGATCCCTTTTATAGGGAGACTCGATCGATGACGTCAGACCTAGAGCCACACCCCCCTACAGTTGTAAACACACACATGGAACACACACATCCTACAGCGCCCCATGTGGTTAACTCTCAAACTGCAACTCTAATTTTCACACTAAACAATGCAATTTAAATGCATTTTTTGCTGTGAAAATGACAATGGTCCCAAAAATGTGTCAAAATTGTCCGAAGTGTCCGCCATAATGTCGCAGTCACGAAAAAAATCGCTGATCGGCGCCATTAGTAGTATAAAAATAATAAAAATGCAATAAAACTATCCCCTATTTTGTAAACGTGAAAAAATTTGGGGAAACCAATCGATAAACGCTAATTGCGATTTTTTTTTACCAAAAATAGGTAGAAGAATACATATCGGCCTAAACGGAGGAAAAAAAGAATTGATATATGTTTTTGGGGGATATTTATTATAGCAAAAAGCATTTTTTTCAAAACTGTCGCAACAAATAAAAACCGCAGAGGTGATCAAATACCATCAAAAGAAAGCTCTATTTGTGGGGAAAAAAGGACGCCAATTTTGTTTGGGAGCCACGTCGCACGACCGCGCAATTGTCTGTTAAAGCGACTCAGTGCCGAATTGTAAAAACGCCTTTGGGCATTGAGCAGCATATTGGTCCGGGGCTTAAGTGGTTAATCATTTTATTAGCAATCTCTGAAACAAGAAGGGGAAGACAAAGGAAAAATTGTGTGGAGTTTAATTGGAGTATAATACCATCTTGTAAATAGTTTCAGGGCAGTTTCTTTAATAGAGATGGACTTAGTGCACTTGTGTAGGTTGTTTTCCCAGTTCACCGTAGAGTATGTGAAGTTTTCTTCTTGTTCCCATTTGAGCATTTGGTTACAAGTGGAGAAATTTGCCTCCAAGATCTCTGACAATTCCATTACCTTAACACTACATAACTGCCTTCTTTTTTCCCCAATCACTGGTCTATCCTCATGCCATTTGAGATTGATTCACACAATCTGTGTCGCCAGACAATGGTTAATAGCTTTCCACTGGAAATCACCTACGATTCCCTTAGCCCCACTCAAATCCAGAATCAATGAGATAAGCTTAATGGAAAAAATCTTCCATACACTACAAAACACCTCTCACATTTATAATAACAAATGGTCCCCTTGGTTCGAGCATTCCCCCTTGTTCTTTAACCCAGTCTAGTTTCCTCTCGCTGGTCATATTCTAGTTAATACTGTTTGATCTCTGCCTTTGTCACAGTTACTACAGCCTTTAACTTTTCTGCTAATAGGAATAACTATTTGCGCCTTTAAAATGATATGCTGATGTGTATATTTTATGACAGGAAGTCAGGTAAATCTGTGGGTGTTGTCACAGACGGGAGATACATTTCTGCATTGTTTAGACAATTCACCAATTACTACCAGGTGTCTGCTGCAGAAATAGCCAGAAAGGTTTAGGGCGTAGAAAACTTCAGCTGTTCAGAATAAGGTAATTAAGGCCTCTATAAAGACATCCAAAGGATGACTACTGATTGCTGCATCCTGAGGCTTTTTGAGTTAAGGAGCAGTCAGAAAGACTTCTGAAGAGGTGAGGTGGTTGTTGATTTTTCTGTGTGATAAAAATCAAAAAGACTATTGTTTCTCTGCTGTATGACCAGCAGTGTCTGCCCAGCAGTAGGCTGTGCCAGACTCCATAGGTAGGTTCCTGTGTGGTGAAGGTAGACACCCCAAGTGGCCAGGGTTTATTTTATGTTTTGTTTTGTTTAAGTTGTTTTGATGCTTGCACTTGTATCCAGAAATATGGAAGAAAAAACCATATCTTTTGTTTTCAACCTTCCTCAACTGCCTTGACTGGTGTATGCCTAGTGCTTGGGAGAAAACCAAAACCACCCCTAAGACCCAAAACCACCCATATTAATCACGCAACACCTTCTGGATTAAATGGCCACCAAAGGCCCCTTTTATTTAAAATCCAAAAGGTAAGTATATAAATAACTTTATAAAAAATAACCAACTTTTTAAATATATAACTTTTTAACATTAAATATATATTTTAACCAATACGTAATAAATTAACTAAACAAAAAACAATTAACCACAAACTGTTGTAGACACGAGGTTCCTGAGAAAGGGAAAGAAAAGTGCCAGGTAATTGGCTGTACACCATAGAAAGTATTCCGACCTCTAGCCGTGCTCCCATCAGCTCACGAGGCCATGACTTCCTCCTTCGTTCGACTCTTCGGCTCCATTCAGACCTAGGCGTTTTGTCGCCTGAAGCCCGACGCTGAAGCAGCCTGACATACGCTGGAGGGGAGAATTTACATTGTCGGCTATGGAGATGGTTTACATCTCCACGCCGAACGCCGATACGCCAGACGCCTGAAGCCTGAAACAAGTCCCGGACCCTTTTTTTCAGACGTATCGGGCGTTCGGCAATAGTAAAACATCACCGCTCCAGCAAAAAGAAAAGGGCGTTTTGTCTCCGCAAATCGCGGGGACAAAACGCCTTTTTCATGACGCCCAAATACAATGCTGCTGCAGACCCCTAGGTCTGAATGCAGCCTTAAGCTCGATATACCACTAGCCCACTAACCAGATAGGGAAGGTGCCCATCCCATGACAGGCCCGAACTCCTACCAACCATCTCAGGTACACACATCTAATATGTATGTACCAAACCCCACCCAATTCTCAGGAACCCTGAAACACAAAGAGCATTAAAAACAAACACCCATACCAGACACTTCCCCAGGGAGGGAGGGAAAAACGGCCTGTGTGATGCCTCACCGTGGATGGCGCCCGATTGGAGAGCCCCGCCCCCCGGACCTTTTAAGGGGGCCTGCCTCGAGGTCCGAAAACCCCGCCCCCCGTGCAGCCGCGATTGCAGTCCCTTCCTTATCCTGTCCCCCCCGCTCAGGGTCCCCCCAGTCATGCGCACCTGCGCTAAGGTTCCCCCCGCTGCGGAGCTTACTTTCTGTATAGTTCAGCGTGTAGTGAACCCATCCAGGGGGTCACACACACCCGCTACCGAGCTAATCCCTGAAAATTTGTACTGACTTCTTAAAAGCCTTAACCTTCATTTTTTCTATATGCCTTAATCATATGGATTTGTACCATCATTTATTTATTTAATAAAAGTTTGTAAACAAGTAAACATTTTATTAGCAATTTGATAAAGGTGGAATAAGGCCAGGGAAAGCAAAAGATAAACCGACTAAACTTCAGGTTTAACTGTTTAAAAAGTATAACCTCTGCTATAACCTCAGTATAAAAACAGTATAATTAGGTATTTTGTGCTGACTAGATGGACTGAGGGTTGCATTGTTTTAGAGATTAATTGCTGTCTGTGACCCTGCTGGGGACATTTCCACTGACTTACCAGCCCTGTGACACCAGAACAAGGTATAATGGGTAGTGTGTGTCATTAGGATGAGAAGGCTCATGCAGCAAAAGTTTCTAACTATTCCTCACCCTATCAAATAAAAGTATTCTTGGTTCTGTCCCTCTCAGCATTGAAAAGATTTCCTATCACTTCTTAACCTTGTGACCCCATGCTACCCAACCAGGTAAAGAGGGGGGAATTGCCTTCATAGACAGTGGCGTCACTAGGTCATAGGCAGTGGCATCACTAGGTCATGGGCAGTGGTGTCACTAGGTCATGGGCAGTGGCGTCACTAGGTCATGGGCAGTGGCGTCACTAGGTCATGGGCAGTGGCGTCACTAGGTCATGGGCAGTGGCATCACTAGGTCATGGGCAGCGGCAACACTAGGGTTGGTTTTACCTGGTGCTGTAAAACATTGGGCCCCCGCCCCCCGTAAATGTTTTACTGTTTTCTGAAAGTGCGCCAGCATGCAGGACTTTTGGTGCGCTTTCAGAAAATGCAGGAAAAAAAAACATGCAACCTAATAGAAATCTATAGGACTGCAGATAAAAATGGGGGTAAAATATAGGAAGACCACCTTTACATTACACAGCCCCGTACCGCTGGACCCATTTACATTACACAGCCCCCACACCTCTGGATCCCCTTTACATTACACAGCCCCAGCACCTCTGGACCCCTTTACATTACACAGCCCCCGTACCTCTGGACCCCTTTACATTACACAGCCCCTGTACCTCTGGACCCCTTTACATTACACAGCCCCCGTACCTCTAGACCCCTTTACATTACAAGCCCCTGTACCTCTGGACCAGTTTACATTACACAGCCCCTACACCTTTGGACCCCTTTACATTACACAGCCCCCACACCTCTGGATCCCCTTTACATTACACAGCCCTGCACCTTTGGAACCCTTTACATTAAACAGCCCCAGCACCCCTGGACCCCTTTACATTACACAGCCCCCGTACCTCTGGACCCCTTTACATTACAAGCCCCTGTACCTCTGGACCAGTTTACATTACACAGCCCCTACACCTTTGGACCCCTTTACATTACACAGCCCCCACACCTCTGGATCCCCTTTACATTACACAGTCCTGCACCTTTGGAACCCTTTACATTAAACAGCCCCAGCACCTCTGGACCCCTTTACATTACACAGCCCCCGTACCTCTGCACCCCTTTACATTACAAGCCCCTGTACCTCTGGTTCCCTTTACATTACACAGCCCTGCACCTCTGGACCTCTTTATATTACATAACCCCACGCTAAAGTAAAAAACAACCTCCCCCAAAAAGCATTGTGAAAAAAAGTAAGAAGCAAATTAAATTGCAAAAAAAAATATTAAAAAGGTAAGGTCGCAAATCGCCACCTCCCTGAAATGAGTGTTTGCAGGTTGGGATATCTGCCTTCCTGGCAAACTCTCACAAGAGTGAGTGTGAGAGAGAGAGAGAGAGAGAGAGAGAGAGAGAGAGAGAGAGAGAGAGAGAGAGAGAGAGAGAGTGAGAGCTGTGCATGATGTCATAAGCCTACGCTAATGACCCGACAAGAAACAGGAAGTGGGTTGTATACAAGATTTACTGGCAGAAAAAAGATTTTTCACTATCCAAAGTTAAAACAACAACAAGGGCAGAGGATTTAATAGATGGAAAGATTAAAAATTACTGAAGGCATGCTTTACTAAAAAAAATGATGCCTATTTTGCATTACTTTCGGTAAATTCCGTAAAACAATAAAACAAACAATATTATTGAGCTCTGGGATGCACATTCTTAAAGTGGTGTTCCACCCATTTTTTTATGTTTGTCTGTGCTGCATGCCCTAATCTCATAGGGCCAGATTCAGGAAGATGGGAGCATCTTTAATCTGGAGTAACGTTTCTCATTTACGTTACTCTGCCGAAACTTTAGGAGCAAGTACTGTTATTCATGAAGCACTTTCTCCTAAAGTTGCGGCAGCGTAGCGAAAATGAGCTGGAGTATTTCAAATTGGGCGGGTACGGGGCGTGTATTATTTAAACTAGGCGCGATCCCGCGGCGAACGTACTGCGCATGCGTCGACTGTCAATGCATCCCAGTGCGCATGCTCCAAATTCTGTCAGTGAACGTCAATGACGTCAAATCCCCATTCATGGACGTTTTACGCAAGCGACGCAAATTTTTTTTTTTTCGACGCGATGACGACGGCTATACTTAACATAGGATACTCCACTAGGGGGCTGCTTTATCTTTACGCCGCGTATCGCTTACGGAAACGTCGGAAAGTCACTGCGTCGCGCCCGAATACGATCGTGAATTGCCGATTCCCGCTGATTAACATATTTTCGCCGTTAATCGGCGGGAACGCCCCCAGCGCCATTTTTTAAATTGCAGATGCGACGGCGAAATTCAATTACGCCGCTCGTATCGGAACTCCAACCCGGCGTTTCTTGTTTTCTGACTAAAGAAAAGAGAAACGCCGGCTCAAAGTGACAGTTAGGCTAGAGTATCACTGATA
Organism: Rana kukunoris; assembly: GCA_029574335.1. Taxonomy (NCBI): domain Eukaryota; kingdom Metazoa; phylum Chordata; class Amphibia; order Anura; family Ranidae; genus Rana; species Rana kukunoris. The sequence goes on along the minus strand of CM056052.1, from coordinate 542,074,461 downwards.
CTCCAGCCTAACTCTACCTGAATCTGGCCCTAAGTGTTCAGAATGGACAATTTTTATTTATTTTGTTGCTTGTAAATACCTTTATTTTGTAGTCCTTCATTACTTCCTCCTCCTTATTAGCCTAGGACAGTGATGGCGAACCTTGGCACCCCAGATGTTTTGAAACTACATTTCCCACGATGCTCCACTACACTTCAGAGTGCCTGAGCATCATGGGAATTGTAGTTCCAAAACATCTGGGGTGCCAGGGTTCGCCATCACTGGCCTAGGCTATTAAGTCACAAGGCTATTTGCAAGGGTTTCTGGGATAGGCATCATGTTTCCCAGTAGTCCTTGCAAACCTGACTGAAACCTATTACATTGCTTGTGCAGCACTGAGCATGTGCGAGATCTGCAAAGCTGAAATCCAGGAAGTCATACAGTCTGGCTTCATGACGCCCACACTTAAAATGGCCACGGTCTATTTCTGGATTATAAATGCTGTAACAACCTAACAAAACGGACCTTAGTTTACAGACTAACTTTACTAGAATACATTAAGCTTGTGTATTACAGGGGTATTTATATTTAAAAAGTGAAATTGTGGGTGGAACTCCCCTTTAAGGAGTGAAGCTTTACCCTATTCATACTTATAAGCATACCAAAGGCTCAGCAGCAAATGAGAGGGTAAAATCATGTGCAGTAACTGCTCTATTCTGGTTAAAAAATAATATCAGCACACGCCTGGCCAATAAAGGGAAGTTGCTGCATGCTTGACCAGGGCGTAGACAAAATGTTATTCTGGGAAGTGTTGAAAATTGTTAAAAACTGCTGAAAGTACATTGAAAGAAAATAAGTGATGTTTGGGTTTATTCAAGAGTTTAAATGTGCAGTTCTTAACCACTTGCTTACTGGGCACATTTACCCCCTTCCTGCCCACACACAGAGATTCACGTCCTTGGCTGTGTAACGGCCGATCGCAGGTACCTGGCGAACATCATGGCCACCAGGCACGCGCATCGGCATCTCAGTGACGCGCCGGGCACGCGCGCGTCCCCAATGTGGCCGGAGGAGCCGAGGCCGTTAAGTTTTTTTTTATCTTCATGCATTCTATGCATGAACATAAAAGAAAAAGATGGGAATGGTGCGCTTAATAAGCGCACCATTTCTATCTTTTTCTTTTACATTTATTACGCAGCGTCTTTTGAGTACACTACTAAGTGGCTGCAGCTAATTCACGGTCACTATACATGTACTATATATATATATTTCACTATATTCACTGGAGGTTGATGGTTTATATTAACTTAAAAATTAGAACACGTTTTTCCCTTATAACATATGCATGAAAATAAAAACCTTCATCGTGCAGCAGCCCCCCTAACCCTTACCTGAGCCCCATCTCGATCCAGCAATGTTGCACAAGAACCTCGGCTGTCTGGGACTCTTCCTCCTTATTGGCTGAGACACAGTAGTGGGTGTCATTGGCTCCCACTGCTGTCAATTAAAACCAGTGAACCAACGTGGAAAGAGAGGGGGTTAGGCCAAGCCGCGGCTCCATGTCTGAATGGACACACAGAGCAGCGGCTTGGCTCAGGTGCCCCATAGCAAGCTGCTTGCTGTGGGGGGCACTTGGCAGAAGGGAGGGGCCAGGAGCACAGAAGAGGGACCCAAGAAGGGGAGGATCTTGGATGCTCTGTGGAAATCAATTACACAGCAGGTAAGTATAACATGTTTGTTATTTTTAAACAAGAATAAAACAAGACATTAATATAATTTTAATATCAATGAAGGCTTATTCATTAAATATTCATAATTACTCTTTGTTTAGGTAATCTTCTTCACGTACATAATTGGTGTTAATGGCTGTTATAAATAATTTTGTTGTGTTTTTGCATCTTGTTCAGTCTATTTTTGTTGTCTTTGTTAAAGTGATATTAACCGCTTGCTTACTGGGCACATATACCCCCCTCCTGCCCAGGTGAAATTTCAGCTTCCTGCACTGCGTGGCTCCCAAACAAAATTGACACAAGTAGAGCTTTCTTTTGGTGGTATTTGATCACCTCTGCGGTTTTTATTTTTTGCGCTATAAACAAAAAAATGCAAAAAATGCAAAAATTTAGAAAAAAAAATCAATATTTTTTACTTGTTGCTATAATAAATAGCCCAATAATAAAAAAAAATAATAATACATTTCTCAGTCTAGGCCGATACGTATTCTTCTACATATTTTTGGTAAAAAAAAAAAATAATCGCAATAAGCAACTGTTAAATAGTTATAGCGCTTACAAAATAGGTGACAGAATTATTTATTTTTGTGTTAAGCCTCGTCCGGCGTTTCTTTCTCTATTCAAAATAAATAGTTTCCTATGGGAGCCCATTGATTTGAATAAAGGTCACACCAGCAGTTGGATCAAGATGATCTGATTGCGGGGCGACTCGTGTGCGGAGAATCTTGAAGAGGAACCCCCGCAAAAATAAAAAATAAATTGCGTGAAGTTCCCCCCCAGGATGATACCAGGCCCGTCGTTCTGGTATGGATCTTAACCAGTTGTCGACCAGCCCACTGTCATTCTACGGCAGCAGGTCGGCACTGCTGGGCGAGAGCACGTAGCTCTACGTCCTCCCTTTAGCGGCCCCGCTTGTCCCCCGAGTCCCGCACGCGTGCCCGGCGGGCGCGATCGCCGCCGGGCACGCGCGCTCGTTCGTTACAGAGTGAGGAACGGGAGGTATGTGTGTAAACACATACCTCTCGTTCCTGTCAGCGGGGGAAATGCTGATCTCCTGTTCATACAATGTATGAACAGGAGATCAGTGATTTCCCCTAGTGAAGCCACCCCCCCATACAGTTAGAACACACCCAGGAACACACTTAACCCCTTCCCTGCCCCCTAGTGTTAACCCCTTCATTGCCAATGGCATTTTTATAGTAATACAATGCATTTTTATAGCATTGATCGCTATAAAAATGCCAATGGTCCCAAAAATGTGTCAAAAGTGTCCGATGTGTCCGCCATAATATCGCAGTACCCAAAAAAAACGCTGATCGCCGCCATTACTAGTAAAAAAAAAAATATTAATAAAAATGCCATAAAACTATCCCCTTTTTTGTAAACGCTATAAATTTTGCGCAAACCAATCAATAAACGCTAATTGCGATTTTTTTTTTACGAAAAATATGTAGAAAAATACGTATCGGCCTAAACTGAGGGAAACAATTTTTTTTTAGATATTTTTTGGGGATATTTATTATAGCAAAATGTAAAACATATTGCATTTTTTTTAAAATAGTGGCTATAATTTTGTTTATAGCACAAAAAATAAAAACCGCAGAGATGATCAAATACCACCAAAAGAAAGCTCTATTAGTGGGAAAAAAAGGACGCCAATTTTGTTTGGGAGCCACATCGCACGACGCAAATGTCAGTTAAAGCGACGCAGTGCCGAATCACAAAAAGTTCTCTGGTCTTTGACCAGCAATATGGTCCGGGGCTGAAGTGGTTAAGGGGAATCCCCAAACGGTGTGGGGGTTCCCCCAGGATCCATACCAGACCCTTATCCGAGCACGCAGCCCGAGAGGTCAGGAAAGGGGGCGAGCGAGCTACCCTCCCTCCTACACCATACCAGGCCGCATGCCCTCAACATGGGGGGTTTGTGCTTTGTTGATGGGGACAAGGGCCTCTTCCCGACAACCCTGGCTGTTGGTTGTCGGGGGCTGTGGGCAGAGAGCTTATCGGAATCTGGGAGCCCCCTTTAATAAGGGGGCCCCCAGATCCCGGCCCCCCACCCTACGTGAATGTGTATGGGGTACACAGTACCCCTACCCATTCACCGGGAGAAAAAGTACACAGGTTTTTAAAATAATTTATTAGTCTTCTTTCGACTTCTCCGCTCTCCGGGGGTCTCCTTCTGACTTCGGGGGTCTTCTCCACTCTCTTTTTCTGCTCTCCGCGCTCCCTGGTTCTTCTCCCGCTCTCCGGTGCCTTCTTCGAGGCTGGCCGCCGCTATTTTTTTGAAGCTCTCTTACTAGCGGCGGCCAGCCCGATCTTCCTCGTTGCCTTCTGTCCCATAGACACACTCCTAAACCTTGTGGACAGTCTTCCCAGAAGAGTTGAAGCCGTTATAGCTGTAAAGGGTGGGCCAACTCAATATTGAACCCTACAGACTAAGATTGGCATGCCAATAAAGTTCATGGGCCAGATTCATGAAAGGTTACGCTGGCGGATCGAGTGATCCGCCAGCGTAACAGTGGCTTTGAGCCGGCGTTTCTGTTTTCTGTAACCAGAAAACAAGAAACGCCGGGTTGAAGTTCCGATGCGATGAGCGTAACTGAGTTTCGCCATCGCATCGTTACTTCAACTTAAAAATGGCGCCGGGGGCGTTCCCGCCGATTTACGCTCAAAAAATATGTTAATGAGCGGAAATCGGCAATTCACGATCGAAATCCGGCGCGACGCAGTGACGTTACGACGTTTCCGGACGGGATACGCGGCGCATAGATATACCTACATGGGGTTGGAGTATCCTATGTTAGGTATAGGCGTCGTCATCGCGTCGGGAAAAAAAAAAAAAACGTCGCTTGCGTAAAACGGTCATGAATGGGAATGTGACGTCATTGACGTTCATTCACAGATTTTGGAGCATGCGCACGGGGATGTTTTGACACTCGACGCATGCGCAGTACGTCGGCGGCGGGATCGCGCGTAGTTAGCATACTACACGCCCCGTACCCGCGACATTTGAATTCCGCCGGCTCATTTGCGATGCGCTGCCGCAACTTTAGGAGCAAGTGCTTCGTGAATGACAGCACTTGCTCCTAAAAATTCGGCAGCGCAACGCAAATCAGAAGCGTTACTCCAGAGCAAAGATGCTCTGGAATACGTGAATCTGGCCCCATGTGCGTGTATTTTTGGTAATATCCTGTATGTGACTTTAGTAGTTTGGTTTATTAAGTACAGTTTTTTTTTTTTTCAAACTTGCTCATGATTTTAGATATTTCAGTGTATTTTTGGCATTTGTTCATGATATATTGCCATAGAATGTGAAAAAAATTGTAGTACATTGTGAACGTTTTCCCATCTTTTCATCTTTTCATATAATGGGAAGCAGGAAGCATCAGAAGGTACTTTGGAAAGGGAAGGTCTCAAGAGACTCTATTTCATATCATTGAGGAGGAATAGGAAGGGAGTTTGACACCACCCACACCAAACAATGGGAAAATTAATATCTCATAACACTCTTTGCTGAAACTAGAGAGAGAGTTTGGAGTTATTTTTTGCTCCCACAGTGCCTAGATACAATGGTATGGCAGTGATTTATATTTAGATTCCTTCTATAGAACTGTGTTGGGTTGTTTTTCCATATGGAAATGAGATGTATTCATATCGCCATCAATGCGCTGAACCTTTGCCAACAATCATGCTGGGAGAGACCGCTATAATTACACCAGAGAAGCCGAGCTTAAACAATCTTATTTTAGTTGAGCGGGGTTCTTTGAAGGGCTAGGCCAGGGAATACTGTGATTGGTGGTGGCCTCAGATGTGTGGATTTAACGGCAGGTATAAGGAGGACAATATTATGTTTTCATATTATCTATAAAACAGTCATATGGAAAAATACCTAAATGCAGGAGTGGAGCTATCGTGTCGGGGTATTCCTGTATGGAAATTTACGCATGACTCTTTGCTTCAAGCCGCACGTAGAAATGCGCACATTCGTATGTGCGGGCGCATGTGCACATCCAGCCAGTATTATAATCAGAGCTTTTTTTCTCAGAAAATAGGTACAGGAACTCAACCACGACCCATTCAGATTTCACAAACAGTAGAATGGACTTAAAGGGGCATTAAATACCAGAATTGCATTACATACAGAGTGCAGAGTTCAGGGGGTTACAAAGCTGTCACTTGTAAACACAGAAACCAGACTTCTGTGTTTACAAGTGATTGTGGTGAGCAGGCACCAAAGGGTCTGAGCCAAAGGTGGTGGAACTGAGTTCCCCCAAGTTCCCCCAGAAAAAAAGCCCTGATTATAATGCACCAGGCAGTCTAGTTCTGGGATGCTCTCGGGGTCGATGCAGACTGGTCTTCATCAATGGTGTTCAAAATGTTTTTTGGGGGGGCGCAAACAAACTGAAAAAAAACCCATCAATTGCAACCACTGTGCCTATCAAATGCAGCCACTGTGCCCATTAAGCGCAGCCACTGTGCCCATCAAACGCAGCCACTGTACCCATAAATTGCCACCACTGTGCCATCAAACGCAGCTACTGTACCATAAATTGCTGCCAGTGTGCCCATCAATTGCTGCCAGTGTTCCCCATAAATTGCTGGCAGTGTTCCCCATAAATTGCGGGCAGTGTGCCACATCAGATACTGCCAGTGTGCCCCATCAATTGCTGGCAGTGTTCCCCATAAATTGCGGGCAGTGTGCCACATCAGATACTGCCAGTGTGCCCCATCAATTGCTGCCAGTGTGACCCATCAATTGCTGCCAGTGTGCACCCTCAATTACTGCCAGTGTGCCCCATCAGATACTGCCAGTGTGCCCCATCAATTGCTGCCAGTGTGCCCCATCAATTACTGCCAGTGTGCCCCATCAATTGCCGCCAGTGTGCCCCATCAATTGCCGCCAGTGTGCCCCATCAATTGCCGCCAGTGTGCCCCATCAATTGCCGCCAGTGTGCCCCATCAATTGCCGCCAGTGTGCCCCATCAATTACCGCCAGTGTGCCCCATCAATTGCCGCCAGTGTGCCCCATCAATTGCCGCCAGTGTGCCCCATCAATTGCCGCCAGTGTGCCCCATCAATTACCGCCAGTGTGCCCCATCAATTACCGCCAGTGTGCCCCATCAAATGCCGCCAGTGTGCCCCATCAATTACCGCCAGTGTGCCCCATCAATTACTGCCAGTGTGCTCCATCAAATGCCGCCAGTGTGCCCCATCAATTGCCGCCAGTGTGCATCACCTGCCCAGCACTTGCCTGTCTCAGGTCACGGCGCCGTCCTCCATGTCTTCTCCCGTCCTCTGCTATGATTGGACGCCTGATAGGCGTCCAATCACAGTGCATGTCACTTCATCCAATCAGGTGACAGGTAACCAGACCTGAGCACCTAATTGGCTGAGAGGCAGGACATTGTTAGGAAAGCGAATGCACAGCATTACGCCCGCTGTTTACCATTTTGGAAGCCCAAGGAGGCACTTCAGAAAAAAAACACAGCTGTAATTCAGATACAAGTCACTCCTTTTCTCTGCCCCTACCCACCTCCCAGTACCGCCACTTTTAGACAATATAGAAGCAAGTATCATTTTGTGGTGATAAGAAATTTGCATGGAAATTGGTAATGATATCAAGAAAAACTGTAAAATAGATCCCCTGTAGCCAGCTACAATAGATCCCCCTAAGAACAATGGACCAACCACAACAAAATCTCCCCCCAGCAACAATAGACTCCCGGCAGCATCAACAGATCTCCGCACAGCCAGTATTAATAGACTCTCTGGTTGCCATCAACAATAGACCCCTCCCCCAACAGTAGACCTCTTTCAGCAACAACTGACCCCCCCTTAGCAACATAAGACACCCCCAGCAACAATAGGTTCCCCACCAGCAACAATAGACCCCCCTACACAAATAGATCCCCGGCAGTGAGCATCAATATCCTGCAGCACACCCCAGCAACCCTTGCCATTACATACAGTCAGTGAACTGTGTTCCCCCGCGTTCCCGCTGAAAAAAAGCCCTGGTTATAGACATGTGGCAGAAGAGAGGGGGCGGCGCTCCTGCATACTTTATAGACACACCGCCACTGGTCTTCACCTTGTGTTCTTTGTTCTGACCTGTGTCCTGCATCTGATTCCTGTTAATAAATATATAAAGCGAGGGCACCAAAAATTGTGAATGATATTGAGTGAAGCTGTCCCTTTATTCAACATAGGTGACAAATTCATCAGGAAGCTTCTGGTGAGTCTGCATTTCTTATGCGCGATTTGTGGTGGAACACTATTTAAAGGATATCATTTGTTCCTATACTTTCCTTTGGATCACTGTGATTGGACTGAAAATATATTGAGGAATTTCGTCTGGACTATATTTCTATACACATTTTTTCGGATTGATGATGAACCTTATGTTTTTCTTTATGAATTTGTCCCCTGTTAGGCCTCATACACACGATAGGATAGACAGAGGCCAATGGTCTGATGGACCGTTTTCATCGGTCAAAACCGATCGTGTGTGGGCTCCATCGGTTATTTAACCATCGGTTAAAAAAAAAGCCAACTTGCTTTAAAATTTAACCGATGGATTCCTAACCGATAGGTCAAAACCGATCATTAGTACGCACGACAATCTGTTAAAAATCCACGCACGCTCAGAATCAAGTCGACACATGCTTGGAAGCATTGAGCTTCGTTTTTTTCAGCACGTCGTTGTGTTCTACATCACCGCGTTCTAACACGATCGTTTTTTTAACCGATGGTGTGTAGGCACATCAGACCATCAGTCAGCTTCATCGGTTAACCGGTGAGAATGGTCATTCGGACCGTTCTCATCGGATGGACTGATCATGTGTACGAGGCTTTAAGGCTCATTTACACTTGCTTCGTCTTCAACAAGGCTTCGGACAGGCTTTGTTAAAGCTCTCTGAACACTATTTAAAGCTCCTGTCACTAAATAAAATGGTTAGCTTTACAGTCCTGTTTACACCTTGCTTTTGCTTTGCTTTGGCTTTGCATCAACAATTATACCCCATGTAGCTTCAGTGGTGCTTCAAAGCGTCTTCAAAGCCTCCATAGAAGTCTATGGCAAAGCTCGCTTGAAGCCCCACTGAAGCCTCATCGAAGCCCCACAAAGCCTCAACAAAGCCCCATTGAAGTCCCACTGAAGCCTCACCAAAGCCCCACCGAAGCCTCATCAAAACTCCACCAAAGTCTCATCGAAGCCCCACAAAGCCTCACCGAAGCCCCACCGTAGCATCATCGAAGTCCCACAGAAGTCTCATCAAAGCCCCACTAAAGCCTCACCGAAGCCTCATTAAAGCCTCATCGAAGCTCCACCGAAGCCTCGTCGAAGCCCCACCGAAGCCTCATCAAAACTCCACTAAAGTCTCATCGAAGCCCCACAAAGCCTCACCGAAGCCCCACCGTAGCATCATCGAAGTCCCACAGAAGTCTCATTAAAGCCCCACTAAAGCCTCACCGAAGCCTCATTAAAGCCCCATCGAAGCTCCACCGAAGCATCGTCGAACCCTCATCTAAGCACCAAGCAAAAGCAAGGTGTAAACAGGACTGAAACAAACCATTTTATTTAGGGACAGGAGCTTTGACTGGTGTTCAGAGAACTTTAACAAAGCCTGTCTAAATCCTTGTTTTATAGCAAGTGTAAACTAGCCCTTAGCTCTACACACCTTTTTCCTAAATCTCCTCACTGATTCCTGTTATTGACCCGACCTGATCTCAGATCCTGCACTGTACTGCTGCCTACCAGTTCCCAACCTTGGCTTCATCCACAACTCTGATTCGGCTTGTGATTCTGTAGCGTGCTGCTGACTACCTCTTGGACTCCGCTGTTGCTTTTAATTTGGCTCCACGCTTTTAACAAGTGTCAGCTTTAGGTATCAAGGTGGTATCCCAATGAGCGCCATCTTTGGGTAATTACTTTTTCGCAGCACTATTTTTCTTCTTCCGTGACACGAAGTTGGGCCTGGTTGGACTTCAATCTTAGATGTGGAGGAGATGATTGCCCTGGTTGTCCATGTTTGGCCAGAGGTGACAGGTTTACATCCATGGTCAGTGGGAAATATTATACCACTCACCTGATTTATCTTCTCACCTGTAGTGTATGTGCCATACAATGGGCCAGATTCTCAGCGGCGTTACGACGGAGTATCTCAGATACCCCGTCGTATCGCCGTTTTTTTTTGCCTCGTATCTATGCGCGTGATGCTTAGCATCACTTTTGCATAGATACGTTGCAACATCCGACAAGTGTAAAACCATTACACTTGCGGATCGTAGGTGTAATGACAACTCCGGCCACTAGGTGGCCTTTACGTTGTTTTCGCATTTGCATATGCAAATGAGGTAGTACGCCGATCCTCGATCGCTTTTACGCCGCCCCGTCGTCGCGTACGTCGTTTTCGTTCGCGTAAGGTTACCCCAGCTTCTATGTGGAGTAACCTTACGAAGTTTCGTCGGATGCCGTCGGATGCCATGTTAAGTATGGCGTCGGGTCAGCGCCGGCCGACGCTGACCCGACGCCATACTTAACATGGCATCATTACGTCGTTTTACTAACTCGTTCGCGAATAGGGAGTTGCGTAAATGATGCTCACGTCGTTTTGACGTCGGTTTCAACAACGCTTTCCGACGTGAGCTGGAGCATGCGCACTGGGCTTTTTCCCCGGCCGGCGCATGCGCAGTTTATTCGACGCGGGTTAATTTAAATACAAGCCGCCCCATTTGAATTGCGCGGGTTTACGCTGCGCGATTTACGCGACGCAGGCGAAACCTACGGAGCAAGTGCTTTGAGAATAAAGCACTTGCTCTAGTACGATGCGGCGGCGTAGTGTAACTGGCTTACGCTACACTGCCGGAATTCTTAGAGAATCTGGCCCAATATGTGGGTAGGACCACCAGGAGCCTGCCTAATATCAAAATGTGACATTCCACCAATTTTGCTTGACACTTTACCACTTCAATACCAGGCACTTTCACCCCCTTCCTGCCCAGGCCAATTTTCAGCTTTCAGCACTGTTGCACATTGAATAACAATTGCGCGGTCATGCAGCACTGTATCCATATGAAACTTTTATCATTTTTTTTTTTACCACAAATAGAACTTTGTTTTAGTGGTATTTATTCACCGCTGTTTTTTGTTTTTTTTTTTCGAAACAAATAAAAAAAGTAAATTTGGGGGGAAAAAAAGTTTCTTTGTTTCTGTTATAAAATTTTGTAAAAAAAAGTATATTTTCTCCTTCACTGATACTAATATGCAGCACTGATAGGTGGCTCTGATGGGCACTGATTTGCAGCACTGATAGCCATCACTGATGAGCACTAATAAGCTGTACTGGAGGGCACTGATAGGTGGCACTAATGGGCACTGATAGGTGGCAATGAGGAGCACTGATAGGCACTGATGGGCACTTATGATGTGGCACTAATATGCAGCACTGATAGGTGGCACTGATGGGCACTGATTTGCAGCACTGATAGCCATCACTGATGAGCACTAATAAGCTGTACTGATGGGCACTGATAGGCAGCAATGATGGGCACTGATAGGCGGCACTGATGGGTGGCACAAATGTTGGGCACTGATAGATGGCACTGATAGGCAGCACTGATAAGGAGCCACTCACAGGCATTACTGATGGGCACTGATTGGCATCCATGATGGGCACTGATTGGCATTCCTGATGGGTACTGATTGGAATCCCTGGTGGGCACTAATTGGAATCCTTGGAGGGCACGGGTTGGCACTTTAGGTGGGCACTTGTGGGCATCCTTAATGGGTCTGCACTAATAATCGATGCGCTGACCCCCCCCTGTCAGGAGAGCCACTGATCGGTTTCCTCTACTCGTGCCTTGTCAGCGCGAATAAAGGAAAACCGCATAACTGGCACTTCCTGGTTATAATGATAGGACACAGCTGATCACATGGTAAAGAGCCTATGTCCTAGGCTCCTTACCGAGATCAGAGATGCGGTGTGTCAGAGCGATACAACGCACTACCGTTCGCAGACGGCTTATCCTGCTGGAAGTCATATGCGATGCATTGCATAATAGCACATTATAACTTTACCTTGCAGGTCTAAAAAAAAAAGAAGCATGGCGGTTTACTACCGTTTTAACGAGCATCATGGGGGAGATTACGCAGTCCTACAGATCCAGGGCATTAAGAAGGTGGCCCATCCTAAATGAGGTGGTGACAATTTTAGGTTGTTGTGCAAATAAAGAAGACTATTGGATTTTTCATCTGCAGTCAAGTATTCCTAACGGGTTTCATTTCAATGGGATCTTACACATTTTTATCAGTGAGGTTTCCCATTCATCTTTTGCCTTTACACGAGATACCTACAATTTCTTCATGCATTTTTTATGCATTATTTATGTGTTTTTTAATGCATCTTTAATGTATTCTCCATGTACTTGTCACTCTCTATGTTATTAGTAGAGTGTTTAATTTATACAATATTCCCGGACATATAATTAGGATTTGCAATCCAATATTTATTACTGAAAAATCTACATATTTTGTAGTCCTTATATTGCCGACCTCTTTGACATGTATTGTCTTATGTCTGTTTTTAATTTTATCTTGAATATTCATTTTTTTTTTTTTTTCTGACATTGTTTTGACATGCATCTGTATCGTGTTTTAGGCATTGATCATTACTAATTAATTGTGTTCAGTTGTATATGCCTATTGGACATTAGTATATTAGGCTATTGTGAGAAATTTGCTGTTGGTTATGATTAATAGTGATGAGCGGAATACGCCATATTCGATTTCGCGATATTTCACGAATATATAGAAGAATATTCACAAAATATTCGTTAATATCGAATATTCGTGATATTTTATCAAAAAAAAATTTTTGCAAAATTTCGCGAATGCGAAATTGATTGCGAAATTCTCGTCAACACACGAAAACGGAGATAATTTCCTGGATTACTAAACTAATATGCACTAAACACTAACTCTACTTACACAAACGTATATGACTAAACTAAAGCTAATTTTTTTTTTTTTTTATACACAAAACACAGAAGGGCAGAGAAAGTATTCGCGAATATTCGTAATACGAATATTCGCATTGCGAATATTCGGCAACATAAAAGGATCGCCTCAGCTACTCTGCCCAGGGTCTCTAATCATACCAGCAATGCTTTTAGACGTCGATGGAGATCACTAGGATGTGATCTGTTTTAAAAATAAATTTGAAAAAATACGAATATTCGCAATAGCGAATATTCACCGCTATATTCGATTTATTTGCGAATACTCGAATATGCAATATTCGTAACGAATATTCGCAATGTGAATATTCGTGAGCAACACTAATGATTAAGTGCTGAGGTTAGACTCATCTTTGATTTTTTGCGTATCTCGTTCTGGGGATGCCGCGCAACGAAACGCACGCGCACATTTCGACTTACGCACGCGCATCTCCTGTTGCGCAGGCGTAATCGCTCTGTGAATCTGGGCCTATACTTCTAAGAGCACCTCTTCTCTTTATTTATATTTATATCTATCATTTACCTTTATGGTGTTCACCACATAAAGAAGCTTGTTCACGTAAATGTGAAACAAAGAGCGCCGCTACAACTTGTGTTGGACTTTCTGGTTCTGTACTGATTGCTTGATTCTATATTCTGTTTTAATTTAAGTGGCTGCTATCTGTTTATTTGTATTTGTGGTTTTGAGGTGGTTTCCCATTACACACAACATTGTTTCTCTCAACTTGACTTTAACCCCCTAAGCGCTGAGCTGTGTTGAGAGAAGGGGGCAGTCTTAACAGTTACATGCTTAAAGGGATTAGTTAATGAGCTCATGTTAATTAGGTTTCTGGTCGCAGGTGTATTTTCAGAGCAGTATGCACCTCCTCTTTTTACTGTACATAAGACTTGTATTCTTTTCAATAAAGTCTCATTCCTGTTTGACCCTCAACACAGACCCTCGTCTCGTGCTTGGGGGGAGAATTTTTCGTATGGGTCTCTTGTTCGGCTGGTGGGAGTATTCGGTAGTGGCCTTTGTGTTCGGTAATGGAATATCCTAAATGACTCTAACCCCTTTCATACTCGGTGTGTTGTTACAGTGGTAAACAGATTAATCAACTGTATCTCTAGCCTAATGCCCCATACACACGGTCTGGATTTTCCGACATGAAAAAAGAGATCCTGCTCTCTATCTTTTGCCGACCTTTTTCAGCTGTTTTCCTGTTGGAAAAAGTCAGATGGAGCATATACACGATCGGGATTCCCAACCAAAAGCTCTCACCTGAGGCCCGTACACACGTCCGAGCTTCTCGGCAGAATCCAGCGAGAAGCTCGCTGGGATCCATATTCTGCCGAGAAGCTCGATCCTTTGTACGTTTTCGCCGAGAAAACTGTCGAGCAAGGCGTCGAGCCAAAATAAAGAGCAGGTTCTCTATTTCCTCGATGGGCCATTGGGACTAATGGCTCGACGCCTTTTTCGACAGCCTGGTCAACGAACTCGACAGCCGGCCGAGAACCTCGTCGGGCGGAAAGATGTGTACGGGGCATAAGTGCCCTTCGATATACTAAACTATAAATTAAGACAACTAAATACCCTGTTAACACGATGGTCAAAGGCTTTTATTTTTTTATTTTTTTTGAGGACATGTTTTATTAGTAGAATCAACATATTCCTTCCTAATGAATATTTTACATGTAGTATGAATCATGTGCAACCCCACATTAGGCTTTTTATTACTAAAGAAGCAGCATGACAAGTCATACCCTGCAAAGCACCCATTCAAACCAGTTTTATTTTTGGCAGCAAATTTCGATTTAGTTTTAGTCTTAAAGGGGTTGTAAAGGTTAGTTTTTTATTTTCTAAATAGGTTCCTTTAAGCTAGTGCATTGTTGATTCACTTACCTTTCCCTTTAATTTCTCTTCTAAATGTTTTTTTTTTTCTTTGTTTTCTTTGTCTGAATTTCTCACTTCCTTTCATTTTAGTCTTCTGCAATTGTTTTAATTGTATTTAGTTGACTACATCTCCAGGATGTTTTAGTCGACTAAAATGTCCTACATTAACTAATTTTATTCATCTAAAATCTAATGAGTATAGTTAAATTGTAATGCATTATTTAAGCATTTTGCTACAATTTCCAGACTCATTATATACTAGACATGTGCATTCGTTTTCGTCCGAATTTCAGGTATTTTCATTATTGTTTTAACAAACGATAACGAAAGCACAGAAAACAAAAAATGAAAGATCTGACATAAACAAATGCGTTTTCATTGTGGTCAAATGTGCCTAAGCTTAACTCTATTAGTCCAATATTATTCTACATAGAGAGAAAAGATTTGACATAGAGAGACATGAAGATTCGACATAGAGTGACATGAAGAGTCACATTTTTTTTTTTTTTTTAACGATTCTGTCGAATCTTCTTCTTTTTTTTTTTTTTCTAGCACATTCTACAGACACCATAAGCCTTCAATGACAGATTCAAACCTTAATATGGATTTTCGGACGAATGCATTTTCTTAACGAAAAAATAAATAAATAAAAACAAATTTCGGGAGTAACTAAATAAATTTGTTTTTCGGACTAAAAATCTCATATGTTATTATTTATGGTATTGAGGTATGAACATGCACTACAGACCAGGGTTAATTTTGGCATCAAATTTCAATTTAGTTTTAGTCTTATGCGGCTTACACACAATCGGGTTTCTCAGCGGTGAAAACACCGCCGAGAAACCCGAGGACTGCCTTGGTTCCTTTTCCCCGTGTACACGCAGCTGGTTTTCCCGACAGGTTTTCTCTTAGTTGAGAAAACCGTCCGTGTGTAGGCTCCCTAGCAGTGTTTCCCTATGGGAAAACTGCAGAGAAAAAAAATGCCGCGATTTGCGACGAGAAAATTTTCTCTATTTTCCCATCCTGATTCTCGGTGATTTTCTCATCTGGAAAACTGCTGGAGAACCTACACACGGCCGGTTTTATCGTCCAAGAGAAAACATGACAGTTTTCCCGACAAGAAAAGTGATCGTGTGTACGCAGCTTCAGTCTTTTGACTAAAATGGCATTTTACTTTGGCCCCGTACACACGAGGAGACATGTCCGATGAAAACGGTTCGTGGACCCTTTTCATCGGACATGTCTCCTGCAAGGATTCTGGTCCGGCGGTGTGTACACACCATCGGACGAAAATCCCCTCGGACAGAGAACGCGGTGACGTGGCGGGAAATAAAATGCTTCCACGCATGCGTCGAATTTAACGGACATGTTTCCAGCGGACAAGTTTTAAAGCATGTTTTAAAACGTTTGTCCGCTGGAAACCTGTCCGCTAGGCTGTACACACGATCAAATCTGTCCTCTGAAACTGGTCTGCGAACCAGTTTCAGTGGACATGTTCGATCGTGTGTACGCGGCCTTTTAGTCGTATTTTAGTCATCTCAATTGTTTTAGTCGTATTTTAGTTGACTAAAATGCTATTAAATACAAGATGGCATTAATGTCCCTGCAAAAAAATAATTGGATATTTTTTTTTTTTACCCACCTGAAAATATCTGTTGCTAGGTGGTCCCATGAAATCTGCCTTCTGAATTACCTAGGATTCTGACGTCATCTCCATCGGCTCCATCGGCTCCTACTGCTCCTGGGAAATGTGTGTCATCATTTCCCAGGATGCAGTGCGCAACCCCTAGCTCTGTAATCGCGGGACTTCAAAACAGGAAGTGACGCGATCACTGAAGATTTCGGCGCCATTTTTAATGCGGGAATAGCCCTTTGTTTTGATCTCTTGGCCACAGTCACAGAGCACCCTGAACCGGAGAGGGACGTGCGGCTCGACAATGTTCTTCTTGTTGATTTTGGTTGCCATCACAACGACCGGCACTTCCGACAAAGCCGCATCTTGTGATGGCAACCCGAGGTGTTGACGATGCTGATCTTCTGTTATAAGGCGCATGCGTGAGAATGGGGCGGGACAGGCGGTCCATCCTGGTCACTCACGTCACAAAGTCCAGGAAGTAACTGCTTGTGGGCTTCACATGCCCACAAGCAAAATGACAACATCAGGAAATAGATTTTAGAAGTCTCTTTTTACTATAACTTGGCCAATCGGTGATGGATGTAACTATGGTAAGTGAACTTAAATGTAACATTGTAATGCAGGATGAAATAGTATTCTTTTAAAAATAAAAAAAATGTGATTGGAATCCTGCTTTTTTTATCTGCTTATTGCTTGAATTTGCCTTTTGAAGTCTGTTTTATATGATGTGCATATTCAACTATTTGTACATGTATTGTATTCTGTATTTCTTTATGAAAATTCTCAATAAAATATTTGAAACAGGAATCCCGCTTTAAGTTAGTCGGCTTTAGTCGAAGAAATGAACACTGATCCAAACCACAGCGGACGCTCAATTATTTACGGCCAAAATAAGAAACAAAAATGATGACAGGTCTGCCTTATCAATGCAAATGAGTCCTTTTCTGGAATAAAAGGTGCCATTGTTTAGTCAATTAGGACGCACGCATTATTCTATCAGACAAAGTGCGCATTTTAATGATGTTTTTTTATGGCTTAGTCAAAGGAATATTGGACTGTCAATAAGTATGGCTGCAAAAGGTCAGCTGAAAGAGATGCTGAATAGCAATGAACCTGAAGAACATAGAGACTGAGGAATAACAACAACATCCCCCTTTAATAGGAAAACGCATTCATAAACAGGAGAGCAAGGAACATGGATAGAAACATCAGTGTGCAAAACTGGATATGTAGACAGCTCATAGCTAACATCCGTCTAATGTCATTAATACATTGATTAGTAGATTGCACATGATAAATCTGATCTCACAAATTAACCGCATGCTCTCTGGGGTCGTTTTTTTTATATGTCACACATGTTAAAATCATCATATTATTTTATTTATTTATTTTTCCTAGAAAATTACAATGGGCCAGATTCTCAAAAGAGATACGACGGTGTATCGCAGGAAACACCGTTGTATCTCTGTTTTTTTTACTGGGTATCTATGCGTGTGATTCCTAGAATCACGTATGCATAAATACAGTGAAGATCCGACAGGTGTAAAACACTTACACCGTCGGACCGTAGATGTAATTACTTTTCTGGCCGCTAGGTGGCCTTTACGTTGTTTTCTCATTTCCCTATGCAAATGAGCCTAATACGCCGATTCCCGAACGTTTTTACGCCGCCCCGTCGTCGTTTACGCCGTTTCCGTAAGCGTAAACCTACCTCTGCTATATGAGGGGTAGGTTTATGAAGTTCCGTCGTATGCCATGTTAAGTATGGCGTCGAGTCAGCGTCGTCTTTTTCTGTCGGTTACGTTGTTTTACTAAGTCGTTTGCAAATAGGGCATTGCGTAAGTGACGATCACGTAGTTTTGACGTCGGTTTCAGCGACGCTTTCCGACGTGAGCTGGAGCATGCGCACTGGGCTTTTTTCCCGGCCGGCGCATGCGCAGTTCGATCGACGCGGGGGCGCGCTTAATTTAAATACAAGCCGCCCCCTTTGAATTACGCGGGGATACGCAGGGCCATTTACACTACGCCGCCGCAAACTACGGGGCAAGTGCTTTGGGAATACGGCACTTGCTCCATTAAGTTGCGGCGGCGTAGCGTAAATGGCTTACGCTACGCCGCCGCAGATTCTATGTGAATCTGGCCCTTAGAGTCCCCAAACGTTATATATTTTCTGAAAGCAGAAGCCCATGAGAAAAAAATGGTGGCTGTTGCAATATTTTTTTAGTCACTGTATTTTGCGTAGCCTTTTGTCAAATGATCTTATAAAAATATGTTAAAATTAATTTTAGTGCACCCAAACACAGATTAACACCCAGGGCCAGATTCTTAGCCGAGTTACGTCGGCGTATCTCGAGATACGCCGCGTAACTTCTAAGAAGCGCCGGCGTATCTATTTTTGGTATGCCGAAAACAAGATACGCCGGTATTTTGCTTAGATACGAGCGGCGTAATGCCACGTACACACGGTCATTTTTTGTGATGAAAAAAAAACGACGTTTTAACCACTTAAGACCCGGACCAATACGCTGGTAAATGACCCAAGGTGTTTTTGCGATTCGGCACTGCGTCGCTTTAACAGACAATTGCGCGGTCGTGCGACGTGGCTCCCAAACAAAATTTGCGTCCTTTTCTTCCCACAAATAGAGCTTTCTTTTGGTGGTATTTGATCACCTCTGCGATTTTTATTTTTTGCGCTATATACAAAAATAGAGCGACATTTTTGAAAAAAAACACTATTTTTTACTTTTTGTTAAAAAAAAATCAAATAAACTAAATTTTAGTCAAACATTTAGGCCAAAATTTATTTAGCCACATGTCTTTAGTAAAAAAAAAAAAATCGCAATAAAAAAAAATAGCTACCTAGCGGGAACAGCGACACTAATACAGCGATCAGAAAAATGATCGCTTAGTGACGCTGGCAATAGGGAGTGAAAGGGTTAACTAGGGCGGTGATCAGGGGGTTAAAACTTTATTAGAGGGGTGGGGGGGCTATCCTGAACCTAACACTAACTGTTTTTTACAGTGCATGTCACACTGACACTAAATGCAGTGATTAAATCACTGCATTCAGTAACACTGTGACAGGGGGGTGGGGGGGGGCGATCACAAGGGGTTAATATGCCTATGTGAGTGTGTGTCAGTGTTGTGTTGGTGCACACTTACTTGTGATGTCTTCTCTCATCAGCAGCGCTGGGAAACAGCGCTGCGATGAGAGAATACATAATTTCCTCCTTCCTGTGTAAACACAGGAGGAGGAAGTGACAGGCTGGGAGCGCGCTCCCATTGGCTGGGAGCGATCGCGGGGGGGGGCGGAAAACACGGACATCCGCCCGCAGATCCCGGATCGCTCCCAGAGGTAGGGAGACCCCCGCACGCCGCGGAGGGGGTCCCGATGGGACCCCCGAACCGCACTCAGGCGGGGACGTAAATTTACGCCCTTGTGCCTGTACGAGCCATGTTGTGGCCGTATATGTGCGTGCGGGGGTCTTTAAGTGGTTAAAAAACGTCAATTAAAATGATCGTGTGTGGGCAAAACGTCATTTTATGTCTTCAAAAAACGACCAAAAAAAAAATTCGAACATGCTTGAATTTTTTATGTCGTTTTTCTAAATGTCGTTTTTTGTGTCATAAAAAGTGATGGTGTGTGGGCACAACCACGTTTAAAACAACGTTTTTAAACCCGCGCATGCTCAGAAGCAAGTTATGAGACCGGAGCTTCAATGGAACAGAGTGCCGTCGAAAGTGTCTTACGTAACCGCGCTTTGCAAGAGCATTTTCAGAAAACGATGGTGTGTAGACAATGTTGTTTTTTAAAATGAAGTTTGAAAAACGTCGTTTTTTTTCATGAGAAAAAACAACGTTTTTTTACAAGACAAAAAACGACCGTGCGTACGCGGCATGAGTCTCTTACGCCGTCGTATCTAAGTTGCATATTTACGCTGGCCGCTAGGTGGCGCTTCCGTCGATTAGCCACGTCAAATATGCAAATGAGCTAGATACATCGATTCCCGAACGTAATTGCGCCCGCTCGTCGTTTTTTACGTCGTTTGCGTAAGCGTAAAGTTACCCCTGCTATATGAGGGGTAACTTTGCGCACGCAATGTTAAGTATGGACGTCGATTTTTTTACGTTGACGTCGTTTGCGTAAGTCATTCGCGAATAAGGATTTGTGTAAGTTACGTTCACGTCAAAAGCATTGACTATTTGCGCACTGGGATACATCCACGTACGGCGCATGCGCAGTTCAAAAAAAGCGTAAAAAACGTGGGGTCACAACACATTACCGTAAAACACTTCCACCTCTTCCACATTTGAATTACCCGGGCTTATGCCGGGCCATTTACGCTACGCCACCGTAACTTAGTACGCAAGTGCTTTCAGAATACGGCACTTGGGTCCTAAGTTGCGGCGGCGTAGCGTAAATAGGATACGCTATGCCCCGCTGCCAGATATGCAAAAGTACGAGAATCTGGCCCCCAGTGTTTTGGTACCATATGAAAGACGATATACAACGGCAGAATGGCACAGCTGGGCACAGGCACGCAGCCTTTAAGAGCCCAGCCATGGGTCGCACGCAGGGCTTTTTTTCAGGGGGAACTTGGGGGAACTCAGTTCCACCCCCTCTGGCTCAGACCCTTTGGTGCCTGCTCACCACAAACACTTGTAAACACAGAAGTCTGTTTTTTGTGTTTACAAGTGACAGCTCTGCACTGTAACCCCCCTGAACTCTGCACTCTGTATGCAATGCAATCCTCGTATTTAATGCCTCTTTAAGACCCTTCTACTGTTTGTGAAATCTGAACGGGGTCGTGGTTGAGTTCCTGCACCTATTTTCTGAGAAGAAAGGCTCTGGTCGCACGCGACCGGGTCCGAAGCTCCGTGACCACGCTCGCGGGACCCAATAGCCGCTGGTGTCCCGCAATCGGTCACAGGAGCTGAAGGACTGGGAGAGGTGAGTCTAAACACACCTTCCCCGTTCTTCTGTGTGGCAGTGACACTGATCGTCTGTTCCCTGATATAGGGAACGACGATCAGTGACGTCACGCCTACAGCCACGCCCCCTACAATAAGAATTACTCCCTTAGGACACACTTAACCCCTTAGCGCCCCCTAGTGGTTAGCTCCTTCACGGTTATTGTCATTTTCACAGTAATCAGTGCATTTGTATAGCACTTTTCGCTGTGAAAATGACAATGGTCCCAAAAATGTGTCCGATGTGTCTGCCATAATGTCGCCGTCACGAAAAAAATCCCTGTTTGCTGCCAATACTAGTAAAAAAATATATAATAAAAATGCTATAAAACTATCCCCTATTTTGTAAACGCTATAACTTTTGCGCAAACCAATCAATAAACACTAATTGCGATTTTTTTACCAAAAATATGTAGAAAAATACGTATCGGCCTAAACTGAGGAAAATAAAAAACTTATTTTTTATATATTTTTTTGGGGATATTTATTATAGCAAAACCTGCAAGACAAAGGCATTGCATACTAGCTCATTATGAAATACATACCTTATATACTCAAGTATAAGCCAAGTTTTTCAGCACATTATTTTGTGCTGAAAAAAGCCCTCCTCGGCTTATACTCGAGTCTCCCTGCCTCACTGTGCCCATATGCAGCCTTATGATCTCCCGGCGCTGTGACATGTAGCCTAGTCGGCAGTCGTCCAGTGTATCAAAGCCCTGCCTTCTCCTTGTCCTAGTCCATGATAGGCTGAACACTGACAGTGTTCTGTCACGGATGAGGACGAGGAGGAGGCGGGCTTTGTTACACTGGACGGCCACTGACTAGACTGCATGTCACAGCGCAGGGAGATCATAAGGCTGCAGATGGCCACAGCGCCGGGAGATCAGTTACATGAGGCAGGGAGATGGGCACATTGAGGCATGCAGATGGGCACAGTGAGGCATGCAGATGGGCACAGTGAGGCTGAGGCATGCAGATGGGCACAGTGAGGCTGAGGCATGCAGATGGACACAGTGAGGCTGAAAATGGGCACAGTGAGGTTGAGGCATGCAGATGGGCACAGTGAGGCTAAGGCATGCAGATGGACACAGTGAGGCTGAAAATGGGCACAGTGAAGCTGTAGATGGGCACAGTGAGGCTGCAGATAAGCACAGTGAGGCTGCAGATAAGCACAGTGAGGCTGCAGATAAGCACAGTGAGGCTGCAGATGGACACAGTGAGGCTGAAAATGGGCACAGTGAGGTTGCAGATGGGCATTGTTGACCCACTTTTCTACTTACAGTAGCTGCTACATTTCTCATGCTAGACTTATACTCAAGTCAATAAGTTTTCCCATTTTATTGTGGTAAAATTTGGTGCCTCGGCTTATATTAGGGTCGGCTTATACTCGAGTATATACTTTACAGTACCTCAGAACGATGCCCTGAATCGGAGTCAGCACTTTGAGTACAGGGCCAACATCTTCCACTGAAGTTACTTCTGGGTTCATGGCTCCGATGCTGTGATTGACCTCACTGACCTCACTCCAGCACATGTACGTCAATTTTGTTTGGGTGCAACGTCACACGACCGCGCAATTGTCAGTTAAAGCGATGCAGTGCCGAATCGCAAAAAGTGCTCTGGTCAGGAAGGGGGTCAATTTTTCCGGGGCTGAAGTGGTTAAGAACAAGGCTGCTGCATCACCTTCTGCCTATAGAGGGAGATTGCTTTCCTGTTAAAAGCAGAGGATCCTGGGACTTGTAGTCCCGCTGCTAGCATCCATTGAATCTGTGAGGAAGGGCATGCCAGTGCCCAAAATGGCAGCCGTAGAGGTCGGCCTGCAAATTCGGTTCCTGCGGGGGCTCCATTGGCGTGCGTGCGCGCCGCGGCGTACACCCCCTGAGTGTTTTTGGCGCCAGACAGGCTATTTAAACTGGGCCACTTCCCGGACTCTATAACGTTTGGTATACTTGATCCTGTTATCCTGATTCCTGTTTCTGTTTATCTGACCTGGCTTGTCCCTGACGCTCCTGCTCTCTGCCTGACAGTAACGGACAGCCATGTCTGAGCCTGTGCGAGGACCCTCTACCATGGAAGAACTGTGCCAGCACCTGGCTGAACTGGCACGGGCCGTGAAGGATTTACAAGCAGGCTATATCCAACTGGAAGGATGAGTACAGACCCTGTATTCTGCTGCCCAGGGATCTGCTCCTGCCGCCCGCCAGGGGGCTTCTTCTACTCCAACAGTTGTCATGCTTCCACCTGAACCCAGGGTCCCGACTCCAGAAAAATTCCTTGGAGATCGCAGCAAGTTTAGATCTTTCAAAAACACATGTGAACTATACTTTGCACTGCAACCTCGCACCTTCTCTCTGGAGGCCACGAAGGTCGGCTTTGTAATCTCTCTGTTGCAAGGGGAACCACAATCCTGGGGCCATCATCTCCTTGAGCAGAAGTCTGTGTGGCTAGCAGATCTAGCCTCATCCTTCGCCGCCTGGGACCACCCTATTGGCAAGAGATGGGCTACTTTGGTACGGAGACAAGATCTTTGTACCAGAAAGTCTGCGAGTCCCCACCTTGGGGTTGTGCCATGACCACATGCTTGCAGGGCATTTTGGCATTAATAAGACGTCTGAACTAATGCAATAGATGCACATTTTGGTGGCCCGGAATGGAGAAAGATTGTAAGAAGTATGTGGAATCATGTACTACTTGTATTCGCAACAAGAACAGCAAGTCCAAGGCCTGGGGTCTACTAAAGCCACTCCCTGTCCCGAGTAGACCTTGGCAAATGTTTCCATAGACTTTATCGTGGCGTTGTCGCCATCCGAGGGCTGTAATACTATTTTTGTGATCGTCAACCGCCTGTCCAAGATGGCCCACTTTCTACCCATGAAAGGCACTCCTTCTTCACAAGAGACTGCACAAATCTTTATTAGAGAGATCATAAGGCTTCACGTAGCTCCGGCAAAAACATAGTTTCCGACAGAGGGGTCCAGTTTACCTCCAGGTTCTGGAGGTCGTTGTGCGAGTCTCTGGGGATTGAACTTTCATTCTCATCAGCCTACTACCCGCAGACGAATGGACAGACGGAAAGGACCAATCAGACATTCGAACAATATCTCTGCTGTTTTTCTTCATTTTCGCAAGACGATTGGGTTCACTTACTTCCTTTGTCCAAATTTGCCTATGACAACTCCGCTCATTCAGCCACCAAGCAATTGCCCTTCTTCGCAAACTACGGTCTCCACCCATTTTTTTTTTTAATCCAGTTCCTAAATGCTCTGTACCTGCTGTGCTTGAAACGGTGGACTTTAATATCAACAACAAATTGTTACAGGAAACAATGGCCAAGACCCAGGCTTACAACAAAGACGTTTTTGATAAGAAGAGAAAGGGGGAACTAATCTTAGATCCAGGCGACCAAGTTTGGTTGGCAACCACGAATCTAAAACTCGCTTGCCCCTCGAAAAAATTGAGGACCTACGTTTTTGGGACCATTCCCTGTGAAGAGACGAATCAATAATGTCGCCTACGAGCTTGAGTTACCGGACTCTCTTAAGATCCATCCCGTATTTCTCGTAACTATACTAAAACCTGCTGTTCCCGATCCGTTCCCTGATCAAGATGTTGGTCCACCTGAACCCGTGTTTGTAGATGGTGAGGAGGAGTTTGAAGTGGAAGCGGTATTAGATTGCAGGAGAAGGAGGAATTAGGTTCAGTACCTAATCAAGTGGAGGGGATACGGACCGGAGGACAATTCTTGGGAACCGGAAGACAATATTCACGCTCGAAAGCTCGTTCAAGAATTCTCACCCCGACAAGGTGGCCAGATTGGGCATCTGGAGGCTGCTCGTTAGGAGGGGGCAATGTCAGAAAGGGGATGCCAGTGCCCAAAATTGCAGCCGTTGAGGTCAGCCTGTAACTTCGGTTCCTGCGGGGGAGCCGTTGGCACGCGTGCGCGCGCCCATGCGTGTGCACGCGCCGTGGCGTGCACCCTCTGAGTGTTTGGCGCCAGACAGGCTATTTAAACTGGGCCACTTCCCGGACTCAGGTGCTGTCCGTTCTATAACGTTTGGTGTACTTGATCCTGTTATCCTGATTCCTGTTTCCGTTTATCTGACCTGGCTTGTCCCTGACGCTCCTGCTCTCTGCCTGCACCCGACCCGGCTTGTTTGACCCTGCTTCCACCTGCCGCTCCTGCTACCTTGCTGCCAGCCCACTACCGACCCGGCCTGCACCTTGACTTTCGATCCTGCCTCCGCTTTGGTTCCTGACATACCTGATAGTGTATGACCCGGGCTGCCTACTTCTGCTACCTGCTGTCAGCCGCTCCTGGGCCTTTCCTGCACCCGTGTCTTCCTGCAATTCCTTCAGCAACTCCAGCCCAGCGACTCACCAGCGATCCTGCCAGGCACTCGTGCGACTTTGCACTCTTAAGCCTCCTGTCTGTTCTATCAGGAGCTCGGAGTCAGAGCTGTAAGAGAAGCCGTCCTCCGCACATCAGGCTCTACCGCCAGGGACGTGACAGAATCCTAAAACCCATGTGGAACTACAAATCCCAACAAGCTGAATTAACAAGGGATTCTGTGAGAGTCTTTAAATTTGATGGCAGTTAGAGGGCAGTTAGCGGGCTCACGCTCTTGACCCGTCAGCTTTAAGTGTGTTTTGAACTATATACCCTTATCAGCTACTTTGAATAACCTTAGTAAGGATTGCCACCCTATGCAACTATAAAAACATCTGAGTATTATATGTGTTCAGTTATTACTGAATATTCTAATTAGTTTATTCCTTCCTAGTTGTAGGAAGGCAATATTTCCGAAAATCGACTAACATTATTTAATAAAACCAAATAAGGAATAACAATAACGTTTGTATATATTTTGCCCATAAATCAAAGTGAAGCCTTCATCTTGCTCTAATAAGGTTTCTGCACTTACAGAGCAGAGAGACGTGTATACAGAGAAGAACACATCTCTAATCTATGGAACTGCTTAAAGCTGGAGCGTGTATATCAGACATCAGAAGCACAAGGAGAAGCGCGTCACAGCTTGGAATGCCCTTTATTGCCACTACAATTACAATAATGTGCTTTGCAGAATCTAGTTTGTGTTTATGGTCAGGGCTGCTGTTAGAAATCATGGGGCCCCGTACAGCCTACATGGCAGGGCCTCCCCAATATATCAAGACCATATTTTCACAAAAAATACACTAAAATCATTATTAGTGTGTAATAAAGGGCTATCAGGGGGAGAAATGACGGATCGTCTGTTCATACAATGTATGAACAGCGATCAGTCATTTCCCCTAATCAGTCCCACCCCCCCCCCCATACAGTTAGAACACACACAGGGAACATGATTAACCCCTTCCTCGCCCCCTAGTGTTAACCCCTTCCCTGCCAGTGGCAATTGCAATTTTTTAGCACCGATCGCTATAAAAATGACAATGGTTCGAAAAATGTGTCAAAAGTGTCCAAAGTGTCCGCCATAAGTACCGATAAAAATCGCAATTTTTTTTTTAATTTTTTTCCTCGGTTTAGGCCGATATGTATTCTTCTACATATTTTTGTTTAAAAAAATCGCAATAAGCGTATATTGATTGGTTTGCGCAAAAGTTATAGCACCTACAAAATAGGGGATAGATTTATGATTTATTTTTTATTTTTTTATTTTTTACTAGTAATGGCGGCGATCTGCAATTTTTTTTTGTCAGGCCTGCGATATTGCGGCGGACGTATCGGACACTTTTGACACAAATTTGGGACCATTCACATTTATACAGCGATTAGTGCTATAAAAATGCACTAATTACTGTATAAATGTGACTGGCAGGGAAGGGGTTAGCACTGGGGAGTGATTAAATGTGTTCCCTGGTGTGTTCTAACTGTGTGGGGGGAGGGGACAGACTGGGGCAGGTGACCGATGCTGTGTCCCTATGTACAAGGGACACAGATCGGTCTCCTCTCTCCCTGACAGGACTTGGAGCTCTGTGTTTACATACAGAGCTCCACGTCCCTGCTGTCACCGCCGATCGTGTGTACCCGGCGGACATCGCGGCCACCAGGCACACGCATCGGCTCCTCAGCGATGCGCCGGGGACAGTGTTTCCCCGCTGTGTGCCCCCCAGCAGCGTGCACGGGGAATGTAAACAACAGGACGTCCAAAGACGTCCACTCGGCACTTGAGAGCCACGCTGTGGAGGTCTTTTGTTAGCGCGGCTCTCAAGTGATTAAACTGGATCTTTCATGCAGTCTTTTCAGTACAGCCCACATGCCTTTCGCTGTGTCCTCATTGCGTATATGAATGAGCTGATCATCTTCTACTAGTAAACTTAATGTGGCACGTGCTTGTCTGTTTTTCTTGTCCCAGTCCTGATTATTATCCTCTGTAGTGGTTACTTCCCACAAGTCATCTCTGGATAACAGCATTTCCACTTTAAACTTCCATAGCTGATAATTGTCATTGTTCAGCTTGGCCACTGAGGCCGTGTACACACGGCAGAGAACCTCGACGGGCAGAACACATCGTTCCGCCCGTCGAGGTTCTCTGCCGGCCGTCGAAATCGGCGACCCGCCCGTCGGGAATGGCAACCAGCCATTCATCCAGGTGGGCCGTCGAGCAAATAGAAAGCGTGCTCTCTATTTCTGCTCGACGGGCTTCCCGACGGGAAGCTCGCCGAGAGCGTACACACGGCTGAGGTTCTCGCTGGAATGCAGCTTCCAGGGAGGTTCTCGCTGGTTTTCAGCGAGAACCTCGGTCGTGTGTACGCCGCCTCAGAGTTTAAGCTCTGAGTTCCCGGACTTTTTATCCCTCCTTTATATATAAACAGTCTTACTTGTCTATAGGAGATGTCACTGGAAAGCTTTCTTATGTCGATCTCCGCATCAGCCATGCTGTCTTCCGTTCGAGGCTTTGTTCTGCTTGGGCCGCACCTGGTCATAAGACTTTATCTGGACATCTGGGCCCATAACCTGTTGCAATTGCAATGCTTTTCAGGCTTGTCATGTACCTGATGGGATGAGCTTGAATTCCTGTGGAAAGGCTTTCTCGTACAACTCAGGCTCAAGGGCCACCGATGTTGCAACAGTGGCCGCAAGAGCCTGGTGGTGTATGGGTGCCTGGATCGTCTTCCGTGCAGAGTACGTGTCACCAGGATAGACCAGCAGGTTTAAACGGCAGGTGTTGTCAGTTCAGCTGATGTAGCAGGAAACAGGAACAGGAAGCAGACTGGTAAGTGCAGAGCCAAGTTGACACTGAATGCGTAGGCAGACAAGCCGGGTTTTGATGCAGGTATAAAAGACAGACAGAGAATGGTCAGGAAACAGGCAAAGTTCAGCAACAGGATATCAGGCAGGTAAGAGGTATGCAGAGTCAACAAGGCAAGCCGGGTCAGGATGACAGATAGCAACATAGTCAGAACAAGCCGGGTCACACACTGGAATCAGATCAGGATCTCAGGAACAGGTTTTCACAGGGTACAAGCTACAGATCAGACAGCAAATACACAGTGCTGCAGCAGCATTCAAAAATGGTGGCTTTGGTGCCAGACTCACTGGCAAGCGTGGCCGTGCACGCGCACATGCTCTCGTGCGCATGCGCACATCCATGCACCAGACAACTCCATGACAAGGTTTCAATGCTAAAAATAAATGCACATTTTTTTTTGTTTTGTTTTTATCAATGTTGGTGAAAAAGATTTTTGATTTTAATCCAGAACCAGTCTGGCCCCTAACATTTTCAGAAGATTAGCAGTGGTGGTCGTGTTCTCTTATAACAGGTTCTATTGGAATGTGTTTGACAGAAGCTAAAGAAAATATGTGTATGCCTTTGAAAACATTTTCAGTTTTTATGGACATTTTGAAACGTTTGACACCATAATTTTCAAGAAGGAGGTGAAATTTAATAACAGTCATTTTCTGTGTATAAAGAACTTGGACTTTTTCTTCCAATATTTTGTAAATGGAAAAAAAGGTAAAATACCCTTGGTACAGTAAGGTAATGGTAATATTTCTATCAATTCTAAAGGTGCATTACGAGGCGGCCCTGCAAAATGGATTCCCTGTCATAGCATCGCTCTTGCCCATCTTCAAAGCCTAATGCCCCATACACACGATCAGATTTCCGATGGAATTTTTCGTTGGAATTCCGATGAAGCTGACTTTCATCAGTCTTGCCTACACACTATCAGATTACATTCCGACCGTCCAAAACACGGTGACGTCAAACACTACGACGAGCCGAAAAAAATTAAGTTCAATGCTTCCGAGCATGTGTCGGCTTGATTCTGAGCATGCGTGGATTTTTCTCCGATGGACACATTCGGAATTTCCTACAGGTTTTTTTTTTCATTGTAAAAATGTAAAACATGTTTCTATTTTTTTACACCGATGGAAAAAAGTCCAATGGGGCCTACACACGATCGTTTTTTCCAATAAAAAAAATCCATTCATTGGAAAAACGGATCGTGTGTACACGGCATAAAAAAAGTGTTATAGGAAACCTAGAATAGGGTTATCTGAATTAGTAAAGAGGCCATCAGTATGTCTTGGCTACTCATGTTTGTTAAAGAGAATCTATTTCTTTGGCCATTCAGGGACCTCCCCACACACACCCTCTGATACTTTTACCATGCTCCATCTTGCTTCCCATTGGAGCCCTCAGTCGACATTGAAGACATTAGACCTTCTCCCAGGATAGAATGGACAGGCTTGAGCAGCTGATCGATAGGCCTGAATACTGGCGATGTGAGAGAGGTTAGGAGGTTTTTGACCTTGTGTAAGCTTTAGCATTCTCCAACATGGGGCTAGGGGGCTTTCTCACTGCCTGAGGGCTTTCTCACTGGAGCGGTGTGCTGGCAGGATGGAAAAAAAGTCATGCTAGCCACATCTTTATAGCGGTGAAGGAGCGGTGTATACCGCTCCTTCACCGCTCCTGCCAATTGAAATGAATGGGACAGCGCGGCTATACCGCTGGCAATGGGCGGTTTTAGCCATTTCTCGGCCGCTAGTGGGGGGTTAAACTGCCCCGCTAGCGGCTGAATAGCGCCGCAAAATTAGCGGCAAAGTGCCACTAAAAATAGCAGCGCTTTAACTTTTGCGCAAACCAATCAATATATGCTTATTGTGTTTTTTTTTTTTTTTTACCAAAAATATGTAGAAGAATATGTATCAGCCTAAACTGAGAAATAAAAAGTTTTTTTATATATTTTTTGGGGATATTTATTATAGCATAAAGTAAAAAATATTGCTTTTTTTTTCAAAATTGTCGCTCTTTTTGTGTTTATAGGGCAAAAAATGAAAAAACGCAGAGGTGATCAAATATAACCAAATGAAAGCTCTATTTGTGGGGGAAATTCAATTTTGTTTGGGAGCCACGTTGCGCAATTGTCAGTTAAAGCGACGCAGTGCCGAATCGCAAAAAGTTCTCTGGTCTTTTGGCAGCCAAATGGTCCGGGGCTGAAGTGGTTAAGTGATCAAATATTTGAAGCAATACCACAGGCTTAAATATAAAAATCTTAGAAAAGTAATGTTCCTGAATAAAACACTCCAAGGTTGCATGTTCCTTCCCATACGTATAGGTTCATGAAACAATGGTTTCATTATAGCAGGTAACATAAACCCCCCGGGGGAGTTTTCCATTGGTGGTTTAGAACATTCAGCTTACAATTCTCAAATGTAAAAATCCCCAAATCTTCCCGCAGGAGGAGTTTTTTTTATCAGATTGTCACCCGAAACATTAGCTCTTTGAGTACCATGGAAATTACATAAGTCAACTCTAAATTGATGACATAAAAATGTTTGGAGGCATGGGAATGATTTGGGGGCATTACACGAATGTTCAGAAATACAATCAGGAAATTGCCTAGTTGCACAAGCATCATATTAAACATTACATAAAGCACAGCTGATTATAGGCAGCACCGCCCTTGTGTTGTAATTTATATAGTGCCTCATGGGATAGAATTTATGAGTAAAGTGATTGCTACAAGAAAATTACTAAATTTACAGTGCCGTTGGGCATATTTTATGGAAGTCTTATATTCTAAACGAACAAGTATTATTTGATTTTAATTTCATCCGTGAAAGTGACATTGTCACTTCTTTAAAGTGGTTGTAAACCTCTGACATGAGAAATTAAATAGTAGCTTTAAGCACTTCCCGCCCGCCATATGCAGAATGACGGCCGGGAAGTGGTTCTGTGGATGTCATATGACATCCTGCAGGGTAACATGCTGGCATGCGCCAGTAGGGGGCGAAGCGCGGCCATCGTGAGTGCGGCGTGTCAGTCTGACATGCCGCATCTCCGATCGTGATAAGGAGCCTCTGTCAGAGGCTTCTTACCACATGATCAGCTGTGACCAATCACAGCTGATCATCACGTGAACCATGAAGTGCCTGTAAACGGCATTCCTCGTTTCGCACTGACAGAGAGAGCCGTTTGGCGGCTCTCCTTGTCAGGGGGGGGGGGGTCTGTGCTGATAATCAGCACATTGATTATCAGCACAGCCCCATCAGATGTACCTATAAGCTGCCAAATGGTGACCAGTGAGTGCCCCATCATAACCCCCTGCTAGTGCCTAATAAAGTACCAATCATTACACACCACAGTGCCAATCACAGCCCACCACAGTGCCAATCAGTGCCCATTATAGTGCCAATTAGTGCCCAGTAGTAACACCTGTCAGTAACGAATCTGTACCTGCCCATCAGTACCACCTGTCAGAGCCACCTGTCAGTGCCAATAAGTACCACCTATCAGTGCCCATCACAGCCGCCTGTCAGTGCCCATCAGTGCTGCCTGTGAGTGCCCATCAGTGCCACCTATCAGTGCCCATCAGTGCAACATATCAGCGCTGCATATCAGTGCCATCTATCAGTGATTATCAATTCTACATATCAGTGCCTTCTCATTAGTGCCCATCAGTGCCACCTTATCAGTGCCAACTCATCAGTGCCGTCTTATCAGTGTCCGTCAGTGAAGGGGAAAACAAAATTTTATGCCAAAAACAAAGAAAAATATTTTTTTTATCAAAAATTTTGTTTGTTTAGCAAAAATAAAAACCCCAGAGGTGATCAAATACCACCAAAGAAAAACTCTATTTGTGGGGAAAAAAATGATAAAAATGTAGTTTGGGTACAGCGTTACATGACTGCACAATTGTCATTCAAAGTGTGACATTGCTGAAAGCCGAAAATTGTCCTGGGCAGGAGGGGGCAAAAGTGCCCGGTATTGAAGTGGTTAAATAAGTAGGAAAGAGAAAATTGCATAATGTAAAGGTTGATAGCTCACATATTGGCATCCTGGATCTAAGATCCTTTTCACGTTCCTTTCCTTT
The DNA here is from genome assembly GCA_029574335.1 of Rana kukunoris. Classification (NCBI taxonomy): domain Eukaryota; kingdom Metazoa; phylum Chordata; class Amphibia; order Anura; family Ranidae; genus Rana; species Rana kukunoris. The sequence goes on along the minus strand of CM056052.1, from coordinate 542,041,940 downwards.
TGTATAACATCTAACTTAATGTTGGGGTGAATATTACCGCGCTTACCATAAACAGGGGGAGGAGGGAGGGGAGTGGGTGGATACAGCTGCTGCACTGAATGGTGTATCAACCAAGGCAGATAAAAATGGGGGGGGGGGGGGTGTAGTGCTGCGCTGTAAGGAAGAAAGTAGGGATGGGATAAAATGAAGAGGAAGTGTGGCAAAAAAATAGATATGTGGAAAAAAGAAAAAAGGAATAACCTAACTATTATACATAGTAATGTCAGAAATGACAGTGGTGTATATAAGAAATATATATTAAACGTGCTAAATCGCATTCGTCACTCCACGTGACTTCCTCAGGAGGAGTGACGAATGCGCGTATGAGGTACCAGAGGTGACGTTGGCGGACGCCCTGTGTTTTTATGCCTGTTTTTTATTTCAACCTTGTGAGTACCCAGTTATTATTTTAATAAAACCCCCCTGTTTTAATGGTACTACACTATTGGCATTTTTTTGTTTTCCTGGATGTGATCGACTATTATCGTTTGGAGGTGATTACCAGGAAGGATCCATTCTCACCACATTTACCTATTTGGATGACACCACAAGTGGACTCAACCTGAAAAGTGCTCCTGGGCTTTGTTTTCTGCTGTTACCTTACAGCAGTAAGGTAAGGGGACATCTTTACTTATTTTGGAAATAGCATCTGCAACTGGTCATCACGGCATTTTGGCTTTTACATCAGCAATCTTTTTGAACTTTATTTCCATATTGCATTTATACATTGCATTGACTCATTGTTACCTGTTGTATGGACATTCACCCTGAATAACACTGTTGTGTGCTATTTCTGGCACTTTGTGCACCAGATTGTTATAAGGAAGTTACACTTTATATGTTATTTTGCACTATCATTGGTTTGGCAGCCGGCTTAGGCTGCATTTAGCACGTTTAATATATATTTCTTATATACACCACTGTCATTTCTGACATTACTATGTATAATAGTTAGGTTATTCCTTTTTTCCTTTTTCCACATATCTAGTTTTTTGCCACACTTCCTCTTCATTTTATCCCATCCCCACTTTCTTCCTTACAGCGCAGCACTACACCCCCCCCCCCCATTAACATCTAACTTAAGCCTCGTACATTCGATCTGATTTCCTGCACATGAGGCTTTGGCTGCTCTGCTTGGCTCTATTGCACTATGACATCACACGGCATGCTCAGGCGCCGCCTCCGCCAGAGCTGCCCGATCACACTGTAGTAAGCACTCGGATGGTCCCAGCCGGCTCCAGACCAAGCCGAGCATCACAGCCATATTTTTTACTGGCAACCTTTTACTTTTACTGGCATTTACTGGCAGGAGAAAATTGCTTGCTTTTTACTGGCTGCCAGTAAAAACACTGGTGGTTGGCAACAATGAAATCAGACTCACCGAATATAGTGGCTCTTGAAACAAACTACAAAGTGCTTACTAGGTGCTACGTGGTCCCTGACAGAATTTCAAAATTTTCTCCACAATATCCTTCCCACTGCTTCCGAGGCTGCCTTACCCCGGGTACACAAATACATATTTGGTGGGAATGCAAAATAGTCAAATCATTTTGGTCAGAAGTGTTTCAAATTCTTAACACAATGTTTAACCACTTGCCGCCCGCCAATGACATATTGACGGCGGCAAAGTGGTTACTAGTTCCTGACTTCACGTCATATGACGTGATCAGGATATTGAGCCACTGCGCGCCCCCGGGGGCACGCATCGCGGCGATCGGTGATCAGTCTGACACCCTGCATCCCCGATCTCAGTAATGAGTCTCCGCAGGCGCCTCGTTACCACGTGTCCAATCACGGCTGATCATGATGTAAACAGGAAGAGCCGTTGACGGCTCTTCCTCACTCGCGTCTCATAGACACGAGTAGAGGAGAGCCTATCAGCGGCTCTCCTGACAGGGGGGGTTCGCGATGATTGTTTATCAGCGCAGCCCCCCCTCGGATCGCCACACTGGACCACCAGGGAAGCCCACACTAGACCACCAGGGAGTAAAAAAAAGAAGGGGCAGAAAAAAAAATTGTCAAAATAAATGAAAAAAAAGACAGTAAAAAAAAAGATGCCAATCAGTGCCCACAAATGGGCACTGATTGGCAACATGGATGCATCAGTGCCACCCCTCAGTGTCCATCAGTGCCACCCCACAGTGCCAATCCATGCTCAGTGCCCATCTGTGCCACCCATAAGTACCCATCAGTGCCACCCATAAGTACCCATCAGTGCCACCCATATGTGCCGCCCTTGAGTGCCCATATGTGCCGCCTATGAGTGCCCAGTGCCGCCCATCAGTGCCGCCTATGAGTGCCCATCAGTGCTGCCTATGAGTGCCCATCAGTGCCGCATACCATTGCCGCCTATCAGTGCCACCTCATCGGTGCCCATCAGTACTACCTTATCGGTGCCCATCAGTGCCACCTCATCGGTGCCCATCAGTGCCGCCATATCAGTGCCCGTAATTGAAAGAGAAAACTTACTTATTTAAAAAAAATAACAGAAATAAATAAAAACTTTATTGTTTTTCAAAATTTTCAGTCTTTTCGCAGAGGTAATCAAATGCCACCAAAAGTAAGCTCTATTTGTGGGGAAAAAAGGACGCCAATTTTGTTTGGGTGCAGTGTAGCATGACCGCGCAATTGTCATTCAAAATGCGACAGTGCTGAAAGCTGAAAATTGGCTTGGGCGGGAAGGTGCGTAAATGCCTGGTATGGAAGTGGTTAACACAATTCTACCACCTGATCCATCTATGGCACTCCTGAACAGTAAACCCCACACCCTATCACAGGGATCCTCAAACTACGGCCCTCCAGATGTTGTAGAACTACACATCCCATGAGGCATTGTAACACACTGACATTCACAGACATCACTAGGCATTATGGGAATTGTAGTTCCTGAACAACTGGAGGGCCGTAGTTTGAAGTCCCATGCGGCCTATCACATCGTCAATTTAAACTAAAGCTCTTTGTAACCACAGCAGCAAAGAAGACTATTGCGACAGCATGGAAATCTGATTCAATGTGTATTTTTTCAGTCAAAAACAGGATCCATGATTCATACAAAAACAAAAGCAATATATTTTTTTTTTTGGACAAAATATCCAAATATGAGGACATATGGAGACCGTGGTTTGAGCATTTCTTACCTCCGGATTTTGATCACATATTGTTTCTATGAGGAAGTTTGTCCTATAAATATCCTTTCTGGAAAAATTCCTCATTCTCCACTTTATCGTACCCTTACCTAAAAATAGTTTTAGTTGAATTACATTTTCTTAAAAACAAGTTTAACCAATCAAAACAAGGGTCATCTGGAATAGTTGCGAATATAACTTAATCTCCAGATAATGCCAAGCCAATTAGCAGGAATTTGGCCCTGGAAAAGTTTTCTCAATTCTCCTAACTATTTTAGGTTATCTGACCCACTATTTTGAGCAAACGTTATCTTCTTCCATTTTCACTATAATTAAATATTACTTTTTATATTCTCCTATCTTGATTATATATGATTGTTAATATTAATAGCTAGCTAGAATTTCATCACTAAATTGTAACGATAACTGAAATGTTACACCAAGGAATACTCCTTACATTCAGCTCTATATACTTAAAGGGGTAGTTCCCCCAAAAACCTTTTTTTTTAACATTGATTGAGGCTCGTTTTGTCAAGGGGAATCGGGTGTTTTATTTTTAGAATCGAAGCAGTACTTACCGTTTTAGAGATGCATCGTCTCCGTCGCTTCCGGGTATGATCGTCTGGTCTGGGCGTTCCTATTTGATTGACAGGCTTCCGACGGTCGCATACATCGCGTCACTAGTAGCCGAAAGAAGCCGAGCGCCGGTGCGGCTCTATACTGCGCCTGTGCACCGTCGTTCGGCTACTTTCGGAAAATCGTGACGCGATGTACCTGACCGTCGGAAGCCTGTCAATCAAATAGGAACGCCCTTCCCCGAAGACCATACCCGGAAGCGACGGAGACGATGCATCTCTAAAACGGTAAGTACTGCTTCAATTCTAAAAATAAAACACCCGATTCCCCTTGACAAAACGAGCCTCAATCAATGTTAAAAAAAAAGGTTTTTGGGGGAACTACCCCTTTAACGAGAGAAGTATAGTTATAATTGCTTGTTTTTATTTTTTGTAATTTATTATTTTCATTGTACAGTGGAACCTTAGATTGCGAGTAACGAGCGTTTCGCAATACGAGCACTGTATTTAAAAGAAATCGTGACTCGGTTTGCGAGTGTGATCTGGCAAAATGAGCACAATTCAGGCCAAAGCGGTCTGCAGTAGGTTTTGCCTAAGGTGGGGATGCGCTGGAGCCAAGCAGAGCCAAACGGCTGCTATCGGCGCCGTTCGGAAAGGCACGAAGACAGCACGGCTGACCTTGGCAAATCTCTGGTGGGAAGTCTTTCCGAGGTTTGCCGAGGTCAGCCGAAGTGTCCTTGGGCCTTTTTGGCCGTTTCCGGCACCCCCCTGCCTCTGGCCGCATGCAGTATTGCATTCCATTGAAGTCAATGCGGAACAAATTATTTTAGTTTCCATTGACTTCAATGGGGAAACTCGCTTTGATACGTGAGTACTTTTGATTACGAGCATTCTCCTGGAACAGATTGTGCTCGTTCCACTTTATTGTACAAATATGAACGGTACTATTATTATGACTTTTGTTATGCCTTATGAAAACACAATAAAATATTCAAACAGAAATGCTTTAGTAGACAAAAAAAAAAAAGGATGCTCAAGTGATAAGAAGTAAAGGTGCATCCCAAAACCACAGAGCCATGGGGGTACAACTGTCACTTTGATGTATACACATATAGTAGTTACATATTGGGCCAGATTCAGGTAGTCCAGAGCATCTTTGCTCTGGAGTAACGCTTCTCATTTGCTTTGCGCTGCCGAAATTTTAGGAGCAAGTGCTGTCATTCACGAAGCACTTGCTCCTAAAGTTGCGGCAGCGCATCACAAATGAGCCGGCGGAATTCAAATTTAGCGGGTACGGGGCGTGTAGTATGCTAACTACGCGCGATCCCGCCGCCAACGTACTGCGCATGCGTCGAGTGTCAAAACATCCCCGTGCGCATGCTCCAAAATCTGTGAATGAACGTCAATGACGTCACATTCCCATTCATGACCGTTTTACGCAAGCGACGTTTTTTTTTTTTTTTTTCCCGACGCGATGACGACGCCTATACCTAACATAGGATACTCCAACCCCATGTAGGTATATCTATGCGCCGCGTATCCCGTCCGGAAACGTCGTATCGTCATTGCGTCGCGCCGGATTTCGATCGTGAATTGCCGATTTCCGCTCATTAACATATTTTTTGAGCGTAAATCGGCGGGAACGCCCCCGGCGCCATTTTTAAGTTGAAGTAACGATGCGATGGCGAAACTCAGTTACGCTGCTCGCATCGGAACTTCAACCCGGCGTTTCTTGTTTTCTGGTTACAGAAAACAGAAACGCCGGCTCAAAGTCACAGTTAGGCTGGCGGATCACTCGATCCGCCAGCGTAACTGTTCCTGAATCTGGCCCATTGTGGGTAAACTTGTACTTTTTTAAGAGATTCTATTAAAGTAAACCTTAAATGGGGGAAAAAGACTTAAGCCTTTACAAGATGCAGCATGCAAAATCGGGTCCATCTTTTAATATACTGCCCCCAGTCCCATAAATTCATGGGAACTATAGTATACCAATATTGACATATCTTCTTGTGTTGAAGGTGTAGCCCTGAGGGCTTTGGTATCGCAGAGATGTCTATAATAAACTATAATAGAACAGGTAAGTTCAGGAACAGCTAATAAATAAGTATTTGTAGAGGTTCTATCTACCTTGCTTCCTCTACTCCCTCATTATTATACACCTTTCTAATCTACCATAACAACACGCCCAACAGAAATGTGACGCATATCCTTCACCTCTAGGTCATGCTCTGGATTCTTGTAATGTGAACGTTATTTCAACTCAGAAAGATTAACATGGAAAGTGATAAAAGGATTATGTGAAGACTAAGGAAGATCAATGAAGATGCATGCATTGATGACCTCTGCGTGTCTAATAGGAATAGCTGTTGATTTAAAGGGAATTTATAGTGTTTTTGTATATATTTTCTTTATTATGTCATAGAAGAAAATAAAATGTATATATTTTCCATCTTTTTAATCAAGAAAATATGAAAAAAAGTATATTAGATATTTAGGGCCAGATTCAGAGAGCCATTACGCCTGTCTAACTGGTGTTAGACTGGAGTAATTTCAAATTACGCACGTTTTTTAGCTAGTCGAAAATCTCAAACCATGAATAGACGGCTGCGGGCTTCAATTCGACTGGATTACGTGTTCGTACGCCTTCGGATCTACGCTGCAATAAAATTGCGGCCACTGGGTGGACTTCCCGTCGGTTTCCGCGTCGGGGTATGCTAATGAGCTTTTGCCGGCGATCCCAGAAATTATGATCTTCAATCGCAATCTCTTACGGCACCTTTAGTCATCTTTTTTTTACGTAACACTATACCAGCTTTTTGCTGGTCTAATATTAGACAGCCCGTGTTAAGTATGGCCGTCGTTCCCGCGTCGAATTTCTACGTTTTCCGACGTCTTTTATTATTTTTTACGTAAGTCGTCCGGGAATAGGAATGTTCGTAAACGACGCTACTCAAACAACGAATGAAGTAACGACGTGATTTCGCGCAATGCACGGCGGGAAATTTCTGAACGGAGCATGCGCAGTTCGTTCGCCGCGGGGACGCGCTTAATTTAAATGCTTCACGCCCCCCAATCGCGTATTTCGATTACGCGGCGAGAAATAGACTACGCCGCCGTAGCGTACGGGGAAAAATCTACCAGGATTCGGTGTAGAGCCTGGTGAAATACGGCAGCGTAGAGTATTTCGATTACGCAGCGCAATATTAAGTGTATCTGAATCTGGCCCATAGTATTTAGTATTTTTAGCCCTATGTTTGTTTAAATATTTTTATAAGGCTATTTTTTTTCTTTTTTAACTGTACATCTTTATTTTATTTTATAATTGTTCTGTTCTCGCTACACGTTTGCCCCTGGCGTGTATGTAGCTCAATATAGAGCTTAAACCTTGCATCCTAAATAACCAGACTGTCTGTAACTTTGGATCTTTATTCCGATAAACAGGTGGTGGCCATATAAGATGCGTATGAATAATGGTGAAACTAAAGATAAACAAATAAATGAACATACAGGAATTATATGAACACAAACAAATGTCTACTAGGCATATAGATAAATAGTCTTTATCATACCAGCGATGCTGTCCCAGGAGGATCAAGACTTAGGAAACCTGTGGTGCAGGCTTAGCTGACTCCATGTGGACTGTCCAGTGGAAAAGAGATGAAAAAGTGGTGATAGGAAGTGAAGACAGTTTTCAGTAACACAACAAGAAATGTACATTACCATAGAACACTGCCCATCAACAGTCCTTTGTTAAGAGTGACATCTAGTGGACGATATTTGAATTACAAGTCCAGAAGAAGAGATTACTGTATTTCCTTATAAGCCAAAGGCATGACAATAATAGAAGAAAAACACAGATCTTGTACAATGGAGCATGCAACTGTACAGATCTACATACATAATAGCATGGGATATTTCCCCTCACAAAAAACTTGAACAACGTTTTTTCAAGGGTAACCAATATCATTATCAATGTAGAAGAGACTGGGAAAACATAATCACATATTGGGTTTGTGTGTTGAGAAGTTGGAGAAAGCTTGATGTGTCATGAGACTCGGCTTGTTTCCAAGCCAAGGCAATGGACTTCCTGGTGGCAATTAGACTATGGACTATGAAAAGAAGATGGGCAGGGTTCCAAGGTTCATGGTTTAAAAGAAGAGGGGCAGAGGCCGAGTTACATTCTACAGGGGTTACATAGTTACATAGTCAGGTTGAAAAAAGACACAAGTCCATCCCTTTCACCATAAAAATAAATAAAATATCGTACAATCCCATATATCCAGTTCCATACCCACAGTTGATCCAGAGGAAGGCGAAAAACCCCAGCAGAGCATGATCCAATTTGCTAAAGCAGTGGAAAAAATTCCTTCCTGATCCCCCGAGAGGCAATCAGATTTTCCCTGGATCAACTTTACCTATAAATGTCAGTACCCAGTTATATTATGTACTTTTTGGAAAGAATCCTGACCTTTCTTAAAGCAATCTACTGAACTGAGCAGAACCACCTCTGGAGGGAGTCTATTCCACATTTTCACAGCTCTTAGGCCGCGCACACACGATCGAACATGTCCGCTGAAACTGGTCCGCTGACCAGTTTCAGCGGACATATCCGATCGTGTGTACGACCTAGCGGACACGTTTTTCCAGCGGACAAATTTCAAAGCATGCTCTGAAATTTGTCCGCTGGAAACCAGTCCGTCGGACATGTCCGCTGGTTAGTACGCCTAACCAGCGGACAAGAATCTCCCGCATGCGTCAAATGGATTTCCGAGGGGATTTCCGTCTGATGGTGTGTACACGCCATCGGATCAAGATCCGAGGAGACATGTTCGCTGGAAACGGTCCGGGTGTACGCGGCCTTACTGTGAAGAAGACGTAAAGAGTGCCCCCCTTGTCCTCTGTGTTGACGGTAAAGTGAATAACTCAGCACCAAGTTTACTATATGGACCTCTTATATATTTGCACATGTTGATCATATCCCCCCTTATTCTCCTCTTCTCAAGAGTGAATAAATTCAGTTCCTCTAATCTTTCCTCATAGCTGAGCTCCTCCATGCCTCTTATCAGTTTGGTTGTCCTTCTCTGCACTTTCTCCAGTTCCCCGATATCCTTTTTGAGAACTGGAGCCCAAAACTGAACTGCATATTCCAGATGAGATCTTACTAATGATTTGTACATGGGGGGGGGGGGGCAAAATGATATCTCTCTCTCTCTCTCTCTGGAGTCCATACCTCTCCTATACAAGAAAGGATTTTGCTCGCTTTGGAAACCACAGCTTGGCATTGCATGCCACTATTGAGGTTATGATTTACCAAAACCCCAGATGCTTCTCCACTACAGATCCCCCCAGTTGTACCCTCCCTAGTATGTATGATGCATATTCTTAGCCCCCAAGTGCATAACTTTACATTTATCAACATTAAACTTCATCTGCCACATAGTCGCCCAATTAGACAGAGCATTGAGGTCAGCTTGTAAATTGGAGACATCCTGTAAGGACGTTATTCCACTGCATAGCTTGGTGTCATCTGCAAAGACAGAAATGTTACTTTTGATCTCAGACCCAATAACTTTTATAAAGATATTAAAAAGTAAGGGACTCAACACCGAACCTTGGGGTAAACCACTGATAACCTTAGACCATTCAGAGTAAGAATTATTAACCACGACTCTCTGAATTCTGTCTTTTAGCCAGTTTTCTATCCATTTACAGACTGATATTTCCAATCCTGCCTATCAGTGATCACGGCGGGCTGGCCTATCAGTGATCACGGCGGGCTGGCCTATCAGTGATCACGGCGGGCTGGCCTATCAGTGATCACGGCGGGCTGGCCTATCAGTGATCACAGGGGCTGGCCTATCAGTGGTCACGGTGGGCTGGCCTATCAGTGATCATGGCCAGCCTGAAGTCCCGCCTCCACCTCCACCGCATTGTGAACAACGCTGCCTTCACCTCCTCCAGGCTCCCCCTCTCCTCCAAACTGATGAAAGCTACAAGTTGCAGGTGATGGGGAGGATACGGTCTGGGGAGAGAGGGAACAGCCAGCCAGAGTTAGAGTGTGGCCCGCGGCGTCCTCTGATGTGGCCCGCCATGTCTTGCTCTGAGATGGCGGGTCGGCAAGCCCAGATCGCGGGTTCCCGACCCGCCATCTCTGAGCATTAGTGTGAAGAATCGGGTCATGTGTGGCGGCCGCGGCGGGGCTGGCCTATCTGTGATTGGGGCTGGGCTGGCTTATCAGTGATCACGGCGGGCTGGCCTATCAGTGATCACGGCGGGCTGGCCTATCAGTGATCACGGCGGGCTGGCCTATCAGTGATCACGGCGGGCTGGCCTATCAGTGATCACGGCGGCTGGCCTATCAGTGATCACGGCGGGCTGGCCTATCAGTGATCATGGCCAGCCTGAAGTCCCGCCTCCACCTCCACCGCATTGTGAACAACGCTGCCTTCACCTCCTCCAGGCTCCCCCTCTCCTCAAATGAAAGCTGCAAGTTGCAGGTGAGGGGGAGGATACGGTCTGGGGAGAGAGGGAACAGCCAGCCAGAGTTAGAGTCAATATAAATTAAAAAAAACATCTGGTGTCAGTGTAAGTGTAGTGTAGTGCAGTAGTCAGTGTAATTGTCAGTGCAGTGAGGTGGTCAGTGCAGTGCAGTGTAGTGGTCAGTGCAGTGGACAGGTAGGTCAGTGAAGTGGCAAGTATGGGATGCAGGTAGGTTAGTGTAGTGGTCAGTGTAGGTATCAGGTAGGTCAGTGAAAGGGTCAGGTAGGTCAGTGTAGGAATCGGGTAGGTTAATGCAGTGGTCAGGGTAGGTTAGTGCAGTGGTCAGGTAGGTCAGTGTAGGAATCAGGTAGGTAGGTTAGTGTAGTGGTCAGGTAGGTTAGTGTAGTGGTCAGTATGGGAATCAGGCTGGTTTGTACTATTGTAGGAAGGGACTCAGGGAGTGCTAAAAGTCCACAGGTTAGGGACTTTTGCCTTGACCCATGTGCCGACAACCCACGCTACGCCACTGACGCTCATTGTGGCCCGCGACCGGTTACCATGTCGATAAAGTGGCCCTCGCTCCTCAAAAGGTTGGGCACCCCTGCTGTAGACTTTACTGTACACATGAGCTGTGTGTGTGTGGAACTGTATCGAATGCTTTTTTTAAAATCCAAGTATACCACGTCCACTGCCACTACTCTGAGGAGTGTTGAGTACTGTACAGAGAAAAGTAAACACAGACTTCCAGATTGATAAGATTTAAGGGCAGGACCACCAGATGTACAGTAGTGAGCCAGCAGAGCCACAACCTCTCCAGTAGCTGTGTTATAAGACACATTTAAAGAGTAACTCTACTTTTGTGGGGAAATAAAATAGCAAATAAAGAAAAAATAATATAGCACATATAATTGCAACACTAATCCTATTGTAATTGAATGTTATTAAAAATTACCTTTCCTTTTCAATTTGCAGCCACTGTAATTTGCGGAGAATGCATTGCAATATGGCTACCTGGAGTTGTTCTGTACACAGAATGTATACTGACCACCCCCAGAAACATAATTTCCTGCTTGTGTGATTGGCTCACCAATTTTCCCAGAAGTCTGCCTAAGATACAAGTCAGGGCAAATTGAAGGACGAAAACTGGACAGCCGCACTCCGAAATCACTTAAAATAAGTTGTCTTTTATTTTTCAACTGTACACACAGTCACTGCAACCAACAAAATACAGTATGGCCGACGCGTTTCGCACTTACAATCAGTGCTTAGTCATGGCTTGACTAAGCACTGATTGTAAGTGTGAAACGCGTTGGCCATACTGTATTTTGTTGGTTGCAGTGACTGTGTGTACAGTTGAAAAATAAAAGACAACTTATTTTAAGTGATTTCGGAGTGCGGCTGTCCAGTTTTCGTCCTTCAATTTGCTATCATTAGCATTGCCAGCACCTTGGTGGTTCAACAACCCTTGATTGCACATGGGGCTCACCTGGAGCGGTGAGAAATCTGTCTGTAAGATACAAGTCAGATTTCAGGCATCCCCTGCAACAAACAATTTCATTTTTGGAGAGATGGTTTCAATAGGAGCCCATATAAAAGGGATGCAGGTCCAGCAGATTTTCTCAAACACACAGGGATTTCTTCAGAATAACAAAAGGTAGGAATTTGCAACAAAGGTTGTTATAATCCTTGCAATGTACATCAGTCACCCAGAGGGGAATGTTTATGCTGCATACACACGATCGCACATTCCGACAACAAAAATTGAGAACCAGCTCAAAACATTTGTTGTCGGAAATTCTGACAGCAAATGTCCGATAGAGCCTACACACGGTCGGAATATCCGACCAAAAGCTCACATCGAACATTTGTTGTCGGAAATTCCGATCGTGTTTACGCTTTCAATTTCTTTGGGGAAAAAAGCTGTTTACGAAGCTGAATTGCTGAAGCTCCATTTACAAATAGAACTTAATAAGTCATTTTTTGTTGGCTCAAACTTGTGTTGCATACACATGGTCACACAAATGTTGTTGAAAATTCGGAACGCCAAGAACGCGGTGACGTACAACACAGGTACGGTGAGCCGAGATAAATGAAGTTCAATAGGCAGTGCGGCTCTTCTGCTTGATTCCAAGCATGCATTGATTTTTGTAATTGCATACACACAATCGTAGTTTCCAAGAAGAACTTTTGTTGTCGGAAAAATTGAGAACCAGCTCTCAAAACATTTGTTGTCGGAAATTCTGACAGCAAATGTCCGATGGAGCCTACACACGGTCGGAATATCCGACCAAAAGCTCACATCGAACATTTGTTGTCGGAAATTCCGATCGTGTGTACCCTTTCAATTTCTTTGGGGGAAAAAGCTGTTTACGAAGCTGAATTGCTGAAGCTCCATTTACAAATAGAACTTAATAAGTCATTGGACTCCCAACCTGTTCTGTTGTAAGGAGCCATTAGGAGTTTCAATTAGACTGTCACAAAGGGGATAAGCCATTGCTATGCTTGATAAAAATAAAAAAAAGGCACAACTTGCAATTTCAGCATTGTCAGAAGTTCTGGCCCTTCTTCACTCAACAAAAAAAATGCTTTCTTGTTTTTGTTCCTTTTAAAGACATTTTTTTTTATCACTTCCTGTCCTAACATGAAGAAAGGAAGGGTAGGGGGGCAACTCCCAAAAAGAGGCGCACACAGCAAAAAACTAAAATAAATAATAAAATGAACAGAGGTCGCCATTCAACATGCTATGAAAAAAAAAAAAACTTGGGTTGCTAGATTTGGCTTTTACATTTTTTTTGTGAAATATATATATATATATGTATATTTTTTAAGACTTGAAAGAAACGTAAAATAAAGTTCACCCTGAACTATTCATAGTTTACCCTTTCAAATAAAAATTGTTAAACCCATACATTGTTTTCCTTCGTTGTATCATAATAAGACAGAAGCACAGATATAAAAAATGATCATTAACCCAACAATACGCAAAGGAAAAATGTGAGCACTAGAGATCAATATTTCTTGTGATGTTTAATGCACATACAATCTTTCTTTCAAATCAACTTTCTCTTCTTTGTATTCTATACAATGTCTGACTGTAGGTAATCTCTACTAAAAAAAAAAAAAGAATCATAAAAGAACATCAATTTGCTCATGTCGTAATATTTTTAACAACACCATACAAAAAAAAAGGGTCAACTCCAGGCTCTCCTTTTAATCCAACCCTGCCCCCTTTGGAGCAACCCCACAACAATAAAGAAAAACAACATATATACAGGGCCGTCTTTAATATTGCTTGGACCCTGGGCAAACATTTTCTTGGGCCCTCCCGAATCTACTTGTCAACTATTTGCAGGCAGTGCGGACCTCAAGGGGCAGCTGCTTTGGGCCCACCACAACAATGACTGGGCCCAGGGGAAAGCTGCCCCTTTTGCCCTGCATTAAAGACTACCTTAGAAGCAGGCACAACCCTCGTTCTGTGGGATTGTGGCTCTAAAAAGGTGTAGGAATTGAATCGTATGGAAGACTTGGTTTAGACAGCCCAGTAGAAACAAGCGATGTATCTGAAAACATAATCTTTATGCAATCGTTTTACTAATTCCAGAGGAGGGAAGAACTCTCAAGCCCCATACACACTATCAGTTTTCCTGACGGTTTTCTCATCAGGTTTACCAAAGCCATGTAGTGCAAGGGCCTGCCTGATTGCATACAAATTTGAAACTCTTGAGGTTTGACCTCATATTAGATGGTTTTGGTAAACTTGAAGAGAAAACCGTCAGGAAAACTGATAGTGTGTATGGGGCTTCATAGATGTGAGCTCTCTTGAATTCACTAATCAACTATTTGCAGGTAGTGTTGGCCTCAAGGGGCAGCTGCTTTAGGCACCTACAAACAATGACTGGACCTGGGGCAGCTGCCCCTTTTGCCCTGCATTAAACACGGCCCTGCATATATACTATTGACAAACCCCAACTGGGACAGGGGCTTTGTGAGAGGAATAGGGAATATTCTTCTACCCACTGATTATGGCCCATGGAGGAGACCAGGGATTTGGTCTACTTCTCCTGGTCAGAGCATGGAAAAGAGTTCAGTTCAGCCTCTGATCCAAAGGAGAGATCAGATCATTCTCCAATGATGGATAACAATGTGATTAATGCTGAGAGCGAGGTTTTGGATTAATTATCTGGATAAAAACAATAAGGCTTCCCTTCTTGAGTGGATGGAAAGGTGTAATATTAATCTTGTACAGGTTAATTGTCGGGGGGAATATGGTGGCCCTCCTGCAGACTGTTGTTGGAGAAGCTCCTCCACTTGGGACAGACATATTTATCAACAATATCCCTCAAGAAATATATGAAGATAAATTAATCCCACTTTTTTAGATTGTAGGAACATTGTATGAGTTTTGTCTTATGATGCCTTGTCTAGTGGACAGATTACACAAGTGAAAAGTGGTCAATGAGATTTGGACAGCTCTGGGTTTTCTTTGGTGCCGAATTGCATGGGTGGGCACTAACTTGAGTCAAACAAGGCTTGTCTAGGTGACCAGTTGTTCATTAGCTTTCTACTTAATTAGATAACTATTTATGTTTATGTTAGCTATTCATTAGATGTACTGATGATATTACTGTTTACAGTTTGCATTGTTTAGGATAATATGATCAAGCTCTTACCTGTTTTTGTGTGGTGTATATCCTGTGTGAGTTTACAATAAAGTCAGTTCTAGTTTGAAATTAAGCTGGCGTTGTCTATTTCTTAGGTGCAAATCTCTGGTATAATACCTTTTTTCTGGTTCCTGAGTGGAGGAAGCTGTATCTTGGCAGAGGCACCCAGCCAGGCGGTCTGTCACACATACCCTTAATTCTGGTGTCCCTCACCAAGGTTCAATGATGTCACAGGTCCCTTTCCTTCCTCTGGCATTGGGCAGTTCCTAAATGCAGCAGCAAATTCCTGTGAGCCCAGGGCGGAGGGAGAAGTCTTGACACCCTGGGATTACCAGACAGTGCAGGAGATGGGTTAGTTTAACAGCCAGAGCTGCTATTATTATCTTTCACTCGTGCATCCAAATTGAGACAACCCTGCTATGCTCCTTGAAGATGAACCCTGCGACAAAACGTGTAGGGTGAAGCTAGCACTGACACCATTACACCCACCAGTCATGAGCGGTGCCAAAATTTTGAGATGCTTACTTTCTGCTTTCCTTTGTGAGCACCTCTTTGGTTGTAATAAAATAGTGTCTTAGATTTTACATTATGGAGCTTTTTTCTTTACTGGATACTTGCCCATATCATTACTTGTGAATTGGTGGAGCAAGCTGGAGGAGCAGCACAGATGCTTGTTGAGGATTGACTTCTGAGTGCTATTGGACCTTATTACTTTTGGGGGTCAGATTTTCTGGTAATAGGCTTTGTTGGACTTTTATTCTCACGTCTGTTAAATTTAAATGTATTTAATTTAACTGTTTGCCGACCAGCCGCCGTCATATTACTGCGGCAGGTCGGCACGCCTGGGCGAGAGCCCGTAGCTCTAAGTCGGCACTTTAAAGGCCACTAGGGGGCGCGCGCTTGCCGCCGGAGGCCCGCGCGGCATGCCCCCGCGTGCCGCCGGGCACACGCGATCGCTCGGTACAGAGCGAGGAACGGGAGCTATGTGTGTAAACACAAAGCTCCCATTCCTGTCAGCGGGGGAAAAGCTGATATTCTGTTCATACAATGTATGAACAGAAGATAAGTGATTTCCCCTAGTGAGTCCACACCCCCCCCATACAGTTAGAACACACCCAGGAACACACTTAACCCCTTCCCCGCCCCCTAGTGTTAACCCCTTCACTGCCAATGGCATTTTTATAGTAATCCAATGCATTTTTATAGCACTGATCGCTATAAAAATGCCAATGGTCCCAAAAATGTGTCAAAAGTGTCCGAAGTGTCCGCCATAATATCGCAGTACCGAAAAAAAAAAACGCTGATCGCCGCCATTGCTAGTAAAAAAAAAAATGTTAATAAAAATGCCATAAAACTACCCCCTATATTGTAAACGCTATAACTTTTGCGCAAACTAATCAATAAACGCTAATTGCAATTTTTTTACGAAAAATAGGTAGAAGAATACATATCGGCCTAAACTGAGGAAAAAAAATGTTTTTTTATATATTTTTTGGGGATATTTATTATAGCAAAATGTAAAAAATATTGCATTTTTTTCAAAATTGTCGCTCTATTTTTGTTTATAGCGCAAAAAATAAAAACCGCAGAGATGATCAAATTCCACCAAAAGAAAGCTCTATTTGTGGGGGAAAAAGGACGCCAATTTTGTTTGGGAGCCACGTTGCACGACCACGCAATTGTCAGTTAAAGCAACGCAGTGGCGAATCATAAAAAGTGCTCTGGTCTTTGACCAGCAATATGGTCTGGGGGTTAAGTGGTCAAAGGGACAGCACAACATACTTTTTTCACATTTTCCATTATATGTTTCCCTTCACACTGCACACCTAAAAGTACCGATAATTAACCATTTCAAGACTGCAATACATATACAGTATCTCACAAAAGTGAGTACACCCCTCACATTTTTGTAAATATTTTATTATATCTTTTCATGTGACAACACTAAAGAAATAACACTTTGCCACAATGTAAAGTAGCCTATTCCCATTGAAAACGTCAGCTTGTGACAGAACGCGTCTAGAGGGCACATATTGACATCACCATTTCGTTCTAGAGGAGGAAGGCCTCCTGTAATCTGCTGGCCGGCAATTTTATGCACGATTTTATCTGCTTTGTGTTGGTGTACCACTTTTTATATATTAAAATCCTGTGACGGTATCACAATATGGTCCGCTTCTTTTGGATTGCTTTAACCACTTAAGCCCCGGACCAATATGCTGCTAAATGCCCAGAGGTGTTTTTACAATTTGGCACTCCGTCGCTTTAACAGACAATTGCGCGGTCGTGCGACGTGGCTCCCAAACAAAATTTGCGTCCTTTTCTTCCCACAAATAGAGCTTTCTTTTGATGGTATTTGATTGTCTCTGCGATTTTTATTTTTTGCGATATAAACGGAAAAAGACCGAAAATTTTGAAGAAAAATTATATTTTCTACTTTTTGTTATAAAAAAAATTGAATAAACAAAATTGTAGTCAAACATTAAGGCCAAAATGTATTCAGCCACATGGCTTTAGTAAAAATATCGCAATATAAAAAAAAATAGCTACCTAGCGGCAACAGTGACACTAATACAGCGATCAGAAAACCGATCGCTTAGTGACACTGGCAATAGGGGGTGAAAGGGTTAACTAGGGCGGTGACCAAGGGGTTAAACCTTTATTTGGGGGTAGGGGGGCTACCCTGGACTAACTGCCTTTCACACTAACTGTCACACTGACACTAAATGCAATGATCACTGCTATTAGTGACACTGTGATAGGGGGCTGGGGGGGGGGGGTGATCTGAAGGGGTTAAATGTGCCTATGTGTGTGGTGTCAGTGTAGTGTTGTGCAACTCACTTGTGATGTCTTCTCTCACTTCCTCTGCCTGTGTTTACATTACACAGGCAGATGGCGGGCAGAGCGGGGGGAAGCGGATTCGCTGGGAGCGATCGCGAGGGGGCGGACAGAAACGAACAGCCGCCCCCTCATCCCGGATCGCTCCCAGAGGCTAAACGACCGCAGCGTGTAGCGTAGGGGGTCCCGATCGGACCCCCGACCCGTGGAAAGGCAGGGACGTACCAGTACGCCCATCTGCCTGTACGTGCCATTCTGTGGACGTACATATACATGCGGCGGGCGTTAAGCGGTAACATGGGTCTGTAATCCACAATATATTCAAGAATGTCTGCAAGAACTATTTACAGGTTGTTGATTCTGAACCCAACAGGTCAATTGAAAGAGTGACTCATTCAATGTGGGAACATAGACTGTTAAGGTGTTAATATCGTCTGCTACTGTGATGTAAATTAACCTTAGTATGGCTCCCAAGAACCTTACATTGTGTTATGCTAATTGACACTGTATTGTGTGAAATGTCTATTGATGATAGATGTGTGTTGTGAGTTAGCACAGTCTAATAGGTCAGACGTCTGACTTGTCAGCTGTAGTAAATTAGCCCCTGTAAATTATGTCTAGTTGTCTACTAAAGGAATGTGTATTGTATAGCAGGTGAGAGAAGCCGGAGTCATGATGTCTACCTAAAAGATGTGTATTGGAGGCTCGTTAGGAACCATTGTATAATGTTGTGGGTGGAGTTGAGTCATTGTTCATATTTGGTTGCTGACTGTATATAAGAGCCTGCCTTCTCAATAAAGATTGTCTATTCCCGTTGAACCAGAGAACAGAGCTGTGTGTCTCATTTCTAGGGGGGAAATCTGTAAGGGTCGTGTCGCCAGATTGTGGAGTGTCGATAAGCTGTCTTGGGTTCGGAATGGAATATCGTAAACGGCGTTAACCCCTGTCCCATTTGGGGTTCCGTTACACCTATTTTGGCCACAAACTTTATGAGACACTGAGGGGAATTTAGCCATCCATACCTGTCTGCTTTCTGATTGAATCAGTTCAGCATTCAAGCTAAAGGCCGTGGCTAGGTTATAGTGAGACACCCTGTATGCTGGCCATGTGGTAAGCAGATTTTTTATTACGGTGTTGGGCACTTCTTACCTTTGTGTGAAGTCACTGTGGTGTCATTCTAAGAAAACTCAATTCCGCATAGGACTTTCAGATTGTTTCTATTTCCATTAATTTCATCAATTGTGGACTGTTATACATATTACATAAGGACTAATGGTTTGCAATACTTCCTGCCTATGTCACTATTAAGGACTGTTGTTTCCATATGGAATTAATTAATTAATTTATTTATTTATTTGGCGTGTTTTTTTTTTTTTGCCTATTAATGTAAAGTAGTGAGTGTGCAGCTTGTATAACAGTGTACATTTCCCGTCCCTTCAATATAACTCAACACACAGCCATTTATGTCTAAACCGCTGGCAACAAAAGTAAGTGAACCCCTAAGTGAAAAATTTCCAAATTGGGCCCAAAGTGTCAATATTTTGTGTGGCCACCATTATTTTCCAGCACTGCCTTAACCCTCTTAGGCATGGAGTTCAGCAGAGCTCGGAGTGGGGCCTTCATGGTTTTTTTTTTTGCACCAAGGCCCTGAAGGTTCTAGTTACGCCTCTGCTATGATCAGCAGCCCCATCTAGTGGCCATAGTGTGCTATTTTCTTGATTGAGGCATTTCACAGAAATACCATATTATGACCACTAGATGGACCTGACAATTATAAGAAAAAAATATATTTAGGCCCGGATTCACAAAGCACTTACGCCAACGTATCTCGAGATACGCCGCGTAAGTACAAATATGCACCGTCGTACCCATAGAACTAAGATACGCCAAAAAACTGACTTCAACCGACCGACGTAACTTGCCTACGCCGGCGTATAGTGGGAGCATAGTTACGCTGGACGCATTTAGTACTCCCATTGATTTGCAAATGAGGGAAATACGGCGATTCACGAACGTACTTGCGCCCGGCGCATGTTTTAAGCGATTTGCGTAAGGGTTACGTCCGGTGTAAAGTTATTCCCCATATAGGAGGCGCAAGTCATGCAAAGGTATGGAACAGGGAATGAACGCCGTCGAAGTTTACGTTGTACGTGAATAGGGCTGGGCGTAGGTTACGTTCACATCGTAGGCAGTGATTCGACGTATCTCAGCCAGTTGTTTCGACGTGACTGTGAGCATGGGCACTGGGATGCGTCCAAGGTATGACGCATGCGCAGTTGATTTTAAGTATTTGTCTGAAGCTCAGGCCATCATTTGCATGGAGTCACGCTTCATTTAAATGTATCACGCCCACTTCCACTTAGGCTGACTTACGCCTAGGAATATACGCTACGCCGGCGCAGAGTTGGGAGCATTTGCTTTGTGAATTCCGTGCTTGCCTCTCTGCGTTGCGCCGGCGTAGCGTAAAGAAGATGCACTACGGCGGCGTAAATATGCGCCGATGTATGTGAAGAAGGGCCTTAAAGTTTATTTAGGATTATTTTTGCTTGAAATATTCACACAGCAATTATTTTTTACAACTACACCCCTACGTATTTTGCTTTGATTGCTTTTGTGTGCTTTCTTCTTATATGAATCCATTGTATTTAGTTGCATCATTCTTTGTACACTTTTAGCTCATATGTGATTTTAGTATTTTTATCTTCCCAACAGCACAGGAATATCCACAGGCAGCTGAATGAATTCCTCTGCAGCGAATGCTGGAGACACAAAGGGAGTGATGTGTTCATTCTATTCTGGCAGACTGTTGCTGGTAAAATAACAATGCCATACTTGTGTCACATTTATTTTAATTACCTAAAAATAAAAAAATAAAAAATAAAATAAACCTCTGTCTTCCAGTTCCAGGATTCTCATTCACGGCTCTTCTCTTCCTAAGTTTTATTTATTTATTTATTTCTGACATTTTAGAGAACCGTATATATAACGTAACACATTAAAAACAATCGGACATTCATTCTGAAATCCTAAAAGTTTTTTCATGAAATTGCTTTAAAATTTTCAGATAGCAACCGAGCTTGGATGAAAGGGAGCTGCATTAATAGTTACTAGGGTCTACGCTATACAGATCTAGGAGGACTTTAATTCATTTTAACCACTTAAGACCCGGACCAAAATGCTGCTAAAGGACCTTGCCCCTTTTTGCGATTCGGCACTGCGTCGTCTTAACTGACAATTGTGCGGTCGTGCGACGTGGCTCCCAAACAAAATTGGCGTCCTTTTTTTCCCACAAATAGATCTTTTGGTGGTATTTGATCACCTCTGCGGTTTTTATTTTTTGCGCTATAAACAAAAATAGAGCCACAATTTTGAAAAAAATGCAATATTTTTTACTTTTTGCTATAATAGATATCCCCAAAAATATATATATAAAAAAAATTTTTCCCTCAGTTTAGGCCAATACGTATTCTTCTACATATTTTTGGTAAAAAAAATCACAATAAGCATTTATCGGTTGGTTTTTCTCAAAATTTATAGCGTTTACAAAATAAGTGATAGTTTTATTCCATTTTTATTAATTATTTTTTTTTTACTACTAATAGCGGCGATCAGCAATTTTTTTTGTGATTGCGACATTATGGCGGACACTTCGGACAATTTTGACACATTTTTGGGACAATTGTCATTTTCACAGCAAAAAATGCATTTAAATTGCATTGTTTACTGTGAAAATGACAGTTGCAGTTTGGGAGTTAACCACAAGGGTGGCGCTGTAGGATTTGTGTGTTCCCTGTGTGTGTTTACAACTGTAGGGGGGTGTGGCTGTAGGTGTGACGTCATCGATCACATACCCCTATAACGGATGACGCGATCGATGCTGCGGCACAGTGAAGGACGGGGAAGCTGTGTTTACACATGGCTCTCCCCGTTCCTCAGCTCCGGGGACCGATCGCCGCACTCCCGGAGCTTCGGACCAACCAACGTATATATACGTTGATGTGCCCAGCCGTGCCATTCTGCCGACGTAAATGTGCAGTAGGCGGTCCTTAAGTGGTTAATAAAGTTTTGCAATTTTACGTTTTTCAGTCCATCTGGCGCACAATCCGCACCTAGGTATACAACGTAAAGCGACATTAAACCCAAAGCCAAAAATGTGACATTATGGCGGACACTTCGGATAATTTTTACACATTTTTGGGACCATTGTCATTTTCACAGCAAAAAATACATTAAAAGTGCATTGTTTACTGTGAAAATGACAATTGCAGTTTGGGAGTTAACCACAAGGGGGCACTGAAGGGGTTAAGTGTGACCTCATCTGTGTTTCTAACTGTAGGGGGGTGTGGCTGTAGGTGTGACGTCATTGATTATGTTTCCTTATATCAGGGAACACACGATCAATGACGGCGCCACAGTGAAGAACGGGGAAGCCGTGTTTACGCACAGCTTTCCCCGTTCTTCAGCTCCAGGGACCGATCGCGGGACTCCAGCGGCGATCGGGTCCGCGGGTCCCACGGCCGCGGTCACGGAGCTTCGATCCCACGGCTGGGCTTAAAGGGCCACGTACAGGTATGTGGATGTGCCCAGTCGTGCCATTCTGCCGACGTATATCTGCGTGAAGAGGTCCTCAAGTGGTTAAAGGTGTATCCATTTACAGAAATGAGACAGACCATTCAAACTGATGACCTGTACAGTAACCAGTGTCAATTTTGTCGACTAAAACATTTTAGTCGACGAAATGAATACTATTTTAGGCGACTAAAATAGTATTCAATTTTAGTTTACTAAAGTCCGACGGACCGTTTTCATCGGACCAGCCTGAAGTGGTCTGATGGTCTGATGTGCGTACACACCATCAGTCCAAAATCCCCTCGGACCAGAACGCAGTGACGTAGAACACAACGACGTACTGAAAAAACGAAGTTCAATGCTTCCAAGCATGCGTCGACTTGATTCTGAGCATGCGCAGGTTTTTGGTCGGATGGTCAGGCGTCCATCTGACCGATTTTTAAAGCAAGTTTTAAAACTTTGGTCCGATGGACGACGGTCCGATGGGCCGTACACATGCTCGGTTTGGACCGATGAAACTGGCCTCCTTTGCGGAGGCACAATTCTGTTAACCCATTACAAACAAATGAGCTTCTGTGAATTTTGAAGATGAATTACTCCACAGTTTCTGCAGCTACAGAAATCAGTGAGGGCCAGGGCCGCCATCAGGAATTATGGGGCCCCTTACACAGCTTCAGGCATGGGCCCCCTGGAGAACCGGGGGGGGGGGGTGCTGCCGTCTGAAATTGAGAAGCGGGGGGGGGGGGCTTTACAAAAAAAGAAGAAATAAAGAAAAATAAATATAAAAAAAAGGAGTAGCAATCCGTGGCCCTGGGGACCTCTGGGCCCTTTAATAAAAAGAAAAAAAAAAGAGAAAAAAAGGACCTCTGGCCCTTTAAAAAATAAAATAAAAATATATTAAAAAATAGTTTTTTTATCAAAGATTATCAAATTTAAAAAAGAGGGGGTTGCCATCTGTGGCCCTGGGGGCCTCCGGGCCCTTGGGGACCTCTGGACCTCTAAAAAATATTAAAAGAAAAAAAAATTGGCCCTTTAATAAAAAATAAAAGAAAAATATATTAAAAATATATATATTTTTATAAAAATAAAAAAAAGAGGGGGTTGCCATCTGGGGCCCTGGGGGCCTCCGGGCCCCTGGGGACCTTCGGACCCCTAAAAAATAATAAAAGAAAAAAAATTAGCCCTTTAATAAAAAATAAAAGAAAAATATATTAAAAAATAAATATTTTTATAAAAATAAAAGAAAAAAAGAGGGGGTTTCCATCTGGGGCCCTGGGGGCCTCCGGGCCCCTGGGGACCTCTGGACCCCTAAAAAATAATACAAGAAAAAAAATTGACCCTTTAATAAAAAATAAAAGAAAAATATATTAAAAAATAAATATTTTTATAAAAATAAAAGAAAGAGGGGGTTTCCATCTGGGGCCCTGGGGGCCTCCGGGCCCCTGGGGACCTTCGGACCCCTAAAAAATAATAAAAGAAAAAAAATTAGCCCTTTAATAAAAAATAAAAGAAAAATATATTAAAAAATAAATATTTTTATAAAAATAAAAGAAAAAAAGAGGGGGTTTCCATCTGGGGCCCTGGGGGCCTCCGGGCCCCTGGGGACCTCTGGACCCCTAAAAAATAATACAAGAAAAAAAATTGACCCTTTAATAAAAAATAAAAGAAAAATATATTAAAAAATCAATATTTTTATAAAAATAAAATAAAAAAAGAGGGGGTTGCCATCTGGGGCCCTGGGGGCCTCCGGACCCCTAAAAAATAATAAAAGAAAAAAATTTGCCCTTTAATAAAAAAGAAAAGAAAAATATATTAAAAAAATAAATATTTTTTTTATAAAAAATAAATAAAAAAAGAGAGGGTTGCCATCTGGGGCCATGTTTTTTTAGGGGGTTCCCATCCAGGCCCCTGGGGACCCCCGGGCCCCTTACAGGTGTAATGCCTGTACCCCCCTGATGGCGGACCTGGTGAGGGCTGGTTTAAATCTAAATTACTAGCAACTTTTCTAGATTGTAAGCTATAATTAGCGGGCCCTCTGATCCCTCCTGTTAGCAGGGCCCTCATGTTGTAAAGCGCAGTGCAAACTGTTGGCACTATATAAATCCTGTATAATAACAATAACTATAAAAACCTTAATGAGCAATCAAAGCCAAGTTGCCTGGCTGTCATGCTATTTGCTTACATCAATATTTTAAGACCGTGACTTTCAAACAAGTATGCAGATAGTTGCCTCTACTGTTCTGTGTACTTATTCTAGGCCAGGAAGTAAGGAGACCTAGGGATTGGGATAGCAACTAGTATTTAGGAATAGTTGGTTGATTACAGATGTATGATAGAAGTTGCCGGGTTTACACTGGTACATCATACACTCCGACATTGGGAGCTCATGTCGCATTACGTGTGTAAATCAATGATTCCCTATGAGAGACGTCTTAACTGGTCCGACGCAAGAAGGGTTGCCACCTTTTCTTCAAGTCAAACCCGAACACTTTAGCGGCCCACGGCAATTTTTTTTATAGTATACCCTGTACATATATTTTGCTATTAAACACCATTTCTGATCATATGAAGTTAACACCAACAGTTCCCCTTTACATCAAAGTCCTCAGAGTTCCCCTTTTACATCTGAAATCGCAGAGTTCCCTTTCACTGTAAGGTGGGACTCTGCAGACTCTGATGTAAAGGGGAACTCTGGGGGCTCTATAATAAGGGATGCTCTGGAAACCATGATCTAAGGGGGAACACTGGGAACTCTGATATACAGGAGGACTCTGATGTAAGGGGGAACACTGAGAACTCTGATGTATGGAGAAGACTCTAATGTAAGGGGGAACACTGTGGCCTCTGGTGTAGAGGGGAACTCCGATGTAAGGGGGAACACTGAGAACTCTGATGTACGGAGAGGACTCTGATTTAAGGGGGGAAAGCTGTGGCCTCTGGTGTAAATGGGGAACTCCGATGTAAGGGGTGCTCTGAGAACCCTGATTCACCTTTGTGTACTCAATCAGAGGCAGGAGAGAAAAGGGAGAGGGGGGCAGACATTCACAGACAGGGATGGATGGTGAGCTCACTCACCCCCTGGCAGTCAACACCTCTAATCCAGATGTATCTGAGGCTGCTGGACTTCAAATTTCCAGCCCCAACTTTCTATTTCTGAGGCACAGTACTGAAGATTGGAGTGTGGGCATATATGTAGATCGAGCCCTCTCTCAGGCAGTGTGAAAGAGACAACTGCAGCCATAAACCCTGCTGGCAAGCCATAGTCCAGGCTAAATAATGTGTCCGGGTTTCAGGCTTTCTGAAACCCGGACACATGATTCCAAACCCGAACTGTCCGGGTGAATCCTGGACAGGTGGCAACCCTAGGTCACGCAAGTCTGTACAACTTTGAAAATGCTCCCTGTACTACTTTGGTCCGACTTTGATCCTACTTCAGCCCATTGAATATCATTGAAGTCGGATCAAAGTCGGATTCCCTTGCAAAATGCAACTTCCCTTGCAAAATAAACAGTCTATTTGCCTTTACTAAATCAACCCCTTTGAGTGTTGGGAGTTGCCAAACTACTTGCTGCACATCCAAGTTCCAGTTAATGTTATATTGCCAAGCCTGATAACCTGATGTAGTGATCTTGAGCTATCATGAGTTGTAATCATCCTGTTACATTTATGAGTTACAAGTATTCCCGTAAAAAGTTGTATCGCATCCAGACAAGTAAGTGCATCCAGTTACATCCAGACAAGTAAGTGCATCCAGTTACATCCAGACAAGTAAGTGCATCCAGTTACTCCAGCTGCATTATCTTCATTAAACTTGGGCACTGAAAGCAAAGTTTGGAGACTGTCTGTGCCGCCACATCAGTTACATAAGGGATTGTGTACACGGGTCAAATGCAGGAAAACAATGATCATGTACACAAGTCCTTTCCATAGCCAGACAAAGAAATGATAACTCTTCTTTATGCCTTTATGGAATACAGGAGACAAACACCCCGGGAAGTGTTGCTTTATGAAAAAAATTTCAGTGGGCAGTTTCAACAATGCAGTGTCTGGGAATAGCATAGTGAGCATAAAGACATCAGGTGGGTTATGCTAAAATCCCGGATGAGCCCCTAAATGTAGCACGCCTCTGCACGGTGGATTTTTTTTTACTAGTAATGGTGGGAATAATTTTTATTGAATCTGTGACATTACGGCGGACAGATCGGACACTTTTTTGGGACCACTGACATTTATACAGCGATCAGAGCTAAAAATAGCCACTGATTACTGTATAAATGTCACTGGCAGGGAAGGGGTTAATACTAGGGGGCGAATAATGCAGCCTCACCAGCGCCCATCAATGCAGCTTTACCAGCGCCAATCAAATGCAGCCTACCAGCGCCCATCAATGTAGCCTCACCAGCGCCCATTAATGCGGCCTCACCAGCGCCCATTAATGCAGCTTTACCAGCGCCAATCAAATGCAGCCTCACCGGCGCCCATCAATGCAGCTTTACCAGCGCCAATCAAATGCAGCCTACCAGCGCCCATCAATGTAGCCTCACCAGCGCCCATTAATGCGGCCTCACCAGCGCCCATCAATGCAGCTTTACCAGCGCCAACCAAATGCAGCCTACCAGCGCCTATCATTGCAACCTACCAGCGCCCCTCAATGCAGCTTTACCAGCGCCAATCAAATGCAGCCTACCAGCGCCCATGAATGCAGCCTCACCAGCGCCCATCAATGCAGCCTACCAGCGCCCATGAATGCAGCCTCACCATCGCCCATCAATGCAGCATACCAGCGCTCATCAATGAATGTTTGCTTGCTTCCATTTATTTGGGAGTCAGGACACAGAGACAGTCCTCCGTCGCCGCTGCGCCTCTGACACTATGTGCGAATGGAGTGGTGGCTGCCTGCTGATGCTGAGACATAGACATGTGCACAATTTTGTTTCGTTTCGTCTCGTTCCGTAGATTCGTAAAGATTCTTAATTTTGTAAGACGCAAGTTTTCCTATTCGGACCCGTTCGTATTTTCGTTTATACTGAACGATTCGTAATTATGTCTAATTTATTTTCGTTGCTTCGAAATTCGTAATTTTGTTAGATAATAATTTTCATTTAATGGATTCGTAATTTTGTACTTACATAAATACATCGCAGGGCGGTCATTCGAAATCTCGTATTTTAATTTAATTTTCAACACGCGGCTAATCCATATTAAGATAGACTTTCTCTTCAAAATGAGCGTTTTCAAAAAAATCCGACCGTGTGTACGCTCCATCGGACAAACTTTTTTGGTTTCAAAAGTCTGGCCAACTCCCTTCAGACAAAAATCCACGGAAAAGTTTGTTTGAAGTCCAATCGTGTGTACGAGGCTTTACACTGTACAATGTGACTCAGCACAAAAGAGATAAGCTGATTGGCTAAGATATTAAGTAAGATACTTCACTCACTAACTACACTGCCCAGTGCCCATTCGAAAGAACGATACGAGTACACAAATTTACCAACAGACAAAGAAATGGATTCACAAAACACACAAATGAAAATACGAACAGACAAAGGATTTAAAATACGGAATGCAAATCGTTCGTTATAGATGTCATTTTCGTTCTTTTGCTGTTTCGGTGTTTCGTATTTTAGTAAGATTGTCCAATCATACGTTCGTATTTTCGCTTGTTCGTTATTTTGCTTATTCGTAATTCCGTAATTTTTCGTATTTTGGTTCTTTCAGTTTTTCGGATGTTCGAATTGATCCGAATGTACGAATACTAACAAATTCGTACGAAAATCCATTTGTTACGAAGGGGAATGCACATGTCTACTGAGACTTAGTTGCTTGCTGCAGAGAGAAGAGAGTAGGCCGCCACCTAGTTTGCCTATTGGTAGCACCGGCCCTGTTGGTATTAAAACATCAACAAATGTGCATTGGTGAGTTCACAGATCTGTGTCTAAACAATTGTGTAATAAACAAGCTCATTCCCAAAGCAACAATGTATTAACTGAAGTCAGTGGCGGCTGGTGCTCAAAATTTTTTGGGGGGGGGCAAACTAAAAAAAAATAATAATTGCAGCCTCACTGTGCCCATCACATGCAGCCACTGTGCCATCAAATGCAGCCACTGTGCCCATCAAATGCAGCCACTGTGCCCATCAATTGTCACCACTGTGCCATGCCTTCAAATGCAGTCACTGTGACATCAATTGTCACCACTGTGCCATGCCATCAAACACAGCAACTGTGCCATCAATTGTCACCACTGTGCCATGCAACACAGCAACTGTGCCATCAATTGTCACCACTGTGCCATGCCATCAAACGCAGCCACTGTGCCATTAATTGTCACCACTGTGCCATGCCATCAAACACAGCAACTGTGCCATCAATTGTCACCACTGTGCCATGCAACACAGCAACTGTGCCATCAATTATCACCACTGTGCCATGCCATCAAATGCAGTCACTGTGCCATCAATTGTTACCACTGTGCCATGCCATCAAATGCAGTCACTGTGCCATCAATTGTCACCACTGTGCCCCATGATGCCACTGTGCCCATTGTCACCACTGTACCTCATGATGCCACTGTGCCCATTGTCACTACTGTGCCCCATGATGCCACTGTTCCCATTGTCATCACTGTGCCCCATGATGCCACTGTGCCCATTGTCACCACTGTGCCCCATGCCACTGTGCTCATTGTCGCCTCTGTGCCCTTTGTCTCCACTGTGCCCCATGATGCCACTGTGCCCCATGATGCCCCTTTCCCTGTAAAAAGCACTTACCTGAAGCTTATCTAGCAGACACTACTGTAAGGCAATCGTCTTTGTACTGTATATCTCTGCATGTAACTGAACAGTCTTTGTTAGTCTATCACACGAACGCCTAATGAGATGTCTGTTCTGTATTGCAGCAGAGTAATGCAATTCTCATAATTTGATAGATAGTCATTGTAGCACAAGGAACTGCTTTGCATGGACTATGTGGCACTTACAATGCAGCAGTCATCATAGGAAGATAGATAAAACAGGTGGAATATGCTCCAGCCTTTCTGCACTGTCCACCATCCATGGAACAAGTGCGTTCTCTCACCTATCTCATCAATTAACACAAAAGGGTCACGCTCAGGGGTGGACTGACCATTCGGGCACACGGCACTGCCCGAGGACCCCATGCCACTAGGGGGCCCCATCAGGGTTGCCAGCCTCAGTAAAACCAGGGACAGTATGTAAAAATCTGTGTTTTTTATATCTGTCCCTGAAATGTCCCTTGCCAACATCCTTTTATTCTAAAAATCCCAAGATTATAGCTGCCCCGCCTGTGTATTGTGTGTTTACTGTGTATGCATACTGTATGTGTGTGTTTGTATACTGTGTGGCCTCACAATCTATTGCCTGTTTGCCTTATAATCTCATATTGCCTGGGGGCCTGGGTCAATCCGCCCTATAGGCTCACTATGCTAGCCGCTTAGGGCCCTGCAAAGCTGCGAAGGGCCCCCCAAATTACTAGAGGCCCCACCCCGCTTCTCAACTCACTGGCTGCATGGGAGAAGAGGTAAGAAGTCAGCACCCCCTGTTTCTCAATTTAATGTAATTTCCGACAGCAGAACACCCCCGCTTCTCAACTTTCGTTAATGTGACATATGTCACGGTTGTCAGCGCCCCCCGCTTCTCATTTTTAATGTGCCATGTCATTTTGCTTAGGGCCCCAGGGAGGTCAGGATCGGCACCTCTGGGGGCCCCATAATCTCCTATTGCCCGGGGGCCCCATAAGTTGTCAGTCTGCCCCTGGTCACGCTACTGTATGAAATACATATGAATGAATAATAAGTGAAAAGCATACATACTCTTCCCAACTGAGGGGTAAAACCAAATCCAAAACCACAAAAGAGTCCACATAAAAAACAAAAAAACTAAAAAAAGAAAATGGAAAACATGAGTCAATCCTCTTCGTAAGTGTTCATCTAAGCTTGAGCATCCATCACCTTTGTAAAACTGACCGCCACCACTTATGGAAGGAATGCCATATATGACCCCCTAATTGAAGGAAGGCCACAAACGGGCTTGTGATCGAACCACCCGGCCAGGATCATCCTAGAACAGTTCCAAAGGTTCTCCACAGAGGCAGATGGTTAAACAATAATGATCGTCCCAGCATCATCACAAATGGCTCATCACAAGACATAGAAGAAAAACGCTCCAAATAGTGTAAAACCTTACTTTCAAATTTTTTATGTATTATATAAAGTTTAAAACCACACTAACATCGATAAATCCAACATAGCGCTATACAGAAAACTCCTTACCACGCCCAACTAGAAGTATAACACCCGGGATTCGGAATACGCAATGACGTCAGCATGTTGCTCCGCCCTAAGTGTTTTGTCAGACATGACATCATCCGAGCCACAGGTGCCATTGCTACATTTATCCATCATCTGTTACCAGGCTTCCATCTGAGCTGCAGGGCTGGCTCTCCTATAGTGGCAACCAAGCCTCAATCTGAGCAACTGCCACAATCAGGATGCAGTTCATCATCTCATCTGTCCTTTGTTTTTAAGGCCATCTTTCAGAAAATGTATCCCTCTGATATCAAATCCTCTACAAGCCGCCACACGTGTCTCCAATTTCGGTAGCAATCCTTTAAAATTAAAGCGTTTGTTAAGGGGATGTAAACCCGAAAAAAATAAAAATTTTGGCTGGCACAATGTATAGTAAAGGATTTCAGATCATCTGTGCTCAGTCTTGCCACAAAGACTTAATCCTCTTATCTTTTTTAAGTGAGATAAAACAGACAAACAGAGAAAACCTTGTCCCTTCTTCCCGCTGTTGTGAGTGACGGTGATTTACATATCTCATGCACGAGCCTGAGAAGTCATGTGGTTACTTTTCTGGGTTTTGACTGGATGTTAGTGATCATAGCAGAATTTAGTGTAAAAAATGCACAGGAGAAAATGCATGCTAAGGGGAGTGTAGAGGTGGGCGGGGAGTCTACTCACATCACAACTCCACCCACCGAGCTCCAGAGAACAGACCTACCAACAGAATTTGCAGTTTTTCATCTCTCATTACAGACAGAGGGGAGAAATTTGACAGGTAAGGATACATGCAGGATGCATGTATATCCTTATAGATCAGCACTATTGCTGTGTCATTTGGCCCCCTGTATCACCTATAATGCCTGTCTGATAATGTCAGTTTTGTACCCTCCCCCCCTACGATGACTCCAATATATCAGGGCTGCTGAGCTCTGGCACCAGAGTCAGTATGTGCTTCTGTCATACACAGCCCTGCTCTCTGTCTCCTGTGGCCTCTCCCCTTTCCCCTCTCTGAGGCCGCGTACACACCATCAGACCGGTCCGATGAAACTGGTCTGAAGACCAGTTTCATCGGACCAAATTGATCGTGTGTACGGCCCATCAGACCGTTGTCCGTCGGACCAAAGTTTTAAAACTTGCTTTAAAATCTGTCCGACGGACACCTGTCTATCGGACCAAAACGATGGTTAGTACACAAAGGCATTGGACCAAAAACCTGCGCATGCTCAGAATCAAGTCGACGCATGCTTGGAAGCATTGAACTTTGTTTTTTCAGCACGTCGTTGTGTTCTTTGTCACCGCGTTCTAGCCCGATGGGATTTTGGACTGATGGTGTGTACGCACATCAGACCATCAGACCACTTCAGCGTGGTCCGATGAAAACGGTCCGTCGGACCAGTCTCATCGGACTGGTCTGATCGTGTGTACAGGGCCTCAGTGTCTGCTCGTGTCAGCTCCTGCTGCTCCCATAAATAACATTAAAAAAAAAACATCCCTTCTGTATTAGAAAAAAAAGTTTCCCAGTGTCTGTGTTATATCATAAATATGCTTATCTGTACTGATAACACAGCGTCTTCCTGCGATCATGTGACTCCTTGGCTCTCTCCTCTCCTCCCCTGCTGACGCCAGCTGCAGTGCTTGGCCCCGCCCTCTTGAACTGTCATCTAGGCAGAGGAGACACCTGATCACAGGAAGATGGTTACATAGTTACATAGTTACATAGTAGGTGAGGTTGAAAAAAGACACACGTCCAGCAATGGTGTGTTATCAGTACAGATAAGCATATTTATTATATAACACAGACACCGGGGAACTTGTTGTTATAATAGGGAGGGGATAGGAGCATTTTTATAGAAGTGGCTTAACAACCACTTTAAATTGTGACGGACATTTTTAGATAGTCCGAAGTCCATTGCTGCCAAGCTGTTAAGTGGCCTCTAGTGTCTGTATGAAATAGTAAAGAATTGCTGCCACATACAAGGGACAATGTCAGTTTTGCTGAGTAAAATACTTCTGCTATAACCCCTACACAACAGGTAGCATGGCAAATGACTCTGAAATGTCTATGTATTGTACGTATTACACATGTGCACACTGAAATATTTTGTTTCGGAATTTAGTTTTTGTCCAAAAAATAAACAAATTTAGTTTTTATCCATTTTGTTTTTCGTTAGAAATTCGTCCGAAAAACTGAATGAATTAAGGTCAAATCTGTCATTGAAGGCTTACGATGTCTGTCGAATGTTCAAAGAAGATTCGACGGAGCAGCAAAACTGCACGAAGCCGCGATCATACATTTCCGGTCAAATGTTCTGCTGTTATGACCCTGCTAGATATTAGGACACTGGATAGTGGTCTGGATCTCAGCTGCGGAGGTTACTCAGGTCAGAGCCACCAGTTACTCTATAGAAACACAGAGATTATGGGGTCTTTGTCATCACAGCCTCCAAAGAGAAACAACCTTTGTACAAGGATAGCTATATAAGCAACATGCAGCTATAGGGAGCGATGCACTGTACTGTATGGTCTGTAAGAGGCTGGGATGGTGTGTGGATTGCAAGAGGAATAGATCTATATGTAAACAGTAGGGGTAGCCTACAATCCTTATGGTGATACAGCTTACAGCAATAGATGACAGCACACACAGAAAGATCACAGTCCTAAAGATACTGCAGTATAGGCAAAGCTTAGCGACACAGTATTAGCCACATGGGGTACTTGCGGTACTGAAGTGTAGGTGGTTAGAATCCTTCCTTCTGGGTAGTGAGGTCCATGTAGGCTTGTGGCAGATTGCTGAGGTGCAGGTGCTGGGTGACCTGGGTCTTTTAAGGTTGGTGTCCGGGTCCCTGGTGGCGGCAGGCGTCCAACAGGAATAAACGAACACCCTGCCACCACATCAGGGGATTTAAATAGCGCGCCTGGAACGCGGAATTGTGCGGGTCGCACTTCCGCGTTCCAGCGTGGAGCGCAGACGTCCGCGCACCGGAAGTGACGCGGACGAGATGTAGAACGGAGCGCAGCTGTCAATACAATGTACAGCTGCGCTCGTTCTATCAAGAGTAACGCAGATGGCGTTACATACTCCCCTCCTCAAGGGGGTACCAACAGAGTACCCAATAGGAGCTGGCCGATCAGGATGTTTGTGATGAAACTGTTTAATGAGTCGGGGAGCATGAATGTGTGAGGAACCTTCCCAGGAATCATCAAGATGACTATAACCTTTCCAGCGAATAAGATATTGAATAGTAGAACCTCTCTTTTTGGAGTCGAGAATTCTTTCAACCTCATACTCTGTCTCACCCAAAACCTCGATAGGTGGAGGGGGGTGAGGATCTCTGTTAGGGAACGGGTTTGGTGTGAAAGGTTTGACAAGTGAGACGTGAAAAGAGGGATGTATCTTCCAATCTGGAGGCAGGAGTAATCTAACCGCATTCTTGTTAATTATATGAGAGATTGGGAAGGGTCCAGCAAATTGACGACCAAGTTTTTTTGAAGGAATCTTAAGACGTAAGTTGCGAGTGGAGAGCCAAACCATATCGCCGACTTTGTATATAGGAGGTCTTGTCCTGTGAGAATCATAATATTTTTTTTGTTTCTGTTGGGCAGCTTCAAGGTTGGAACGGAGAATAGTCAGATTCTTTTTCAAGGTGGTAAGGTAATTATCCACAGAGGGAACATTATTTGTGGGAAAAGAGGATGGTAAGCTGTTGGGATGAAATCCATAGTTGGCGTAGAAAGGTGAGAGATGAGAGGAAGAACTCCTGGCATTGTTATATGCAAATTCGGCGTAGGGAAGTAAATGAAACCAGTCATCCTGTAGATGGGTACAGTAACAACGAAGATACTGTTCAAGTGTCTGGTTGACACGTTCGGTTTGTCCATTTGTTTGTGGGTGGTAAGCGGTGGACATTTTATGATTAATCTTTAAGTTTTGACAAAGGGCTTTCCAGAACCTGGACACAAATTGAGAACCACGGTCAGTGATGATCTGAGAGGGTAAGCCATGGAGCTTAAGAACGTGAAGTATGAAAGCTTTTGCTGTTTCAAGAGATGTGGGTAATTTCTTTAAAGGGATGAAGTGGGCCATCTTCGTTAAAACGTCAACTGTGACCATGATGGTGTTGGCCCCCTCGGAACGGGGAAGATCGAATATGAAGTCCATTGAAATGACATCCCATGGTCTGTTAGGAATTGGGATGGAAGACAGGAGACCAAAAGGAGGTTTTCTTGAGTGTTTGTTAGTGGCACAAGTAACACAGGAATTAATGTAATCATGGATTGTCTTTGATAAGTGGGGCCACCAGTAATCACGTTTAACTAGGTGGATGGTCTTACTGATGCCAAGGTGCCCTGCTAAAGGGGCATCATGTAGTTGTTTAAGAAGCAAGAGTTGTAATTGAGGTGGTACATAAATCTTGTTATTAAAGGTATAAAGACCGTTAGGGTGTCTAGTGAGACCTTTTGGTAATTGCGTAATCTCTTTAGCATAGCTTTGGGTAAGTAAATGCTTGAAAGAAGCAGAAACTCCAACAAAGCGGTTGGAAGGGATAATAGATTGAGGAGGATCTTCCGTGGTCTGGTCTTCATAGATACGTGAAAGGGAGTCCGCCTTAAGGTTTTGAGAACCGGGGCGGTAGGAGATGACAAAGTCAAATCTGTCGAAGAACAAACTCCACCTAACTTGACGAGCAGACAGTGTCTTACAGGCCCTCAGGTGTTGCAGATTGCGATGGTCTGTAAGGATGGTGATTGGGTGGGTGGAACCTTCCAATAGATGTCTCCAATTACTGAGGGCATCCTTGATTGCAAGGAGTTCTTTTTCTCCAATGGGATAATTCTTTTCTGCTGTAGATAGAGTCCTGGAATAGAAAGCTACAGGATGCAGAGGCTCGGATAGGGTTGGTTGCTGGGAGAGAACAGCACCTAGAGCGTAATGTGAGGCATCCACTTCAAGTGTGAAGTGGAAAAGTGGATTGGGAAGTTGGAGGATGGGAGCGGAGGTGTAACTTTCCTTGAGCATCTCGAAAGATTTCTGAGCATCTCTTGACCAAGAGAAAGGAGTTTTTGTGCTAGTTAAACTACT
Organism: Rana kukunoris; assembly: GCA_029574335.1. Taxonomy (NCBI): domain Eukaryota; kingdom Metazoa; phylum Chordata; class Amphibia; order Anura; family Ranidae; genus Rana; species Rana kukunoris. The sequence goes on along the minus strand of CM056052.1, from coordinate 542,006,269 downwards.
GAGTGGTTTCACAATAGCGGAAAAGTTCTTGATGAATTTTCTGTAATAATTTGAAAACCCAAGGAATCTTTGTAAGGCCTTCCTAGTAAGTGGTACTGGCCAGGAGAGAATGCAGTCTACCTTGGAAGAATCCATTTGAATGCCCTTTGGGGTAATTAAATATCCGAGAAAAGAGATGCTGGATTGACTGAAAACACACTTCTCAAGCTTTGCATACAGGGAGTGTGTTCTGAGCCTAGCCAGAACCCAGCGCACGTGTTTGGTGTGTTCCTCAGGAGTGTCAGAATAGATTAAGATATCATCCAAATAGATTACGACACAAATGTCAAGTAAATCTTGAAAGATATCATTAATGAACCACTGGAACGTGGCTGGGGCGTTACATAAGCCAAATGGCATCACAGTGTATTCGAATAGTCCATAGCGAGTTTTGAAGGCAGTCTTCCATTCATCACCTGGGCGGATTCTTATCAAATTATAGGCACCTCTAAGATCTAATTTAGTGAAAATTTTGGATGTCTGGAGACGCTCAATTAGCTCTGGGATTAGTGGTAAGGGATATCTATTCTTCACAGTGATGTTGTTAAGAGATCTGTAATCTATTATTGGTCGGAGTGAACCATCTTTATTCTTAACAAAAAACATTGCAGCACTTGCTGGAGAGGTGGAAGGTCTAATAAAACCTTTCTTGAGGTTTTCGTCCAGGTAAATCTTGAGATGTCCAAGCTCCGGTTGCGACAACGGATAAATCCGCGCAGTCGGGATGGGTTTGTCGGGAATGAGGTCTATTGGACAGTCATAAATGCGGTTTGGAGGAAGTCTATCTGCGTTAGTCTTACTGAAGACATCCGCGAAGTCAAGTAGGTGTTCTGGAAGTTGAGCCTGGTGAGACTCCATAAAGGAGATAGAGTAATTGGAGTAACAAGTCTCCATACAAAATTTGGACTGTAATGTTAGCGAACTGGTTGCCCAATGAAAAGTGGGCTGGTGAAGACAAAGCCATGGTAGACCTAGAACAATTGGAAATATCGGTGACGAGATTATGTCAAAAACAAGGGTCTCAGTGTGACCTGAACTATTAGTAACCAAAAGGGGGGAGGTTTGACGAGAAACCGGACCAGAAGGGGATGAAGAACCATCAATAAAAGTGAGTGACACAGGAAATTGCTTTAACACACAGGGGATTTTATTGGAATCTACAATTTTTGAGTCTATGAAATTTCCACAGGCTCCGCTGTCGACCATAGCGTCAAGGGTAATCCTTTCTTGTTCCCACTGTAAAGTAAGAGCAATAAAGATGTATTGGTTAGAGATAGAACCAGAGGTATTGAGCTTATTAATGTGGACATCTTTACCTTCAGAATTCCTCTTTAGAAGAGGACAGTTGGAGACAATATGATCAGGAGCTGAGCAATACAGGCATAGGTTTTGTGCTCTGCGGCGCTGTTTTTCAGCAGAAGATAATGGTCCCTTGATTGCTCCAAGTTCCATTGGAACATCTTTGGGAGGAGACCTGGCTCTCTTGAACGGAGTAGGTGGAAAAGTGACAGCACGTTCTGCTTTCCTTTCACGAATGCGTCGGTCAATAGCAATAGAAAGATGCATAAGATCCTCTAGAGAAGCAGGTTCCGTAGGGCAACATCTGACCACTGGGTCTCTCTGCACCAACATCTGAATTCTGTTATGTAGTCTTCGACGGGTCTTCTTCCCTGCTTGAGATTTCTAATTGAGTTCTCAGCAGTCAGCTGTTTGTTTGAATCCTCATAAAGCTGGGACATCTCCTCCAGGAAAGTGTCAAAAGCACCCAGGAGGTCTCCATGTTCTTCTATGTAAGAGTCAGCCCAGACTCTAGGTTCACCCCTAAGGTAAGAGACTAGCGTGAGGATTTTGACCCTATCGGAGAAGAATGTGCGGGGCCGTAACTCGAACATTAGTTGACACGAACTTACAAACTGTCGAAAAAGTTTTCTATCCCCTGAGAAAGTTTCTGGGGGGCATACTTTGGGCTCAGGTCTCTCTCTGGCTTGTGCTAAATTTTGGTTGCGAAGAGCATCATTCTCTAAACGTAACTCGGCTAAGGAGTTGGTAAGGGTATCTACCCTTTGTGAGAGTCCAACCAAATGGTTTGCAAGCTCCGCTGGATCCATTTTCCTTTTGGGGTTCGTTTATTATGTTATGACCCTGCTAGATATTAGGACACTGGATAGTGGTCTGGATCTCAGCTGCAGAGGTTACTCAGGTCAGAGCCACCAGTTACTCTATAGAAACACAGAGATTATGGGGTCTTTGTCATCACAGCCTCCAAAGAGAAACAACCTTTGTACAAGGATAGCTATATAAGCAACATGCAGCTATAGGGAGCGATGCACTGTACTGTATGGTCTGTAAGAGGATGGGATGGTGTGTGGATTGCAAGAGGAATAGATCTATATGTAAACAGTAGGGGTAGCCTACAATCCTTATTGTGATACAGCTTACAGCAATAGATGACAGCACACACAGAAAGATCACAGTCCTAAAGATACTGCAGTATAGGCAAAGCTTAGCGACACAGTATTAGCCACATGGGGTACTTGCGGTACTGAAGTGTAGGTGGTTAGAATCCTTCCTTCTGGGTAGTGAGGTCCATGTAGGCTTGTGGCAGATTGCTGAGGTGCAGGTGCTGGGTGACCTGGGTCTTTTAAGGTTGGTGTCCGGGTCCCTGGTGGCGGCAGGCGTCCAACAGGAATAAACGAACACCCTGCCGCCACACCAGGGGATTTAAATAGCGCGCCTGGAACGCGGAATTGTGCGGGTCGCACTTCCGCGTTCCAGCGTGGAGCGCAGACGTCCGCGCACCGGAAGTGACGCGGACGAGATGTAGAACGGAGCGCGGCTGTCAATACAATGTACAGCTGCGCTCGTTCTATCAAGAGTAACGCAGATGGCGTTACATCTGCCTACAAGCTAGGTATTATTCTATAGTTCTATAGTATTCTATTCTATAGTAGAATTATAATGTTGTATGACTAGTAATAATTATATTTATTAATTATTATTACTAGTCAACCCAGGGGTGGACTGACAACCCATGGGGCCCCCGGGCAATGGAAGATTATGGGGCCCCTGGGCTTACAGATGGCCATCATGCCAGGAGGCAGTGCAGAGACAGAGCAGCTAAAATCTCAGGATTTTCACATCAAAAGCATGTCGGTTTAAGACATAGCAGGGACAGATGTAAAAAAAACACAGATTTTTACATACTGTCCCTGGTTTTATTGAGCCTGGCAACCCTGATGGGGCCCCCTAGTGGCATGGGGCCCTCGGGCAGTGCCCGAAAGTCCCAATGGTCAGTCCTCCCCTGAGTCAACCAACATTAGAATTTTTCTATAGCCTATGGGAGGAGCATTTGACTGGAAATGTGCGATTGTGTCGTCGTACAGTTTAGCTGATCCGTTGAATCTTCTTAGAACTTTCGACAGACACCATAAGCCTTCAATGACAGATTCAACGTTTGTATGTTTGTATGTTTTTGTCTGCTTTGTCGAATCTTCGTCGTTCATGTTGAATTGTCAAGTTAGCTATTTTACTGCTCCTCCTGTTTGGTTACAATCAGCCATTAACATTCATCATCATCATTATTTTTATTTTACTTCCCCCACCCAATTCCAGCAGCGATCTTTTCTCTCTATAATGTCGAATCTTTTCTCCCTATAATGTTGAATCTTTTCTCTCTATGTCGAATCTTTTCTCTCTATGTCAAATCTTTTCTCTGTATAATGTCAAATCTTTTCCCTCTATAATGTCAGAACTTTTCTCTCTTTATTGTCGGAACTTTTCTCTCTATTATGTCAAATCTTTTCTCTCTATAATGTCAAATCTTTTCTCTGTATAATGTTGAATTTTTTCTCTCTATAATGTCAAATCTTTTCTCTCTATAATGTCAAATCTTTTCTCTCTATAATGTCGAATCTTTTCTCTCTATAATGTTGAATCTTTTCTCTCTATAATGTTGAAACTTTTCTCTCTAAAATGTTGAATTTTTTCTCTCTATAATGTCAAATCTTTTCTCTATAATATTGAATCTTTTCTCTGTATAATGTCAAATCTGTTCTCGCTATAATGTCAAATCTTTTCTCTCTATAATGTCGGAACTTTTCTCTCTATGTCGGATCTTTTCTCTGTATAATGTTGAATCTTTTCTCGGTATTAAGTCAAATCTTTTCTCTCTATAATGTCGGATCTTTGATCTCTCTGTCAGATCTTTTCTCTTTATTATGTCGAATCTTTTCTCTCTATAATGTCAAATTTTTTCTCTCTAAAATGTCGAATTTTTTCTCTCTATAATGTCAAATCTTTTCTCTCTATGTCGAATCTTTCCTCTCTATAATGTCAAATTTTTTCTCTCTATAATGTCAAATCTTTTCTCTCTGTAATGTTGAATCTTTTCTCTCTATAATGTCAAATCTTTTCTCTCTATGTCGAATCTTTTCTTTCTATAATGTCGAAATCTTTTCTCTCTATAATGTCGAATCTTTTGTCTCTATAATATCAAATCTTTTTTCTCTATTATGTCGAATCTTTTGTCTCTATAATATCAAATCTTTTTTCTCTATTATGTCGAATCTTTTCTCTCTATAATGTCGACATCTTTTCTCCCTATAATGTCGAATCTTTTCTCTCTATAATATCAAATCTTTTTTCTCTATTATGTCAAATCTTTTCTCTCTATAATGTCAAATCTTTTTTCTCTATTATGTCGAATCTTTTCTCTCTATAATGTCAAATCTTTTCTCTCTATAATGTCAAATCTTTTCTCCCTATAATGTCAAATCTTTTCTCTCTATAATGTCAAATCTTTTTTCTCTATAATGTCAAATCTTTCCTCTCTACGTGGCATAATCTCGGACTAATAGAGTTAAGGTTAGGCACATTCGACCACAGGTTCGATAGACACAGATTGTTATTGTCACCGTCATGTCGAATCTCCTATCTATATCGAACTGTTGTTGCAACGAAAACGAAAATAAAGAATTTGTTTATGTCGGGTCTTTCGGTTTTCGTATTCTGCGCATTCGTTTTCGTTTTATAAAACAATAACGAAAATACCTGAAATTCAGACTAAAATGCATTCGGATGAAAACTAATGCACATGTCTAGTACGTATGCACTTGTGGCCCACAGTATTTTTTCAGTATTATTCACTGTAGGTCAGCAGTATCTTATGCTATGTTGTTTATGTCTCCAGAAGACGTATGATTATCACAGATGAGACAGTCAGTTTATAGAATTTCAGATGCCTGCCAAAAGTAAGACTGGCACGCAAGGCTTAAAATAAGAGCAGTCCAAGCAGGAACGTATACATACTGTATGATGCAACAATATTCAAAACCCATGGGATTGTTTGTTCCCACATGTGTTAATCATTCCGATAGCGGGAGCGGGGTGTGTGATGAATTGCTGCAGTAAATGAAACCTGTTTTGCACGCGGTTATTTTTACACCACAGCTGACCTGTGCATCCACGTTTTATGTTCCCAAACAAAATAAGTATTTATCGCTGATAGATTTGATGAATGCTGGATTGGTTGAATGATGGGATGTCAGCCATTTTTCATTGCCCGACCTTGGTCCGATTTCCATATTTGAAGGTTTAAAAGAAAATCTATTTAGTGAATGAAAGAAAACATCTATTTGGGTTCATCTTGTGAAATGCACAAAAACACTACAAAAAGGTTTCTTAAGGAATAAAGCGCACATTTTCTATTACCTTTTAAAGCGATGAAAAGGGAATTTGATTGGTTGCTGTGCGATTTTGCTTAACTACTTCCCTACCGAGCCAATTCTGGCATTTCTCTCCTACATGTAAAAATCATCCTTTTTTTTTTTTGTTTGCTAGAAAAAGAACCCTTTAAACGTTTTATATATTTCTTTAGCAGAGGTCCTATAGAATGAAATGGTGGGTGTTGCAATTTTTTATGTCACACAGTATATGCGTAAAGAATTTTCAAATAAAAAATAAAATGTTCACGATTTTTTTATTTATTTTTTGAAAATAATTTTTTATTGCGTTTTAAAAATTACATAGAACAACAAGCCACACAGCGTGGAAACAAACAGCCACAAAATTTACACATTACATAGAACAGAACACAAAAATTATCACACTAAACTCCTAAACGTCACCGATCTATTGTAGTGTGTTATATGTTTATGTAAGCTGTTCCATAGCTCCCAACTGTCCCTGATTTCGAGGTACTGTACTTGCTTTGGAGAAATGTCCCTCTGTCCCTCTGTCCTCCTTATTTGTCCCTCATTTTGGTCTGATCTATAGAGTTGTATATAAAATGCACTTTTTATCTTTTAAAATGTGTTTCCCAGCGCTAAACCTTTCCTCCAAATTCTAAATTGCTGCATTTGTCAATTTTAAAAGTCAATATAAAGGAATATAAGTGGTAATAAAAAAGCTTGTGGATTTAATTAACCTTTTGTTTATTATGTCCCCTTTAAGGGGCATGGCAGGGGGCGTGTCCTATGCCTACATACGCTTGCTACTACTGCGTGTCCCTCATTCCCATTTCAAAATGTTGGGAGGTATGCAGTTCATTAGATGTACTGCTTTTACGGTTTACAGTTTGCATTGTTTAATGCAAACTGATCAAGCTCTTACCTGATTTTTTGTGGTATATATTCGGTGTGACTTTACAATAAAGTCAGTTCCGGTTTGCACCTAAGCTAGTGTCATCTATTGGGTGCAACGCTGACTGCTCAGCTATAATACCTGGTTCCTGGTTCCAGTGTGGAGGAAGTTGTATCTTGGCAGAGTCACCAGAACGGGATGCCATGGGGTCCATCACAAGGGTATTTATATAAAAAAAAAAAAAATTCTATTTTAAACTGAATGGGTTGTTTTACAAGGTGAGTGTTTACATATACTTCAAATAAATTAGTAACAAAATAAACAAAAAATATACTAATAATAAAAAATATATACTTCCATGCAAAAATACAATGGATGCTCTAAATGACACATTCTATGACTTCATATGCATCAAACACTAAGGGCCAGATTCATAGAGCCATAACTCCGGTGTATCTCCTGATAGACCGGAGTACTTTCAAACCATGATACGACGGCTTCGGGCTTTGGTCCGACAGGCTTACGTCTTTGTACGCCTTCGGATCTACGCTGAAATCTTTTTGCGGCCGCTCGGTGGAGTTTGCGTCGTTTTCCGCGTCGGGGTATGCAAATTAGCTTTTTCCGGCTATCCACGAAGTTACGATCGACCGTAGCATTCTCTTACGGCATCTGTAGTCAGCTTTTTGCTGCGTAAAGTTAAAGCTGCTATTATCTGGTCTATAGTTAGACGGGCCATGTTAAGTATGGCTGTCGTTACCGCGTCAAATTTTGAATTTTTTCTTTTTTTGCGTAAGTCGTCCGGGAATAGGAATGTACGTAAACGACGCTACAAAAAAAAATGACGTAACACTGTTATTTCGCGCAATGCACGGCGGGAAATTTCTGAAGGGAGCATGCGCAGTTCGATCGCCGTGGGGAGGCGCCTAATTTAAATGATTCACGCCCCCTAATCGCGTAGTTCGATTCCGCAGCGAGAAATACACTACGCCGCCGTACCTTACGGGCCGAAATCTACCTGAATTCGTCTTAGAGCCAGGTAAAATACGGCGGCGTAGTGTATCTCTGATACTCTGCGCCAGGGCAATTGTATCTGAATCTGGCCCTAACTTCCTGTGTGGTCTCCAAGAGAGTTATTTCCAACAAAAAAATACCTAACTTAAACTCTCCTTTCAAATGTTTTCACACGCTGTACATGTAAAGCTGCAATCAGACACAAAGTGTGCTGTACCATCGCCACCCTGCTGCAGCGGTAACCGACTACCAATCATCTTGTGTTTGGAGTTAACGATCGTTCAAGTGGCTTTTAACAGCTACCTTATAAATATTGTATTTACTTGTTTTTGAGTCTATCATACTCAAAGCTTCTTCAATTGCGGTATTCAGCCTCGTAATTTGGGGAAGTTATTATCATCACGCAGTACTGTCCTTGTATTCTCCTGAACTTCTATTTCTTGAAGATCTGAGTGATAACGTGCCCTGATTCCTCCCTGCTGATGGGGGAGGTTGGTTCACCGTTTCATGCTGCTATCTGCTATCTGGGAGGCAGGAGCGATGCGTCCATAGGGACCCCTCTGGCTCGCACACAGCCACTAAAATATACAGATTCATGCATTGTATGAATCTGTATATTTTCGCCGCTGCCGCCCACTATTCAGCTGGCCGAACATTGAGCGCCGGTCAGCTGAATAACGGCAGCTGGCTGGCTGTGTGGGAGTGCCTATCAAAGCCAGCAGCTCTGATAGGCTTTCCGAGTACAGCCCTGAGGCTGTAGTCAGCTTCCTGAAGCTTATCCTCGGGACATACCGGCGGTGCGTTCCTTGGATAAGACTGACAGGCGTCTCAGCCAATCAGGTAATCTGATTCTGGTAATCAGTAACATGATTGGCTGAAGCGTCATCGAGGGCGAGACGAGGGACATTGAGTTGGGTAACAATGACAACCATTATCAGCGCTTAGACGCAGCGGCTTCGCTGCAATTGGCGCTATATAAGTGTAAACATTATTATTATTATTATTATTATTATCGAGGGACGTAGAAGCCAGAAAGGTAAGTGCCAAGGGGGGGGGGGCATTTTACTGTGAGCACGGTGGCTACAATTGCAGGGCACAGTGGCTACAATTGGGGGCACAGTGGGTACAATTGGGGGCACAGTGGGTACAATTGGGGGCACAGTGGCAACAATTGGGGGCACAGTGGCGAAAATTGATGGCACAGTGGCGACAATTGATGGCACAGTGGCGACAATTGATGGCACAGTGGTGACAATTGATGGCACAGTGGCTGTGTTTGATGGCATGGTCTAGTGGTGACAATTTATGGCACAGTGGCTGCGTTTGATGGCATGGCACAGTGGTTGTGTTTTGATGGCATGACACAGTGGCTGCATTTTGATGGCATGGCACAGTGGTGACAATTGATGGCACGGTGGCTGCGTTTGATGGCATGGCACAGTGGTTGCGTTTGATGGCATGGCACAGTGGCTGCGTTTGATGGCATGGCACAGTGGCTGCGGTTGATGGCATGGCACAGTGGTTGTGTTTTGATGGCATGACACAGTGGCTGTGTTTTAATGGTATGGCACAGTGGTGACAATTGATGGCATGGTGGCTGCGTTTGATGGCATGGCACAGTGGTTGCATTTGATAGCATGGCACAGTGGCTGCGGTTGATGGCATGGCACAGTAGCTGCGGTTGATGGCATGGCACAGTGGCTGCGTTTGATGGCATGGCACAGTGACTGCATTTGATGGCATGGCACAGTGGTGACAATTGATAGCACGGTGGCTGCGTTTGATGGCATGTCACAGTGGTTGTGATTGATGGCATGGCACAGTGGTGACAATTGATGGCACAGTGGCTGCGTTTGATGGCATGACACAGTGGCTGTGTTTGTTGGCATGGCACAGTGGCTGCATTTGATGGGCACAGTGAGGCTGCAATTGTTTTTTTTTTTTTTGTTTGCGCCCCCCCAAAAATATTTGAGCACCAGCCGCCAACTGCTGGGAGCTGAACTGCTTCTCGCTCAAACTGCTGGCTATCAGCTGAAAGGCTGGTTTACATTTACATTTTTTGTATTTCCAAAGTCACCTAAAGCGGGCTGGTCAATACATGGTGATCTGGAAGCAAAACATCCTCAAAAGTCAACAGCCAACAAAAGTCATAGGCCTCGTACACACGACCAGGTATCTCGGCAAAAACCAGCAAGAAAACTGCTTCTTGCCGAGGTTCCCATTCGTGTGTACGAGGCATTCAGGTCTCTCGTCTGGAAATCTGGCCAGAATATCGACGAGTAAAACAGAGAACCTGCTCTATTTTTTCTCATCGAGATTCTTGTCGGCCTGTTTCCCGATGAGAAACCCGAGAGTGTGTATACTTACCTGTCTCCGTGGAAACCCACGCATGCTCAAAATGACTTTGACGCATGCGCGGTAGCTTCCACGTCATAGGTAGGGTGAAGCAAGGAGAGGAGCATGCTGGGATTGGTGATGTGATGACCATGTGACCCGGAAGTAGTTATCACGCTATGTGCATTTTATTTTTCTTTGGCAATGTACTGGTGTATGAAAATCGTGGGTCCTAGTGAAGACGCATCAAGCTCTTGCGGGACATACAAGTTTCTGACATTGGATGTTACATTGTTTGTGACTTTTTAAGCCCGAATGACCTGATGAGTATACACTCAGTTAGGTCCACCTTTGGTAAGCTCAATTACATATCTTTGGTGACGGAGCTTCTACAATCACTGATGTTTTTTCTTTCACTGGGTGGACAGAAGTTTTTTTATGGACTTTTTTCTTCTTGTGTTGATTGACTTTTCTTATTAATATAGAATTCAGTTATTGAGTCATCACTATTTGAGCGCCGCACCTTATTTGTTTTTTATTTTATTTTGCAAAATTGATCTAGTTTTGTGGTGCGGACTAATTTTTAATTTTCAGCAGCGCGTTGTTTATGTACATTTGTGTGTATATAAGGTTTTATCTCTAGGGTGAAGCAAGATGGCGGCGACGGCATCGAATGTGACGAGCGCATGCTCTTGTATACAATGACGTCACCACGTTCTTTCCTTTTCAAGACAACCGCTGTTCTTTTGAAATGAAAGTCAGAACACTCCGGCAGACTTTTTTCATCGGAAATTCCGATCGTGTGTACAAGGCATAAGCCTTTTTCTGACACATGTTGCTTACAGGTTAAAATCTGTGGGCCAGATTCACAGAGCGATTACTCCTGTCTATCTCGCGTTAGACTGGAGTACTTTCGAATTACGTGCGTTTTTTCACTACTCTGAAACCTCAAACCATGAAATTACGGCTGCGGGCTTCAATCCGACTGGTTTCCGCTGGGTGGAGTTCCCGTCGCTTTCCGCGTCGGGGTATGCAAATGAGCTTTTGCCGACTATCCACGAAATTACGAACGTCTATCGCAATCTCTTACGGCATTTTTAGTCATCTTTTTGCTGCGTAAAACTATACCAGCTTTTTGCTGGTCTAATATTAGACAGCCCATGTTAAGTATGGCCGTCGTTCCCGCGTCGAATATTAACGTTTTCCGTCGTTTTTTTTATTTTTGACGTAAAACGTCCGGGAATAGGAATGTCCGTAAACGATGCTACTCAAACAACGAATGACGTATCGACGTTATTTCACGCAATGCACGGCGGGAAATTTCTGAACGGAGCATGCGCAGTTCGATCGCCGCGGGGACGCGCCTAATTTAAATGCTTCACGCCCCCTAATCGCGTATTTCGATTACGCGGCGAGAAATACACTACGCCGCCGTACCGTAAGGGAAAAAATCTACCAGGATTCGTGGTACAGCCTGGTAAAATACGGCGGCGTAGTGTATCTCTGATACTCTGCGCCAATGTAATTGTATCTGAATCTGGCCCTGTATTTTTTGCTAGAAAATTACTTAGAACCCCCAAACTTTATATATAATATTTTAACAGAGACTCTAGGGAATAAAATGGCAGTCGTTATAATATTTTATGTCACACTGTATTTGTGCAGCGGTCTTTCAAAATCTATTTTTGGGGAAAAAGTACACTTTAATGAATAAAAAATAAAAAATAAACAGTAAAGTTAGCACAATTTTTTTGTATAATGTGAAAGATGATGTTACGCCAAGAAATTCAGGAAGCTTCTAAAAACTGAGGCCTAGATTCACAAAGCGATTACGCCTGTGTAAATGTTGTTAGACAGGAGTAATTTCGATTTACGAGCGTTTTTACGCTAGTCGAAATCCTCAAACCATGAAAAGACACCTGCGTGCTAAATTTCGACTTTATTACGTGTTAGTACGCCTTCAGATCTACGCTGCCTGAAAATTGCGGCCACTGGGCGGACTTCCTGTTGTTTTTCACCTTCATGGTATGCTAATGAGCTTTTGCCTGGAATCCACAAAATTTCGCTCTTCAAACGCAATCTCTTACGGCACCTTTAGTCATCTTTTTTTTCCGTTTCACTATACCAGCTTTTTGCTGGTCTAATATTAGACAGCCCATGTTAAGTATGGCCGTCGTTCCCGCGTCGAATTTCAACGTTTTTCGATTTCTTTTATTATTTTTAACGTAAGTCGTCCGGGAATAGGAATGTTCGTAAACGCCGCTACTCAAACAACGAATGACGTCACGACGTGATTTCGCGCAATGCACGGCGGGAAATTCCTGAACAGAGCATGCGCAGTTCGATCGTCGCGGGGACGCGCTTAATTTAAATGCTTCACGCCCCCTACTCACGTATTTCGATTGCGCGGCGGAAAAAAAATACGATACAATAGCGTACGCGCAAAAAAACTACCTGAATTCGGCGTAGAGTCTGGTGATAGACGGCAGCGTAGCGTATTTCGATTACGCAGCGGAAGATTACATCTATGTGAATCTGCCCCTGAGCTTTTTAGTCAAGCCTATGGAATCACATAGGTTTTCAGGGGCAGATTCACATAGATGTAATCTTCCGCTGCGTAATCGAAATACGCTACGCTGCCGTCTATCACCAGACTCTACGCCGAATTCAGGTAGTTTTTTTGCGCGTACGCTATTGTATCGTATTTTTTTTCCGCCGCGCAATCGAAATACGTGAGTAGGGGGCGTGAAGCATTTAAATTAAGCGCGTCCCCGCGACGATCGAACTGCGCATGCTCTGTTCAGGAATTTCCCGCCGTGCATTGCGCGAAATCACGTCGTGACGTCATTCGTTGTTTGAGTAGCGGCGTTTACGAACATTCCTATTCCCGGACGACTTACGTTAATAATAATAAAAGAAATCGAAAAACGTTGAAATTCGACGCGGGAACGACGGCCATACTTAACATGGGCTGTCTAATATTAGACCAGCAAAAAGCTGGTATAGTGAAACGGAAAAAAAAGATGACTAAAGGTGCCGTAAGAGATTGCGTTTGAAGAGCGAAATTTTGTGGATTCCAGGCAAAAGCTCATTAGCATACCATGAAGGTGAAAAACAACAGGAAGTCCGCCCAGTGGCCGCAATTTTCAGGCAGCGTAGATCTGAAGGCGTACTAACACGTAATAAAGTCGAAATTTAGCACGCAGGTGTCTTTTCATGGTTTGAGGATTTCGACTAGCGTAAAAACGCTCGTAAATCGAAATTACTCCTGTCTAACAACATTTACACAGGCGTAATCGCTTTGTGAATCTAGGCCATAGTTCTTTGTTCTGCTAACCATTTTAACATTTGATCTGTTCCGCTGCCTGTGTGTTTTTTTTGGTTGTTGCTGTATTGTTGTTCTCGGCACATCGAGGCCTACGGGTAACTGACTGCCATTTGTACCATTTTGTACTTTTAAGAATTTTAATAAATAAATAAATAAGAATCGCGATCTTTATTCTAGGCAAAAAAATTGTGATTCTCATTTTATCCAGAATCGTGCAGCTCTAGTAGGAACTCACTCTTACCCCCTGTTCACAGTAAATCAGACCAGAGAGTGTATATATTCACCAGCACACCAAGGATATATAATCACCACCCAAAGAGAGATCATTACATGCCTGATGAAGGTGTCCTGCATGAAATGTTGCACTTGTCTTTGTGATGTGATCTCTCTGCAATAATAACCTTTGGATGGTGATTGTAGATCCATGGTGTGCTAGCAAATATATACACTTGATGTCTTCAGGATCCAGCTGATAATCACTACAGGAGCCACTATTGATGAGCCTTGTTTTCCAGGAAAATGTGTGATAGGAATATAGACAAGTAACTGAATACTAAATACAGTGGCATTAACGTACAAGTTCTCTTCATCTTCACTACATAGTTCTTCCATAAAGCACATGGGTAATGCAACAGGCGTACAAATAGAACAGAGTTCCTCTTTAAATATTAAAGTGGATGTAAACCCGAAATGTTTTATTTATTTTTTTACTGTCACAATGTAGAGTAAAATATTTCATATCATCTATGCCCAGTCTTGCCACACAGAGTTAATCCAGCCCTGCAGGGCCCTGGTCTTTTTGCCACCTAGCAAAGCCCTGGTACGCTGATATAAAGGGGGGGGGACTGTGCTGTAAAGGGAAGTTGTGATGTGAAGGGGTGCTGACTGCTAAGGACTGACTCTCTAACATCACCCCTGGTCCATGGAGAAATTAACTGCTATGAAACCGGTCCCTGGTGCCAAAAAGCTCGGGATCCGTTGGTCAATTGGAATAAGATCCTCTCTCTAACACCATCGAACTAAAGCCTTGGGTCATATCAGAAAACTACTAGTACCTGACAAATGGCTAAATCCATAGGATTTTTACAGATATCTAAGGCTATGCTTGAATGTGCAGGAAAATGACATGGATTTGGGTTGTGCGCCAATATCCACAAGAGTGGATTTGTAGGTTTTGGTTGAGGTTATAGGTCAGGTTTGGTCTAATTTCTCCTTTCAATCTCCCATGTAGAAGTGGGATAAATTGCTCTGCTCACATTCCCTGCAATCCCTACAGGATTAGGCAGCAGAAATAAATCTATGTATTTCTACGTATGTGTGTAGATGTGTGCACGTGCACGTGCAGGTATTTTTGATTTTATACATTGAGAAGAATAAACTTCATCCCCTAAGGTGTTACCAAAGCAGTCTTGTTGTTTGTATTTAGAAAATATCTCCTGAGGGAAGAGATATTATAAAAATTAAAGATTTGGCAGCAGAACTAATTGCACATTATTACATCCTGAACATGCAAAGGCATTTATCACAACGGCAGGGGAGTTGAAATATGCAGGAAGAGGAGACTTTACTCAATAAAAATTCCTTACTCTTTCCTAAATGTGTATTAGTGCTTATTGACAGGTGCTAATTTTTATTTGTTGTAGGTAGTTATATAGCACCGTCAATTTATATGATTCTTTTATATATATATATATATATTGTAAATTCACATCAGTCCCTACATTCAAGGAGCTTACACTTTAAAGCAGAACTTCAGTAATTTTTTTCAACACTCCATCTATTAAATCTTCTGCCCTTGTTGCTTTAAATTTGGTGAACCCTCTAGTGCAGTGGTGTATTAAGGTTGTTTTGTGCTGCCCTAGGCCTAGGGTGCCCACGTGTCCTGGATTGCCGGGGATTGTCCCGCAATTCATATTTGTGTCCCGTCACCTTTAATCCGGGACAATACAGTGTCCCAGAAATGAAATAAGGACACACAGCCACCTTTATAAACTATTGCCAAACTGGTTGCTAGGGCCGCCCCGCCTGGCTTCTAGCAACGAGTGACGTCACATTCACAGAGAGTCTCTCAGAACGAGGCCTTTACCCAGTGCTGCCCTGCGCTAGCCTCTGAGTCCACCCACCTCCTCTCCGTCTTAGGCCGGGGCAGCAGCAGAGAGAGCAGCCTGCCCAGAGAGCGACTCGGTAGCACTCTCCTCCTCAATCCCAACTCCTCCAATCAGTGGCATTCTGCAGTGTTGGCTTAGATCCACTGCTCAGCTGCCCAGTGCCCGTCCCGACTCCTGCAGCGATCGCATTGCCCGACTTCTCCGTCCTCCTCCCTCCTGTGGCCCGAGCCACCCAACTGCCTGGAGTCCTGGACCAGGGAACAAACGAACATAGACAGGCGCTCCCAACCGCTCACCACCACACAAAACAAGTCCAGCTTAGAAGGTGAGCAAATTAATTTGAGCGGGGGAGGTGTCCCTGAATGGCAGTTTGGAAATTTGGTCACCTTACCTAGGCTTGACTAAACTCGTGCACCCCCTAATTTAAATGTGACCCACCCCTTCCTTTCAAGGCCACACCCCTTACTGTTTAAGACCTGCCCTTAAATTTTTGAGTGGGGACACTAATTCTAAGGGCCGGGGGGGGGGGGCAATGAATTCCCTTAATTTGCATAGATTTCATTTGGCTATGAGGCAGGAAGTGAAGGGAAATCTCTGCAATGGGACAGGGATGGTAAAAAAAATAAACTGACAGAGGCTATAACCCTCCCTTACTTTATCCAAAATGGAAAAAAAAGTGTTGCCTATAGTTCTAATTTAAGCACAAATGTCTGATAATTTTATGGAGAGGACTAAGAAGATATAATCATGCCAATGGTGCAGCAGAAAACATAAAGCACAGTGAGAAAGGTCTGTGGTCCAGAATGATAGTCCAGTCAAAATTAGAAGCGGCGCCGCCTACACCCCTTACAGTTGCAGAATGCCAGCCGCCCGCATACCAGAAGCAGTGCGTCCACTTTATGGGGACGCTAGACTAATTTGCCTCTCAGTCCAGTTCGCCCCATAAGACTGGCACTACTTTGACAGTGGCGTGGACTCTTTCTGTACTGCCCCCCTGCAAAGTGCTGCCCTAGGCCTTGTCAGTCTAGGCCAGGATACAGCATTGCTCTAGTGATATAAAGATCTATATAGAGGAATCAGGACCTCCTTCCTCCTGCTGGTGATCCCTCTAGTGATATAAAGATCTATATAGAGGAATCAGGACCTCCTTCCTCCTGCTAATGATCCCTCTAGCGATGCATCCTTAAATTCTATTCACTTTTCACACTGCCTGCTCGCACTGTTTGTACATTTTGCAATCATTAGAAATAAGTACCCCCAAAACTTTTTTTCTCTTTAGTGCTGGCCAGCATTGCACCAATGGCAACACCCAGCTACACATGCACGGAAAGGAAAAATGGATTGATACATTTTGATTGAGTGAGAAAAATGTGTCATTCTGACAATATTAACAACAAATACATAAGTAAGTTATAACCACTCCGAATATAAACTGTACCATGCCAGCTTGTGCTTTAACAATTGCTTGGCATATGAAGAGGAAGTAAACCCTGATGGGTTTTACTTCCTCTATTTCCCTGCAAAGGTAAAGCATAATGGGTTGCTGTGAAACCAAGCCTGCGTTGTCCCCGCTGTCCCCACTGGAAGCTAGCGTCCATCTTCACCCCTCTTCCGGGGCCCAAGAACTTCGGCTCTGTGACTGGCCAGAGATGCGTGATGTCACTCCCGCACAGTCATGGCAGGGTCCCTTTAGGCACGGCAAGATCCACCTATTCTGAAGGCCAAAATTAGAAGGAAATGGATACCAAGTGCCTTGAGGCGTTTCAGTTCGCATGTGCAGCGCAGCGCTATATAAGTTTTTCATTCATTCATTCTAAAGTGTGCATGTGCTGTAGACATTGGCGCACGTCTTTATTGTAAATATCTCCTAAACTGTGGAGGTTTAGGAGATATTTCCAGCACCTACAAGTAAGCCTTAAATGGGTTGTATGCTCATTCATTATTAACAAACATGTTATACTTACCTCCACTGTGCAGCTAATTTTGCACAGAGTGGTCCCTATCCTCTTCTTCTGGGGTCCCTCAGTGGCTCCTCCCCACTTATGGTAACCCCCCTGGGAAGCGCTCTCCCAAAGGGGTTACCTTGCAGGCGTGCTCCCAAATCCTGTATCTGGCGTCCATAGCCACCGACTACAGGACTCGGCCCTGCCCCCCCCGCCGCCACGTCATTGAAGTTGATTGACCGCAGGGCGAGCCAATGGCTGCGCTGCTATCAATTTATCCAATGAAGAGTGGGCGAGAAGAGCCAAGAAGCAAGCGCATTCTCAACGCGGGACCTTCGAGGGCTCAGGTTAGTGAACGGGGGTTAAGGGGGGGACGATAAGTAGCGGATGTTTTTTCACCTTAATGCATAGGATGCATTAAGGTGAAAAAACATGAAGGTTTACAACTCCTTTAATATAGGCTTAACTGTAGGTAAAAGTGGTTTTACAGGGTGTACAACCACTTTAAACAATTATATAGTAAAGAAATATTTACTATCATTGACACATTTTCCAAATTTTATTTTATTGATTAAGAAAAAAAAACATACACAGAGGAGGAAAAAGGGGGGGGTGTGGACAAAGAATGGAAAGTACCGTATATACTCGAATATAAGCCGAGGCACCTAATTTAACCACAAAAGAAATGGGAAAACTTATTGACTCGAGTATAAGCCTAGGGCAGGGGAGGCCAACCAGTGGCCCGAGGTCACATGTGGCCCGCGGAGCCCTCTGATGTGGCCCGCAATCTCCTGCTCTGGAATGGCAGGTTAGCAAGTCCAGATCGCAGGTTGCCACAGGCGGATCTATAGCAAAGTTCAGCTAACCTGCAGGATAGACACAGGAGCACTACGTTGCACCCGTAGTGTGGGTAAACCGCAGCACATCAGTGAGAAAGCAGTCTTAGGCCCTTTTCACACTATCAGCCCGACCAAATGGGACCCTCAATTCACCTCTATAGAGCGTCAGATGTCCGTTTACGCCCGCCTACCTCTTATCCGAAAAACAGAAGGGAATTCGTCCCCTTCCATCTGGGTGGATTGGAGGGCCTATAGAGTAGTCGTGATACTTCATCTGCCCACTCTGCTCATTGTGGCCCACGACTGGTTACCAAGTTGCTTAAGTGGCCCTCGCTCTTCAAAAGGTTGGGCACCCCTGGCCTAGGGTGTCCATCTGCATGCCTCACTGTGCCCATGACTAGACTGACGTTTAACCTATTTAAAAAAAATCATTGCTCCCCAGCCATAGGTCTCTCAGACAACAAACTTTGCACATTTTTAGAGGAGAAATGGGGCTACATGTGTGCCAAGTTCCCGAGTCCAGGGGATTTACAACCGGCCAGTACTGGGTCCCCAAATTCACCGGAGAAATTACAGTTTAACATGGAAGTCTATGGAAGGGGTGCCTGGCTTTGAAAAATCAGGGCTCCCCAGCGATAGGTCACCCAAACAACAAACTTTGCACACTTGTAGAGGAAGAGTGGGGCTACAGAATGGGGTCCAGGAGGACCTATGGCCGGTTGGTACCGGGTCCCCAAAGTCCGGGAGATCAGGCGCAAAAAGGTGACTTGAGTATAAGCCAAGGGGGGCATTTTCAGCACAAAAAAATTTGCTAAAATACTTGACTTATACTTGAATATATAGTAATAAAAAAGGGTAAAAATTTTGCTTGCACATGACTGGATGATGGAAGTCAATAGAGCTTCACCTCATTTACTAAGCTCTGGGGAAAATGCCCTTGCAAAGAGAACAGCCTATTTGACTTTAGTATATCATCCCATAATGTCTCCTTTAATAGGTTTGATGGTATCAGATAGGATAGATAATAAGGTACTTTGGGGAATAAAGTCGATTTTACACATAGCCAGCTGCTCTTATGAATAATATATACGGCTATACAAACAATTGCAAAAGTCCTGACATAAGTGTATTTGTCCTTCTAAGGGGACTATTTATACAAAATTCGGAGATGTATTGTCAGATTGTAATGTTTTGTGCTGCACAAATGTCACTATGGATGAACAAATTGTCCAATATAATTTCTTGCAGAAAGCATTGACCTGGATATGAACATGAATTTGCTAAAAATAACCAGGAATATCATGGAGTGAAATCAGTATGAGTAAGTCCCCATAGCTCAAAGGGTTCAATGAGAAGTGAAAAGACTCATGGGCGCAGTGCAAACTGAAGATAACACGCCACAAGAGATCATCAATAAAATATCTGTAAAGCTAAATTCAAAACAAAGAATTTTTAGCAAATTTAAAATAAAGAGACTTAGTTATTTATAATACTTGAGTGAATATGCTTCAAATCATTAAAAGCAGATCAAAAGATAAGCAGCAGCATAAGATAACACTGATTAAAGGGAAAGTTCACCGTCTCAGAAAAGATGAAAAGGTGAGCTAACTCCTTACACATCCATCACCATCCCACTGCCTTGCTGTACTGTAGGGAATGCACTGTCAGTGCCCATTGAGTGGGTCCAGCAGTCCAGAGATTTAAAATCTCTGCTCTGCTCCCTGTGTAGAGTTTCTGGGATGGATCAGAGCGATTCTGATTGGTCAGTGCCTGCAGGGCAGCCATCAAAAATGTTTGGGCCCCTTACATAGTGTTAGGCCTGGAATCCCCGAGCCTGACCACCAACATACCCCTGGGCTTGCCCACGGGCCGTCCCAACAAATCCACACACCAGCCACCTCACCTGTACACACTCCACCATAGACTTGCACCATAGACGACGGCGCACTTTAGAAACAGCGATCCTGTCGTTTCTAAAGGAGGTCATGCCATGACATGCGCGGGAGTGACGTCATTGCGGCTCTGGCCAGTCACAGCACCAGAGCCACGAAACCCGCCAGTAATTCCGGCCAGTGCTGTGTCGGGCATCGTATCGGGGACTTCGATCCCAGGTGAGTATTACCGGCACAATACTCTGCAGTACCCCGGCACACAATACTCTGCAGTACCCCGGCGCACATTACTCTGCAGTACCCCGGCACACAATACTCTGCAGTACCCCGGCGCACAATACTCTGCAGTACCCCAGCGCACAATACTCTGCAGTACCCCCGCACAATACTCTGCAGTAGCCCCGCACAATACTCTGCAGTACCCCGGCACAATACTCTGCAGTACCCCGGCACAATACTCTGCAGTACCCCGGCACAATACTCTGCAGTACTCCGACACAATACTCTGCAGTACCCCTGCACAATACTCTGCAGTGCCCCCGCACAATACTCTGCAGTACCCCGGCACAATACTCTGCAGTACCCCGGCACAATACTCTGCAGTACCCCGGCACAATACTCTGCAGTACTCCGACACAATACTCTGCAGTACCCCTGCACAATACTCTGCAGTGCCCCCGCACAATACTCTGCAGTACCCCCGCACAATACTCTGCAGTACCCCCTGCGCAATACTCTGCAGTACCCCTGCGCAATACTCTTAACAATACTCTGCAATACCCCCACACAATACTCCCTCCGCAATACTCCCTGCGATAAAAATTTTTTTCAGGCTTCCCAGCCTAGAAGTCAGATGTGCAGTCTCATTGACCCCGTATCTCACTGAAGAGGACCTGTCATACTGTATTCCTATTACAAGGGATGTTTACATTCCTTGTAATAGGAATAAAACTAATCAAAACATTTATTTTTGGGAAAAAAGTGTCAAACTAAAATAAATAAAGTAAAATGAACAATAAAAAAAAAAATATTTTTTTAAAGCGCCCCTGTTCCCGCGTGCTCGTATACAGATGCGACCGCACATGTAAGTCCCGCCCACATATGAAAACCACACATGTGAGGTATCGCTGCGAACCTTAGAGCGAGAGCAATAATTTTGGCCCTAGACCTCCTCTCCAACTAAAAAGATGTAACCAGTAAAAATATTTAAAGCGTCACCTATGGGGATTTTTAAGTAGCGAAGTTTGTGGAAAGGAAATAAAAATGAAAAAAATCTTGATTTTGCAAAGAATTGTGGGAAAAAATGACAACTTCAAAAAACTCACAATGCCTCTTTCTAAATACCTTGGAATTTCTTCTTTCCAAAAAGGGGTCATTCGGGGGAATTTGTACTTTTCTGGCATGTTAGGGTCTCAAGAAATGAGAGAGGATGTCAGTACATCAGATGTGATCAAATTGATACATTTTCAGTAATTGGTACCATAGCTTGTAGACCTTATAACTTTCACCCAGACTAAATAATATCCAATTTTTTTTTGTTTTGTTACCAAAGATATGTAGCAGTATACATTTTAGGCCAAATTTATGAAGAAAAATGACTTGTTTGCTAAATGTTATAATAGAAATGGAGAAAAAATCATTTGTTTTACAAAATTTTCGTTCTTTTTTCATTTATAGCGAAAAAAATAAAAACCGCAGAGGTGATCAAATACCACCAAAAGAAAGCTCTATTTGTGGGAAAAAAAGGACAAAAATTTCATTTGGCTACAGTGTTGTATGACTGAATTCAAACTGTGAGAGCACCGAAAGCTGAAAATTGGTCTGGTTATTAAGGGGGTTTAAGTGGCCAGTGGTCAAGTGGTTAAATCACATTGCTATTTGCCTAGCGTACTTGTTTGTAGCCAAAATACTGAAATTTTCACCTAAAAATGTAATCTAGTAACTTTTGTGAAGTGCCAGTAAAAACGTGGCTGCGCCAGTAAATTTCGGGGTGTCGTGCCAGTAAATTTGAATTTGGTAGGTTGGCAACGCTGCTCCTGGAATGCATGACATTGTTTTGGCCTAGGCTAGAAACGAGAAGGCAACTGAAGAAATGTAAAAAAAAAAAACAGTAAATCTAATATAAACTATAATATAAACCATACAAACTATATAAACTAATATAAACCTTCCTATCGATTTACTAATGCTAGCAGCATAAGGATTACAAATCAATGTTGATTAAAGGAACACTAAAGTCATTTTTTTTTTTTTTTTTTAATAACAAACATGTTATACTTACCTGAGTTACCTCCACTGTGCAGTTCGTTTTGCACAGAGTGTCCCGGAAAGCTGTCTTCTGGGGTCCCTCGGCGGCTGTCTGGGCTCCTCTTCGCAAAAGCTTTCCATCTTCACGCGAGGGCGCTCGCACGGTGGAAAGCTTTTGCGAGCGCGCTCCCGTGATACAGCGGCGGCCATAACCCCCCGGCGCGCCGCATCATCTGCTGTGATTGACAGCAGCGCCAGCCAATGGCTGCGCTGCTATCGATCCGCCCAGCCTAGCAAATCAACGGCCAGGCTGGGAACCGTAGAGGATGACGTGGACGCGCCCGGGAGTTTTGAACGGTCAGGTAAGTAAAACGGGGACTCGGGGGGGGGGCGGTGCTGTGAGATGTTTTTTTACCTTAATGCATAGGATGCATTAAGGTAAAAAAAACTTTTACCTTTACAACCCCTTTAAGAAAGTTTTAACAAGTTACAAGCATAGCTACCGACTTTTGTAAAAAATGTAATACATGATAAAATCATGAAAGAAAATAATGATAAAGAAGAAACCTGAGAAGAGAGTGCATTAGGGAGTGAATTCAAACTGCAGCAATAAAGACTAATTATGGAATGCCCAACACTACTTCCATTTCTTCATTACAGACATGTTTTTCAGTCTCTTTATATTAATTTCCAACCCTGTGACCTGTGTGCAAAGGGTTGGTTGCCTAGAGAATGTTCCAGGGGACGGAGTCATATCTTGTCATTAAGGTTAGTACTTTTGCATCTTCCACTATTGCATCTTCCCAGACAAAGTCACTCCCGTGTCCATTTATATTGCCTGTATTGCATTGACTTCATTCTGTGGGACTTCGCAACTGGATTTTATATACCGGGTTCTATTTTTTTTTATTTTTTATAACCAGGTTCTATTTAGATGCAAAGGAGCCATTGGCTTCTAATCAGCTGTGTGCACAACGTCCTACAGGGCCAGGGGCGGACTGACCATTGAGTCACTCGGGCACTGCCTGAGGGCCCCATGCCACTAGGGGGCCCCATCAGAGTTGCCAGGCTCAGTAAAACCAGGGATAGTATGTCAAAATCAGTGTTTTCTTTATCGTACATCACGGGACACAGAGCGCATAGTCATTACATATGGGTTATATGGGTACCTTCAGGTGTGGACACTGGTGTAATCAACTTCACAGGAAGTTCCTCCCTATATAACCCCCTCCCACTGAGAGTGCTTTAGTTTTTTCGCCAGTGTCTTAGGTGTTGGTCACGTCTAGCTGTCCCTCGGAGGTCTCGGGACCCAGGATAGCTAGCCGGATCCGTCCGAAGTGCTTCAAAGCCAAGGAGTACGGTACCCGGGCCCTGCCTGCGTGGGGTGTTGCCTATAATGCCTCTCCTTGGAGGGCTGGATTCTGGGCTCCAGTGCCTTGGTCTCTCCCAGGACTAAACGCTACTGATGCCAGGATGCTATATAGGTCCAGGGGTGTGGGTTCCTTAACACAGGACCCCGGTCCCTGAAGGTCCGAGACAATACCCACGGAGAGGGGGGAAGATTGGGCCTCTTGCAGTTTGCAATACCCTGCGGCGTGGAGCAGGTAAGAGGGAACCTGCGGGACTTGGTTCGACAGTAGGTATCCCCCTGGGGGTTCTGGGTTGGCTAATGGTATGCTTGTGCATCAGCCACTATCTCCACTATGTCTGTGTGGGCAGGATGGGATACTAATGTTTACCCAGATAACATGTAGATATATGTATACTTGTGTAAGATATATATTTGCTACTCACCCCAGGTCTGCCTGTTAGCATTGATACTGCAACCCCACATGTTTTAAAGAGGAAATTGCTGGTGAAAACTCCTGTTTCTTAGGAAGCCCATGGGGACAGCTTCCTCTCTCTGTGCACTACAATAAGATTAGTGCTTACCTGGTGTCTGTTGGTGCTGCCTGGCGCTGGTCCATGTTTTTTCCTCTGCTCTGCTTCCTCCATGTTGTTTTCAGCGTGGTGGGGTGCGCGCGCGTGCGCGCGTGCGCGCGCGCGCGCGCGCGTGCACGCCGCCTTTTATAGCGTCGGCGTGCGTTTGGGGGGGGCGGGCCAGCAGCGTCAGGGTCTGTTTAAAAGTAAAACTTTTTCTCTGGCTGGTCTTTCCCTCCTGGAGGCAGAGGAAGAAGGACACAGAGCGCGCAGCTGGGTCTTTGGGCCACAGTGACACCCAGTGGCGGTTTGTGGATCTTCAGGTCTAGGACTTAGTTCCACTATTGACCAGAAAAAAAAAAAAAAAGTTAAGTTTTTTTGCTTAAAGGGACTCAGCCTTAGATCCAGCAGTATCTGAGTCAACCTTGGACTCCGGCTAACGGGCATTGGTGTTGCAATACTCACAGGTTTTCCTCAGTATTGCCACCTCCCAGGCGTGGAAAAAAAAAAATATATATATATACAACATTTTTCATTTTCCTCAGCCTGTTCTCATATTAATTACTCCTAGCTACAACAGTCAGGTGTTGGCTAGAGGGGTGACTCAAGGTTGTGCAATGGCTCCAAAGGCATCAGGACCAGCCAAGGCTGCAAAAGGTGCCAAGAAACAAAAGGGGTCTCCATCGGGGTCAGAGGATTTGGGCCAGGCTTCAACGGCCCCACCCTCACCAGTTAGACCACCGAGTAGCATAGTACAAGAGCCATTGGGGGTGCTGGGGGCAGAGGCGGCCCCCGATCCACCCATTCCCATTTACGTAACGGAAGAAATGCTAGCGACCACCCTGGGTGGGCTAGAGAAAAGGTTAACTGCTTTGTTTGCCCGCCCTTTGCCAAGTAGCAAACGGGCTAGATCCCCCTCACCTAGTTTGGTGTTTTCAGATGCGGAGGTCTCCTCTTCGGAGGAACGGGACCCACAAGGGGATCAAGCAGACCCAAGTCCCGAAGGTTCAGACATGGAGGGTTCCACTGTAGATGAATATTTTCGGCCTCTCAAGCGGAGAGCCTGTGGATCCAGTCTTTGACCGATATAGTTCGCACTGCTTTTAAACTTCCAGTGCCAGAACTAGTAGCCCCTGTGGTATCCTCATTGGGTTCTTTAAAGGCTCCATTAACTTGTGTGTCTTTTCCGATTCACCCCCTTCTGCGGAGCGTGATTTACCAGGATTGGGCTCGACCTGATAGGATCTTTATCCCTCCTAAGAGGTTCTCTATTCTCTATCCTATGGAAGAGGAATTTTTAAAGAAATGGGCACTCCCCACAGGGGACGCGGCCATTTCCTGCGTGAATAAATCCCTGACCTGTCCGGTTGAAAATGTCCAGATGTTCAAGGATCCGGTCGACAAAAAATTAGAGACCCTACTGAAGGCTTCTTTCACCACAGTAGGTGCCATGGTTCAGCCAGTGGTGGCAGCCATTGGCGTTTGTCAGGCCTTAAAGGATCAGGCAAAACAGATATTAAAGGACATGCCGGCTCAGCAAACTCGTGAATTAGCAGATTTCCCTAGGGCTCTCTGCTTTGCAGTAGATGCTATTAAGGACTCCATCCAACAGGCATCCCGGTTATCTCTGCTGGTGGTTCACATGCGTCGTCTTTCGTGGCTAAAGAACTGGTCAGCAGAGGCACCCTGCAAAAAGCTTTTAGCAGGGTTTCCCTTTCATGGGGGAAGACTATTCGGTGAAGACCTAGATAAAGATATCCAAACCATATCAAGTGGTAAAAGTTCTTCCTTACCGGTCAAGGAAAGACCGCGTGGGCCCGCGTTTAAACGACAGGCCTTTCCAGGCTCGGCCCCTTCGACTTCCCGTCAGTATCGACGGCCTCCCGGGCGTTCAGCAGTTAATAGCCGCCCACAGGGACAAGCCGCGGCAAACAAGAGGCCCTGGTCTCGCAAGCCGGCTAATCCAGTCATCAAGTCAGATTCATGAAGGGGCGCCCCCACTCTCTTGGGTGGGGGGAAGACTAAATCGCTTTCTAAAGATTCAGACCTTTCGTATGGATTCCATACGTTCAGTGACAGCCAGCCTGCATCAAGGCGACTTTCTAGCATCTATAGACATAAAGGATGCATATCTGCATGTGCCGATCTACCCAGCACATCACAGGTTTCTTCGTTTTATGATAGATCAAAGTCATTTCCAGTTCGTAGCCCTCCCTTTCGGGTTGGCAACAGCTCCGCGGGTATTCACAAAGGTGTTAGCCCCGGTGCTAGCCGTCCTAAGGACAGAAGGCATTTTGGTCCTGGCATACCTGGACGATCTCCTGGTTATCGACAGATCAGCTTCCAACCTCAATCATGCAGTAGTCCGCACAGTTCGGCATCTACAAGAATTCGGGTGGGTTGTGAACCAAGGAAAATCGAGGTTGCAACCCACAAGACAGTTGGAATATCTAGGCCTTCGGTGAGATACAGAATGCCAGAGGATATTTTTACCTCAAGAAAAGATCAGGTCATTGACTCAAACAATTCACATAGTCCAAGGCAAAAAGAGGCCGACTATTCGCCTATGCATGCGACTGCTGGAAAAGATGGTAGCCGCCTTCGAAGCAGTGCCCTATGCCCAGATCCATACCAGAGTTCTCCAGGCAGCTATTCTCTCTGCTTGG
Organism: Rana kukunoris; assembly: GCA_029574335.1. NCBI lineage: Eukaryota > Metazoa > Chordata > Amphibia > Anura > Ranidae > Rana > Rana kukunoris. The sequence goes on along the minus strand of CM056052.1, from coordinate 541,979,363 downwards.
AACAGGTCCATACAGGCATTAGACCGTCCATTAGGTCTTTCCCCAGGAGTCAGGCGCAGCCTGTACTGGTGGCTGGTCCCTCAAAAATTGTCAAAAGGGAAAACCTTTTGCCCCATCACGTGGAAAATAGTAACCACAGATGCCAGCCTAACAGGTTGGGGGGGCAATCTTAGGAAAACGGACCCAGCAGGGACAGTGGTCAGAGGCAGAAAGTCTGCTTCCCATCAATGTCCTAGAGATCAGAGCTGCTCGGTTGGCCCTGGTCGCCTGGACTCTCCCCCTGCAGGGTCTGCCAGTAAGGATACAGTCCGACAATGCCACAGCGGTGGCATACATAAACCACCAGGGGGGCACAAGGAGCCTAGCGGCTCAAAGGGAAGTAAACCTGATTTTCTCATGGGCCGAAGCCCATGTACCCTGCATCTCAGCAGTGTTCATCCCAGGGATAGACAATTCTCAAGCAGATTTTTTGAGTCGTCAACAGTTACTCCCGGGAGAGTGGTCTCTTCACCCCCAGGTATTCCAAGAGATTTGCCAAAGATTCGGAGTTCCCGATGTGGACATCATGGCAACAAGATTCAACAAGAAATTGGACAAATTCGTATCCCGAGCCAGGGACCCCTCGGCCTACGGGACCGATGCGTTGGTTTGCCCCTGGCACCAGTTTTCTCTCCTGTATGCGTTCCCTCCACTACAGATGATTCCCCGCCTTCTACGAAGGATCAGGGTGGAGCGCAGGCCGGTGATCCTGGTGGCCCCAGCCTGGCCCAGAAGGGCTTGGTACGCACTCATCGTGAGGATGTCAGTAGGGGCACCGTGGCCACTCCCCCTGCGCCCAGATCTGCTGTCTCAGGGCCCGATCTACCACCCTGCTTCACAGCAGCTAAATTTGATGGCTTGGCGGCTGAATCCCTAATTCTTAAGGGCAGAGGCCTCTCAGCCCAGGTCATATCTACGTTAATTCAGGCTAGAAAGCCAGTCTCTAGAAATATCTATTACAGAGTCTGGAGGACCTATGTGGAGTGGTGCGAGTCTCAAGGAGGGCATCCTCGCAAGTTTTTTATTGACAGGATCTTGCGATTCCTCCAGGTTGGCGTTGACAAGGGGTTGGCTCTTAGTACTCTAAAGGGGCAGGTGTCTGCCTTATCGATATGGTTTCAAAGGCCTTTGGCCACGCATTCGCTTGTGAAAACCTTCTTGCAGGGGGTCTTGCATGTGAATCCCCCTATTAGAGCTCCCCTCGGCCCCTGGAATTTAAATCTGGTCTTGTCAGCTTTACAAAAGCAGCCGTTTGAACCTCTGACAGAAATCCCTCTTGTGCTGCTAACCCGAAAGTTGGTTTTCTTGGTGGCTATGGCTTCGGCCAGAAGGGTCTCCGAGCTGGCAGCCTTGTCTTGCAGGGAACCGTACCTGATTCTGCATAAGGACAGAGTGGTTCTGCGGCCTCAACCTTCTTTCCTTCCTAAGGTCATATCCAGTTTTCACTTGAATCAGGACCTAGTCCTACCATCCTTCTTTCCTACTCCCCAGTCCAGAGAGGAAAGACTGCTTCATACTTTGGACGTGGTTTGAGCCATAAGGGTTTATCTCAAGGCTACAGAGAAGATTCGGAAAACAGATGTGCTTTTAGTTCTTCCGGATGGCCCCAAGAAGGGTCAGCCGGCTGCCAAGTCTTCCTTGGCTAGGTGGATTAAGCAGCTGATTTTTCAGGCCTATGGTCTGAAGCGCGTTCCACCTCCCTTATCAGTTAAAGCCCATTCTACGAGGGCCATGAGTGCCTCTTGGGCGGCACACCATCAGATCTCTATGGCACAGGTTTGCAAAGCGGCAACCTGGTCTTCCGTACATACGTTTACTAAATTTTATAAGTTGGACGTCGCAAAGGCTACGGATGCAGCATTTGGGCAGGCGGTCCTACGGGCAGCAGTATAGAATCCTCTGGCCCGGTTCACGCCCCCTTTTTTCTGTTGGTGGAGCTATTTTACCTCCTGATAATGTTTTTGTTTGGCTATTTTTGGCCTTACGGTCTCCCTCCCTTCATGGAGCATTGCTTTGGGACATCCCATATGTAATGACTATGCGCTCTGTGTCCCGTGATGTACGATAAAGAAAAAAGGATTTTTAATAACAGCTTACCTGTAAAATCCTTTTCTTGAAGTACATCACGGGACACAGAGCTCCCACCCCTCTTTTGGGGAACATTGTGTAACCTCGGAGAAATTGCTTGCTACAAAACTAAAGCACTCTCAGTGGGAGGGGGTTATATAGGGAGGAACTTCCTGTGAAGTTGATTACACCAGTGTCCACACCTGAAGGTACCCATATAACCCATATGTAATGACTATGCGCTCTGTGTCCCGTGATGTACTTCAAGAAAAGGATTTTACAGGTAAGCTGTTATTAAAAATCCTTTTTTTTTTTACACCTTTCCCTGATATGTCTGAAACTGACATGCTTTTGATGGGAAAATCCTGAGATTTTAGCTGCCCTGCCTCTGCACTGCCTCCTGGCGTGGTGGCCATCAGTAATCCCAGGGGCCCGGGGGCCCCATGAGTTGTCAGTCCGCCACAGAGCAAATTGTATATGATGTCAGGAGTTAGTGCCGGTTCACACTACCGCAACTTGGGATCCGACTTGTGTCGCCCCAAGTTGCGCGACATGAGAAATTCAATTGAAGTGAATGAAAGCCGTCTTAATGTACACTAATGAGGTTGCTCTGACTTCAGAAAAGGTTCCTGTACTACTTCAAGGCGACTTCTAGGCAACTTGTACCCATTGATTTCAATGGAAGTTGCCTCCAAAGTCGGATCACATCTTAGCTGAAGCAACTTTACAGGAAAAGAAAATAGTTTACTCCAGGGCCGCCATCAGGGGGGTACAGGCAATACACCTGTAAGGGGCCCGGATGGCAACCCCCCTTTTTTGTAAGGGGACCGGAGGTCCCCAGGGCCCCGGATGGCGACCCCCCTTTTTTTATACAGTTTTATTAATTTATTTTTTACATATATATATATATATATATATATATATATATATATATATATATATATATTACTAAAGGGCCCAGAGGTCCCTGGATGGCAACCCCCTCTTTTTAATAAATAAAAGAGCATTAGTACATGCGTTTTTGATCTCCTGTAATTAAGAGATCATGCCCAGCTGGTAAGCGGCAGTGTGTCATTGAGGTGGAGGTTCTTTTATATCACCACGTTTCTGGATGCTGTGGATTTATTTTTTCACTTTGGAGATTTACAGCCTGAATGAATTTATTGATGGACTTGTATGTGACCTCACATTTTCACTGGTCCACCACATACATTAGGATTGATTCATTTCTGTACCTTTATATATAGGTCTATTGACCCCAATTTTTCATTATCACTTATATTTATGAGTGCACTGTATTCATCACCCTTTTCACTAGCGAAGCTTTTTTCTTTTCAGATATCTTGTTTAGTGTTGTATAACATTTTTAGTTGCTGCTTGATGCCATTTGAATGAGCGCAGTATTTTTTCCATTATTATTCAATCTGAAGAATGGGCAAAAATGTCACTTTCTAGATGTGCAAAGCTGGTAGAGACATCCCCAGAAAGACTTGCAGCTGTAATTGCAGAGAAAGGAGGTTCTACAAAGTATTGACTCAGGGGGGCATCATACAAATGCCCCCCACACTTTTGACATACCGTATTTATCGGCGTATACCACACACTTTTTTCCCATTAAAATCAGGGGGAAATCGCGGGTGCGCGATATACGCCGATCCTCGTTTTTCTGAGCGCCACCGACAAAGGCGGACAAAGACCGAGCCGAGTGTACTGCGCACTCGGCTAGGCTCGGCCACGTTTGGCTTCACCCGCAGCCACGCGAGAGGAGCCGAGAGAAGCCGAGAGGAGCCAAACACACCGGAAATCCGGCTCTGCACAGCTCAACCGAGGCGCCAAATTCAATGCTGCAAACCCCGGCAGACGGACGTGACGGACACCGACAAGACTGGATGGACCGGCAGACAGATGTGACGGACACTGACAAGGCTGGACGGACCCTGGGCAAGGCTGCAGACGGACGCCGGACAAGGCCGCCGATGGACGCCGGACAAGACAGCAGACGCACACCGACAAGGCTGGATGGACCCCGCGCAAGGCCGCAGATGAACGTCGGACAAGGCCGCCAATGGACGCCGACAGCAGACGGACACTGACAAGGCTGAGCATCCAAAAAGTTTGTTTTTTCCTAAACTCACCTTCTCAGCTTGGGGTGCGCTTTATATGCCGGCGCGGGGTATACCCCGATAAATACGGTATTTATTTGTAAAACATTTTAAAAACCATTTGTGATTTTCCTTCCACTTCACAATTATGTGCCACTTTGTGTTGGTCTATCACATAAAATCCCTATAAAATACATTTACGTTTTTGGTTGTAACATGACAAAATGTGGAAAATTTCAAGGGGTATGACATTTTTCAAAGCACTGTATATTAAAAACTATAATTGAAGAAAAAAAAGACAATATTTTTGCTAACACATGATTAATGGCTTCACTGTAGCACTAACCTGAAGGAGCCATTGTAATTTAAAGTGGAGGTCCACCCTAAAAACAAAAAATGCACCAAAATCCTGCAAAAATATATACAATTTTTACTTGCCAGAAATAGCGGTTGCTTTGCGGATGTTCCTAATCTGCCTCGTCCCATACCGCAGCAGGTCTTTTTCCTCATCCTCCCCGCATTATCTTCTGGGGAATGGGGCGCGCTATGTGTGTATCCCAGAAAGCAGCCACCCATTCACAAAAGTGTAACAAGACTCGCAAATGTGCAGTTGGAAAGTCGCAAGGCTCCACTGCCTGTTTCCCTCAGTAAGGATGGTGGCGCCGGGAGCTGCCAGGATCGAGCGATCGGCCTTGGGGTGGGGGGGGGGGCAACATCAAACTTTTTCCATCTGAAAAATAGAGAACCAGCTCTCAATCGTTTGTTGGCGGAAATTCAGACAGAAAAAGTCTGATGGAGCCTACATACGGTCAGAATTTTCGACCAAACACTCACATCAGACTTTTCTTGTCGTAATTTTCGATCGTGTGTACGCGGCATACAACTTTTATGTTCTTCAGCCACTTACTGAGCATACTCCCCTTCCCCCAAGGGATTGGCTTTAGCACAATAAATATTCATGCTGCCAATTTGCTTTGTTGAACCTCCTATGTTCCAGAAGTCTCCAGAAGGCAGGGGAGAACAATCAAACCTTCAGCCTCTGAAACCCAGACCAAGCAAAAGAAATCAACAGCTGCTCCATTGATTGCAGAGGAGCCAAAAAGAACTAAATTTACCTAACATCCTAGCAGCCTATCGTAGAGTTTCCTATTGGTGATATAGGCAAGAAATTTTGTATCAGATGACAGCATGAGCCAACCTTCTCACCTATCCTTATGACCTTCGATGCAGAATTTGGATACCCGCTCAGTTTTTCAGTGCGAAAGGTAACACAATGTTGATTGGCACAGGTCAGATTCAATCTTATAACCTGCCCAAGAAAACTGACAATCACAATATGACGGCGAGATAAGGGCATCGACTTCACTCTCCTGCCTCCTACATTTTATTTTTTTTATATGCAAAGAACGATGTCTCAGAATTCCCAATGCTCTTAGCATATAAATGCACGAAATACTGCCATGCAATATAGATTTATCTTACAGCCAATCTATATGCATGAATGTTTTAATGGTGGTTCAGCGAGCCACAAAGCAAATAGTATATTGGATTTCCTATTTTTAGACTTTTTTTCAGAATGAACGTGATCATTTTTTTCATCATTGGTTGTTTATTCACCTTGAAAATAGTCTGTATTAGAACACGGTAAAAAAAGAATAAAACACTATGGGAGCATGAACACAGTTATACTCGTAGCATATACAAAAGGACAGAGCCCAAAGACCTTTAGCCAAGAAAACGTGGTCATATAATGGCCAGTAACCATAGAGATGACCAGCAAACCTCATTGTTTACTCACCATTCTGCACAACAAGTTAAATGGACCAACTGGTTTTGGACTGTATATATATATATATATATATATATATATATATATATATATACATACATATTATATATATATATATATATATATACCCAATAAAAATAAATAATAAATAAACCCAATAAAAATATAAACCCAATTATTAAAAGCTCTAACATGTTGATGATATTTTCAAGGTACCATCCTTTAGATTTTCTTGTTCCTGCAACAAATTGTCAATTTGTCAGTAGTTACAACTATTTCTTTGCTTCCCAAGGTAGAACTTAAAGTGAAGTTCCATCGTAAAAAAAATGTAAACAACCAAATAACTGCTAAAAAATTGAAACAAAATAATACAAAAATAGTTTTATTTATCAGAAATGCAGGTTGCTATGCGGATGTTCCTAATCTGCCTCTTCCTGGTCCGCGGCAGGTCTTCTTCCTAGTCCTCCTTGCAGTGTCTTCTTGGGAATGGGGCGCACTGCCTTCTGGGATCTGTGCGCATCCCAGAAAGCAGCCGCACATTCACAAAAGCGCAGCGAGTAGGAAACGGGCAGTGAAGCCACAAGACTGAAGTGGTTAAGGTGCCACATAGACAAATGTATTTTATAGAAGCAATACAATTTTATTTGAGCATTTTAAAATCAACATTTTTAGCCAGATCCACAAAGCCCGTCCTATCTTTCCGACGGCGTAGCGTATCTTGTTTACGCTACACCGCCGTACGCTAGGAAGGCAAGTTCCGTATCCACAAAGGACTAAGTTACGGCGGCGTAGCGTAAATGGGCCGGCGTAAGCCCGCGCAATTCAAATGGGGAAGAGGTGGGCGTTTTTTATTTAAATCAATCGTGACCCGACGTAAATTACGTTTTTTTTTTTTTAACTGAGCATGCGCCGGCCGTGACGTATCCCAGTGCACATGCTCCAAATCACATCGCAAAACGTCAATGAAAACGACGTGAACATTCACGCAAATCCCTATTCGCGAACGGTTTATGCAAACGACTTGAACGACGGAAAATTCAACGCTGGCCCGACCGACGTCCATACTTAACATTACGTACGCCTCTATACAGCAGGGGTAACTTTACGCCGGACCTACGCTTACGCAAACAACGTAAAAATACGGGCGTACGTAGGTTCGTGGATCGGCGTATGTACCTCATTTGCATATTTTACGTGGTACAACAACGGAAGTGCCCCTAGCGTCCAGCGTAAATATGCAACTAAGATACGACGGCGTAAGACGTCGCATCTTAGAGTAATTCTGGCGTATCTTGTTTTGTGAATACAAAACAAAGATACGCCGGCGCAGATTTGAACTTATGGCGGCGTATCTGGAGATACGCTGCCGTAAATTTCTGTGGATCTGGCCCTTTATGTCTAAACCCATCATACAGTATCCATGCGATTATGGTACAGATGCAGTAACTTCGGCTTTTTTTTTCTCCAGGCTATGGCTTCCTCAGGAGTCTGTTAAGAAAGTACAGGCAAAAGGCTAGTAAAAGTAAAGTAAAAGGCTAATTTTGGACCCCACCCCCCCCCGTGGTTTCACTGATATTTTCTTAAAGCACCCTGAAATACAGGTCACTATATTGATTTTACAATATATACATTGGGGTATCAATATTATCATTAAGGTAAAAGGGTTTCCTTTAATGGTTTTTTATTGAATGCATGTATTACCAGTTATGTTCAGAAGTTATTTGATATACAATAAAACCTTGGGTTGGGAGCATAATTCATTCCAGAAGCATGCTTGTGATCCAAAGCACTCTTATATCAAAGCAAATTTCCCCATAAAAAATTATGGAAACTATTATGGGGTTTTTATTTTTTGCTAAACAAACAAAAAAAGATGGAACATTTTGAAAAAAAAAATCATGCTTTATATTTTGTTATTTTTTTTTACAAACAGGTAGTTTTTCTCCTTTATTGATGTGCGCTGATGAGGCGATACTGATGGGCACTGATAGTCACATTAAGGTGGCACTGATGGGGACAGATAAGGCGGCACTGATGGGGACAGATAAGGCAGCACTGATGAGGGGGCACTGATGGGGGGCACTAATGGGCATAGATAGATGGCACTGACGGGCACTGGCAGGTGACAATTACGGGCACTGGTAGGGACAATGATGGGCAGTGCTGTTTGAGGCACTGATTAGATGTTGCACTGTGGGCACTAATAGGCACTGATAGGTGGCACTGTGTGCACTCATAGGTGGCACTGTGGGCATTGATAGGCAGCGCTGGTGGGCACTGGTAGGTAGCACTGACAGGTGGCACACATTTACACAGATGAGCTGTCTGCAGCCCTCCCTGATCGGGACCGATGTCCCGCTGTCTTCTGCCAGTGATAGGCTTTTTTTCCCTCCTCATGCTGTCAGCGTGATTGGCTGACAGCTGATCATGTGGTAAGGGGTCGGGATTGACCCCTTACTCCGATCTGTGATCCAGCGAGTCTCATAGATTTGCTGATCACAGAACGAGCCGCACGCGCCCTGCAGGGGGCGTGCAGACCGCTCAAGCATGGGAGGACGTCTATTGATGACCTCCCGGCAATTCAGGTCCGCGCTGTGGTCGTCATTCAGCTATAGCGCGGATGGGAAGTGGTTTATGCTGACTGAGGGATTTTAGTTCTGCGTTTAATATGGATTGGCTTTGGGTTCCCGATCAAAAAACAGCACACAGCTCTGCAAGATACATCAATTGACCTGATAATCCGTCAGGCTGCTGTACCAATTTTCTTTTGTGAATTTGAATCCATACTTTCTCAACTACGAGCCATTTAATATGGCGTATACGTTTATTCAAATTGAACGGCGTCCAGCAGACACTGAAATTCCTTCGTATCATTATTATTGTGCTGGAGTTTAGGTTCATGAAATGTTCTGACAACCACTTTTTGCTGAACCTGTTAATCAAACAAAACCTGTAACCCTGTTGAACAGTAATTGTGGTCGTCACCACTACCGTGGTTTGCTCCTTACTTTCATTTCACATTCTGCACAGAATATGCTATTAATTTCCTTCATCTGTGTTATCTGAAGTATAAGCCTCTAGTAGGCTCAATAGGCTTATTGAAAAGAAGAAACTGTATTCCATATTATTAAATTTAATTAGACCGAAAGCAGAAAAGGATCATTGAAGGTTTTGACTTTAGGGGCCGTGTGGTTTTCAGCTTTCCCCAAGTTTTTCATTGATTCCATGATTTGATTTTTTTTTAATGCTGACCTTATGTGAAGAAAATAACATTCTAACTAAAATCTATATCTGTGTTGTAAAATATGCAAAAATATTACTTACCTTAGTTGTGAGCAGTAGCAGCTGGTGTTTCTTTTTTTTTTTGGGGGGGGGGGGGGTCGGCAAACAAACTGCCAGCATAATCACCCCCTGCCCTTCTGCGCGCGGTGGCTGTCCTTACCATGGATGCGGGTGGTGAGAGCAGTGTGGCGGGCTCTGGTGTCCTCTCCTGCAGTCCTCTCTGCGGTGCGTCTCCTCTCTGCTCCTCCTGGTGCTAGGCGCCCAATAGGATCCCCTGACGTTTTGGCCAATTGGAAACTGGTTAGATACCTGCTTCCTGATTGCCTGGGAGGTAGGGTGACCACATGCCCGGCACAGTCGTGCATTTTGCAGGTCTGTCCCAGGCACATTCATACCAGGACAATACAGTGTCCTGGAATGAAACTGACACAGCCACCCCCTGGCCCATTCTGATGCCCCCAAAAAAGGCTGCCACATCACCACTTTACTCACTGACAGTACTTGTCCTGGCTGTAAATGCCTGGAGAAGCACAATCCCACCCCCGCTTGTGTTTGGAGAAATCATAAATCCCGCCTCTTGTGTCCAGAGGTGGCTCTTTAATTAGGCAAATTAGGCGGTCGCCTAGGGCCTTGCGCTCATAGGGGCCTTGCCGTTGCCTAATTTGTCTGATGGAGGAAGGGGAGAGCAGAGCAGCGGGAAGATTGATGGAACTTTAAAACACAGAGAACAAATTCTCCTGTGCACGAGAGGATAATCCAAAAATCAATTGTCCATAGGGATGATACCAACAACGGTGCCACAGGCTTTGCTGCCTTTCATGGGTGGGCACATCCCAGTGGCAAAAAGAAGAAAACAAAGGTGCACCAGCCTAGTGTTTTATCATTAAAAGATTTTAATAACATTTTAAAATGATATACAGGGCCTACTCACAAGTGTAGCAGAGAGAACTGCAGTAAAGCTTAGTCGACATAAGCTGCAAAGAGATGACCTCGAATGATACTCCGATCAGTCGTGGAGAAAGTAAAGTGGGTCACCACCGCTGACGTGTTTCGAAGCTCTAAGCCTCTTCATCAGAGCCCAGCAGTCAAGATTGATGTGCGGGACCAATCTCCTCATGCAAGGACTCTGCACTAAAAATGACTAAGTTTTGCCTAAGACCTCACAAAGCCTAGAGCCGCCTCTGCTTGTGTCCAATCATTGTGCTGTGATTCGTTACAGCACATGCTGATTTTTGGGAAGGGAGGGTGTCTCTGAATGGTAGTTTGGAAATGTGGTCACCCTGCCGGGAGGAGGATCAGTGTTGCAACACATTGGTGGGCTCCAGACACATCCTGTCAAGTCTCAGGCGTGAGGCAGGGATGCTAAGAGGGCGCCCCTTGCAGCTGAGTGCAATGCTTCCCTGGGAGTAATACAAGGGATACGGTCCCCAAAGGTACACGGATTGCCAGGAATGCTGCAGACTGACTGGTTAGCAGAAGGTGGGTGGAATGTGTTGGGTAGCGATGTTGGCAGTCGTGCAAGGAGAAGTCCTGAGTAAGTGGTAGCAGGGTAAACCAGGAGCAGGATTCCCAAGCCAAGCCAGGGGTCATATACCAGGAGACATCATCATTGTATTCTACTATTACTCAAATGTGTTTTTTCATGTCTTTATTGTGTACATATTATGTTATTTTTCTTTTTCTTCTTATTTCAGTAGTGCTTGACAAAAAAACTCCTGAGGAAACCAAATGTAATGGCAAAACATGTTGAGGGAATTGTCTGTAAAAAAATTCTACTTATTATATGATGGATTTTTGTATAATAAAATTTATATTTTTGATATAAATTATTTGTATTTTTTCGCACCTTAAAAATACCGTTTCAATTATTCTATGTTTATTCTTCAAATAAGGGATGTGGTGCCTATTTATAGTTGACATGTATTTTATTTATTTTTTTATAGTGTATTTGGTGCGTGTACTCTCGAGAGGAGCCGGACTGCAGGAGTTGGGAATAGGCAGGCCTCCCCCAGAGGCAATCTGCCATCTTTCTCCATGCCCCCGGGTGGCAATGGCGGGTCTGAGGGGGTCCTCCCACACAGCCCGCCCTACCTGCTCTGCTTTGAAGCCCAACGGGGCAGAGGGACTCCCCTATGAGGGAGTGAGAGGACCTAGCCTGCTCAGCCAGCCCTGTTAGTCCTTCGCCTCTCTTTTTTAGAGACCGCGTGGCCAAAGTGCGTGCATGTTAACCCAATTTCGAGTGCGTGTAAGTGTGGTGTATTTTTGTGGGAGGGGGGGTGGGCATACTAAGCGCAGGCTTACCTCGCATAGCACACCCACCGAGAGCCGGGCTGAGACCACCAAACTCAATTCACATGTAGCCGAGACCGGGATCCGAACCCTTAGCTGCAGAGGTGAACGGCTTGTCAGAGCAGTGCCAATCCCGTTGAGCCACCGCAGCTCCCTTAGTTGACAGGTAATTTAACAATTCTCCAAAGTCTGAGATGATTACAGGAACAAGCCAGGTCAAAGACAGTGGAGTGGAGGAATAGTCAGCCAAGCCAAGGTCAGAGCGAGGAGATAGAGAGGATCACAGGAAAAGCCAAAAGCAGAGGTCAATTCAGAGGTTTCAAGGTATACAAGGAAGCTGACGATAATCCAGCAAATTTGAAGTGTCTGTGGCAGGTTTAAATAGACTGGGGCATGCGCCTACAATTGTCAGGGTGTGCGTGCACAGGCTGGTGTGTCCTGGCCGTCGCGCAACTGTGTGCACGCATGAGCATGGGAACACGTCTGGCGGGACCATGACATTTATTGGCGGAATTGCCCACACCACGGCCATTTCTCTGACACATCCTCTGTGACCAGAGCCTACACGATTGTGGCCTATTAGAGCCTTTGAATCTAATCAGGTGCTTAAAAAAAAAACTGGCTGCTGTAATTCATGTGCCCGGTGACCCGAATAGGGCTGGACACATGAATAGGGGGCGGCAGCAGCTGTTGATCGAGTCATGCATGACTCTATCAACTGCATATAAGGGAATGGAGAGGAGAGAGGGGGCAGATCCTGGGCGCCCCTAATGGACGGGCCACCACTGGTTGTGAGTAAAAACATATCCAAATCCATTGCACTGCTCCAAGTACCTCCATGACCCATGCAGATCCCGACTCCTATAGCCAGTCTCCGCTCCAACATGAGGATATAAGAAGATAAAAAGAAGCTCTCGGTGGTTAGCTAGTTTGTGATGCTTTATTCTGTTAATGATGCATACATATACTGTAGTCTCCACTCGAAAAACCACACTCCCTAAACGCGATTCACCCTAATGTAGGGTGTAGGGTGACCAGACATCCCCGGTTTCCGAGGACAGTCCCCGGATTGAGGACACTGTCCCCAGTTTTGTCGCCAGATTGGATTTGAACAGGGGCTGGGGCAATTTCAAAGACAGTCAGTGCAGAATAAAAAAAAAATCTGAATTATTTTCCAATATCTGTGCCCCTTTCTGATGATCATGTGCTGGTCAGAGCGGAGGGAATATTTCTTCAGTTTCGGGTGGATGCCTGTTCTGCTCTCACTCACATGTTCTTCTGCCTTGGCTCAAGTCCCGGCTAGCAACCGTCTGCCTGCTTATCTCCTTGCCTTCCCTGTGGAGTGATCTTCCTCCGCTCCCCACCCAGTATTAGCTGGGCCCGGAGAGTAAGACTTGACAGGCCATCAGGCGGGCGGCGATGGGCAGAGAGTCGCTGATTGCCGCTAAGGATGAGCTTGGGCGTGTTCGCACACTACATGGGCAGAGCCCGCCAGGAAGTCTGCACGGCGCTGCGCTAACCACAAGCAGGGAGACATTTCCCGATCTCTGCAGCCGAGCATCGGGACAATGTCTCCCTGCCTGTGTCTAGTGCAGCGCCGAGCAGACTTCCTGGCGGGCTCTGCACGCGGAGTGTGCGAACATGCCGGAGCTCACCCCTAATTGCCGCCATTACTAGTAAAAAAAAAAACATGTCCCCAGATTTCATTTGAAAAATCTGGTCACCTTACCCTAATGGGCTTGTTTACAAGGATAGAGTGGGTGTACCTACTCTGTGCTAGTGAGCAAGCCCATTGGTGTGCTTGAGGAGTGTGATTCTGATGCACGCCCCTTGGCTCTGAACCGCCACAGAAGCAAACGTAGGAGCGCCACTGCAGTGTCATGCAAGGTGCAACACAAAACAACAAAATATGCACTCAACTGTTTGAATACTAAAGGGACGTAAGACTTAGGGGGCTGTGAGTAACAGACTAAACAAGGAAGTATCACATGTATCTCATTTCAAAGTTTACTGCCTTTAAAACTGACCTCTGTTGTTTGCAGTTGAGCCTCTGAGGCCGGGTTCACACGTGTGCGACACGACACTCTTCCTACTTTGGATCCGACTTTGCCCTGCGACTAGAAGTCCGACATATGTCCGACTTTGAATGGCGACGGAGGAAGCCCGGGCTGGCCGCTAGTAAAAGAGCTACAAAGAAGATAGCGGCGGCGCAGCCCAGCAAAAGGCACCGGAGAGCGTAAGAAGAACCGGGGAGCGCGGAGAGCAGAAGAAGAGAGCAGAGAAGACAGAAGAAGACACCCAAAGTCAGAAGAAGACCCCCGGACAGCGGAGAAGTCGGAAAAAGACCCCCGGAGCTGACTAATAAATGATCTTAAAAAGGTGTGTAGTGTGTTTATTTTTTTGACACTCGATGTACCCCATACTCATTCACCTAGGTTGGGGGGCCGGTATCTGGGGGCCTCCTTGTTAAAGGGGGGCTCCCAGATTCCGATAAGCCCCCCACCCGCAGACCCCGACAACCAACAGCCAGGGTTGTCGGGAGGAGGCCCTGTTCTCATCAACATGGGGGAAGGGTGCTTTGGGGTGGGGGAGCACCTACCTCTCCATGTTAAGGGCATGCGGCCTGGCACGGTTAAGGAGGGGGGCGCTTGCTCGTCCCCACCCCCTTTCCTGACTGGCCAGGCTGCTGCTCGGATACGGGTCTGGTATGAATTTTGGGGGGACCCCCAATGCCGTTTTTTCCCCTTTAAATCCGCACAAGACCCATGGGCCTGGTATGCTCTTGGAGGGTGAACCCATGCCGTTTTTTTTGTTTTGTTTTTTTGCGTGGAGTTTCCCATCAAGATTAGCAGAGTGCCAAAGTCGGAGCGTGCAAGACTGCGTTCCGACTTTGATCCTACTTCAATGATATTCAATGGAGTGAAGTAGGATCAAAGTCGGACCAAAGTAGTGCAGGGAGAATTTGCAAAGTCGCTCCGACATGTGTCCGACCAGTTAAGACGGCTCCCATAGGGAAACATTAATTTTTTTAATGAGCTCCCAATGTCGGAGCGTTTGTCGGACTAGTGTGAACCTGGCCTGAAGGATCTGTCTGTTGTTTCTCACCTGAGCCGAGTGATTCCTGTTCATAAATGCCAGGCTAACAACTACCAAAGTCCTTGGAATCCTGTCCCAAGACTTTTTGAGGAAAAATAAGTGATGAGGTTCTGGATTCAGGATGAGATCAGTTGGCTCATGATCAGACACAGTGTCTCTCGGGGGGCTGCTTCTGATAAATAGGGTGTACCAGATTAAAGATTCACATGAATAAAGTTTAATGACAATACCAAAGAACTATTTTGCTGACTGATTTTACCCATAGCCAGAACCACAAATAGTGATTTATACCAGCTTTGAGTCCTGATGAGTACTTACGTTTAAGCCCTAAAGAAGAGGGAATTCTCAGAGTCCCCAAAAATGGGTTGGCTGTTCAGTGTTGTTATTTGTGAACGAATACTAATAATAAAAGTTTTTGCACTCTCGGACACACACAGTAGACTTTAAATTCATAAGACTTATACAGCTGGTGTGTTTAATGCCGCGTACACACGATCATTTTTCAGCATAAAAAAACCCATTGTTTTTGAAAAACGATGTGAAGCGCACACACGATCATTTTAAATGACGTTTTTAAAAACGTTGTTTTTTTTTTAATGCTGAAAAATGATCGCGTGTACGCGGCATTAGAGTTCTTGCACTCCCCTTGTAGGCTCACGGTGAGACGCTGGGCACTTCCTCTGAAGTCATGTCTGTGAAAGACATTTGAAAATGTTTAATGCCATTGGGAATTGCCTGAGAAAGAACCTCTAGGAGTATATGTTCCCAGGCTCTTGTTCCCGTGACCTCTGTTCTAGTTATGATACCTATTAACAGTCTCTGTTTCTTGACAATCCCTGTTATTTGTCATATTTGACCACGTGCTGCCCTCCTTTTGGGTACCATAGTTAGATTTTGCTGCTGTCTGCTAGTTGAAGTTTAACGGGTTCAAACTTAACCATGGGCATTATTCTTAGAGCAGCATTTCCTCCTTTGCAGGGATGCTCTTGGGACAGACTGGGTTCCTACATTGGCCTGGTGACACAGAGGGGTTGACTGATGAAACTTTACCACATTCACAAAGCTCAGGGCAAGTCCTTTGCAAGGTGCTACTTCTCTTGAAAAGTGAACAGCCTATTTGCCTTTAGTAACTTGAGTCCATTATCTCTTTATCTGACACTACACAGTCTGGAGGTACTCAATTAAGGCAACTCCCAAATACACTCTTCTAGAGCAATGGTCCTCAACCACTGGGCCATGGCCAACTGTTGAGCCATGGCTTTCCCTCTCCATTGTCTCTAGCCAGCTGCAGATCCCTTAACCTCCCACAGGGTCTCCCAGCTCACATATTGCTTCCCCAACTTCCCATAGTGGCCCATAGTGCCCCCATGTCTCACTCCACAATCCCCACACAGTGATAGCCAGCCCGATGCAGAGCCTTCCAGCATTTAAATTCATAATTTGCATCCCCATACTTTTATTGTGTGCGTATATACTTTATTCTTTATTGTGGGTCCCAGCTGAGGGGTTAGGCTGGGAAAAGGGTCTGTAAGGGGGGGGGGGGTTTGTACAGTGGTGTTCTGAACTGAGGGGTTAGGCTGGAAGAAGGGTCTGAAGGGGGTCTGTGCTGTGGTGTTCTGAACTGAGGGGTTTGGCTGGGAGAAGGGTCTGAAGGGGGTCTGTGCTGTGGTGTTCTGCACTGAGGGGTTAGGCTGAAGAAGGGTCTGAAGGGGGTCTGTGCTGTGGTGTTCTGAACTGAGGGGTTTGGCTGGGAGAAGGGTCTGTACAGGGGGGGGGGGTCTATACTGTGGAGTTCTGCACTGAGGTGTTAGGTTGAGAGAATGATCTGTACTGGGGGGTCTGTACTGTGGTGTTCTGCACTGAGGGGTCAGGTTGGCAGAAAGGTCTGTACTGGTGGGGGTCTGTACTGTGGTGTTCTGCACTGAGTGGTTAAGCTGGCAGAAGGGTCCATACTGGGGGGTCTGTACTGTGGTGTTCTGAACTGAGAGGTTTGGCTGGGAGAAGGGTCTGTACAGGGGGGGTCTGTACTGTGGTGTTCTGCACTGAGGGGTTAGGCTGGGAGAAGGGTCTGTAGTTTGGTGTTCTGCACTGAGGGGTTAGGTTGGGAAAAGGGTCTGTACTGGGGGGTCTGTACTGTGGTGTTCTAAACAAAGGGGTTAGGCTGGGAGATGGGTCTGTACTGTGGTGCTCTGCACTGAGGGGTTAGGTTGGGAGAAGGGTCTGTACTGGGGGGGGGGGGTCTGTACTGGGGTTAGGCTGCACTGTAGGGGTTAGGCTGGCATATAGGTCTGTACTGGGGGGTCTATACTGTGGTGTTCTGCACTGAGGGGTTAGGTTGGGAGAAGGAGCTGTACTGAGGGGGTCTGTACTGTTGTGTTCTGAACTATGGGGTTAGGCTGGGAGAAGGGTCTGTACTGGGGGGGTCTTCACTGTTGTGTTCTGAACTGAGGGGTTAGGCTGGGGGGGGGGGGGTTCTAGTGAGGTGATGGGCTGTGTAATGAGATTTAGGGCTATGGGGAAAGATTTGTATGGAGGGAGCGAATGGGGCTGTTGGTTGAGAGCTGTAGTGTGTGTGTGTGGGGGGGGGGGGGGATATTTGTACTGGCAGGAGGAGGTACATTGTGGTTGTATTCTTGTTATGATCTGTTCCTCACAGCCCCCTAAGTCTTAAGTCCCTTTAGTAAGACAATCGATTAGTTGTGTACTCAGTCATGATCTCCATAAGGTGGAGGCCCTGCTCTAGAGATGATAGGAATATAATGACCACCGGCTGTGGCACTATCAACTCCTTTAAGTGATCATTTAGTAAGCTCCTCTTTAAAAGGTACAGTATCTTCTGTTTTCAGAAATGTCATGTAAATGATGAAAATAAATAATAGGGTTTTTTAGTAGGGATTGTACAGCGTTTTTCAGACAATAGTAACCATTAAGTCGTGATTCATAAAAAAATTACGCGACAATTTAAATAGTTATAGAGTGTGATTCATTGAAATACTATTACAGCAGTGAGTAATTCCCTCTCCGGCGGCCGGTTTGTGTATTTACAGGTTGTTATGGTGATTCCCTCTAATTCCATCCTTTCTCTTTTTCAATACACAGACTTGTTAGATATATAACCAAATCATAGAGACATTTGGCTAGACTCACGTAGAGCGGCGTCATTTTGTGCGGGCGTAGCGTATCTCAGATACGCTACGCCGCCGTAAATTAGAGAGGCAAGTGCTGTATTCACAAAGCTAAGTTACGGCGGCGTAACGTAAATGGGCCAGCGTAAGCCCGCCAAATTCAAATGTGTTTGATGTGGGCGTGTTTTATTTAAATTAAGTGTGACCCCACGTAAATGACGTTTTTTACTAACCGTCCGTGGACGTATCCCAGTGCGCATGCTCCAAATTACGCAGCTAAGACTCAATGGTTTTCAACGTGAACGTAATTTACGTCCAGCACCATTTACGGACGAGTTACGCAAACGGCGTAAAACGTGAAAAACTTGACGCGGTCCCGACGTCCATACTTAACATTGGCTGCGCCATCTTTTTGTTGCTTTATCTTTACGCCTGAAAACGCCTTATGTAAACGGCGTATCTTTACTGCGACGGCCGGGCGTACGTTCGTGAATAGGTGTATCTCGCTGATTTACATATTCTAGGTGTAAATCAGCGTACACGCCCCCTAGCGGCCAGCGTAAATAGGCAGCTAAGATACGCCTGCGTAGGAGACTTACGCCGGTCGTATCTTAACAACATTTAAGCGTATCTCATTTTGAGCATACGCTTAAAGGTACGACGGCGCAGATTCTGAGTTACGACGGCGTATCTACTGATACGCCGTCGTAACTCTTTCTGAATCTGGTCCATTATGTAAGCATGTTAAGGTGGAATGCCAAACTCTCTAATTCTAGATCTGCTCCCACCCCCTTCCTCACTACTATTTTAACTACCCTATAGAAGGAAAATGCTTATACTTACCTATTCTCGGGGGGTGCTCAAGTCCAGTCACGTAATTGGTCCATAATCGGTCCATAATCAGCTGCCCCTCCTCTCCCCTGAAGCTTCAGAGGAGAGGAGGGGCAGCTGACAATAGATGTCCCATAGTACACCTCTTGTCGGTTCTCTCACCTCTCCCCTGAGGCGAACAGGTAAGGTAAGTATGAGAAACTTCTTTCTACAATTCCACTTTAAATTAACCATGATTATTACTCTGAATATACATTATATTGTCAAAGGTATTGGGACGCCTGCCTTTACACACACATCCCAGTTAGAGCTGCAAGATTAATCGCGAAAAGATCGTGATCTCGATTCACCCACCTCCCCCCACGTTCTCCAGGCTGAATGACCCCGCGATTTTTGGGTGCGGCCATAGGAAAGTCCCCGGCTTCAGCCTAACTCCGGAGCGGCGGCCATCTTAGTACACCCGGTGGCGGCTGTCTCGTCATGAAGTGACGTTTCGTCACCGCCATCTTGCTCCACCCCACACTCCTGCACAGTAATGTTAGTGCGGCTTTTAAAATTGAACATGTAAACAGTCCCTCAGATTTCCATATACTGTATTTAAGCACATACTGTAAGCTCAGTTTTGTGGTGAAAATAACTATGAAATCTAAAACTCCTTTGGGTGTAACAAGATGTCTGCTTGCCCCCTTCTCACTAACATTACTGTGCAGGAGTGTGGGGTGGAGCAAGATGGTTAAATACTGTTTTGTGTTGAAAATAAATTTAAATAAAAAAAAAATCGTGAGAGAATCGTGATCTTGATCTTATTTAACCACTTAAGGACCGCCTACTGCACATTTACGTCGGCAGAATGGCACGGCTGGGCACATCAACGTATATATACGTTGATTTTAGTACCCAGCCGTGGGTCGCGGGCGCGCGCCCGCGACCCGGTCCGAAGCTCCAGGACCGGGACCGGGACCGCGGGATTCGCGGACCCGATCGCCGCTGCAGTGCGGCGATCCGTCCCTGGAGCGGAAGAACGGGGAGAGCCGTGTGTACACACGGCTTCCCCGTGCTTCTCTGTGGCCGTAGCATCGATCGCGTCATCCCTGTAATAGGGGGACGCGATCGATGACGTCACACCTACAGCCACACCCCCCTACAGTTTAAACACAACACATAGGTCACACATCCCCTACAGCGCCACCTGTGGTTAACTCCCAAACTGCAACTGTCATTTCCACAGTAAACAATGCAATTTAAATGACAATTGTCCCAAAAATGTGTCAAAATTGTCCGAAGTGTCCGCCATATTGTCGCAGTCACGAAAAAAATCGCTGATCGCCGCTATTAGTAGTAAAAAAAATAAAAATAATAAAAATACAATAAAACTATCCCTTATTTTGTAAACGCTATAAATTTTGCGAAAACCAACCGATAAACGCTTATTGTGATTTTTTTTTACCAAAAATACGTAGAAGAATACGTATCGACCTAAACTGAGGAAAAAAAATGTTTTTTTATATATTTTTGGGGGATATTTATTATAGCAAAAAGTAAAAAATATTGCATTTTTTTTTAAATTGTCGCTCTATTTTTGTTTATAGCGCAAAAAATAAAAACCGTGATCAAATACCACCAAAAGAAAGCTCTATTTGTGGGGAAAAAAGGACGCCAATTTTGTTTGGGAGCCACGTCGCACGACCGCGCAATTGTCAGTTAAAGCGACGCAGTGCCGAATCGCAAAAAGGGGCAAGGTCCTTTACCTGCATTTTGGTCCGGGTCTTAAGTGGTTAAAACGTCGTTTTAGCCGACAACGACATTGTTTAAAACGACATTAAAAAATGCAGCATGTTCGAATTTTTTTTTTGCTGTTTTTCAGAACATGAAACACGTTGTGAAGCCCACACACGATCGTTTTAAATGATGTTTTTTAAAAATGTTTTTTTTTTCATGCTGAAAAATGAGCGTGTGTACGCGGCATTAGAGTTCTTGCACTCCCCTTGTAGGCTCACGGTGAGACGCTGGGCACTTCCTCTGAAGTCATGTCTGTGAAAGACATTTGAAAATGTTTAATGCCATTGGGAATTGCCTGAGAAAGAACCTCTAGGAGTATATGTTCCCAGGCTCTTGTTCCCGTGACCTCTGTTCTAGTTATGATACCTATTAACAGTCTCTGTTTCTTGACAATCCCTGTTATTTGTCTATTTGACCACGTGTCTGCCCTCCTTTTGGGTACCATAGTTAGATTTTGCCTGCTGTCTGCTAGTTGAAGTTTAACGGGTTCAAACTTAACCAAGGGCATTATTCTTAGAGCAGCATAGCTCATCCTCCTTTGCAGGGTGCTCTTGGGGTTCACTGGGTTCCTACATTGGCCTGGTGACACAGAGGGGTTGACTGATGAAACTTTACCACATTCACAAAGCTCAGGGCAAGTCCTTTGCAAGGTGCTACTTCTCTTGAAAAGTGAACAGCCTATTTGCCTTTAGTAACTTGAGTCCATTATCTCTTTATCTGACACTACACAGTCTGGAGGTACTCAATTAAGGCAACTCCCAAATACACTCTTCTAGAGCAATGGTCCTCAACCACTGGGCCATGGCCAACTGTTGAGCCATGGCTTTCCCTCTCCATTGTCTCTAGCCAGCTGCAGATCCCTTAACCTCCCACAGGGTCTCCCAGCTCACATATTGCTTCCCCAACTTCCCATAGTGGCCCATAGTGCCCCCATGTCTCACTCCACAATCCCCACACAGTGATAGCCAGCCCGGTGCAGAGCCTTCCAGCATTTAAATTCATATTTTGCATCCCCATACTTTTATTGTGTGCGTATATACTTTATTCTTTATTGTGGGTCCCAGCTGAGGGGTAAGGCTGGGAAAAGGGTCTGTACAGTGGTGTTCTGAACTGAGGGGTTAGGCTGGAAGAAGGGTCTGAAGGGGGTCTGTGCTGTGGTGTTCTGAACTGAGGGGTTTGGCTGGGAGAAGGGTCTGAAGGGGGTCTGTGCTGTGGTGTTCTGCACTGAGGGGTTAGGCTGAAGAAGGGTCTGAAGGGGGTCTGTGCTGTGGTGTTCTGAACTGAGGGGTTTGGCTGGGAGAAGGGTCTGTACGGGGGGGGGGGTCTATACTGTGGAGTTCTGCACTGAGGTGTTAGGTTGAGAGAATGATCTGTACTGGGGGGTCTGTACTGTGGTGTTCTGCACTGAGGGGTTAGGTTGGCAGAAAGGTCTGTACTGGTGGGGGTCTGCACTGTGGTGTTCTGCACTCAGTGGTTAAGCTGGCAGAAGGGTCCATACTGGGGGGTCTGTACTGTGGTGTTCTGAACTGAGAGGTTTGGCTGGGAGAAGGGTCTGTTCAGGGGGGGTCTGTACTGTGGTGTTCTGCACTGAGGGGTTAGGCTGGGAGAAGGGTCTGTAGTTTGGTGTTCTGCACTGAAGGGTTAGGTTGGGAAAAGGGTCTGTACTGGGGGGTCTGTACTGTGGTGTTCTAAACGAAGGGGTTAGGCTGGGAGATGGGTCTGTACTGTGGTGCTCTGCACTGAGGGGTTAGGTTGGGAGAAGGGTCTGTTCTGGGGGGGGGTGGTCTGTACTGTGGTGTTCTGCACTGAGTGGTTAGGCTGGCATATAGGTCTGTACTGGGGGGTCTATACTGTGGTGTTCTGCACTGAGGGGTTAGGTTGGGAGAAGGATCTGTACTGGGGGGGGGTCTATACTGTGATGTTCTGCACTGAGGGGTTAGGTTGGGAGAAGGGTCTGTACTGAGGGGGTCTGTACTGTTGTGTTCTGAACTATGGGGTTAGGCTGGGAGAAGGGTCTGTACTGGGGGGGGGGGTCTGTAGTTTGGTGTTCTGCGATGAGGGGTTAGGTTGGGAGAAGGATCTGTACTGAGGGGGTCTTTACTGTTGTGTTCTGAACTGAGGGGTTAGGCTGGGGGGGGGGGGGGGTTCTACTGAGGTGATGGGCTGTGTAATGAGATTTAGGGCTATGGGGAAAGATTTGTATGGAGGGAGCGAATCGGGCTGTTGGTTGAGAGCTGTAGTGTGTGTGTGTGGGGGGGGGGGATATTTATACTGGCAGGAGGGGGTACATTGTGGTTGTATTCTTGTTATGATCTGTTCCTCACAGCCCCCTAAGTCTTAAGTCCCTTTAGTAAGACAATCTATTAGTTGTGTACCCAGTCATGATCTCCATAAGGTGGAGGCCCTGCTCTAGAGATGATAGGAATATAATGACCACCGGCTGTGGCACTATCAACTTCCCTAAAGTGATCATTTAGTAAGCTCCTCTTTAAAAGGTACAGTATCTTCTGTTTTCAGAAATGTCATGTAAATGATGAAAATAAATAATAGGGTTTTTTAGTAGGGATTGTACAGCTTTTTTCAGACAATAGTAACCATTAAGTCGTGATTCATAAAAAAATTACGCGACAATTTAAATAGTTATAGAGTGTGATTCATTGAAATACTATTACAGCAGTGAGTAATTCCCTCTCCGGCGGCCGGTTTGTGTATTTACAGGTTGTTATGGTGATTCCCTCTAATTCCATCCTTTCTCTTTTTCAATACACAGACTTGTTAGATATAACCAAATCATAGAGACATTTGGCTAGACTCACGTAGAGCGGCGTCATTTTGTGCGGGCGTAGCGTATCTCAGATACGCTACGCCGCCGTAAATTAGAGAGGCATCTGAATATACATTATATTGTCAAAGGTATTGGGACGCCTGCCTTTACACACACATCCCAGTTAGAGCTGCAAGATTAATTGCGAAAAGATCGTGATCTCGATTCACCCACCTCCCCCCCACGCTCTCCAGGCTGAATGACCCTGCGATTTTCGGAAAGTCCCCGGCTTCAGCCTAACTCCGGAGTGGCGGCCATCTTAGTACACCCGGTGGCGGCTGTCTCGTCAGGAAGTGACGTTTCATCGCCGCCATCTTGCTCCACCCCACACTCCTGCACAGTAATGTTAGTGCGGCTTTTAAAATTGAACATGTAAACAGTCCCTCAGATTTCCATACACTGTATTTAAGCACATAAGCTCAGTTTTGTGGTGAAAATAACTATGAAATCTAAAACTCCGTTGGGTGTAACAAGATGTCTGCTTGCCCCTTTCTCACTAACATTACTGTGCAGGAGTGTGGGGTGGACCAAGATGGTTAAATACTGTTTTGTGTTGAAAATAAATTTAAATAAAAAAAAAAATAAGAATCGTATTACTTACCTGGCAGGGGAGACACCATGATCATGAAGGTGGTTCTCCCAGGGCGAGGCTCAGCCATTGCATTCTGGCTGGGCTGATCGAGGTGTCTTCCCTGCCACTGCTCGCCCTTTTGGCTAAGATCAGGTGTGGTATCCGTTCTCGTCAGTTGCTAGAGGAGCGCTGAAGCACCTCCTATATGTGGAGGGTGGATGCAATCCAATAACGTCATTGTACCTGGAAGGGTGGTTTCAGCAGGGACTACGCCGTGCTGCCCGACAGATACTGGGGGCCGGCCAATGGTTGCGTCTGAGCCACCTGGAAGGGTGCTTCTGGTGAGGATGGGTGGCTGCGCCTGGTCTGGTCTTTTTGCCGGGTTCTAGTCTGGCCTTCTGGCTGGCTGGTGCAAGTGCTGTCCCTGTCAGAGTAATCTGGTTAGGAGGAGCTGGAACTGCCCTGGTTTTAAAAATTGACGGGGTAGGGCCATGCAAACAGTCCTGCTGGGTTGACAGGGAGTCTGGAAGGGTTAGTATTGGTGGAGGCTGCTAGATGAGGGCAGCTTCTTCCCAAGAAAACCTGGAAGGGCTCTCTTTCTGGCAGGGGTGGAGGGCTGCACTGGCCGGTCGGGGGGTTAGATTTGGAACGGAAAAGCCTATGGTGCATGTGCCCCTGGAGTGGCAGTCCAGGGGTGTCTGAGAATCACTGTGAGTGAGGGTCACTTTGATTTAACGACACCACGGTCACTGCACCAGCTACACGCTTTTTTAGCACCTGCCTCCTGGGCCGGGCCTTTTGGCCAGGACCAAAGGAATTTTTTTATTCCTGGCCGGAGGGCCTGGTCATTGTTAAACACAATGACCACTTCTTTCACTCTCCTCTCCACTATCCCTTTCCCCCACTTTATTTAATTTATTGACTATGTTTGTCACGTTTTTTGTCTTTTTTTTGTTTGTGCACGTTTTGTACACAGTGTGATTAGTAGGGTGCCGGTCCTCGGGCCAGCCCTGAACGTCTTGGGAGTGGGTGGACATGGCCTTCTGGCTTATTTCGCCTGCTCTCATGGGGTCTCCCTTCGGGGGAGTCCCACCTAGTACTTGGAGGGTTCTGTTTCGGCAGTCCCTCCAAGGAAGTTGGGTCTGTGTCGGCTTCGGTTGCTCGGACCACAGTAACTCAATCCCCGTCCGGAGCCTAACGCCCCGGGGGATCAGGGTTTGGGTCCCTTCTGCACAGGAGGACCACTTGACGTTGCACCCGTCTGCACGTTTTTGTGAACACTCTTTATGTGTGTGCACATTTTTTCTGCACCGGGTGGAGTTTTTTGAGTGTGTTTCACACGCCATAGGCTTTTAAAAAAAAACAAAAAAAATCGTGAGAGAATCGTGATCTTGATCTTATTTAACCACTTAAGGACCGCCTACTGCACATTTACGTCGGCAGAATGGCACGGCTGGGCACATCAACGTATATATACGTTGATTTTAGTACCCAGCCGTGGGTCGCGGGCGCGCGCCCGCGACCCGGTCCGAAGCTCCGGGACCGCGGGATTCGCGGACCCGATCGCGGCTGCAGTGCGGCGATCCGTCCCTGGAGCGGAAGAACGGGGAGAGCCGTGTGTACACACGGCTTCCCCGTGCTTCTCTGTGGCCGTAGCAACGATCGCGTCATCCCTGTAATAGGGGGACGCGATCGATGACGTCACACCTACAGCCACACCCCCCTACAGTTGTAAACACAACACATAGGTCACACATCCCCTATAGCGCCACCTGTGGTTAACTCCCAAACTGCAACTGTCATTTCCACAGTAAACAATGCAATTTAAATGCATTTTTTGCTGTGAAAATGACAATTGTCCCAAAAATGTGTCAAAATTGTCCGAAGTGTCCGCCATATTGTCGCAGTCACGAAAAAATCGCTGATCGCCGCTATTAGTAGTAAAAAATAAATAAATAATAAAAATACAATAAAACTATCCCTTATTTTGTAAACGCTATAAATTTTGCGAAAACCAACCGATAAACGCTTATTGCGATTTTTTTTACCAAAAATACGTAGAAGAATACGTATCGGCCTAAACTGAGGAAAAAAAAAGTTTTTTTATATATTTTTGGGGGATATTTATTATAGCAAAAAGTAAAAAATATTGCATTTTTTTTTAAATTGTCGCTCTATTTTTGTTTATAGCGCAAAAAATAAAAACCGTGATCAAATACCACCAAAAGAAAGCTCTATTTGTGGGGAAAAAAGGACGCCAATTTTGTTTGGGAGCCACGTCGCACGACCGCGCAATTGTCAGTTAAAACGACGCAGTGCCGAATCGCAAAAAGGGGCAAGGTCCTTTACCTGCATTTTGGTCCGGGTCTTAAGTGGTTAAAAGAACCGCGATTCTCATTTTTCCAAGAATCTCTGAGCCTAGTCAGTAGGGTTCAATATAGAGTTGGCCCACCCTTGGCAGCTTTAACAGCTTCAACTCTTCTGAGGGGGTGGCAAACAAACCTGGCCCCTCACTCACACTACCAACTACCCCCATGTGCTTCATAAAAAACAAAACACATTGAAATCCATGCATCTGGTGCCCTGCATGTAGATTAGGAGACTTGCGCATGGATTAGAGGGGGGCAGTGCCCCTGCACCCCAAATGCACCGCCACTGCATTTCAGTGAGCCCTTTTTATGTGAATCTCTACAGCAGGGATATGTAATTAGCAGACCTCCAGCTGTTGCAATACTACAAGTCCCATCATGCCTTTGTCTCTGGGTGTCATGATTGTGGCTGTCAGAGTCTTGCTATGCCTTATGGAACTTGTAGTTCTGCAACAGCTGGAGGTCCGCTAATTGCATATCCCTGCTAAAGAAAATTGATGGGAAAATCTAGCCAATCAATTCCTCAGATCCATCACAAATGTACATTGCATAGGCGTGTGCAAGGGGGGTGCCAGGTGCGCATGGGCTCACCCTAATCCTAGGGTTGGCAACCCATCAATGGCAATCTCCTCAGTTATCATAGGCAGGTGACAGGTAAACTACAATTCTTCCTTGCTGACCCCAAGAACCTGGACAGGAGGTGGAATTTAGTGGAACTAATCTATTTTCTTCCTGCAGCAGCTGAAAGTAGGCTTCTCCTCCTCTCCCTCTCACCGACATTCAGCTGCCACAACAGGAAAATACCAATACCATACCAATATATGCCACGCTCCGCCGTCCCTGTACTTTCTGCTGCCTGGGTCCCCCTGTGAGCTCCCTTGCTCCCCCCTTCCCCCATTGCTTCAGGATGGAGAGCTGGGAAGAGGCCAGTAACACAAATTTGTGTTGGAGCTTTGAGGTGCACATCCTAATGCAATAGGCTGCGCACATCTATGGTACATTGTAACAATTTGTACCTGGCTGGCTCAGTTAACATGAGGGCACAGAAGGGAAAAACAAGAGCTCAGAAAGGAAAACACCTTGAACCCCTTTCTTTTTGTACATATCCTCCCCAGTGAGGGGTACAACATTGGATCATACTGGTCTACTCATGTTTTGTTTTATAGATTTGTGTGTACCCTCCCCTGAAAAGTGGTGAAATCCATGAAACGCGTCAGGCTAATTTGGATGAACTTGTTCTCATGCAGATTTCTTTACTCCTTACATTTTCTTGAGTTCACCACCCACCATGTAATTTTAGGTGTTTTTATTACATCCAGAATCTGTTCCATACCACACAGTGGTTGGCTGGTTGCTACTAACGTTTGTTTCTATATATGGGGCCAGATTCAGAAAGAATTGTGTAAGTTTAGGCGGGCGTAGCGTATCTCATATACACTACGCCGCCCTAACTTAGAGAGGCAGGTTCCGTATTCAGAACGGACTTGCGCCCTAAGTTACGGCGGCGTAGTGTAACTGGGCCGGCGTAAGCCCGCTTAATTCAAAGTAGGCTTGTAGTGGGCGTGTTGTATTACAATGAGCCGTGACCCCATGCAAATGAGTATCCGAACGAATGGCGCATGCACCGTCCGTGGACGTATCCCAGTGCGCATTCTCCAAAATCACGTTGGCTAGAGATACGTCGAACACTGCCTACGACGTGAACATAACTTACGCACAGCCCTATTCGCGTACGACTTACGCAAACGACGTACAATTCGACGCTGTTCCGACGTCCATACTTAACATTGCCTGCGTCTCATATAGCAGGGGTAACTTTACGCCGGTCGAACGCCTTACATAAACAACGTATATTAATACGCCAAACGCAACTACGTTCGTGAATCGGTGTATCTAGCTCATTTGCATATTTTTAATGGGAACGCCGAATGCGACCAGCGTAACTATGCGCCCACGTTACGCTGGCGTAGGCAAGTTACGTCGGACGGCTGAAGTCATGTTTTTCGGCGTATCTTGCATTCTGAATCGGCGTAAAGATGCAACGGCGCACATTTGAATTTACGGCGGTGTATCAGGAGATACGCCGGCGTACATTCTTTCTGAATCTGGCCCATGGTCTGTAATATGTGATTGACAATTTTATTAATTGCTGCATTTATCATGTCATTTTGCCATGTTCCTTGTTTCACCAATAAAAACATGTTTTTGATATCGACTCATCTTCTAGCCATGTGTACTCACCTCATTTAAAGCCCCACCCCCCCCCCCCCAAAAAAAAATCTTTCTTTACACAGATTTAGGGATGGAGGCATGTGACCCGCATGTCTCATTTAAAGTTCCAAACTCCCCCTTTTTAGTTCATATACATTTATCCAAGGCTTTGTTTCTCAGAAAAGGGTGCAGGAACTCAACTACGCCTCCCCCGCTGAACGGTGGGTGTGGCCAAATGGCAGTGGTAGGATTCTAAATGCTACCATCAACATGGGGACCAGGTGCCTTGGGGTGGAGAAGGCAGATCCTTCCCCTGCCCACAAACCCCCCCCCCCCTTAATGTTGAGGATATGTGGCCTGGTATGGTTCAGGAGGTGGGGTACTCACTTGTCCCCCATCCTTTCCTGGCCTGCTCGGATAAGGGTCTTGTATGGATTTTTTTGGGGTGGGGCACACTGTTTTTATTTATTTTTTATTTCTTACTTGGGGTTCCCCTTAAAATCCATACCACACCGAAAGGGTTTTTTCTAAATTTGGCAAATTCGGCAATGTTTTTTGTTTTTTTTTTCATTCAGCTCTCAACGGGGTAGCAGCATAGAGCACAGAGCTAAGTGTAATCTGAGACCTGAGTTGATGGAATGGACAACCCCCCGCCCCCCACACACACACACTCAGTCTCAAAGGGAAACATGCACAGCTGAGGCTGTCAATTGAAAGGAAAAATTTGTTATTCTGGATGAACTATCCTTCTTTAACCACTTAATACCTGCCCACCGTGAAATGACGGCGGGCGGGATACTCAATTATCCTGACATCACGTCATATGACGTGATGTAAATTCGCCGCTAGGTGGCGCGCGCCGCCGGTCCAACACCATGCGCAGTAAACTAAAAAAAAAAAAGCTGCACGTGCAAAAATCATTGTGTCCCTTGTAATAGGGACACAATCGGTCATCCCCCAGTCCCCCCTCCCCCTACAGTAAGAACACACCTAGGATACACATTTAACCCCTTCCCGCCCCCTAGGGTTAACCCTTTCCTGCCAGTCATTTATAAGTAATCTGCATATTTATAGCATTGCACTGTATAAATGTGAATGGTCCAAAAATTTGTCAAAAGTGTCTGTGTTGGCTATACGGTCGCAATCCCGAAAAAACAAAACGCAGATCGTCGCCATTCCTAGTAAAAAAAAAAAAATCATAATTATGTCCCCTATTTTGTAGGCAATATAACTTTTGCGCAAACCAGTCACTATACGGTTATTGCGATTTTATTTTAAAAAAAATTTTACCAAAAATATGTAGAAGAATACGTATCGGCCTAAACTGAGATCAATTTATTTTTTATTTATTTTTTTATGGGATATTTATTATAGCAAAAAGCAAAAAATGTTGTATCTTTTTTCAAAATGGTCGCTCTTTTTTTGTTTATAGCCAAAAAAATAAAAACCGCACAGGCGATCAAATAGCACCAATAGAAAGCTATATTTGTGGGAAAAAAAGGACGCCAATTTTGTTTGGGAACCACATCGCACGACCGCGCAATTGTCAGTTAAAGCGACGCAGTGCTGGAGCTAAAATTTTGTCTGGGCAGGAAGGGGGTGTAGGTGCACAGTAGGCAAGTGGTTAAAGTGGATGTAAACCCGAAAAAAAAAAATTATTTTTTGATGTCACAATGTACAGTATAAGATTTCCTATCATCTGTGCCCAGTCTTGCCACACAGAGTTAATCCAGCTCTGAGCAATCCTCCTTTATTGTTCAGTGAAATAAAACTTACAGAGAAAACCCTTAGTCCGTTCCGCCCCCTTGCTATGAGTGACAGGTTATTTACATATCTCATGCACTAGCCTGGAGACAGGCATTATTTTTTAATTCCCACCTCCACGCCTTTTCTGAAGTCATGTGTTTACTTTTCTGGATTTTGACTGGATGTTAGTGATCATAGCAGAATTTAGTTTAAGGGGAGTGTAGAGGTGGGCGGGGAGTCTACTGACATCACAACTCCACCCACAGAGCTCCAGAGAACAGATCCACCCACAGAATCTGCAGTTTTTCAGTTTTTATTACAGACAGAGGGGAGACATTTGACATTTGACATGCAGGAGGCATCTATATCCCTATAGATCAGCACTATGGCAGTAGTTTAGAAAGAATGAGAGTGGGTTTACATCCACTTTGAGGTCTCCCAACAGTACAGATCTGGAGACATCGGCCCAGATTCATAGAGCAATTACGCCTGTCTAACTGGTGTTAGACAGGAGTAATTTCAAATTTTGCGCGCCGTATCACTAGTTTGAATCCTCAAACCATGATACGGCGGCTTCGGGCTTCGATCCGAGAGGCTTACGTCTTCGTAAGCCTTCGGATCTACGCTGCAATATTTTTGCGGCCGCTGGGAGGAGTTCGCGTCGTTTTCATGCGTCGGGATATGCAAATGACTTTTTACGGCGATCCACGAAGATACGAGCGGTCTTCGCAATCGCTTACGTCTATTTTTTTTTACGTACTGTTAGAGCAGCTTTTTGCTGGTCTAACGGTGCGTAGCCCATGTTAAGTATGGCCGTCGTTCCCGCGTCAAATTAAATTATTATTTTTTTTTTAAGTAAGTAGTTCGGGAATAGAAATGTCCGTAAACTACGCTACTCAAACAACGAATGACGTAACGACGTGATTTCGCGCAATGCGCGGCGGGAAATTTGCGAACGGAGCATGCGCAGTTCGATCGCCGCGGGAACGCGCCTATTTTAAATGCTTCACGCCCCCTACTCGCGTAGATGGATTGCGACGGGAGAAATACACTACGCCGCCGTCGTTTACTGGACAAAATCTACCGGGATTCCAAGTAGAGCCAGGTAAAAAACGGCGGCGTAGAGTATTTCTGATACGCTACGATAATCTAATTCTCTCTGAATCTGGGCCATCATATTTACGATACACGAGAGGCAGGTTCGTGTGATGTCTAGTTTTAGTGAAAAATGCATACAGTATATAATGTCTACAGAACAAAAGAAAGGGGAGGGGTTGTTTTATGGTTACATGACTACGGAGGAAAACAGGTCTTGTTTATCACTTAACAGAAGATGGGTACCTGGTCATAAAGCATTGCATGAGGATTCCAGGCTTGACCAACAATAACATAATGGGGGGTGTTGTTATACAAACATTCTTACATACCCTACAGATACATATAGATAAAATACATGAGGGAATATACAGTTTTTTTCCTAAATATCTTCCTTTACCTCAGTGCAGTCCTCCTTCACTTACCTCATCCTTCCATTTTGCTTTTAAATGTCCTTATTTCTTCTGAGAAATCCTCACTTCCTGTTCTTCTGTCTGTAACTCCACACAGTAATGCAAGGCTTTCTCCCTGGTGTGGAGTGTTGTGCTCGCCCCCTCCCTTGGACTACAGGAGAGTCAGGACGCTCTCTACGTTGCAGATAGAGAAAGGAGCTGTGTGTTAGTGGGCGTCCTGACTCTCCTGTAGTCCAAGGGAGGGGGCGAGCATGACACTCCACACCAGGGAGAAAGCCTTGCATTACTGTGTGGAGTTAAAGACAGAAGAACAGGAAGTGAGGATTTCTCAGAAGAAATAAGGACATTTAAAAGCAAAATGGAAGGATGAGGGTAAGTGAAGGAGGACTGCACTGAGGTAAAGGAAGCTATTTAGGGGGAAAAAATTGTACCTTTACAGCCCCTTTAAGCCAAGCAAAATACATTTCAGATGGCGGCGTAATTCATATACCGTATTTATTGGCGTATATCGCACACTTTTTTGCCCTGAAAATCAGGGCAAATTCGTGGGTGCGCGATATACGCCAATACCCTCTTTCCCGCGCAGAGTTTTGAATACTCCGCCGACATATACCCAGCGCAGCACACTCGGGTATATTCGGCCAGTCTCGGCTTCTTCCGCAGTCACGTCCTGGACGTACAGGACGTGAGCGCAACAGTTGCCGAGCCTGCCCGAGTGTACTGCTCTGGCTATATACTGGCGTAGTATTCAAAACTCAGCGCGGGAAACGAGCGGGGAGGATGCTGCGAGGACGCCGCACCCGCCGAAGAGGACGCCGCACCCGCCGAAGAGGACGCTGGACCCGCCGCAGAGGACGCTGGACCCGCCGCAGAAGACACCGGACCCGCCGCAGAAGGACACCGGACCCGCCGATGGACGCCACGCAAGACACCAAAACTGTAAGTACAAAAATAACTTTTTTTCCACAGGATTGGGGGTCATTTTAGGGGTGCGTGGTATACGCGGGAGCGCGTTATACCGCGATAAATACAGTATATTATTTTGTTGTTTGCAAACTATTTTTATTATGGAAAAGGTCATGGTATAAAAAAATTACAGGTCTCCGGAATCCCTGGTGTCGGGATAAACTGTCAGGCCTCGTACACACGACTGCTTTCCTCAACAGAATCCATCAACAAACTTGGTGGCAGAGCTTTGTTGCCGAGGAAAACGGTTGTGTGTATGTTTTTCGTTAAGAAAACTGTCGTGGAACTCGACGAGAAAAAAAGAGAACAAGTTCTCTTTTTCCTCGTCGGGAGTCTTAATTTCCTCGGCGTGTTCCTCGTCGGACTGGTTTACGACGAAGAACACATTCGTGTGTATGCTTAGAAACCCGCGCATGCTCAGAATAAAGTATGAAACGGGAGCGCACCTTCGGTAAAAGTAGCATTCACAATGGAGATAGCACATTCGTCACGCTGTAACAGACTGAAAATAGCGAATCGTCTCTCACTAAACTTTTACTTAACACGCAGTAACATGAGATTATCAAAAGCAACCCCAAGGGTGGCGCCTGTGGAATCAAACTTCCCCTTTATAGTGCCGTCGTATGTGTTATACGTCACCGCGTTTGAGAACAATGAGATTTTGTCTTGACAGTGTGTACGCAAAGAAAGCTTGACAAGAAAGTCGTTGAGGAAAACGATGTTTCATTTACAAAGAGTTCCTCGGTCGTGTGTACGAGGCCTCAGAAGTGACTCAGGGGCAGAAAGCAGAGGAAGGAGTTAGTCGGCAGAAATTACACTAGGGTAGGGTGACCAGACATCCCCAGTTTCAGGGGACAGTCCCCGGATTGAGGACACTGTCCCTGGACCAAGTCTGTCCCTGGTTCTGTCCCCAGATTGGATTTAATAGGGGGCAGGGGCAATTTCAAAGACAATCAGTGCAGAATTAAAATAAAACAAATTGAATTACACACCCCATTCTGCCATGCCTACTAACTACTAACATAGGGGGGTTGTATCTTTCCCATTTTCTGTGCCCCTTTCTGATGATCATGTGTTGGTCAGAGCAGAGGGAATATTTCTTCATGCCCATTCAGCTCCGCTCACATGTTCTTCTGACTTGGCTCAAATCCTGGCCAGCCACCTGCCTATCTCCTTGTCTTCCCTGGCGGAGTGATCTTCCTCCACTCCCCATCCAGTAGTAGCCGGGGCCCAAAGTGTAAGACTTGAGAGGCTGTGAGGCGGGGGGCGACGGGCAGAGTGTTGCTGATTTTTGCCATTACTAGTAAAGAAAAAATATGTCCCCGGATTTCATTTTTAAAATCCGGTCACCTTACACTAGGTACTTTGGCTTGAGACAACCACACACTATAGAAGGACATGCTTTGTTCATTTTTCATCTCAGAGGTTTACAACCACTTTAGTAAGCACTCTGGTAACATGCATTACATAGTGTGCTTTACCTCTTGTTTCTGAAATGCAATGTGTGTAGACAGCCTAAAGCTTATTATGGTACACAATTAAAAGAAATTACGTGATTTTATCCAGCTTTTGTCTGAAAAACACCGGCAGATATTGGATGAAGTGTGCTTGTGTTTGGTCTCTCCCCATGCTGAGCAGAGGGGTGGTTACCCTATGTACAGAGAATAAAAATGAAAAGAACCAGGTGCCTACATAAAAGACCGAACAAATCTCATTCTGGAACAATTCCATCTAATTTCTCTCAATTATCTCTTCTTTTTGTGTCATCTCGCTGCTCTTAATGAAATTTTAACTTCATCTTCATTCTTAATTCTCTTATGATGCAATTTGATTCTTTTGTTCACCATATCTAAGCATTATTTAAAAATAATAAGATTTCATCTCCAGGATTGTAGTGAAGATGTTGTCATCGTTACATCTTGCGCTCTCGTGTCTTGAGATTTTCAAGGATTTTTCGAGCAAATAGTAGTGGGCTTTCATAAAGAACATATTACAAAAAAACCTATGATGGTTACAAAACCATGTAAGGATTTTTTTTTTTTTTTTTTTATGATATAAAGAATAGAATCATGATAAAAAGCCTTCCTTCCTTTTATTTTTTGTTTATTTTGGAACCTCAGCATGCCATTTTGAGGATTTCCATCTGCTAATACGCACACAACTTTGACTTCCTTAGAAAAAACCCTTTGTTAAAATTGCAAAACTTACTTTTTTTTTCTGGTCCTCATTAAAATTAGAATATTGTCATACATATAAATAATAGGGCTGTGCAAATTAACTTTTAATTCATCGATTAATCTTTAATTTTTTTGATCGATCAAAATCTTTTTGATCGATTAAAATTCTTATGATTGGTACTCACCTCTCCGCCGGCTTCTGGGCCTTCAGGGAGTTCCGTCTGAGATCCGGTAACGTCACGGACACCAGGTGGGGATTGCCGTGTCCATCTCAAGGGCTCCTTTGCTGTGCCTTCATATCTGCATGCTGGTGGGACCTTACTATCTGCCACACACAAGGGCTGTTACACTTCCCTCTATCACTTCCCTCTATCAACCTGGGATTCTACAGCCATCCACTGGGATTTGTGATAGTTCCCTTCATAGGACATCTACATGCCGACGGACTGATGTAAACCTCTCCTCATCTGGATTCAGCAGTGGTATCGTTGTACTCATTTTTATACCAGTATCATACTTAGCTACATGTTTTTATGACCGCTTTTGGTACCGTTTGGTATTACTCGCACCATTTTTTATGTAGCTACATCGATTTTAGCTCCCATCAAGCGCTGCCTTTGTGTGTTTTTTGTATCCTGCTATCCATGTTTCCAGTGGTTGGGAGCTGCACTGGGAATCAGCCTGCAAGGAGATCAGCTAAAAGTAGTTGGATCTGTATGTGCGTTATAATTAATCGAAATTAGTCGATTAATCGATTAAAAAAAAAAAAAAAAAACATTAATCGAACACAACAATTTTGATCAGTAACAGCCCTAATGAATAACCCTATATGAGTAAACTATTAGTAACAATCAAGGGAAAAAAAAGTGTGGTCAATATCTATACATAGAAAAGCCAACTTTGCCTATAGACAAGGCATGTCCAAAGTCCGGCCCGCAGGCCAATTGCCTGCATTCTGGTTTAATGTGGCCCCCTTGGTAATTTGGATATACATATCTTTTGTGGCCCCCAAGGCCACAAAAAAACACACTGTATTTATCAGCGCTGCCTCGGAGAGGACAGGGAGGGGGCAGGGCGAGTGCCGTCAGATTACATAAAGGAGAATCTCCTGTTTACTCGTGGCGTCTGTAATTGGAAGGACATTTTATTAACCTCTTATGGACCGCCGCATGTACATTTACGTCGGCAGAATGGCACCGACAGGCACATCAACGTATATACACGTTGGTGCCTAGGCATGGGTCGGGGGTCCGATCGGGACCCCCCCCCCCTGTACATGCGGCGGTCCGGTTACCTGGCCGAGCGATCCGTGCTGAGGGGACGGTGGTTCGTTTTTGTCTGCCCCCTCCGGATCGCTCCCAGCCAATCCGTGCGCTCCACCTGCGTGTCATTTCATCCTAGTGTAAACACAGGAAGAGGGAAGTGATGTGATCTCTGCTCTCGGCGTTTTTTTAAAACCACCGCTGAGGAGAGATCACATCTCACAGTAAGTCTGCACAACACTACACTGACACCAGTACACACAGGCACATTAACCCCTTGCAATCACCCCCATCCCATCCCCCATGTCACAGTGTCACGGAATGCAGTGATCATATATGTACTGATCACTGCAGTTAGTGTCAGTGTAACAGGCAGTTAGTGTTAGGTCCAGGGTAGCCCCCGTAACCCCCCCTAATAAAGTTTTAACCCCTTGATCACCACCCTAGTTAACCCTTTCACTCCCTATTGCCAGTGTCACTAAGCGATCATTTTTCTGATCGCTGTATTATTGTCGCTGTTCCCGCTAGGTAGCTATTTTTTTTTTATTGCGATTTTTTTTTTACTAAAGACATGTGGCTAAATACATTTTGGCCTAAATGTTTGACTAAAATTTAGTTTATTTGATTTCTCTTATAACAAAAAGTAAAAAATATTGTTTTTTTTTTCAAAAATGTCGCTCTATTTTTGTTTATAGCGCAAAAAATAATAACCACAGAGATGATCAAATACCACCAAAAGAAAGCTCTATTTGTGGGAAGAAAAGGACGCAAATTTTATTTGGGAGCCACATTGCACGACCGCGCAATTGTCAGTTAAAGCAACGCAGTGCCGAATCACAAAAAGCGGCCTGGTCCTTTACCTGCATTTTGGTCCGAGTCTTAAGTGGTTAAAGAGGCCACCATGTAAACAGGAGATTCTCCTGTATGTAATCTGTCAGCTGTTGTCCCGCCACCCTGCCTGTCCCCTCCGAGGCTGCAGATGGGCTTCAATCAGGCTGCATTCATGGCTTTGGAGAGGATGCTTCTTTCCGGCAATGGTGAGGTGAGGCTGCATTCATGGCAATGGTGAGGCTGCAGATTGGCATTGACCCTTATTTTGCTTCCCAGTTCTTTATTTAAAATGTATGTTTTTTTTCCTGAAATTTCCTTGTTAAAGTGAAGGTGCGTGTGATAAGCCTATAAATACGGTATATCCATATAACATGCCCAAGCTCATCTCTTCACCACACACAGCCACAAAGGCAGGGTAATTCTTGTTGGGCTGTGTATTAGTGCTCAGATGAACACACTTAAACTGCATTTTAATGGATCAAAGAATGTCAGGCAAAATGGTCTGCACTCACTCATGTTTACTTTATCAAATCTTGGCCCTCTTTGAAAAAAGTTTGGACACCCCTGCTATAGACACATGCCTTGTAAGCTTAACCACTAGCCCACTGGGCATTTGTAGTCATGTGAAAATGTCATCTTTTTTTTAGACATATAGGGCCAGATTTAGGTAGATGGGCGAATCTTTAATTTGGAGTAACGTTTCTCATTTAGGTTACTCCGCCGAAACTTTAGGAGCAAGTACTGTATTCACAAAGCACTTGCTCCTAAAGTTGCGGCGGCGTAGCGAAAATGAGCCGGCGGAATTCAAATTGGGCGGGTAGGGGGTGTGTATTATTATAACTAGGCAGCACTGATGAGGCTGCATGTAGTCTTCAGATATTATGTCTAATAGACTTCATCCTTCATATCAATGTAGTCTTTAGATCTTTTAGCGTGTATTGTCTATCGTATAGTGTCTAGTATGATGTTAGTAGACTGTTCTCGCAGCAAAACACCAGGTCCTCCAGAGAACGCATTTATTTCAACAACTACAATACAGAATAGTCCAACGTCCACAGATGATACAAAAAAAGTCCAACAGAGTAATTCAGATTTCTACTTGCGCCCCCATACTCCTACAGAGAGAATAAAGGAGTACCTTCTCTCTGACAAAATGAACTGAATGTCAGCCTGTCTTTCTCATATAATGGTATCATACTGGAGGGGGGTCAACCAAATGTTCCCATTGAATGTCTAATTACCATTAATAAACACTTTCTTATGTATTTTAGGAAGTACCAGGCCATCTCACATACCTAGGTTGTCTTAGATAAGATTTACACATCAAAGGGTCCTCTGTATCTTTTGATCCTTTGGCCACAAGATTTGGTCAGCAAACTTCCTTTGATGTGTAACCTCGAATGCCTAAATACCATACCATACATACTGTATAACACAATATTTTAAATACCAACACATCTATATTAATATTACTACATATTCCCCCACTTGGATCGGTTCTAACTACTAGAACCGATCCATAATTCAAACAACAAACGCAATCATGGTTTGAGGTACTGGATGCTTTACAATGGCTCATATGAAATATTAAGTTGAGACTGGTTACATCTCTCATCACCAACCTCTAAAATATCCCCATGAAACAGTTATTAGATAATATAACTTTAGACCATGACTGGAAAAGGGTTCGGTAAACATAAGTGGCCTGTATCTGTATAGCTGTTAGGCCTTAATTCAAAGCTTGCTCTTTCTTGAGTAAATCACATAACGATCTTGAATATTGTGCAAAAAAACGAGCAGATGTCACCATTCATTCTGACTTCATCACATCTCTCACCATCTCACTGAAAGTAAAGCTTGGTGTGTTTTTGGGAGGTCCAATCCACATAAGTCCAGGATTCTCTCATCTCCAGGCTCAAAGTTTATATCTTTAACCACTTCCCTACCAGCCCATAGGGGAATCACGTCATGGTGATCCCCTCGCCGATGAGACAGGACGTTGCACAACGTCCTGTCTTCACGGCGTTCTAGGGCGCGCGCGTGCGCGCCCGCGGCACCACCCGCGATCCCGCGCGCGTGCCCAACGGCCGTGATTGCCGCCGGGCACCCGCGATTTCCGGCAATCACGGCAGGAGTGTGGATCTGTGTGTGTAAACACACAGATCCACCTCCTGTCAGCGGTGAGGAGACTGATGTGTGTTCCCAGTACAGAGGAACACACATCGATCTCCTCCCCCTGTGAGTCCCCCTCCCCCTACAGTTAGAACATACTTTAGGACACATTTTAACCCCTTCAGCGCCCCCTAGTGTTAACCCCTTCCCTGCCAGTCACATTTACACAGTAATTAGTGCAGTTTTATAGCACTAATCGCTGTGTAAATGTGAACGGTCCCAAAAACGTGTCAAAAGTGTCCGATATGTCCGCCGCAACGTCACGGTCACAAAAAAAAAAACGCAGATCCCCGCCATTACTAGTAAAAAAAAAAAAAAAAAAATGCCATAAATCTATCACCTATTTTGTAGACGCTATAACTTTTGCGCAAACCAATCAATATACGATTATTGCGTTTTTTTTTTTTACCAAAAATACGTAGAATACGTATCGGTCTAAACTGAGGGGAAAAAAGTTTTTTTTAAAAAAAATATTGTGAGATGTATTAAATAAAAAGGAAAAAATATTGTGTTTTTTTTTAAATTGTCGCTCTTCTTTTGTTTATAGCGCAAAAAATAAAAACTGCAGAGATGATCAAATACCACCAAACGAAAGCTCTATTTGTGTGGGGAAAAAAACATAATGATTTAATTTGGGTACAGTGTTGCACGACCGCGCAATTGTCATTCAAAGTGCAACAGCGCTGAAAACTAAAAATTGGTCTGGGCAGGAAGGGGGTGAAAATGCCCTGTATGGAAGGGGTTAAAGATGCTTTTGCACAAACACCAGCAAATCCTGAAATACCACTTTCATCTTCATAGTAAGAAGAACCATTAATGTACCAGCAGTCCCTTTCAAGGTCAAAAAGGTTTGGGTATGGCAGTAGAAATTCTGTGCTGCAAACTATTTCCTTGCACCCGACATTCATGAGTTTCACCTTCAATCATTAATCCACCAATCAGGATACTTGGTTCCTTTAACATCAAACCCTCAATATTCTCTGATAATAAAGCTGTAGTCCATCTGCTTCTTTCCATTTCTTATTTGAACAATGATGACCTGTGTCATTCGTTGATTGCCAGCAACGATTTGCATTCATAATGTGCTGTAGGCTGACACCTCATTGCGTTTAATAGAGCCGTTACTTGTATCATTCAGTCCATAATTCCACCAGAATGGTATGCCAACATATATATATATATTCCACTTTCATCTTCATAGTAAGAAGAACCATTAATGTACCAGCAGTCCCTTTCAAGGTCAAAAAGGATATGCGATGTTTTAGATGTTTTAAAATTGTTTTAGGTTTAAATGCCTCGCTCTGATTTTAAGATTAAGTTCAAGAAATAAAACATAATACAAATAAAAAGCAAAATATATCGGGAAAAGGGAGAAAATGAAAAAATAGGGCATTGGGCAAGTCCGTTGAAAAGAAAATGGGGAAGAAAAAAAAAATGAAAAAAGGGAATTTGAATGTTCAAAAAAAAGTCCATTGCTTGATGAATATTGAGAGAGTGTCTATGATATATTGTCCATTCAGCGTTTCTCCCCTACTAGCCAGCAATTACTCCTGCTATTCACATGCAAACGAGTATCTCCAGCCATGGACTGTACCTGAAAGACAAAAACTCTCAGAAAAAACTCATTAGCAAAGTCCTTAAACAAAGTATTATTTACAGTCTACAGTTTAAAGCTAGTTCACCCCCACTGCTATAGAAGTGTCATTTACATTCAAAAACAGATCTGGACCTTTCAACTGTTCTAATAGTGTGTAATATTCTATTTTCATCTTATCATACTCAATTTTAAGGTGGTCATATTTCTGTTTTAACTGAGGAAATGGTATCCAGGTCTTTCTCTTATGATTCTGGTCAGCTCTGTTTTTCATATTAATATCACTTATGTTTGACCCAGAGTTCCCCCTCTTGTTGTGATCATTAGATATTATCTTCTGATCTTTCTGCCTAAACAATGTGGCTACATCAATTCTGACAGCTTGCTCATTTGACTTTCTCCATAAATGATCCGCCCTTAACAATACGTCTTTTAAATCATGAGGATTCGGGGTAACTAATAAAATATTTTGTTTGATATCTTCATGCAAAGCATCTAGAATCATACTGATATGTATCGAGCCTCCCCGCTCAAATGCAAGATTATTACCAACCAATAATTCCATAATAGTTGCTAACCTGTGCAACAATTCATAGGGAGATTCACTCTGCATTTGGTGGATCTTCCCACAAATCGCTACATCAGAACGCACTCCATACAAGACACATAATAATTCCAGCAATATGTCTCTTGTTCTCAGAGGCTGAATACAGATCTGTTTAATTCTCATCCAAAGACTATTCCCTATAGAATGTTGCAAAACTCTTTCTAAGTCCGATGGGTTGAGACTGTACATGTCCCTGACATTCTGCAAGTCACAAAACCATTTCAAAAATCTGTTTAAATCATGGCAGGGAACCATTCCTATTTCTTTAAGAATTGCATCTAGTTCTTTTGGTTTCAAATGCTTCATTACAAGCTGAACCTCCCCTGTATTATTATTATAAACCGTGGTGGTCACAGTGGGTGCGGCTGGCAATGAATTATCAGATTTAATATGAGGTTCTGTTTCATTTGCTAGAAAGTTTGTGTTTGTATTTTGCTGCAGATTGCTTAATCCAAGATTTGATGCACCTCTGCATTCCTGAGATCTCTTCTCCAATTCCATAATTCTTAATTTTAATCTCTCATTTTCCTCTGATAATTCATCACACCGTTTAGATTTCTCAAGAAAAGCTCCACCAATGGTAACTGCATGCAATTTTAAATTTACTGTCTCAGTGTCTGATTGGTTTTGTAACCGCTGACAAACCTTATGGGTATTATCAACTTCACTCTGTAACTGCACAATTTCCATAACTTTATCTTTCCATTTTTAAACAGCAAGATAACAAGCCCTGCACAATACAACCTTTTCTTTTACTTTCTGAAATTTTGCTATCAAAAACACTTTTCTCTAAAAATTCTTTCATCATAGTCCACGTCTGCTTACATTTTTCTGGAATTTCATAAGGACCGCCATGACGCTTAATACATTTTGATACCCATCTGTTAACTTTATCAGAACTGACACTAGCTTCACACCGAGTAAGCATTTTGACTATATTATTAATAATTTAAAGAAAAAAAGGAAATATTTTACTCACCGCATTTGAAGCTCCACCTTGCCAGTTCCAGTCTTCTGATACAGGACAGTCTTTTTCTTTCTTCAGTTTCCAGTCTCCAGAGAATAATTCTGGGGTTCCAAACTTGTTTAGTCTTGTATATCAGACTCTTATGTCACAACCAGACATAGAGTCACAGACGTCATCAGACTTCTTGTCCAACTCACAGGATTTCTCTCATCACGACTTCTGTTACTTCTGTTACTTCTGTTACTAAGCTGAAAATGCGCTTCGGATCCGGGTCACGGCACCAATGTAGTCTTCAGATATTATGTCTAATAGACTTCATCCTTCATATCAATGTAGTCTTTAGATCTTTTAGCGTGTATTGTCTATCGTATAGTGTCTAGTATGATGTTAGTAGATTGTTCTCGCAGCAAAACACCAGGTCCTCCAGAGAACGCATTTATTTCAACAACTACAATACAGAATAGTCCAACGTCCACAGATGATACAAAAAAAGTCCAACAGAGTAATTCAGATTTCTACTTGCGCCCCCATACTCCTACAGAGAGAATAAAGGAGTACCTTCTCTCTGACAAAATGAACTGAATGTCAGCCTGTCTTTCTCATATAATGGTATCATACTGGAGGGGGGTCAACCAAATGTTCCCATTGAATGTCTAATTACCATTAATAAACACTTCCTTATGTATTTTAGGAAGTACCAGGCCATCTCACATACCTAGGTTGTCTTAGATAAGATTTACACATCAAAGGGTCCTCTGTATCTTTTGATCCTTTGGCCACAAGATTTGGTCAGCAAACTTCCTTTGATGTGTAACCTCGAATGCCTAAATACCATACCATACATACTGTATAACACAATATTTTAAATACCAACACATCTATATTAATATTACTACACTGCAGTGATAGGCGTCACTAATAGTCAGCATCGATAGGTGGCACTATTAGGCAGCACTGATAGGCATCACCGATAGGCACTGACAGGCATCACTGATAGGCACTGACAGGCAGCACTTAAGGGCACTGATGACGAGGCACTGATGAGGCTGCAGTGATAGGCGACACTGGTGGGCAC
The DNA here is from genome assembly GCA_029574335.1 of Rana kukunoris. Lineage (NCBI taxonomy): Eukaryota > Metazoa > Chordata > Amphibia > Anura > Ranidae > Rana > Rana kukunoris. The sequence continues at coordinate 541,936,084 of CM056052.1, read as the reverse complement.
TGGTACACATCACTGCTAGGCAATGACAGGCATTCGCTGATGGGCATTGATATAGAACAGGGATCCTCAAACTATGGCCCTCCAGCTGTTGCAGATCTACACTTCCCATGAGGCATTGTAATGTAAAACTTTTTGTGATGAAAAAAATGTCTTTTTTGATGAAAAAAAACATTCACTTCATTTTCAAAAATGACGTGCGTACACACCATATTTTTGGAAAATGATGAACTAGGCATCTAAAGGGGATTCTATTTGCCTTGGGCTGCTTTTAGCTGGTTATTGTAGTAAAAGACGATCCTGCTTTTTTGTCTGTTAACGTGATGAAAGTGCCTGAATGAGTTTTACCTCCCGGCCCTAACTTGTTCTGGGCAGTTTTAAAACGATTTTTTAGAGTTTTGCCCCTGATATAGAATATAAAATGACATAAAAAATTCAAGTGTTCAATTTTTTTTTGTATTTTTCAGAAGACTAAAATGACATTTTGCCCACACACCATGCATTTTAAAAAATGTCATTTTTTTTCATCACAAAAAGTGATCGTGTGTACGGGGCATAAAACTCTGACATTCACAGACATAACTAGGCATGATGGGAATTGTAGTTCCTGAACACCTGGAGGGCCGTAGTTTGAAGACCCCTGATATAGAATATAGGTCAGTACCTACAATGCCACAGGATTATCAGCTGCCTCCTTCTGATACCCACCAGGCACTCTTCAGGGAGGAAGACACAGACTCACGATACCACAGGACAGCTGGACACTCTTTCCCTCAACCTCCATTGGGTATTCTCAAGTGAGATCTTCAGACCATAAGAAGAATCCTAGACTCAGGAAAATTAGTTCCCCCCCACCCCCCACCAGCTTAGATTATAGCTGGGATCTTGTGGATCTTCATGCAGATTCTCATGCAGACTGCCCTGAGGAGCAGAGCACCTTAAACAGGGAACTTCTCTGACAGGACTGGACCCAGGATCCACAAACTCTGCTACAAGCCTCAGACTATTTATAGTCTCCAGCCACCTACTGGACACATCTCCCCAGGAATTGGTTGGGCCCCTATAAATTTTCAGGTTTGCTTTCCATTCGTCTTCCCACTGTGATTCCAGATTCCTCTAGAAGGCAAGGGGGAAGCAATCAGATCAGCAGCCTGTGAAACACCGAGCAGACAAAAAACATCAATCTCTGCTCCATTGATTACAGGGGAGCTAAACTAAATTTAACTAGAAACCTACACTACTAGCTAGAGAGGTGCTTCACCATTCCCAACCTAACTAGTTTTCAAAATTCCCCCTTCTAACACCTATGCTGAGCTCTTTCCCTGTACACAGTGGGGTTGACTTCCATTACCCAATCATGTGCAAGCAAATATTTTTTTTTTTTAATTGTCCTTTTATGTGATCTAGAATGTATTCATTAACCTATTCCCCTTTTCTTTGCTCTCCTTCTTTCCCTTTGCCGTATTTTCCAACTCATTCTCCAGTTGCATCAGTTTGGTGTTTTGGTGGCTCTCCACTTTACCTTTTTTAATAATTTCTCAGTTCCCTGGTTACATCAAAACATTTTGAAGTTGAGTATTCTGCTATGCATTATTTTACACACGATTGAACTTATTCCGGATACTATTGCTGTTTCTATTCCTGGTAAATATTTAATTCCAAATTTCTTGTTTAATATTTAATGCAATTTATTGATGCTATTTATTTGCTTGGCTCTGTACAATCATTATGCTCTAAAGCCTCATACACACGCACATTTTTTTCCGACAAGAAACAGCAAGAAAACTGCTGGCAGAGCTTTCTTGCCGAGTAAACTGAGCGGGTGTACGAGGCTTTCAGGTTTCTCATCAAGAAAACTGCCCAGAATCTAGATGAGAAAAATAAAGAACCTGCTCTCTATTTTCTCGTCATGATTCTCAGCAGTGTTTTCCTGCCGAGAAACCCGAGCGTGTGTATACTTGCCTGTCTAAATGAAAACTCGCGCATGCTCGAAATGACTTTGACACATGGGCGGTACCTTCCAAGGCATAGGTAGGGTGAAGCAAAGTGGCAGCAACGCCATCGAATGTGACGAGCGCATGCTCGTTGTAGTCGATGACGTCAACGCGTTCATGCCATTAAAAAGAACGGCGGTTCTGGGGGCGTGGCTTGCGCGCGAGCGAGATAGCAGCCTAGACACTGAGCTCCAGCCAGCCGGAGATAAAGCGACGACCATCGGACAGTTTTCCGGTCCTATTGAGCCTCCTATCCACCCGGCGGATACACTGGGGACGTGGAGACACAATGTCCCGCAAAAGGAAAGATGACCGCTTCATACAGAAGCTTACGGCCTTCTCGTTCAGGCCGGCGCTGAGGGGAAGCCTCCAAGATGGCGCCGACGGAACATCGCGGCGCACACCCGCCGCCTATACAGATCTCCCCAGCAGCGATCCTGATGGAAACACGGACGGTCTGTCATCCCCACCCCTGGTCGGCACCCCACCGCTGTCCCCTGACACACGGAGCCCAGCGAAAGCGCGGATGCGCCTAGATGTCTCGCAACACGCCACACACGTGAGTACCAAGGTGCAAGGCACTGACGCCATTTCCTCACTACAAACATCTATCGCGGCCTTCCCAACAACAGGCCAGCCAGTTTTAGACACCACGATGAAGGACATGTTGATGCTCCTTCAGTCCTCATTGATGTCTAACCTCTCATCCCTGATACACAAGGTCTCCACTGACGTGCAACATATGGGGGACAGGGTCTCTTACATGGAAGAGAAAATGGAGGAATGCACTGATGTTGTCAACAGTCTGGTTGACGCCAATGAGGCCCAGAGAGAAGACACTGACTGGATTAAATCTAAACTCGCAGACCTCGAAGATAGGTCCAGGCGCAATAACATAAAGATACGTGGCGTCCCAGAATCTGTACTCCCAGCTGACCTCCGCTCCTATACAAACACCCTGTTTTCGAATTTACTGCCTGACCTGTCCCCCATAGAACTCACCATAGACCACATCCACAGATCGCCTAAGCCTCGCCATCTTGCTGAAACTGTCCCGAGAGATGTGCTTCTACGCATTCATTTTTACCAAGCAAAGGAACAGATCCTGGCCAAATCCCGCAAACTTAGAGTCCTTCCTGCTCCTTATGAGAACATACAACTGTACGCTGACCTGTCCCAATTTACACTCCAGATGAGAAGGAAGCTGAGTACCGTGACCAAAGCTTTATCAAACCACAAGATAGTCTACAAATGGCGTCACCCTGCCACTATTCTAGTGACTCACAATGGCATTCCACATACCATCTCCACCATAGAGGGGGGCACCAAATTGCTGCTGTCATGGGGCACTGTTCCAGAACCTCCAAATGCCTACGCTGACCCACGGGGAAAACCTCCCCTGCCCCGCAGGAACCCCCGGAATAACGCTCACAACGATGCCCACCACCCAGATAATTTGCGCTGATTACATGTACCTGTTCCTGTCTAAAATAGCCCACCGTCTGATCCGGCTGGCTGCTCGTTATGTTTCTTTGTTTCACTACTGCTCCTTGAGCCTGAACTGTACCCCAAGTTTGCTCAGCATCAGGATATACTCCGACTTGCTGATTATTATTGTTTTACGTTAACCCTTTTCTTTTATTCTTTCGTTATTTTGACCGCCCAGTGGATAACGCTTTAGCAGAGAGACTCTCCCGCACACCAAGACTCCGAACTACTCATCACAACCTCTAACGTGTCCAGATCCCAAGCACTCCACTTGTTCAACTATCCTACCAGAAGTTCTACCGCTTAGTGGAAATCCGTTGGGTCTATTTCTTCTAACTGTAAGTTGTGTCCATACACCTTGCACATTTATCACCCCATCATGTCCTTTACCGTTCTGACCCTAAATGCAAAAGGACTAAACCATCCGGTTAAACGTTCATCCCTATGGAAGTCGTCTGTTTCGCTCAAATGCGACATCCTATGCGTCCAAGAGACTCACTTCCAGCAGGACTCTCACCCCCGTTGCCAGAACCACCAATTCCCCCATGTTTTCACATCATCCTACAAGAAAAAGCAGAGGGGCGTTATGATAGCCATCCGGAACACAGTATCTTTCCAACTACAGACACTCGTAACTGACCCGGAGGGACGCTATATCATCTTGATCTGCTTGATTAATAATGTTCAATATACGCTGGTTTCCTTGTACGCTCCGAACCAACGTCAAATGCCTTTTCTTAAATGTGTCATGAAAATAGTCATAGCCCTTCAATCAGGGTATCTTTTAATGTGTGGCGATTTCAATCTTGTCCCAGACAACGACCTAGATTCCACAGCATCCACTGAGAGGCACATATCTCCTCTGAACAAATTTATCTCCAATAACAATCTATTTGATGTGTGGAGGTGCTGTCACGCGAGCGAACGAGACTACACTTTTCTTTCGCCGCGCCACAATACCTACTCACGCATAGATCTGTTCCACTCGGATAGGTCATTGCTAAAACAAATCTCGGCCTCGGTGATCCACCCCATCACCTGGTCGGACCATGCCCCTGTTAGCATCTCCATCGATGCAACTACTCCACAAACTAACTCGTACCTCTGGCGAGTCAACAATGCCCTGATTAGGGACCCATCCACAGCAATCCTCATACACCAACATTTGGAGGAATACTTCTCCATAAATTCAAACTCCGTATCTGGCCCGGTGGTGGTGTGGGCCGCCCACAAGGCCGTCATCAGAGATGTGTTTATCCAACTAGGAGCTAGGATCAAAAAATCCAGAAAAAATAAAATTGACCAGATTACAGCTGACATTGCCCTTCTTGACTCACAAAACAAATCTCGGCCCTCGCCCTTACTGCAAGCCACTATCTTTAACCTACGACACGAACTCCGCTCGCTCCTCTTAGAATCTTTTGAGAGGGCCTGCACAAGAGTTAGAGCCACCACATATGCTACGGGGAACAAAGCGGGCAAGCTACTAGCCTTGAAGATAAGGGGGCGTAGGATCAAATCCAAAATCCCTTACATATTTCACCCTCACACAAAAGAAAAGTTAATGAAGCCACAGGAGATAGCTAGTGCTTTCAGTACTTATTATGCTGGGTTATATAACATACGAGATGACCTCTCTACACATCAACCGACACGACAGGACATTGAGACCTTTTTAGGAAAGATTAGCCTCCCTTCTTTGTCTGACGATCAATTGGAAACTCTTAATTCACCTTTCTCAGTGGCTGAACTGGACAGAGCTATAACCAATCTCCCCAACTCTAAATCTCCGGGACCTGATGGGTTCACTGGGGAATACTACAAGAGATTCCGACAAATTCTGAACCCTACCCTCTGCGAAGTATTCAATTCGGCCGCGTCTAACTCCTCCTTCCCCTCTGACATGCTAAGAGCAGTAATTGTCACTCTCCCGAAACCAGGCAAAGACCCAACCATTCCCCAAAACTTCCGCCCCATCTCTCTCCTGAATGTGGACGCTAAATTATATGCCAAGTTAATAGCGAATAGACTGACTGATATCCTTCCCACACTGATACACAGGGACCAATCGGGATTCACCAAAGGCCGGCAGGCTTCAGACGCCACAAGGCGAATGATCAATGTCATACACCAGGCGACTCTCTCAGGCACCCCCTCTGTACTCCTGTCCCTTGATGCTGAAAAAGCGTTTGACAGAGTACATTGGGGGTTTCTATCCTCGGTCCTCTCTAAATTTGGCTTTACTGGACAGATCCATAGAGCGATTATGGCCCTTTACTCCAATCCCTCGGCCCAAGTATATTCAGCGGACTCATTATCACCCCCTTTGATATTACTAACGGAACTAGACAGGGCTGCCCCCTTTCCCCTCTGATTTCTAATTTACTAATGGAAACCCTGGCCCAATCCATCCGATCAAACCCGCTTATTACAGGTATCACCACGGGAGGCAGTGAACACAAGATCAGCCTATTCGCTGACGACGTCATACTAATACTATCTGAGCCATCCACATCACTCCCAGCGGTTCAACTTTAGCAAAGTGTCCTACTATAAAGTCAATGAATCCAAAAGCCATGTCTTAAACCTAGGAGTCAGCACCCCCACCAGCCTACTGTTACAACGCCAACTCCCATTTACATGGGCTGATCTAAGCATCACCTATCTGGGTATCCAACTGACCAAGTCACCCGATCAGCTCTTCCACCAAAATTATGTCCCTTTCCGGAATAAACTTCAGGTCCAACTCCAAAAATTGGGGTCTCAAGAACTGTCTTGGACAGGCCGCCTAGCGGCGTTTAAAATGTTCCACCTGCCCCAACTCCTCTATCTTTTTAGGACCTTACCAATTCCCATTGCCGTCCAATTTTTTAAATCACTTCAATCTATCTTGTCTTCCTATGTCTGGCAGGGCAAGAGAGCTCGATGTGCCCATACCACCCTTGTTAAAACACGTAAGGCGGGCGGCACGGGATTCATAGACTTCCAACATTACTACTTGGCCTCGGTTCTCACCCAATCTAGAGAATGGTTCGCGACCTCCCCACGAACTGCCTGGACCCAGATGGAATCTGCCCTTACACCTGGTAAGGGCCTATCTCCATGGTTACTCTCCACCACCTCGTCCACTAAGACCCCTTCATCAATATCTCCTACGATGTTGGCTACCATTAAATCATGGAACAAATTTATCTCCTTAACCCACGGCCACCCTGACAATGTCGCACTGAAAATCCAGATTGAGTCCCTACAATACCACATAGACCTGATCTCCTACAAGCAGTGGCATGATCATGGCATACTCTATATCAACGACATTCTGGTTGATGGAATCATCGAACCATTCCCAATCCTGCAAAAAAAGTACAATCTGCCTGATAGTGATTTTTACCTATATCTTAGAACCAAACACTTTTTAACTACCTACCCCCACTGGGAGCGCTACATAACTCTGTCCACATGGCTCTTCCTACAAAACCCTTCCCCAAAGGTGAAGGGCATATCCCTTTTTTATAATACTTTACAATAGAAATCCACCTTCACAAAATCACCCCCCCTACTTAAATGGGAATCAGATCTTGGACGCTCCTATTCAGACCAACAGTGGGCCAAGGCTTGCAAATCCGTGTACTCTGTTACCAGCTGCTCTACTCTTTGGGAACTATCCACGAAAATTATGTTAAGATGGTATTTGACCCCAGCAAAGCTGTTCAAATTTGGCAAATTGCAGAGCGACAGATGTTGGAGGAACTGTGGCTCCCAGGGGACTTTGTTCCACACACTCTGGGGCTGCCCCAAATTGGCACAGTTCTGGTCATCAACCTTCCAAATAATCTCAGAAACCTCCCACTTGACAGTCGACCCCCAACCTGACCTAGCCCTTCTATCACTTGATCTAGACAAATTTCCACATGAATCGAGACACACTGTCCTACATATTCTGTTGTCAGCTAGGCTATCTATAACAAGGAAATGGAAAAACCCTCTACCACCCACCATTGGGGAAGTTATACAAACTACTCACCTGCACTACACATACGAGACCACACTGGCGTTCAAGGATACAAATAGAGATAGTGCTCGTAAGAAATGGCTTGGGTGGACATCCTGGTACGATAAATATTGCCTAACCCCAATTGTCCTACCTTGAAATATCAGGTTTCGTTGTACTCGGAGGGGGGCCAATCCGGGCCTTGGCCACAGTCTAGTCCCCATGAGGGGTGGCCGAGGCACGGGAGGGTCCTGTCAGCTGAGGATAACCTCTGACCTCCACAAACAAGTCTCTTTACACCTATCTATACATTTCAACACTCTATCCTCTGGGTACAAACTAGTCAAACTGGTAATTGTTTCTGATATTAAGCTGTAGTATATAGGGCCAGGGCCGGCCTTTGGGGTGTGCGGGGTGTGCGGTCGCACAGGGCACCATAGCAACATGGGCGCCTGGCGACCTGCACAGATTCCGATGGTCAAGATTCAGCGGCGCCCATCCCCCCCCCGCGACTGAATATGACTTTGCGCCGTTAGCGGGCGCCGGGTGGCATTCCTGGTGACAGGGAGGCAGAGACACAGCAGGTAGGGAGGGTGCAAGTCACACCCGAGCGAGCCGTCAGCACACCCGGGACCCGGCAGCAATAATCCCCCTTCCCTGTGCACAGTGTGCAGCGCCGCGGGTCTGATGAGTCTCGGCTGTCTGTCTCAGTCACAGGCAGCACAGCACAGTGCACTGAGTGCAGCCGCCTCCCCCTTTTCCGTCCTGTGTGTGTGCAGCACGTGGCTCAGATAACCAGCTTGCCTGATTTACAGGTCTGAAAGGGGGAGGGGTGTCTGTGTTGTAGAGGGGAGGGGGGGTTTTGTATTGTAGGGGAGGGGGTTCTGCGTTGTGGGGTGGTCTGTATTGTGAGGGGGGGTCTGTATTAGGGCGGTTCTGTATAGTGGGGGGTTCTGTATTGTGGGGGGGTTCTATATTGTGTGGAGGGGGGGGGGTTCTGTATTGTAGGGGGTCTGCACTGTAGGGGTGAATGTGTATTATAGGAAGGGGGTTCTGCATTGTACGGGGGTTCTGCATTGTAGGGGGGTTCGGTATTGTAGGGGGAGGGGTTCTGTATTGTAGGGGGGTCTATATTGTGGGGGGGGTTCTGTATTGTAGGGGGTGGGGGTTCTGTATTGTGGGGGGGGGGTTCTGTGTTGTAGGGGGGTCTGCACTGTACTGCACCCCCACTTACTGTGTAATCTTTAATTTTTATATCTTTTCCCCGCGGTGGATGGCGCCTATACAGCCCGTCACATCTTACGAAAATACCCGATTTAGGACTCGGGTATTCTCGGCGCAATGCGGCGCCTGCGCACAGACCTAGGAGCTGACTGCGCAGGCGCCGTATTTCTCCGAGTCCTATTCTGGCTTTTTTCGGAGGGCGTGACGCGCCATAGCCGTAGGACTCGGAGAAATACGGCACCTGTGCAGTCAGCTCCTAAGTCTGTGCGCAGGCGCCGCATTGCGCCGAGAATACCCGAGTCCTAAATCGGGTATTTTCGTAAGATGTGACGCGCTATACAGGCGCCATCCACCACGGGGAAAGAAATTAAAGATTACGCAGTAAGTGGGGGATTAAAAAAACAAAAGGAACAGTAAATACAAAAGTTAAAAAATACTTTATTGTAATTATGTTTGATATTTGATAGAAAATGTACAGGTAGTGGTATTATACCTTGTGATTTACTTTATATGTGGTGTTATTATAGCATGTGATTTGCAGTATAGGTGGCGTTATTATACCATGTGAATAAAAGTTGTATTTTTATCATAGCTTGTAATCTGTTTTTTGGGAATGGAAGGCTTTAAATGGAGCCGGTATTGGAGAAAGGTGTGGACACTGAAAGGGTGTGGTTATGGAGGGGTGTGGTTATGGAGGGGTGTGGTTACGATGGGCGTGGTTACTGAGGGGCGTGGTCACTAGGGGGCGCTGTAATTCTTTCTCGCACAGGGCGCCTAGAGGCCTAAGGCCGGCCCTGTATAGGGCGTTGTTCTACCGCCGCAATGTTCTTTGGATATATCTACTATCTGTTGGATTTACCTCTTCGGAGGAAATGTATTGTTTGTCAATATGTGTAACTCAAAATTCAAATAAAAATCTATTGATTAAAAGAACGGCGGTTCTTTTGAATCATAAGTGTGTACACTCGGCCGGCAAGAGATTCTTGCCAGGAATCTCGTCGGGAAAAACTACGTTTTTTTTCCTGACGAGAATCCAGGCCGTATGTACAGGGCTTTAATTTCATACCATGCTTGGATGTTAAAGTGAGAGATGATACCGCTCTAAAAACTGCTGATCCCTTGGCTTTGCTTTCGTCCCACTAAACCAAAAAGGTGCTGGCTATGCACAGGTGCATTGGATAGAAGAAGATCCTGGACTGCCGCACTCCTTAACCACTTCCCGACCGCCGCATGTAGATATACGTCCACAGAAGGGCACGTTAAGGCAGATGGATGTAAATTTACGTCTCTGCATTTGCGCGGGTCGGGGGTCCGATCGGCACCCCCCCCCCCCCCCCCGCTACATGCGGCGGTCGGAAACCCGCGGGGAGCGATCTGGGACGAGGGCATGGCTATTCGTTTCTAGCCGCCCGCTCACGATCGCTCCCCGGAGCTGAAGAACGGGGAGAGCCGTATGTAAACACGGCTTCCCCGTGCTTCACTGTGGCGGCTGCATCGATCGAGTGATCCCTTTTATAGGGAGACTCGATCGATGACGTCAGACCTACAGCCACACCCCCCTACAGTTATAAACACAAACTAGGTGAACCCTAACTCCTATAGCGCCCCCTGTGGTTAACTCCCAAACTGCAACTGTCATTTTCACAATAAACAATGCAATTTAAATGCATTTTTTGCTGTGAAAATGACAATGGTCCCAAAAATGTGTCAAAAATGTCCAAAGTGTCCGCCATAATGTCGCAGTCATGAAAAAAATCGCTGATTGGCGCCATTAGTAGTAAAAAAATAATGCAATAAAACTATGCCCTATTTTGTAAACTCTATAAATTGTGCGCAAACCAATCGATAAACGCTTATTGCGATTTTTTTTACCAACAATAGGTAGGATACGTATCGGCCTAAACTGAGGGAAAAAAAAGATTTTATATATGTTTTTGGGGGATATTTATTAGAGCAAAAAGTAAATATTGAATTTTTTTCAAAATTGTCGCTCTATTTTCGTTTATAGCGCAAACAAATAAAAACCGCAGAGGTGATCAAATACCACCAAAAGAAAGCTCTATTTGTGGGGAAAAAAGGACGACAATTTTGTTTGAGAGCCACGTCGCACGACCGCGCAATTGTCTGTTAAATCGACGCAGTGCCGAATTGTAAAAACGACTTTGGGCATTTAGCAGCATATTGGTCCGGGGCTTAAGTGGTTAAAACACTGCCTTTATTGTACAAATAAAATCCAAAAAAACAACCAAAGCGATGCAGTCAAAATGAAGTGAACAGCAGGAAAAAGGTGTCTGACATGTTTCACATCATGTGATGACGATCGTTTTTTTTCCAACGGTTATTTAACCATCAGATAATTTCAAAACAGGTTCTACGTTTTTTCACCGATGGGAGACCGTTTTCATCAGACGAACCGACGCGGCATTAGTCTATTCCCTTTCCCCTCTTTACAGTGAAACATTCCCATAGACACTCCTAAATCTTGTGGACGGCCTTCCCAGAAGAGTTGAAGCTGTTATAGTTGCAAAGAGTGGGCCAACTCAATATTGAACCCTACAGACTAAACTTGGGATGCCATTTAAGTTCAAGTAAAAGCAGGTGTCCCAATACTTTTGGTAATATAGTGTACAGTATATTGGCCATGATTAAACCATTGCTGGTTTTTAGTTTAGTTGTATGCACTCGTTGCTCTTCCTTGCAGTCAGCAGATGTTCTCTATGGCATTTGTCCGCTCCTGCTTAACAACTTTTATTTGCTAATCGCTGTATGAAGCTGACTGCACAAACATTCTATCTTTTATCTTCGGAAAATGAGTTCTACTTTAGAGGTCCTTCAAAACAAATTATTACTGAAAGGGAAAAAATATATATAAACAGAAACAGCTATTTTTTTTGTAATCCAATGCCCTTTATGTGATTAAATAGACATGGAAGCTTTTATGTTCCTAAGCTCAAGGACACCAAGAGAACGAAAAACCAAGTTGAAGGAGCGGCTTGTAACCTATAGAGACCCAACTAGTTTATTTATATGACAGACTGTCGCCTGAACCCTGAGAAACCGATTAGATGAAACTCAATGACATTTTACTGGGAAAGAGAAGCACAACAGATGACAAAGTCACGATTCTCACGAAGAACGATTTTTATAGCTTTTCTCTTTTTTATGGCCTCAGAACTCAGATGAATTAAGCTCAATTGAATATGTACTGTTTTATACTGTTTTATTATCAGATGTTCAGAATAGTCACTGTGCTCCATAACAGTAGAAAAATCCCATAAGGCAACTATCTCGCTAATTTAATTTGGGAGGCACAAAGGCAAATATGAATGAAGTTCTCTCTTGGCTGTGAATTAAATATGCAGCAGGCTTGTCGGAAAAATTACTTTTCTAACTTATGACTATGTAGCCAATCGCAGAAAAGATTTGTTCTATTTCACCCAATGTAACCATTTGAGTCGCTGGACCTTTTTCCCAAAATCCCCCTTGAGTCCCACGGCTTCGTTTTGGTTTTGGTGAGGTCTTGGTTCTGCACATTAAACCTGTTTTACCCTAATGCAGCCTTTCCAAACCGTTTCAACTAGAGGTAGACCGATACAAGTTTTTCTCTGGCCGATGCCAATGCCGATATTTAGAAATTGGGGCGCTCGATGGCCGATATATGATCCCGATTTTTGTGGCCGATATTTAAGGCCGATTTAAAAAAAAAAAAAAAACACAACCTCACCCACTCCTTCCTCACCCACTCTAGCACACACTTGATGTCCTCAGTACAGATGGCACTGGCAGGTGGCACTGGTTTGGAACTGGCAGGTGGCACTGGTTTGGAACTGACAGATGGCACTAGCAGGTGGCACTGGTTTGGAACTGAAAGATGGCACTGGTTTGGAACTGACAGATGGCACTGATTGGCACAGGGAGCAGTAGATCACTGTCCTCTCACAAGGCAGAACAGGGAAATGCCTTGTGACACAGGCACCCTCTTGTTCTGCAGCTCAATCGTGGGACACCGGTGGACATCAAGTCCGCGGGTCCCACGGGCACAGCCACGGAGCTCATGGCAGGCACACGCGCGAAATTCAAAGTGACGTACGTGGATGTTGCTTTGCCCAGCCAAGCCATTCTGCTGACGTATAAGTGCGTGAATCGGTCTGCAAGGGGTTAAAAAAAGAATAAGTTGGATTGATGACCTTTTTCCACAGTTTTGAATATTTTGAATGGCAAAGTGTTCACATTGGTTGAGTATTCAAAGCTTGCGCAGTAAACGCAAATGTCAAGAAGATCACCCAATTGCAATGACCTACATTTTCAACTTTACTAGAGCTAGTTGGCTGTGCTAGTTGGCTGTGCTAGTTGGCTGTGCTTGCCCCTCAGGCCAAAGCCTCCAGGTCCTTCTCTGGAGGAATAGCAGCCTTTTTAATGCAACTCTTTTGTGGTCTAACACACAAATGGGGCTGACCAGTAAACACCACTCAAATTCCAGCATTGTCCTAGCTCACTGGTAGTATAAACTGGCCCCTAAATCCCACAGGCTGTACAAATGGTATGTCTGCCACTGGCTGTAAGACAACATTGGGTCTGCTGATATTGATGATAAAGTTAAAGAAAAAACATATACCCCCTTGGAGATTGGGATTTTATAAGTGACTAGAAACAATATACAGTAAGTATAATAAAAATGTACTTATTTAGTACAAAGAAATATAATTTAATTAAATTGTAAAAAAAACTGTGTCATAAAGGACAATATTTACAAATCCTATAAAATATAGAAGTTATGATACATATACAGACACATATAGACTCTCAGTTGAACCCAAAGCTTGATGCCCTTCTTCAGGGGTTTTGTAAACATATAGAACCAGGTGTCAAGAAATATCAGAAACCCACATGGATTTTACGGGGGTCCCATATGACAGAGAGAAAATGGACGGATGATTGTTAGTCACAGGTATCTCAGCGAAGGTCCAAGGAGCCCCAGACAAGAAAAATTCAGATCGAAAATTATCTAGATTAGAAGCGTAGAGAGAAAAATCACCCTGGGCAATCAACCATCTAATTTAAAGCTAGTCTCAAGATGACTGGAGAGCTGCTATGGTTCCCCAGTCCAGGAAAGTATGCATCCACTGGCGTGTATCGTGAATATGCCCAGAATCAGAGCCATCACAGCTGTTTGATGGTATAGTAAGAGAGGTGTCTGGTGCAAAAGTCTAAAATAAAAATGTAGAATTGAAGCCCTGGACACTGATTATTTCAAAATAAGAAACAAGTCTTTAGTTGAGCCTAAAGCCCTGTACACACAAGCGGAATTCCAGTCGGAAAAAAGTTGGATGGTTTTTCCGACGAATTTCCGCTCAAGCCTGCCTTGCATACACACGGTCACACAAAAGTTTGGTGAACTTTTGACTGCCAAGAATGCGGTGACGTAAAAGACTAAAGCCCTGTACACACGATCGGTTTGTTCGATGAAAACAGACCGATGGACCGTTTTCATCTGACAAACCGATCGTGTGTGGGCCCCATTGGTTTGATTTCCATTGTTGAATAAAAATAGAACATGTTTTAAATTTTTCCTATGGATAAAAAACTGATAGAAAAATCCGATCGTCTGTATGGAACTCCATCGGTCAAAAATCCATGCATGCTCAGAATCAAGTCGATGCATGCTTGGAAGCATTGACATTTTTTTTTTTCGGCTCGTCATAGTGTTGTATGTCACCACGTTTTGGCACGGTCGGATTTTTGACTGATGGTGTGTAGGTAAGACTGATGAAAGTCAGCTTCATCGGATATCCGACGAAAAAATCCATCGGATTAGATTTCATCAGATATCCGATCGAGTGTACGAGGCTCAAGACAAGCCAAGAAAATTAAGTTCTATGCATCTGAGTATGCGTCGATTTGTTTCCAAGCATGCGTCAGAAATTTGCGTGTCGGAATTTGTACACACGATAGGAAATTCCGATCAGATTTTTTCCTGACGGGAAAATAGAGAACCTGCTCTCTATCTTTTCCCAGCAGTTTTTCAGTTGAAAAAAGTCTGATGGAGCATACACATGGTCGGGATTCCTGACCAAAAGCTCTCATCTAAATTTTTCCAATGGGGCATCATGTGTGTACGGGGCATCATGGCTTGGTGTTTAGCGGATCTTTACAAAACAGGACCTTCAAAAAGATGGGGACCACCCAATCTGAGATGTCCTCATGTAGTCATACTAAAAAATGTCTTGAGAGTCCGAATGATTTTGATATATCCACAAAATTTAAAGAGATACCCATGTGTTTTGGGGGTCAGGGAATCCGCCTTCATCAGGGCTTTAAAACCTCCCTGGTGAAGGGGGACTCTCTGGCCCTCGAAATACATTGGCTATCTCACCATTTGTGAAAATAATCAAATCAATTGGATGCTCAAGATGGTTGTTTTGGTGCTTTTTTTGGGTGACTACAGTAATGCCTCGTACACACGACCGAGAATCTCGTCGTAAAAGAAACGTTGTTTTCCTCAACGAGAATCTTGAGCTTTCTTTGCGTACACACTGTCAAGACAAAATCTCGTCGTTCTCAAGCGCGGTGACGTACAACACATACGACGGCACTATAAAGGGGAAGTTCGATTCCACTGGCGCCACCCTTGGGGCTGCTTTTGCTAATCTCATGTTACTGCGTGTTAAGTAAAAGTTTGGTAAGAGACGATTCGCGCTTTTCAGTCTGTTACAGCGTGACGAATGTGCTATCTCCATTACGAACGCTACTTTTACCGTCTCCCGTCTCATACTTTACTCTGAGCATGTGCGGGTTTCTAAGCATACACACAAACGTGTTACTCGTCGTAAAACTGCCCGAGGAGAAACACGACAAGGAAATTGAGACAGCCGACGAGAAAAAAGAGAGCATGTTGTCTTTTTTTCTCGTCACGATCTACGACAGTTTTCTCGACGAAAAACATACACACGACCGTGTGTACGAGGCATAAGGATACATCTGTAGAGTAAATGGATGGATAATACAGAAAGGGAAAGAAAGAAAACTGGTAAATGCATTTGTAGGTACGGTATACTTGAAGCGTATAGTGAGCTCCTGAAGGAAAGGAGTTCTAAGTTATTTCTATGCATAGGGGCCCTCTGCGTCTTTTGTTGGGGATCTTGTACAGCTTCCATACCTTCAGGAGAGGCGGCAGCTGAAGATGTATTGCTTCCATACAGTAGATGATGAGTCATTACCAAAAAATGACTTAAACAAATTATGAGCTCCCACTTCTAATGTGAATCGTAATTTAAATTTACATGAAGCAGCAGCTGCACATATATAGAGTCTCATTAACCGGTGGAATTTTAAAATGCAGCATAAAGCTATCTTAATTGTAGCACAAGTGGAATCATGCCTGAAACGACACCTATAATGATTATTTATTTCCAGTTTCCTGTTTAATTTTATGTCCTAATGAGCAATCAGAGGCACCAACACCATTTAAGTGTTTGACTGCATAGTCCAAGTGTAAATAATAATTTGAAGTTGTCATGACGGGACTGCGAATGTGATAATATCATGTGTGCTGTGGCATGCTACCCTAATGTTATCTTATGCAAACCCCCTTCATATGGAATACACTTAAGCCCCGTACACACGATCGGACCTTAGTCCGACCAAAATCATATCGGAATTTCGACGGAGTAAAAGAGAACATGTTCTCTATCTAAACTCTGATGGAATTCATCGGAATTTCCTATGGAATTCACAATTACTCCGATGGGGCATACACACCGTCGGAATTTCCGATGGAAAATGTCTGTCTGACATCATGTGTATGGAGCTTAACCACTTGCCGCCCGCCCTATTACAAAAGGATGGTGGCAAAGTGTTTTTAATACCCTGAGTGGACATCATATGATGTCTTCAGGATATTGAGCCAATGCGCGCCCCTGGGGGTGCGCATCGCGGCGATCGTTGTTGTGGGGTGTCAGTCTGACACCCCGCAACACTGATCTAGGTAAATAGTCTCTGACGGAGACTCTTTACCACATGATCAGCCGTGTCCAATCACGGCTGATCAGGATGTAAACAGGAAAAGCCGGTAATCGTCTTTTCCTCACTCGCGTCTGTTAGACGCAAGTAGAGGAGAGCCGATCGGCTGCTCCTCTGACAGGAGGGGTTTGTGCTGATCGATTATCAGCGCAGCCCCCCCCAGGATGCCCACTCTGGACCACCAGGGATGCCACTAGACCAACAGGGATGCCCACCACAGGTATGCCACCTAGACCACCAGGGCACACCCTAATGACCCCGTGCTGCACAGATTCCCCCTGCTGCTTGGCTGCAGAGAAAGGGACTCTGAAATCTCTGTCCTCAGCCTCTTTCTCTGTCTCAAAAGTGAGATATCAGGGGTCTGTTTAGGCCCCTGATATCTCACCAAAGCCCCGAAATGGTGATCCTAAAAAATTGTAAAAGAAAATAATAAAAAATTACTGTAAAAATAAAATTGTAAAAAATAAAAAAATTGTAAAATGTAATAAAAAATAAATAAAAATAAACTACTGACAGCAGTCCCTGCCCACTGACACCATCCACTGTTCTACTGACATTGCCCATATATATCATGTGTGTTTGAGATTTGGGGTGCACACCCTAATGTAATAGGCTGTGCACACCTATGCTTGCACTTGTGGTCATTGGGAAGAATTACTACCTTACAGATAGTTAGAAAGATCAATGGTGTCAGTGGGAACTTATCTGAGAGGCAGAAATTTCCCCTTACTCAAGGAACCCCTAGCAGCCTCTGATTGGACCCTAGGGTTCTATAGAACCCTGGTTAAGAAACCCTGCTGTAGAGACTTGAATGTTGCAGGCAAAAGGTTCCCCAGCTGCACTCTCTTTTAGCCCATTGCAGCATCATCCTAACATACTGGAGATGGAGAACGAAAAGGGAGCTATGTAGCATAGTATCATATGATAAGAAGCTGCAGTCCTACCCAGCCAGGAGCATTGTCAGAAACATGTATACTGTAAAAAAAAGATATACTGTATATATATGTATATATATATATATATATATATATATATATATATATATATATATATTTATATATATATATATATATAAGAAGGCCAGTATGGTGGCCTGAGTTTATGGGAGGAGCCCGGAGGGTATTTAAGCAGCCCACTCACACATGCTCTTTGTCGGTTCAGTGTGCAGTACTACACGTCACTGGGCCGACTCTTCCCAGCTCACCTCATGTCCGTGAGTCTGCGCATTCAATCGCATTCGACACCCTCCCGCCCTTCCCTTTTTCAGGGCACTTCTCAGCATATCCTTCTTCAATTAACTACCCATTACTTACTTTGGGTATGCCCCCTTTTCTTGGCATACTGACCAGACCACCAAGGCACACTTCAGGTCTATTTATGTTGTAAGTCTTGTCGCGTGTTTATGTGATCCACATCACTCTCGGTCAGAGGGCCACGACCATAAATATATATTAGCACATTGGGTTTTTGGATTCCATTAGCAATCCACTGACTGATTTCATTTGTTACCTGCTGTTGCACTTTAAAGCATACCTTGCACAACAATCTACTTATTGGTAGCACCCCATCTCCAAGGTTAAAGGAAAAAAATTCAAGCACAAGGAAAAAACAAAAATATTCCACAGGGTTTATCAAGGCAAGGATGACATCACTGGATCCCAAATCCCACAATAATGCACTCCTCAACAGTACAGAAGCATATGCTTGTTGGATTTGGAGCACTCAGCTTTCCCAGGACCCCAAAAGACGGCCTAGAGACAACACCCTCCCCTTCGGGGTGTCAGTTTGAAACACAACAATGGCACTACCTGCCTGGAGTCTGCATGCTCTCCATGGGTTTTCTCTGATGGGTGGACTCCAGTTTCCTCCAACACTCCACAGACATGTTGCTAGGTTCCCCCTGAGAAAAACCCCTGGTAGTTTTTAATATGGAAGTGAGGACCCACCCAATAAGCCAACCATTGCAGTTTCATCTAGGGCTCATGTTATTAACAAAAATTGTGCAGACAGTTTACAACAATGATTAATTTCAATATCATTGTTTGTAGTTTTACTGGGAATACTCTCACTCTTTTGTTGCATAAGTAATTTACCAGCAATTAATATTTTTAATATGTTCTACGGACATGGTGGAATGTGGCAGAACTTTATAAATAAGTGTTGATGATAAGCAGTACATTAAAAACATCTGTGAAGCACCTGGGGATTACATTACTGGGCAGTTTTTTGGCAATTTTCCAGAACTGATCCCACAATCCAGAGGTTAATTTTTAGATTAATCTAAAATACAGTAGTTAAAAGGTTATTCATAGCTACATACTAGAATGAATCCCTGCAGACCATAGATGACTTCTCTGTTTACCATAGATCACATTCTAATTTGCACTGGTATTTTCCGAACTCAGGTTCAGGTTTTATATCTGATTATCTCCTGTGAGTATATGAGATAAACATCTCTTAGAAAGGGAGGCCCGGAGTGGAAAGCAGCAAAAAAGCAAAATAACGTAGGGTCGGGCATGACTGAGTGGAGGTAGGGCAACGATGGGTTAAAAAAGAAAGGAAGCTGGTTGGTTGGAAGGAAATATGAGTGGTGTGCAAGGAGGGGAGTGGTATTATATAATGGGGGGGCGTGGACACAGGAGGCAAAGTGCGGGAAGAAACGATACAAGGAGGCAGGTTTTTCCCACCCACCCACCCTATTTGTTGTGCGTTTGGTGTCGTTCGTGTGTTTTCTTTTATTGCAGGTCTGAGGACAAATTTCGTCATGACAGCTGTGGCAGTATGGTTGGCGGTGTTTGTTGGTCTTTGATGGTGGCAGTTACAGATGTGATGGAAATGGTGGTGGGCTCATCGGTGGGATGGGACCCTTATGGGGGATTATTCCAGTGGAATGGTGTCCGCTTGAATACGGTTATGGTTGCACTGCGGTGGGAAAAAGGTTCGTCTCCGAGCTGGGTCGGCTGGGGGCCGGTTATGGTTAATGGTTCCGCAGTGTAAGGTTAAATAAAGGAAGGTTAAGCCGGGTTACCATCAAAGACCAAGAAGCTGGGTTATTAAAAGTTGTTTATTAAAATTGTTAAGGAAAAAGTTAGTGTGATTTAATTATTTTATTTAAAAATTATTTATGTGTTAAAAATAAAAATTGGCTGTCGTGGCCATTTTTTACTTCAACATTTTGTGTCTCTCGTTAATCTAGAAGGGGGGTAAAGGAATGCTAATAAATGGGGGATTGATGGTTTGGGGGGTAGTTGGGCTATCCGAATTGCACTGGTAATGTTTAGAGAACTTTGGTAAGCCCAGAAGATACATTTTGTGGCTAAAGGGGATCTATGTATCAAAGATAAGATGGACCAGAGAGTGGATGTGTTCTTAAAAGGGTAGTAGTAGCAACAGGGGCGGACTGACCATTAGGGCACTTGGGCACTGCCTGAGGGCCCCGGGGCCAGTAGGGGACCCCATGAGCAGGGACAGTCACACTCTTTAAGAAGGTGTTACAGCTCAATCCCAGGGTTTGTCAATAGCAGTGTCATTGCTTCTAAATACATAAAAATGCTCAATAAAAACTATTTGAAAGAAAAGGCTTCAAAAATGTTATGTGATGTGATGCCTAGGGGAGGGGTGCATGTCAATATTGCTGTTTTTTTACGGGAAGTTGGGATGGACATGAGTCATCCATACTGTAACTTCCCCACCTTGGTCCATCAGTTATATGCATGTAAAGTGGGATAGGAGGCCAAAGCTTGGAAGTGGGTAGCTTGATAGTATTTAAGCAAGTTTGAAAATACAAGGCCTCTCTGGCTACCTGAAGCATGAAAAACCTTACTAGATATCCTATGGTGTTCCAAGTGTATGAGAAGTATCTGGTCAAAGAGTGGAGAGTCTGAGGGGATGCTTTGAGTGGAAGACAAGAGTCAGTTTTAGAATGGTTGATCCTATAGCCTGACAAAGAACTATACAGGCATACTACCCCACTTTTAAGTACACACTAGGGTTTATTTATTAAAGCTGGAAAGAGCAAAATCAGGCTCACTTCTGCATAGAAACCAATGCGCTTCTAACTCCAGCTTGTTCAAATAAGCCTGGTAATAAAACCTGGAAGCTCATTGGTTACTGTGCATAAGTGAGCCTGATATTGTGCTATCCAGCTTTAGTAAATAAACCCCATTGTGTACTTAAAAGTGGGGTATGCCTGTACTAAGTAAGTCCAAAGCTTTGTAAAAGGTGAGGGAGTGAGGTATGAGTTTAAGTCAAAGTGAGAAGCATATCATCCGCAAAAAAGGAAATCCTAAATTCTCTAGTTCTGATCGGAGTATCCTCTGGTATGTCTGGACTTCTTCTGATATGAGCTGCCAGAGGTTCCATACATAAAGCAACGAGGAGGGGGAAGTGGCCACATGTGGCATGTGCCATTGGACAAGGGGAACGAGTGTATGTAGTTTTATTGTGTGTGGTAGGGGACATTTAAAGATGTCGAATCACATTCAGAAAAGGGCCCTGCATTCCGATATAGTGGTGAAGAGAAATGCTTAGCTTAGCCTATCAAAGGATTTTTCCACATCCAAACTAAGTGATGCTCTTACATTTTGCTTCAAAACATGGCTTTGGACAGGCTTTGTTAAAGCTCTCTGAACGCCAGTCAAACCTCCTGTCACTAAATACAATGGTTAGCTTATAGTCCTGTTACACCTTGCTGGTTGGTGCTTCTGTGAGGCTTCATTGGGGCTTCCATGAGGATTTGGTGGAGTTTCAATGGGGCTTTGATGAGCCTTTGGTGGGGGTTCGGTGAGGTTTTGTGGGGCTTCGTTGAGGCTTCGGTGGGGCTTCAAGCGAGCTTTGCCATAGACTTCTATGGAGGCTTTGAAGATGCTTTGAAGCACCACTAAAGCTACATGGGATATCATTTTTGAAACAAAGCCAAAGCAAGGTGTAAACAGGACTGTAAGCTATCCATGTTATTTGGTGATGGGAGCTTTGACTGACGTTAAGAGAGCTTTAACAAAGCCTGTCCGAAGACTTGTTTTGAAGCAAGTGTAAACTAGCCGTTAATGAGTGTTGAAGCCGAAGCAAGTGCAAATGAGCCCTTATGCTGGCAGGTGTGAGCTTTTGGTCAAAATTCCAACCGTGTATATGCTCCTTCAGACTTTTGCTGTCGGAATTTCCGCCAGCAAAAGACTGACAGCAGCTTTCTCAAATTTTCAGACGGGAAAAATTCCTATCTGTAGCAATTCCGACACGCAAAATTCTGACACATGCTCGGAAACAATTCGATGCCTGCTCGAAAGCATTGAACTTAATTTTCTCTGCTCGTTGTAGTGTTATACGTCACCGCGTTCTTGACGGACGAAAGTTCAGAGGAGTTTTGTGTGACCGTGTGTATGTAAGCCAAGCTTGAGCGGAATCCAAGGTTTTCCCGATGGAAAATTAGATCGTGTGTACGGGACATTACACTTTTATCTACTAGATGCCCATTGTGCTACTCCTACTTTTCCAGGATGTCCACAGACCTCCCAGGGAGATTGGAAATACAAGCAGAATCCAACTGCCTTGTGGCACATGGACAGGTAATTAGTCACAAATAGAAGAAGAACATTTGTGTAAATGGTAAGAGGAAGAGGGGTGAGCTGCTTTTTATTAAGAAAATGTTTTACTTTCATGTACGTAGCACAATAAGTCACTGTGGCTATGCATGCAAGGTTGACCATAGACAAGCAGATGTCTCAGCTTTGGAGATGGTTGGTGAGACATCTGTCTTTGATCTCTCACATTGCCAGAGCACATGACCTGTGCGGACTGCTCTCCAATGCACCCAACATACTAATATTCCCTTTTCTCTGTTAAAAAAAGAGAAAAAAACATACAAAATACAAGCCCCAACATGTTGGAAGACCTCAGCATGTGAAAACAAGCACTTCTGACACTTGGAAGTATAGTGACAGCATCCAGTTAATGAGAACTTACATAAGAATATGAAAACACAATATTTTGTGTATTGCTCAATCCGTGCACAGCTATATACCAGAATTACCACATATGAGAACCTTCACCTTGTAAAACAAACCATTCTGTTTAAAATAGAAAGAAAAGGCAAAACTTTTGTGTATACATAGAAAAAACATTATAAATACCCTTTTCCCCTGTTATAAGTGATCACATACCCTCTGCATAAGGAGGGCAAACAGATAGGGGGAGGAAAACAGCAGCACACTGATCTTCCCAGTCAATGGCTGTTCTTTGGGATCAGCACAAGTCCATAGCTTCCAACTGTCCCTGATTTTGAGGGACTGCCCCTGATTTGGAGCAATGTCCCTCTGTCCCTCATTCCTCCTCATTTGTCTCTCATTTTGGTCTGATCTATATAGTTATATATAAAATGCACTTTTTATCTTTCAAAAAGTGTTTCCCAGCGCTAAACCTTTCATCTGATTTCTAAAGTGCTGCATTTGTACATTTTAGAAGCCAATAAAAAGGAATAGCAGTGTTTAAATAAGCAAGCCCTTGTGGATTCAATTAACCTTTTTTGGGGGGTTAATTCTCCTAAGGGGGTGTGGCAGGGGGTGTGTCCTTTGCCTACATATGTTTGTTAGTAGATGTCCCTCATTCCCATCTCAAAATGTTGGGAGGTATGCAAGTCTTATCAATGGAGTAGAATAGACTGAGTTCCCAGCACAGACAGACAACTGACCATGCTGAGTTCCCATGCCTAGTGTGGTCAGTTTTTAATAGGAGAGCTGAGGGACTGACAGGTACACTAGGTATTTCATACAAAGGTTGCAAAACAAAGACTTTTCACACAAGCACGTGGTACAGCAGGCACATATCAGGAATAGGGAATGTTGGGGTAACATATTCTTAAAAATGCTAAGACATGCACATTGGATGCATAGGTCAAAGCAAACAAGTTTCTAGATGTCCTTTTTCTAGGGCAGGCTAGAAAATAGGAATTCATTCTGGCAAAATGTATATTTTATTTCTACAATAAAAAGCTGTTTTTCCTTCCATCTGTTGGGTACCTTGTTGTCCTGGCTTCACCTGCACTAGAGCTATGGTCTGTACCACATGGTGAGAAATCAAGTTAATGAGTTTTGGCCTTCAGTCAAAACAAAACAAAATATCTATTTTTATTAAATATATAAATGAGGTGAAACAAATGTCAATGTAAAAAAGAGAAAGAGACAAATAATTCCACAGTAGCGCAATAAATTAATTTACAAAACTCCTAAATATTAACATAGTGAAATGATCAACATAAAAACCCATACATAATGAAAAGTGTCCATATGGCATATCCAAAAAAATATATATATACGCTCCAACATATGCAAATAAATATGGTAATACAGTCCAACTTAAAGTAATTAAAAAATTGTGAATCAAAACCTCATTGATCCACCAAAATCCTTCACCAAAGTGATGTGTGCCAATTCCACTTCCTTAAAGAGGAGGTCCGTTCAAAAAAAAAAAAGTCAGCAGCTACTAACACTGTAGCTGCTGACTTTTAATAAGGACACTTACCTGTCCTAGTCGCCAGTGTTGTCGGCCCCCGCCGAGGACAATCCTCGACTGTAGGAGGAGGAAGAGAATCGACCACGGAAGAGACGAGGCAGATTCGGCACTTCCGCATAGCAACAGCTATTTAGGGTAAGTAAACAATTTTTATTTATTTATTTATTTTTTGGTGGAAAGATTTTTTTCAGGGTGGAACTCCGCTTTAAGAACAAAGCTCACCAGATGCTGTTGCTATTCACTCTCGTGTCTGGTAAATATCACCTTATTAGATGTTATTGAAGAGCCGCTTTTTCACGCCAATCTCCATCCAGATTAATAAAGACACTCCCCACATGTGGGGATAGAAATTGAGACAGTACCTCCAATAGTGTAAAAACACCTTAACGTAATCGGTTTATTAAAAGTAATGCACTTACATCATAAAAGTAGGGTTGTCCCGATACCATTTTTTTAGCACCGAGTACAAGTACCGATACTTTTTTTCATGTACTCGCAGATACCGAATACTGCTACTTGGCCCCCGAACAAAATTGGTGTCCTGTTTTTCTCACAAATAGAGCTTTCTTTTGGTGGTATTTGATCACCTCTGCTGTTTTTTTGTTTTTGCGCTATAAACAAAAATAGAGCGACAATTTTGAAAAAAATTAAAAAAATTTTTACTTTTTACCATAATAAATATTCCGCCAGTTTAGGCCGATACGTATTCTTCTACATATTTTTCGTAAAAAAAAATCGCAATAAGCGTTTATTGATTGGTTTGCGCAAAAGTTATAGCATTTACAAAATAGGGGATAGTTTTATGTCATTTTTATTAATATTTTGTTTTACTAGTAATGGCGGCAATCAGCGATTATCGGTACTGCGACATTATGGCGGACACTTTTTTAGAAATTTTTGGGACCATTGGCATTTTTATAGCGATCAGTGCTATAAAAATGCATTGATTACTATAAAAATGCCACTGGCAGGGAAGGGGTTAACACTAGGGGGCGGGGAAGGGGTTAAGTATGTTCCTGGGTGTGTTCTAACTGTAGGGGGGGTGGGACTGACTAGGGGAAATGACTGATCGCAGTTCATACATTGTATGAACAGACGATCAGGCATTTTTTCCCCTGACAGGACAGGGAGCTGTGTGTTTACACACACAGCTCCCGGTCCTTGCTCTGTAACGAGCGATCGTAGGTGCCCGGCGGCGATCGCACCTGCCCGGCAACCGCGTGCGGGAGTCAGGAGCGAGCGGGGGGTGCGCCTATTGGCTGCTCGGCGAGATGATGTATAGCTATGTGATCTCGCCCAGCAGAGCCGACCTGCCGCCTTATAACTGCGGCGGCTGGTCGGCAAGCAGTTAACGAGGCAATTTTTTATCTTTTATGATGTAAGTGCATTACTTTTAATAAACCGATTACCTTAAGGTGTTTTTACACTATTGGAGGCTCAGTGTCAATTTCTATCCCAACATGTGGGGAGTGTCTTTTTTAATCTGGATGGAGATTGGCGTGAAAAAACGGCTCTTCAATAACATCTAATAAGCCAATATTTACCAGACACGAGAGTGAATGGCAACAGCATCTGGTGAGCTTTGTTCTTAAGGAAGTGGAATTGGCACACATCACTTTGGTGAAGGATTTTGGTGGATCAATGAGGTTTTGATTCACAATTTTTTAATCACTTTAAGTTGGACTGTATTACCATATTGATTTGCATATGTTGGAGCGTATATATTTTTTTGGATATGCTATATGGACACGTTTCATTATGTATGGGTGTTTTATGTTGAGCATTTCACTATGCTAATATTTAGGAGTTTTGTAGATGAATTTAGTGCGCTACTGTGGAATTATTTGTCTCTTTCTAATTTTTACATTTACATTTGTTTTACCTTATTTGCATGCTTATCGAATATTTAGTGGCAGCACGGATAGGTGTTTTTCATTAGCGCAGTGCGCACACACACACATATATATATATTATTAGCCACTTGCCGAACAGCCGCTGTCATTATACTGCGGCAGGTCGGCATGTTCCAGTGAACTGTCGTAGCTGTACGTGGCTCCTTTAAGGGGGGTTAGCTGGTGGTGCCGATGTGCGTGGCCGGCGGTCACTGTGGCAACCGGCCACACGCGATCGTGGGCACAAGAGCCAGAACAGGTATGTGTGTGTGTGTATAAACACACAAATCCCTTTTCTGTGAGGTGAGGAGAGACAGATCGTGTATTTGTACTAGGAACAACGATCTGTGATCTCCTCTAGTCACTCCCATCTACCTACAATTTAGAACACACACTAGGGAACACAGTTAACCCTTGATCGCCCCCTAGTGTTAACCCCTTTCCTGCCAGTAACATTTAGGCCCCTTTCACACTGGGGCGGGAGGCGTGGTGTAGGTATAGCGGCAATGTACCGTCGAAATTGCGCCAGGATTCGGCCGCTAGCGGTGCGGTTTTAACCCCCGCTAGCGGCCGATAAAGGGTTAATACCGCCCACAATGCGCCTCTGCAGAGGCGCACTGCGGGTGGTATTACCGTGGTTTTCCATTGTTTTAAATGGGAAGGAGCGGTATACATATCGCTCCTCTCACCGCTCCAAAGATGCTGCTTGCAGGAGATTTGTTTCACTCCCTCCAGCGCATCGCCTCAGCCCTCAGGCTTTCACATTGAGAAGGCTGGGCAGGAGTTTTTCAGGCGGTATTAAATAAAAAGGTGCTATTTTTAGCGATGTACCACCTGAAAAACTCCTCAGTTAGCCACGCCCCCTAACAGTTAGAATCACTCCCTAGGACACACTTGACCCCTTCCCCTCCCCCTACTGGTTAACCCCTTCACTGCCAATGGTCCCAAAAATGTCTCAAAAGTGACCGATCTGTCCGCCATAATGTCGCAGTCCCGATAAAAATCACTGATCACCGCCATTACTAGTAAAAAAAAAATGTGGGAAAAAAAAGGCATCAATTTTATTTGGGTGCCACGTCGCACGACCACGCAATTGTCAGTTAAAGCGACCCAGTGCTGTATCGCAAAAAATTACCCGGTCATTGAGCAGCCAAATCTTCCGGGGCTGAAGTGGTTAAATATATAACCACATTTTTTTGTTAAATATAAGCCTGTAGTTTTTATCTCCAACAAAAAACACCTGCAGCAATAAAATGTATTTTTCTAGCAGAGTGAGGAAGGTTTACAATAACTTTCATTGCTAACTGGGTCCCCAGGAGGGACATTCACCTTCATTTCCTGTACAGGTGACAGATAAACAGAAAGATAATACAAATCTCAAAGACAGCATTTAAAATCTGAAAACCTCTCCAATTTTTTACTTGTTGCTATAATAAATATCCCAATTAAAAAAAAAAAAACACATTTTTTTTTCTCAGTTTAGGGCGATACGTATTCTTCTACATATTTTTGGTAAAAAAAAATAAAAATCGCAATAAGCGACTGGTTTGCGCAAAAGTTATAGCGCTTACAAAATAGGGGAGAGAATTATTATTTTTTATTATTTTTTTTTTACTAGAAATGGCGGCGATCTGCGATTTTTATTGGTACTGCGACGTTATGGCGGACACATCGGACACTTTTGACACATTTTTGGCGCCATTCACATTTATACTGCGATCAGTGCTATAAACAGAGCTTTTTTTCTCAGAAAATAGGTGCAGGAACTCAACCACAACTCGTTCAGATTTCACAAACAGTAGAAGGGTCTTAAAGGGGCATTAAATACCAGAATTGCATTACATACAGTGTGCAGAGTTCAGGGGGTTACAAAGCAGTCACTTGTAAACACAGAAACCAGACTTCTGTGTTCACAAGTGATTGTGGTGAGCGGGCACCAAAGGGTCTGAGCCAAAGGTGGTGGAACTGAGTTCCCCCAAGTTCCCCCAGAAAAAAAGCCCTGGCTATACATATGCACTAATTACAGTATAAATGTGACTGGCATTGAAGGGGTTAACACTAGGGGGTGAGGAAGGGGTTAAATGTGTATCCTAGGTGTGTTCTAACTGTGGGGGGAGGGGGGGGGTGACTGGGGGGGTGACCGATCTGTGTCCCTATGTAGGAAGGAACACAGATCGGGCTCCTCCTCTCCAGACCCTGTCTCTGTGTAAAACGGCAATGAGAGATGATCTATGAGAGATCATCTCTCATTCGCCCACAGATCGCATCGCAAACGTCCACTCTGATTGGCCGTTTGCCGCGATCTGTGATTGGCCGTGTCCAAGGGACACGGACAACACAGGGCTTCCCCGCAGCGCGCTCTACAGCGCGCGCTGGGAACGCCTGAAGGACATGCCGTCAAATGACGGCATGTTGAATATTCAGGCCCGCGCTGTTGCCGTCATCCAACGGTAGTGCGGGCCTGAAGTGGTTAATGG
The DNA here is from genome assembly GCA_029574335.1 of Rana kukunoris. Lineage (NCBI taxonomy): Eukaryota > Metazoa > Chordata > Amphibia > Anura > Ranidae > Rana > Rana kukunoris. Next base: position 541,907,499 of record CM056052.1, on the reverse strand, counting down.
GGCCTTGTTGGTGTACATCTCTAAGACAATAAATATCTTTAAAAAGCTTTGGAGAAAAACACTGATTAGATTAAGTCAGCAGTCTTCACCGGACAGCCCATGTCTGATGGCATGCAGATGTTAACCGCAAAATGCACATTTCTTTGTACTGTAACTCTAATTTATTACTACAGAAAATCTGGTCAATGAATGTCCATCCACTGACAAACTATACTGCCAAAAGTATTGGGACACCTGCCTTTACACACACATGAACTTTAATGGCCTCCCAGTGCCGCGTACACATGATCACTTTATGAGATGAAAAAAAAATTACGTTTTTAAAAACGTAAATTTCATTGACCGTGTGTGGGGGAAAACGTTGTTTTATGTCTTGTAAAAAACGTCAAAAAAAAATTGAAGCATGCTTCAATTTTTTGTGTCGTTTTTCAAAACGTCGTTTTTTGTTTCACAAAAAGTCACCGTGTGTAACAAAAAACGTTGTTTAAAACAACGTTTTTCAACCCGTGCATGCCCAGAAGCTAGTTATGAAGCGAGCTTCAATGGAAAAGAGTGGTGAACGTAACCTTGCTTTTTGTGGAAAAAAACGATGGTGTGTATGCAACATCGTCTTTGAAAATTGAAGTTTCAAAAACATTGTTTTTTACTTCACAGAAAACGTCGTTTTTTTTCATCACATAAAGTGATTGTGTGTACGCGGCATTAGTCTGTAGGGTTCAATATTGGGTTGGCCCACCCTTTGCAGCTTTAACAGCTTCAACTCTTATGCCGCGTACACACGATCATTTTTTGTAAAGTAAAAAAACGACGTTTTCTGTGAAGTAAAAAACTACGTTTTTGAAACGTCATTTTTCAAAGACGATGTTGCATACACACCATCGTTTTTTTCCACAAAAAGCGAGGTTACGTTCACCACTCTTTTCCATTGAAGCTCGCTTCATAACTAGCTTCTGGGCATGCGCGGGTTGAAAAACGTCGTTTTAAACTACGTTTTTGCTGCACACGGTGACTTTTTGTGAAACAAAAAACGACATTTTGAAAAAACGACACAAAAAATTCAAGCATGTTGGAATTTTTCTTTGTCGTTTTTTTGAAGACAAAAAACGACGTTTTGCCCACACACGATCAATTTAAATAACGTTTTAAAAAACGAAGTTTTTTTTCATCGCAAAAAACGACCGTGTGTAAGCGGCATTAGGGAAGGCCGTCTACAAGGTTTAGGAGTGTCTATGGGAATGTTTGACCATTCTTCCAGAAGAGCATTTGTGAGGTCAGGCACTGATGTTGGACAAGAAGGTTTGGCTCACAGTCTCCGCACTAATTCATCCCAAAAGTCTTCTATTGACTCTGTGCAGGCCACTCAAGTTTCTCCACCCCAAACTCGCTCATCCATGTCTTTATGAACCTTGCTTTGTGCACTGGTGCGCAGTCATGTTGGAACAAGAAGGGACCATCCCCAAACTGTTCCCACACAGTTAGGAGCATGAAATTGTCCAAAATGTCTTGATATGCTGACACCTTAAAGGGGTAGTTCCCCCAAAAACCTTTTTTTTAACATTTATTCAGGCTCGTTATGTCAAGGGGAATCAGGTTTTTTTTTTTTAGAAATGAAGCCGTACTTACCGTTTTAGAGATGCATCGTCTCCGATGCTTCCGGGTATGGTCTCCGACTATAGGCGTGCCTATTTGATTGACAGGCTTCCGAGGTCGCATACATCGCGTCACGATTTTCCGAAAGTAGCCGAACGACGGTGCGCAGGCGCAGTATAGAGCCGCACCGTCGCTCGGCTTCTTTCGGCTACTCGTGACGCGATGTATGCGACCGTCGGAAGCCTGTCAATCAAATAGGCACGCCCAGACCAGACGATCATACCCGGAAGCGACGGAGACGATGCATCTGTAAAACGGTAAGTATTGCTTCGTTTCTAATAAAAAAACACCCGATTCCCCTTGACATAACGAGCCTCAATCAATGTTAAAAAAATGTTTTTGGGGGAATTACCCCTTTAAGAGTTCCCTTCACTGGAACTAAGGGGCCAACCCAACCCCTGAAAAACAACCAAACACAATAATCCCCCCTCCACCAAATGATTTGCACCAGCAAGATCCATAAAGAGATGGATGAGCGAGTTTGGGGTGGAGGAAATTGACTGACCTGCACAGAGTCCTGACCTCAACCTAATAGAACACCTTTGGGATGAATTAGTGCGGAGACTGTGAGCCAGGCCTTCTCATCCAACACCAGTGCCTGACCTCACAAATGCACTTCTGGAAGAATGGTCAAACATTCCCATAGCCACTCCTAAACCTTGTGGACGGCCTTCCCAGAAGAGTGGAAGCTGTTATAGATGCAAAGGGGCGGGACAACTCAATATTGAACCCTTAAGCCTAATGCTGGCCTTACACTATACGAAAAATCGGCAAAACCCATTTTCGAAAAACAGACATTCGGCCGTGAGAGCAAACGATAGTGTCATCATGTAATGACCGATAAACCATTCAGTGGACATAAATGAATACATTTTTTGTTCGTTTTTTTACATATACCTAGTGCAAAAAGTTCGGACGGGAAACACATTAACCTTTCAATTTAACGTTCGGCAGAAAATTTCCAAACTTGCCCTTTGTTTTTTTGGCTCAAAAACGTCCCAAAGGTTATCGTTTATGTGCCCATTAACTGACTGAAAAACGAACAAACTGTCTAAATGACGGAATTATTTTTCAGATAGTGTATGGTCAGCATTAGACTGGGATGCCATTAAAGTTCATGTGCGTGTAAAGGCAGACGTCCCAATACTTTTGATACAATAGTGTATATCCATAGCTACTATTGTATAATTCTCTCTCTCTCTTTTCCCCTATATTATTGTTTAATATATTAATAAAAAAATGTATTGAATCATAGAAAACATGTTTACTATTGATGGTGACAGAGCATCTCATCCATGCAACAAACAAAAATACAAACATCCACCAAAACCTTTTTCTGATGATGACATGTCTGATTATGTTCTTTTCCGCATACACACGGTTGGAATTTCCGACAACAAAACCGTGGATTTTCTTCCAACGAAATGTTGGCTCAGACTTGTCTTGCATACACACGGTCGCACAAATGTTGCTCGGAAATTTCGATCGCCAAGAATGCAGTGACGTACAATACTACACTTAAACGAGCCGAGAGAAAAATGAAGATCAATGATTCCGAGAATGCGTCAAATTAATGCCGAGCATGGGTAGGATTTTCGTGCATCGGAATTGGATACACACGATCCAAATTTCTGACAAGAACTTTTGTTGTCGGAAAAATTAATGCCGCGTACACACGATCACTTTTTGTGATGAAAAAAAATGACGTTTTCAAAAACGTCATTTAAAATGATCGTGTGTGGGCAAAACGTTGTTTTATGTCTTCAAAAAAAAAACCCAAAAAAATTTGAACATGCTTGAATTTTTTATGTTGTTTTTCAAAATGTCATTTTTTGTGTCATAAAAAATGATCGTGTGTGGGCAAAACGATGTTGAAAAATACGTTTTTAAACCCACGCATGCTCAGAAGCAAGTTATGAGACGCTTCAATGGAACAGAGTGCCGTCGAACGTGGTGTACGTAACCGCGCTTTGCTAGAGCATTTTGGAAAAACGATGGGGTGTAGGCAACGTCGTTTTGAAAAATGAAGTTTAAAAAACGTTGTTTTGTTTTTGTTGTCGGAAATTCTGATCGTGTGTTCGGGGCATAAGACTCTAATACCCTGTACACACGATTGGTTCATCTGATAAAAACGATTCGATGGACCGTTTTCATCGAACGAACCGATTGTGTGTGGGCCCCATCATTTTTTTTCCCATCAGTGAAAAAAAATAGAACCTGTTTTAGAATCTTCTGATGGTTAAAAAAACGATAGAAAAAATCCATCGGTCAAAAATCCACACATGCTCAGAATCAAGTGGACGCATGCTCGGAAGCATTGAACTTCATTTTTCTCAACACGTTGTTGTGTTTTACTTCACCACGTTGGACATGATCGGATTTTTAACTGATGGTGTGTAGGCAAGACTGATGAAAGTCAGCTTCATCGGAAATCTGATAAAAAAATCCATCGGTCCGTTTTCATTGGATGAACCGTTAGTGTGTACGTGGCATTGGGCTCCATGCACACAGAAGCTAATAAAATAAAAAAGCTATAAAAAATGCCAGTAACTTTGCAGGGAACCTTTTAATTTGTTTTAGTGTTTTTGCAATAGCTTTTATTATCGTTTTTCCGTGTAGCGCTTTTTAGCTTTTTTTTTTTTTTCAATAAACGCTTAAAAATGCTTGCGCTAGAGTTTTTGAGCGTTTGAGGGTTTTTCGGCTTTGTGCGTTTTTTTGCCGCCGAAAAACGGCACTTTGAATGCAAATTTTGGGAGTTCAGAAAAAAGCCAATAAACTCCAAGGCTCATTAACACTGAAAAACGCCCAGGTGTGCATGGGTACATAGGCTAACATCGAGTTCAGTTTATGGGCTTTTTTTATGTAGCGCTGACCCCCGAAGGAGCGGCTGATTGTAAATTTGGGCCTGTACTCTGCCTTGACACCCCCGAGTATTTTTGGTCTCACTCCCCTTGACACCGCTGTGGTGCAATACAGATATAAAGCTTTGGTGTTGAAGGGGAAAGTAATCATACACAGGCTGTGCTGAAACAACAGTTAGTTTTACTGAAATAGATTCTGTACTTAACCATGAGAACACATTTGGTGGGCAACAAATATTACAGGAAATTATAGGCAGCAATCCCCTAATGTCCTCCCCTATCAGCAGGACTTTGGCGTCTCCAAGTGGGACTAGTGCGCAGGCCACAACTCAACACTGCGCACCTTCCCACTTCCAGCACACCATACAAAAATCAGTAAACACGCTATGCAACGTACAACATCTAACAAGAATAAGATCACAGCGTGTAATGGACTTAATGTTCCCACCTCAGACAGTGTCTGGTGAATGGTAGCAGTACTGCAAGGCCTTGCAATGAGAACAGTCTAGTCTCTGATCTTCTTTTCTTCTGCTAGCAATTTAAGAGAAAGATTTGTAATCCAAGGGCTCTCTGGTTAATGAGTGGTGTGAAATAAACTGAAACTGTAGTCTAACTGTGAGAGGTACCTGTACACTCTCTCCTGGAAGCACAACTCCAATGACCGGCACCAACAGTTGGTTTAGGCTTGAGGCCTTTGCACGTGTGGCTTTATGGCACACCGCGACAGCGTGGAACTATCAGTCCCAGCAACACTACCAAGGCAGCCTAGATGTGTGTCAAACAGTATAAGACTTTGGGCATGAGCCCTCTCACCACACGAGGTCCAGGCGGATGGATGTCTTCGCTCCATACGAGGTCCAGGCGGATGGATGCCTTCACTCCTCACGGTCTCAGTCCGGTCTCTAGCAATCATCCGGTTGTCTGATTCTCCTCCAGAGCCGATTGGAAGTCCTCCGTCACCCTTCTTGAGATCGATGGCTTGCTTCTGCAGAAAGTAGGCCGGAATTCCGTAGATCGCACCGAAAGAGGGAGAGAGAGAGAGAGAGCTCCTCCAGGGCGTATGTCCCAGGAACCAGAGAGAGCTAAAAATGGCCACCACCAAACCTTTTATCACCTTCCCAGCATGCCTTGCAGCCCCGAGTGTTCATGGGTAAGTCCTTCACATCACTCCTCCCATGCATCTTGGAAAAACAAAAGATGGTGCAGTCCATTCCACATTTTCACCACTAGATGGTGCCAAACACCTATTTACAACACCAGTCCATAGAATAACATTGTAAAACATCAATATGTCTTTGGAGAGGCAAAAACTGTCCCCGCTACATTTAAAAAAACGCCAATAAACTGCAGTTTATCAGGTTCTGTGTGCATGGAGCCTAAATATTATAAGTTTGAAACTTTGAGATTTTGAAAATATAAAATTTCAGTCGAATTGAATTTTTTTTCCTCCTACGACTTACCAAAACACATTTTCTGAATTTCTGCACTCTTTTGAAAAGTTAGCTTAATCACGACAAAAAGAAATAGCTGATGCAGAAGACTGAACGGGTCACATGGCAATGCCAAAAAAAAAAATCCAAGGCTTTGTACCCGCATTCCGACCGCTAGAATAATATTTAACGTCTGCTGAATGTGTTCATTTCCACTTGTGTGTGCAAAGTGCATGGACATTGACTTTCCCATAAGAACAATTGTTCTGTCTCTTATCTTTACCTTGCCAGCCAATGCTTTTTCCTTTTAAAAAAAATGTAAACATTGTTCTCTTTGTTAACTGAAAAAAAAAAATTGATGCAATCATTAAAAGTTATAATACCCTTAAAGATGGCCAGCGGCTGACTTCAGATTATTTAATGATATAATATATACACACTTTGGACGCACACAGGAAATTTTCTGCAGCGCACAATCACATTTAATGGTTTGAAGATAATTAGGTTTCCGGTACACATGAGACTGTTTAAAAAAAAATGATTCCAGTACCATTAAAATTAGTGCCTTTTGTCTTGCCTTTGTCTTCTGTGGGCACGGTGTTTCAGCATATTATTTGGCGCTGATTGGAATTTTGCTAGGTCACACAAATGTCATGGGTTTTTTTGTTCAGATATTTAAAAGTTTGCAAAAGTTGAAATGGAGTTCCACCCATTTTTTTATGTTTGTCTGTGCTGCATGCCCTAATCTCATAGTGTTCAGAATGGACAATTTTTATTTATTTTGTTGCTTGTAAATACCTTTATTTTGTAGTCCTTCATTACTTCCTCCTCCTTATTAGCCTAGGCTATTAAGTCACAAGGCTATTTGCAAGGGTTTCTGGGATAGGCATCATGTTTCCCAGTCTGACTGAAACCTATTACACTGCTTGTGCAGCACTGAGCATGTGCGAGATATGCAAAGCTGAAATCCAGGAAGTCATACAGTCTGGCTTCATGATGCCCACACTTAAGATGGCCACGGTCTATTTCTAGATTATAAACTAAATGCTGTAACAACCTAACAAAACAGACCTTAGTTTACAGACTAACTTTACTAGAATACATTAAGCTTGTGTATTACAGGGGTATTTATATTTAAAAAGTGAAATTGTGGGTGGAACTCCCCTTTAAAGACTTCAGTTGCATCCCAATGCATGATGGAAATAACATAATTGTGATTGCCCTACTAGTTAAATTGCTTTGTCCTAAAGTGACTCTAAATTCTAAAAGTTTTTTATTTTATTTTTTTGTAATTCCTTTATTGAACCAAAAGTTGCAAATATACAATTTAAGGCAGTCAAGCAAGTTACAATAGCATACGTATACTATTATTATTAGGGTTGTCCCGATACCGATACTAGTATCAGTATCGGGACCGATACCAAGCATTTGCGCGAGCACTAGTACTTACACAAATGCTCCAGATGCCTTAGCCGTTACCTGGCAGAGTGGAGGGTGGCGTGTCGAGCTGGCAGGGAGTGCAAAGTTCAGGGCGACTGGAGCCATCATATTTGGTCAGGGAAGTGAGGCTCTGTGTTGCTGTCAGAGACGCCCATCTTGGTACACTCGGCCACAGTATGCCAGCATCGGACATCTTGTTACACCCAGCCCATATAGTTTGGGCTGGGTGTAAGAAGATGGCCGCTTCTGCTGTTATGCTGCTGAGTGCCAGGATGGGCGTTGCAGGCAGCCTTCCCTAATGGCATTTTAGAGCCTGCCCATCAGTGCCCATAAATGTCACCTATCAGTGCCTGCCAGCCATCAGTGGCACCTGCCAGTGGCCGCCAGCCGTCAGTGGAACCTGCCAGTGCCTGCCAGCTGTCAGTGGCACGTGCCAGTCAGCCGTCAGTGCCACCTGCCAGTGCCCCCACAGCCATCGGTGCCACCTGCCAGTGCCCACCAGCCATCAGTGCCACCTGCCAGTGCACGCCGTCAGTGCCACCTGCCAGTGCCAGCCGTCAGTGCCACCTGCCAGTGCCAGCCAACTGTCACTGCCATCTGCCAGTGCCAGTCAGCCATCCATCAGTGCTGCATATTAGTGCCACCTAATCTGTATTGTGCTTTGAGAAAGTGTCACATGATATTTAACCACTTAAGCCCCGGAAAATATTGCTGGTCAATGACCGGGCCACTTTTTGCGATTCGGCACTGCGTCGCTTTAACTGACAATTGCGCGGTCGTGCGGCGTGGTTCCCAAACAAAATTGGTGTCCTTTTTTCCCCACAAATAGAGCTTTCTTTTTGTGGTATTTGATCACCTCTGCGTTTTTTATTTTTTGCGCTATAAACAAAAATAGAGCGACAATTATGAAAATAAAATAATATATTTTACTTTTTGAAAATATAAATTGTGTATATGTGACATATACTACCGCGCTGATTGCCTAAATCCAAATTATCAAATATTCAAATTCCATGAAAATATATATAAACAAATATCCATGAACACCAGTGCTGACTTAAAACATATTAATGAATAAAAAATTAATTATAAAAATGTAATCCTATTGGTGCATGCTGTTGCACCTATATAACAGTCCTTAGTCCTTTAATTTCTTATCCCCAAGTGTAGAAAACGTGCTCTATGCTGTGGAAAAAGTATATATTCTCTGTGACTTGGCACCCTTTTAGTGTCACCACCACCTCTAGTCAAAGATTGCGCTCACCAGATCACATAAGGGAAACAGCATGTAATATCCTTAAGCAGCGGTTCCACACGATCCTTGATCTTGTGTATCAGACCCAAATGGCTCTCCACCTCTTGTGGCTCCCCCAAAAAGAAAAAAGCCTCTTATGGTGTAATATAGTTAAAGACCAGTTTATTTAAGAAAGCTTAAAAAATCTCACTCACATGTTCCAATGCCCAGCCGGCATTAGCTAGTCCAGCGTTACTGTTTGAGCAACGTGCGGCGTGCGTTCCAAGCCTCGTTCTGGATGCGGTTCAACGGGCGGAAGCTACAGTATTAGCAATGGAGGAGGCTGGTGATAGATTTGTTATGTAAAAGGATACTGCCCATATGCCTCTACGTGTTTCGCATGCACGCATGCGTCATCAGGAAGCTATGGGCACGCCTCCCTTGGTTGTTGTTTATATACGCTTCAGTTATTTGTGACCGGTGGTTATATTGCAAACCGGAAGTGCCTGAAACCCCATCTTTAATGCTGGTATTCTAGTTTTCTTTGCCAGACAGTAACCCTGGACGAGCTTTACAATTTATTACCCTATCCTTTCTTCAAGGTGATGTTTAAAACAATGTAACAACATTTATGTCATATAGTTACTAGCATTGTTAAACTTTGTTTGCGCTAACATTTAAAATATTTAAAATGTATTTAAAATTTGAAGATTAAAAATTTAAATTTCGGTATGACATAAATTAAATGAAAGTGCATAAATGAAAAAATGAAAAAAAAATGGAAAAAATTAACATAAAAATCAAATTAGAATAAATAAAATAAAAATAAAATAAAAATAAAATTAAAATATGCAAGAAAAAAGAAAGTGGACCTACAATAAAAATAAAAATAAGAATAAGATGATTAGATTTTAATAATTTTTCAGAAAACAATTTATGTCCAACTCTATATTCATTCCTTTTGGTTTGAGTGTATCTAATTTAAATATCCAATAGGTTTCATTTTTTGAAATTTCCCTTCTTAGGTTAGTATTCCTCCAATTTTTTTCCACCTTATCTATGGCATAAATTTTCAGTTTCGTTGGGTCTCTATTGTGCATTTTCCTGAAATGCATAGAGACACTGTGGTATTTAAAACCTTTTTTAATGTTCCTAGTGTGTTCCCCCAATCTTATCGATAATTTTCTTGTGGTTCTACCCACATACTGTAGTCCACATTCGCATTCTAGGACATAGGTGACATGGGTGCTACTACATGTTATTAATTTATTTATTTTATATTCTATCATGTTAGTGTTAGATTTAAACTCTGTCGTTTTTCTGGGGCCTCTTACTGTGCGACAAGGTTTACATCTCCCGCATCTATAAAACCCTTTTTGGTCCAGGAATGTTCGCAGGTTCTTTGGAGGGTCTGGGACATTCTTGACAATGGTGTCCCGAATCCTTTTTGCTCTTCTGTATATCAATTTTTGTTTCCTAGGTACTATGTCCTTTAGCTGCGGGTCTTCTAGGATGATTGGCCAGTACTTCGATACTATCTCCTCAAATTGTTTATACTCTGTGTTGAAACCTGTTATGAAGGACATTGTATTTTCTTCCTTTTTCCTCCTTCCCTTGTTCTTCAATATGTTACTCCGATCCATCAATCCAACTTTGGCCCTAGTTTCTTCTAATTTTCTTTTGTCATAGCCTTTGTCCATAAACCTTTCGATTAGGATGTTTGTTTGTGTGGTGTAATCTGAGGTAGAACTGCAGTTACGCTTTATTCGAATAAATTGTCCCTTTGGGATGGCCTGCTTCCACTGGGGGTGGTGGCAGCTGCTGTATGGGATATACCCGTTCCTGTCGGTATCCTTGAAGTACGTTTTAGTGTGTAATTTGTTCCCCATCTTAAAAATTTCCAAGTCTAAGGCCTCGTACACACGATCAAATCTGTCTGCTGGAAACGGTCTGCTAGACCGTTTCAGCAGACAGATTCGACCGTGTGTACGGGCAAACAGACGGATTTGGCCACCCGACAGTGGGCTGTGAATCCGTCTGCCCGACATGTCTGCTGGTTAGTACGCTAACCAGCAGACATGTCTTCTCGCACACATGCCGAATGGTTTCGACGCATGCGCGGAAGTGTTTTACTTCCTGGTGCGGTGACGTAGCGGCGTCGACGTCACCGACACGTCAGCGCGCTGTCTGCTGGCGGGGATTTTGGTTTGCTCGTGTGTACACGCGAGCAAACCAAAATCCCAGCAGACAGATCTGTTCAAATTGGTCGGTCCGACCGATTTGAACAGAGAGATTTACTCGTGTGTACGAGGCCTAGGAATTGCGTGCCGTTTTCCTGAATATTGACTGTGAACTTAATTCCGTATTTGTTATTGTTTATATGATCAACAAAACCTTGTAGTTCTTCCTTGCTCCCTTTCCAGACGATCAAGATATCATCTATAAATTGTTTGTAAGTGTGGAGGTGTGGCCAACTTTTTCCAAAGATTTCCTCCTCCTCCCACTTATTGAGAAAGATATTGGCAACGCTTGGTGCGTACTTATTCCCCATCCCCACACCTTTTACTTGGCTATAATAGCTATGGTTATTCCAGAAGAAATCATTTTTCACGGCAATACCCAGGCCCTCAAGAATGAATTTTCTTTGCTTGAGTTTTAGTTTGGATTGATGTTGCAAGGCCCATGCTACTGCAGCCAGTGCATCTGTTTGTTTAATATTTGTATAGAGTGACTCCACATCTATCGTCACCAACAACTTGGAATCCTCAACTTCTATTTCTGCGAGCCAGTTAATTACATCCTTACTGTCTTTGATAAAGGCATGGGTATATCCCATACAGCAGCTGCCACCACCCCCAGTGGAAGCAGGCCATCCCAAAGGGACAATTTATTCGAATAAAGCGTAACTGCAGTTCTACCTCAGATTACACCACACAAACAAACATCCTAATCGAAAGGTTTATGGACAAAGGCTATAACAAAAGAAAATTAGAAGAAACTAGGGCCAAAGTTGGATTGATGGATCGGAGTAACATATTGAAGAACAAGGGAAGGAGGAAAAAGGAAGAAAATACAATGTCCGTCATAACAGGTTTCAACACAGAGTATAAACAATTTGAGCAGATAGTATCAAAGTACTGGCCAATCATCCTAGAAGACCCGCAGCTAAAGGACATAGTACCTAGGAAACCAAAATTTATATACAGAAGAGCAAAAAGGATTCGGGACACCATTGTCAAGAATGTCCCAGACCCTCCAAAGAACCTGCGAACATTCCTGGACCAAAAAGGGTTTTATAGATGCGGGAGATGTAAAACTTGTCGCACAGTAAGAGGCCCCAGAAAAACGACAGAGTTTAAATCTAACACTAACATGATAGAATATAAAATAAATAAATGAATAACATGTAGTAGCACCCATGTCACCTATGTCCTAGAATGCGAATGTGGACTACAGTATGTGGGTAGAACCAGAGGCGTCTCTGGGGGGGGGGCCAGAGGGGGTCCTGACCCCCCCAACATTATGCTGTGCCCCACCATGTGCCCCCCCAAAAAAAAAAAAAATTTTTTTTGCTTTTTTTTTTTTTTTTCGGGCCGCCGCTGGAGTAACAGTCTCTCCTGAGAGGGAGAGCGTCCCCAGTCAGCTCTGTTGGGGCTTCCTCCCCCTCCCTCAGCTCGCTGACACTGCATAATGCGAGCATTCACACAACCACAGCCGCCCGATCTGCTCCTTCCCCTGCATCCTCATTGGCACGGAGAAGAGCGAGTCGCAGAAAGGACTCCATGAGCACTGTGGGAGAGGGGGGGCCCAAGCCTTCATCTCAGTTACTGAAAAAACAGACTGATTTCTCCCGTCCTTAGGACAGAAGAACCAGCCTGTAAATTCCGAGAGTGGTGACTGCAAGCTGAGCCGAGTGTCAGTCTATGACACTCTTTTACAGCCCAGCGAGTCCAGCCACCTCCCCCCCACTCTCCTCACATACAAACAGGGAGGAATACAGCTCCTCCTCCTCCTCCTTTCAGTCCCGCCCACACTATCTCGGTGTGCTGTATCTGAAGAGAGGGGATGTGTGTTCAGGAAATATGAAAATCAGCAGCATGTGTGTGAATGATGCCTGAGATTCTAGCCTGGACTGTGGGCAAGTGTGTGCACTGCAGACTGCAGTACACTGTAATCACTGAACTGCATTATCTCCATCCCTTCTCTCCCCCATCTGTCTCCCTCCCCCTCTCCTGTTCTTTCAAGACATTCACAATTTACTTTCTGTAACGGTCACCACCGTTTACGATATTCCATTCCATCGCCCCACGACAGCTTATCCGACAGTCCGACAGACATCACACACAACCCATTTCATTTCCCAGAATAACCGAGACAAAACAAGCTCTGGTACTGGTTCCAAAATGAACGAATGAATCCTTTAATGGTAACTTAGCTTTGTTATATACAGTAAAAGCATGTTACAGTTAATCACAGGGACAAAGACACACTCCACCCCACACAATGGGGGGCTTCATACACATTCTTTTAGATAATGACATTCCAATGAGTTAATTACTACTCATTACCCAGACAGTCTGGCTCTGGATTTAGAGGGGTTAATTACTACAGCTTGACAAGCCACATTCCACATTTTAACAGTGTCATTAGAATACACAATGAACAGGTCTTAGGAGCAGACCTAATTAGCACAATGGACACAAAACAGTATTAGCATCACACAAAGGAATGTCTAGGAGCAGACTCAATTAACACCTCAAAAGCATGTGTCCCCACATTGAATGAAAACACTCTATTGACCTGTTGGAGTCAGACTTTAACAACTTGTAATATTTCAAGATATCCTGCAAAACATGAATTATCAGTAATGTCCCATCCCATGTAATTTATCATTATCATTTCTCAGTCACCCTATGCCCAAAAGGGGCACAGGATGACCCTAGATCAGGGGTAGGCAACCTTGGCTCTCCAGCTGTGGTGAAACTACAAATACGAGTCATGCCTGTGATTGTCAGGGTCTTGCAATGTCTCATGGGACTTGTAGTTGCAAAACAGCTGGAGAGCCAAGGTTCCCTACCCCTGCCCTAGACCCAAGAGTCATTAGTGATGCTGGCACTCGAGTACCCCACATCCTTCAAAAGTCTCTGGGTGTCACGGGCCATTCTGTTACACTTTCACTTTCAGTTAGGCAGGTAGTATACAGTGCAAATTTCTTTGCTACATCCACAGATTGCAGGAAAGAAACTTGCATGATTCCCCCATCAACACAGACAGTGCTGACAGGGGAATATCCCTCCTTCCCAGCAATTGTATTCTCCCGGCAAACAGTGATTCTCACTAGTGGCTATACAGCAACCACTAGTAATAATCATAAGAGAATATGCTCATTAATGGTTCAAATCTCAGCCAGTTCCTGCTGAATCAGCTGAGATTTAAACTGTCTATGGCTGTTCTTAGCTCTTAGGCAGCCCATACATTGATCACTTTTTTTCATTCAACTATTAGGTTTAAGGAAAAAAAAAAAAAGAAATGATCCAATTCCCCCATCTACACATTATAGGTGGACGGGGGAATCCTCCCAGTGTGGACCAGTGCTGGAATAACCAGGTATTGGTACTGTCACAGGTATTCACAGCGCTGGTCTCTGTCCTCTTGGCAGCGGCGGCAGCACATTGGAACCCAATGCTGGTTACTTTATGGGGCTGATGTACAGGAGGGCCAGCACAATTTGTTGTTACAGATGGGCTGGGCATGTTCAAAATTCCACATGCCAGAGCCTGCCAGGAAGCCCACACTGCACATCGCTAATCACAGGCAGTGAGACATTTCACGGGCTGCTGCTGCACAGATCAGGAAATGTCTTACTGCCTGTGATTAGCGCTGTGGAGTGTTGGCTTCCTGGCGGGATTGGGCATGTGGGATTTCAAACACACCCGAGCCCATCTCTATTGGTTGTAGACAGTTGAGCTCCCTGCGCATTGCTTAGCAGCAGTGGAGCTTTCTCTGACATGCTGACCGGGATGCAATCCAGGTGATGCTTCCAGTCAAATCCTAATGTTAAATATCAGTGATTTTATTGATCAAAGCCCACACTTTACAGGCATAGAGCCCACATGGCTGCGGAATATATACGTTTGATTATATATATGTGGTTGTACTCTTGATGCTAATAAATACTGTGTTTATTAGATCTAACTGGGAGCATCACATGGATCACATTCCGATCAGCATGTCAACAGAGAAGGTTATACAGCATTACTGCTGCTAGGTGACCAGCTGGGGGCTCAGCCCTCTATAACTAATAGTGCCAGCCTGGTATGTAAACACATACCTTTCGTTCCTGTCAGAGGGGGAAACGCTGATTTTCTGTTCATACAATGTATGAACAGAAGATCAGTGATTTCCCCTAGTGAGTCCACCCCCCCATACAGTTAGAACACAAAGAGGAACACACTTAACCCCTTCCCTGCCCCCTAGTGTTAACCCCTTCACTGCCAATGGCATTTTTATAGTAATCCAATGCATTTTTATAGCATTGATCGCTATAAAAATGCCAATGGTCCCAAAAATGTGTCAAAAGTGTCCGATGTGTCCGCCATACTATCGCAGTACCGAAAAAAACGCTGATCGCCGCCATTACTAGTAAAAAAAAAATAATAATAAAAATGTCATAAAATGAGCACAAAAGGCGTTTGAATATACTGATGCCGCATGAGTGATCCTGCTGTTGAATTGATTGGACCATTTGGGAGATCCTTGTTACTATATGCTGTTTGACCTTTTTGGTCTAGGCAATAAGGTGAGAGGCCATTCTTACCTTTCTTGGTGGAGGTTTTTCTTCTGATTTCACCATTCACGCTTTGGATTTAGTTTTTTATACTCACTATGGAACTATAGTACACTTATGGACAATTTTTTGGTTCCTCGTATTCACTTTGGATGATCTGTACACATATGGACATTCTGTTTGATTTTTCTTATATATGTTGTTTGATATTATTTATTAATTTGTTTTGCGCTGCACTATTTGTTTTATCATTTAACTATATTACACCATAAGAGGCTTTTTTCTTTTAGGGGGAGCCACAAGAGGTGGAGAGCCATTTGGGTCTGATACACAAGATCAAGGATCGTGTGGAACCGCTGCTTAAGGATATTACATGCTGTTTCCCTTATGTGATCTGGTGAGCGCAATCTTTGACTAGAGGTGGTGGTGACACTAAAAGGGTGCCAAGTCACAGAGAATATATACTTTTTCCACAGCATAGAGCACGTTTTCTACACTTGGGGATAAGAAATTAAAGGACTAAGGACTGTTATATAGGTGCAACAGCATGCACCAATAGGATTACATTTTTATAATTTATTTTTTATTCATTAATATGTTTTAAGTCAGCACTGGTGCTCATGGATATTTGTTTATATATATTTTCATGGAATTTGAATATTTGATCATTTGGATTTAGGCAATCAGCGCGGTAGTATATGTCACATATACACAATTTATATTTTCAGTTTTTCACTTGTCACAGGTGTTTATAATAACTGCACAGATTGAAATATAGGTTTATATTACACACTTAGTTGCGCCGGTGTCACAATACACATATATATTTTACTTTTTGCTGTAATAAATATCCCCCAAAAATATATAAAAAAACTATTTTTTTCCTCAGTTTAGGCCGATACGTACTCTTCTACATATTTTTCGTAAAAAAAAAAAATCGCAATAAGCATTTATTGATTGGTTTGTGCAAAAGTTATAGGGGCAGATTCACAAAACAATTACGCCTGTCTAACTGGGGTTAGACAGGAGTAATTTCAAATTTCCCGCGGCGTATCACTAGTTTGAATTCTCAAACCATGATACGGCGGCTTCGGGCTTCGATCCGAGAGGCTTACGTCTTCGTAAGCCTTCGGATCTACGCTGCCATCTATTTGCGGCCGCTGGGAGGAGTTCGCGTCGTTTTAATGCGTCGGGATATGCAAATGTGTTTTTACGGGGATTCACGAACAAACGAGCGAGCGTCGCAATCGTTTTCGTCTATTTTTTTATACGTAATGTTAGAGCAGCTTTTTGCTGCTCTAACTTTACGTAGCCCATGTTAAGTATGGCCGTCGTTCCCGCTTCGAATTTATTTAATTTTTTTTTTTGTTTACGTAACTCGTCGGGACGTGGATCGCCCGTAAAGTACGCTACATAAACAACGAATGACGTCACGACGTGATTTCGCGCAATGCACGGCGGGAAATTTGCGAACGGAGCATGCGCAGATCGATCGCCGCGGGAACGCGCCTAATTTAAATGTTTCACGCCCCCTACTCGCGCAGATGGATTGCGACGGGAGAAATACACTACGCCGCCGTCGTTTACCGTAGAAAATCTACCTGAATTCCACGTAGAGCAAGGTAAAAAACGGCGGCGTAGTGTATTTCTGATACGCTACGATAATCCATTTCTCTGTGAATCTGCCCCATAGCGTCTACAAAATAGGGCATAGTTTTTAATGCATTTTTATTAATATTTTTTTTTACTAGTAATGGCGGCGATCAGCGTTTTTTTTTTTTTTTTTTGCACAATCGTTTTTATTAAGACATTTTCAAAGTACAAACGCAAAGAGAACACAAGCAGTCAGAGGGGACAATACAAAAAAATTGCACAACATGGACAGTCATACAAATACAGATAGACAGCAAGAACAACAGTTAGTATCCAATGCAAAAAAATACAGATGCAGTGAAACAAAGGGGGCACAGAGCCCGCCACTAATGAACGACACCGCATTAGCCTGAATAATGGAAGAACACACTGGGAAAGCAAAGGTGTAGTAAACGATCAGTGATTTTTATCAGTACTGCGACCTTATGGCGGACACTTCGGACACTTTTGATACATTTTTGGGACCATTGCCACTTTCATAGCGATCAGTGCTATAAAAATGCATTGATTACTATAAAAATGCCACTGGCAGGGAAGGGGTTAACACTAGGGGACGAGAAAGGGGTCAAGTATATTCCCTGGGTGTGTTCTAACTGAAGGGGGGGTGGACTGACTTGGGGAAATGACTGATTGCTGTTCATACATTGTTTGAACAGACGATCAGGCATTTCTCCACCTGACAGGACCGGGAGCTCTGTAACGAGCAATCGCGGGTGCCCAAGGGTGATCGCGCCAGGCACGCGCGTTGGCGTCAGGGGCGAGCGAGGGGTGCGCGCGTGCGTGCCTAGGGCGGTGCGCGCCCCTATTGGCTGAATGGCGAGATGATGTAGATCTACGTGATCTCGCCCAGCAGAGCCGACCTGCCGCCGTATAACTTCGGCGGCTGGTCGGCAAGCAGTTAAAAAAAAGTATTGGTATCGGCGAGTACTTGAAAAAAAGTATCGGTACCTGCATTCGGTCTTAAAAAAGTGGTATCTGGACAACCCTAATTATTATTATTATTATTATTTAAAGGGGAGGTTCACCTAAAAATACATTTTTAACATTGCATTTATGACATTGAAGATTATTTGAATCGGCTGTTTTTTTTAAAAAATATGTTCCGTACATACTGTTTCCAAGATGTATTCTCAACCCGGCTTTCGGGTATGACGGTCGAGGCTGGGCGTGCCTAATTGATGGACAGGCATCCGTCCGACGCATACAGCGCATCACAAGATCCCGAAAGAAACCGAATGTCGGTGCGGCTCTATACGGCGCCTGCGCACCGACGTTTGGCTTCTTTCGGAATCTCGTGACGCGCTGTATGCGTTGGACGGATGCCTGTCCATCAATTAGGCACACCCATCCCCGACCATCATACCCGGAACCCGGGTTGAGAATACATCTTGGAAACAGTATGTACGGAACGTATTTTTTTAAAAAAAACCAGCCGATTCTAATCATCTTTAATGTCATAAATGCAATGTTAAAACATTTTTTTAGGCGAACCTCCACTTTAAGGTACTTATATAGCGCCGTTAATTTACGCAGCACTTTACATATACATTGTACATTCACATCAGTCCCTACCCTCAAGGAGCTTACAGTCTAAGGTCCCTAACTCACATACATACATACTAGGGCCAAGTTAGACATCCACATACTACTATGCTACAGACCACCAGGGCCAAAGACAAATCTCCTCACACCCTTCACCGAATTCATCTCGACATACACCTTGAAAACCAAAAATTCTCTGTTTCTCAGGGACTGCAACCTCTGGGCTAACTACACCCAGGACCACATCGCCACCTACTGCATCAACCAACTGGAAGAACCAGGTCTGCAGCAATTGATAAATGCCCCCACGCATGGTTCAGGTCACATTCTTGATCTCATCTTCAAACAAAATATGGACATCAACACACTGGGCAACATGCCTTTACCATGGACAGACCTGCTGTACACTCTGAACTCTTCAAAACCACACTATCAAAAAACATAGGAATGCTAAAGCAATCAACGTAACAAACACTCAACTCCTTAAATAAAGCATTACTACAAACAGCAGACACAGTTGCTCCGAAACGTAGAGGACTTATCCGCAAAAACAACTCAGGCTGGTTCAATAACACTCATACTTTACAGAAGCAAGAATGCAGAAGAGCTGAAGGAGCCTGGACAAGAAATCCAACAAAGGAAAACAACACAAACTACAAAGCACTCACCAATAAATACCACAAAGCCATCTTCAAAGCATAAAAAGAACACTTCTCAAACACCATCTGAAAATCCATAAACCGTCCTCGTGAACTTGTCAAACTAGTCACTCAGACTATGAACCCTACCTGCCTAGAGCTTCCAGCAAATGAATCTCAAGAATTCTGTAATGAGCTATCGGATTTTTTCATAAACAAAATGGAAAACGTATGTCGGAAGATACTGATAGTGGGCATCACATGACCACAGTAGCGATAGAAGCGTTCTGCACATCAGGAATAAACAGTAAGTCAGTTTAAAAACTTCGAAAGGAGCAGCGATATGTTAAATAGCATGTATTTAATGTTTTGTGGGACTCTGCTTTAACTGGTTGGGTATAGCGATAAGCATCTCTACTTGTCCATACCTATATAGAAATCCACTGCAACAGAGCAGGTATGTATAACATGTTTGTTCTTTTTATAGGAAAAAAACAAGACTTTACAATCACTTTAACCACTTCCGGACCGCCCCCGATGGTCGTTATACGTCGGAGTATCTTGAAGAGGAATACTGTTGTTAGTTGTCTCGCAGATTCGCCACAAGATAACTTTTATCGGCGGCGGGAGAGGGCATTTCTATTGGTCAGCTTGTTCCAATGGTACTTTACAATGGTCCAAGGCTCCAAGCTGTCCATTGAGCTCAATACCTCTGACAAGAAGTCATCCCCTCAGTCAGCTGCAAACAGAATGTGCCAGCTTGTATTTAGCTTCTAACAGGCTGCGCAAGGAGCCCCGTATCTCCAGAACCATAGGTCAGAGGAGCCCCAAATCTTGACAAGTGGTAGGACTTTGGCTTTGGGTATCTGTGATCCCAGGTCGCTGAGCTACAACCCTTGAAGCTCAAATTTTTTTTTTATGTTCATGGCCTCACCTTCATGGCCTCACCCGTTTTTCGTCAGTAAACTGTATATGTACACAATTTTTGGAAAGGGAGGGTGCTAGTACTAATTTCAAACAGTTCGTTTTTAGGGTGAAGGTCTGCTTCAAGGTATGACTAACAATATAACCATTGCTGTGAGCCAACCTGAGTGATAAAATAAACCTTTAACCACTTCCATTCCAGGCACTTACGCACCTTCCCGCCCAAGCCAATTTTCAGCTTTCAGCACCTCTGCGGTTTTTATTTTTTGCGCAACAACTAATAAAAGACAAAAAAAAAATGTGAAAAAATAAATAAAAAATTATTTTTTTCTGTTAACTTTTTGTAAATAAGTACGTTTTCTCTTTCAATTGCGGGAACTGATATGGCGGCACTGATGGGCACTGATGAGGTGGCACTGATGGACACCAATGAGGTAGTAATGATGGGCACCGATGAGGTGGCACTAATAGGCGGCGCTGGTATTCGGCACTGATGGGGACTCATAGGTGGCACTTTTTTTTCACTTATTGTGGGCACTCCCTGGTGTGGGCACTCCCTGGTGGTCCACCCTTATTATTTTTTCTACTGGCATGTTTTAAAAAAAAAAAAAAAACTCCTGACTTTTATTTTTTTTGCCCCCTTTTTATTTTATTTTACTTTAGCCCTTCCAGTGTGGGCACTCCCTGGTGGTCCAGTGTGGGCATCCGAGGTGGGGGGCTGCGCTGATAAACAATCAGCGCGAACCCCCCCTGTCAGGAGAGCCGCCGATCGGCTCTCCTGTACTCGCGTCTGTCTGACGCGAGTAAGGAAGAGCCGTCGACGGCCCTTCCTGTTTACATCTTGATCAGCCGTGATTGGACACGGCTGATCATGTGGTAGCGAGCCTCCGCCGGAGACTCCTTACCAAGATTGGAGGTGCAGGGTGTCAGACTGACACCCCGCATCACCGATCGCCGCGCTGCGCCGATCAGCTCTCCTGTACTCGCGTCTGTCTGACGCGAGTAAGGAAGAGCCGTCGACGGCCCTTCCTGTTTACATCTTGATCAGCCGTGATTGGACACGGCTGATCACGTGGTAGCGAGCCTCCGCCGGAGACTCGTTACCAAGATTGGAGGTGCAGGGTGTCAGACTGACACCCCGCATCACCGATCGCCGCGCTGTGCGCCCCCAGGGGCGCACGCGGCATGAAATCGTGTAGGACGTTGGACAACGTCCAGTCACGATTTCATAACCACTTCCCGGCCGTCAATCTCCTATTGACCGGGCGGGAAGTGGTTAATTTAAGAAAATAGAAACCCATGCCCCTACCCTGTAGTTGGCGTCCACCAGTGCTTATACTTACCTGTGGTTGGCATCCCCCACTGCTTGCTTAACACTTCAGTGAATCAGGTACGCCGATACTCACTTCTAGCTTCAGTTGGTGTTATTTGATGCACAATTGGTAATTTCATGGGTTATATTATTACAAATCTCTACCCAGATATCAGTGACAAAGATTTAACTTTCATGATAAGGACTTTTTCAGTCCATAACAGATAACATGCACTTGAAGGTATACTGGGGTTCATTGCCCTGCCTGGTGCATACTGCTGACATAGCATATTTGTCACCCATTGTCTTAGACGAAGCATTTCCCAGGAATAACACATTATCATGAAAGCTGTGATAACTTCCACTAAAATCACACTCCACGGCCAAAACAATGGTGGTACTTACAGTCTCTAACCTTTCACAGCTTGATTGCAATGATAAGCTTTATAGCATATTTACATTGCCACGTCCTGATGTCAAATAATGCTGAAATGCACTAACAAGTGAAAATTGGGCTGCACATTAGTTGTCTGTTTTACAAATATAAAGAGCAAATATACAGTGTCACAAGTCAAGAAATGAATACATCCTAGACTGATCTTTACAGTTTATTATTTGAAAAAGTAAATGTAAAAAAGATATACCGGTATATCGGTTTTTGTTTTTGTCAGTTAAAGCGACGCAGTGCCAAATCGCAAAAATTGACCCGGTCATTGACCAGCAATACGGTCCGGGGCTTAAGTGGTTAAAAAGGATCCAAAAAACGATGTGATAATAAATGGCTTCATGTGATTGCCATCCTTAAATCGGAGTTCTACCGAAAAATTTAACTTTTGATTTTCGGAAACCCCCCCCCCTACGGTGTCACATTTGGCACCTTTCGGGGGGTGCAGATACCTGTTTAATAGTATAATACAGGTATTTGCACCCACTTCTGGGAATGACTCCCATTTTTTTGATCGATCAAAATTCTTTTGATCGGTACTCACCTCTCCGCCAGCTTCCGGGTCTTCAGGGAGTTCCGTCGGAGATCCGGTGACATCACGGACACCGGCGGGGCTTTGCAATGTCCATCTGAAGGGCTCCTTTGCTGTGCCCAATATCTGCATGCCGGCGGGACCTTACTATCTGCCACACACAAGGGCTGTTACACTTCCCTCTATCACTTCCCTCTATCACCCTGGGATTCTACAGCCATCCACTGGGAGTTGTGAGAGTTCCCCTCATAGGACATCTACATGCCAACAGACTGATGTTAACCTCTCCTCATCTGGATTCAGCAGTGGTATCGTTGTACACATTTTTATACCAGTATCATACTTAGCTACATGTTTTTATGAGGCCGTGTACACACGGCAGAGAACCTCGAACATCGTTCCGCCCGTCGAGGTTCTCTGCCGGCCGTCGAAATCGGCGACCCGCCCGTCGGGAATGGCAACCAGCCATTCATCCAGGCGGGCCGTTGAGCAAAAAGAGAGCGTGCGGAGCGATCCAGAAGCGTACACACGGCCGAGGTTCTCGCTGGAATGCAGCTTCCAGCGAGGTTCTCGCTAGTTTCCAGCGAGAACCTCGGTCGTGTGTACGCCGCCTGACTGCTTTTGCTACCGTTTGGTATTACACACACCATTTTTACAGTTTATGTAGCTCCATCGATTTTATCTCCAGTGCAATATTTATTGTGTTACCTACTTGAAGACTATAAAAGTTTTAATGCTATTCCCATCAAGCGCTGCCTTTGTGTGTGTTTTGAATCCTGCTATTCACTTTTCTAATGGTTGGTAACTGCACTGGGAATCGGCCTGCAAGGAGATCAGCTAAAACGTAGTTGGATCTGTATGTGCGTTATAATTAATCGAAATTAGTCAATTAATTGATTTAAAAGAAAAACGATTAATGGAACACGAAAATCAGTAACAGCCCTAATATATATATATATATTGTAAGGGGTTAGCTCGCTAGCGGGGGTGTGTGACCCCCTGGATGGGTTCACCACACACTGAACTATACAGAGAGGCAGTTGAAGACGGTTGAAAACAAAGAGTTTGGTTTATTCTTCCATATTGCTGGATACAAGTGCAAGCATCCAAACAGCATAAACAAAACAAAACATAAAATAAACCCTGGCCACTTGGGGGTCTACCTTCACCACACAGGAACCTATCTATGGAGTCTGGCACAGTCTACTGCTGGGCAGACACTGCTGGTCATACAGCAGAGAAACAATAGTCTTTTTGATTTTTATCACACAGAAAAATCAACAACCACCTCACCTCTTCAGAAGTCTTTCTGACTGCTCTCCTTATCTCAAAAAGCCTCAGGATGCAGCAATCAGTAGTCATCCTTTGGATAACTTATAGAGGCCTTAATTGCCTCATTCTGAACAGCTGAAGTTTTCCAACGCCCTAAACCTTTCTGGCTACCTCTGTAGCCGACGCCTAAGGCTCCTTACACACGGAGCGGTCCGTTTTTCGGTCCGTGTGTCCGTCGGCTCAGCGGGGGGTCTCGGCTGAGCTGTCGGGCGGACAGGGTGGTCCCCGCACACTGTGCAGAGACCACCCTGTCTCTCCTCCGCTATCCCCTATGGGGAATCAGATGGAAACGGACCGTCTGTCCGTTTGCATCCGATCCGTTCGGCCGGACGGAAGAAAAATAGGACATTCTTCTGTCCGAAAAAACGGATGCGGATCTGGCGGACGTTAGCGGATGCATCATCCGCTAACGGATCCGCTCCCATAGGGGTTCATTACAAGTCCGTAAACGGACTTGTAATGAACGGACAGGCGGAGCGGACGTGTGAAAGGGCCCTAATAGTAATTGGTGCATTGTCTAAACAAGGCAGAAATGTATCTCCCGTCTGTGACAACACCCACAGATTTACCTGACTTCCTGTCACAATCTATATAAATTCCTCTGAATGTTGGACAAAAAAAAATATAAAAATCTGGAGTCACAAAAAAGAGACCCAATAATAGAAAAAAATGGCAATAGAGGAAAATCAATAGCAGAAACTATGAGGAGGACATTCCAAAAACATAATACCAAGCTGATGCATATAATATCATCACTGCGATCCATATATAGACATACATGTTGAAACAGAAATATTCATTAAATGGATCACAGTTCTTGTAGTACATCAATCGTAGTAATGGGTGAGATCACTTTCAAAATGTAACCCCGATGAAATTCTGGTTTATGTTACTGTTTAGGCTTATATAATCCTTGGAAAGATTTAACTTTATTTATTTTTATCCAAGCCAGATACTTGAATATGAGAAGGGCTCATGTACACCGCCTACATTATCATTCAACATATCCTCCCGGGAGGGATGTTTTCCTGCATGCATTTTACGGCTGCAACAAAATAAACATGCTACACCCATCATAAAGGAATATATATATATATATATATATATATATATATATATATATATATATATATATATATATATATATATATACAGAGCTTTTTTTCTCAAAAAATAGGTGCAGGAACTCAACCACGACCCGTTCAGATTTCACAAACAGTAGAAGGGTCTTAAAGGGGCATTAAATACCAGAATTGCATTACATACAGTGTGCAGAGTTCAGGGGGTTACAAAGCAGTCACTTGTAAACACAGAAACCAGACTTCTGTGTTCACAAGTGATTGTGGTGAGCGGGCACCAAAGGGTCTGAGCCAAAGGTGGTGGAACTGAGTTCCACCAAGTTCCCCCAGAAAAAAAGCCCTGTATATATATATATATATATATCCTGTGCAATAGCTTATTTTGCCTTTAAAAATAAAAAACAATTAAAAGTAATAAAAAAATGCAAACATTTACAGATCACATAGAAAGGATCGTGGGCATCTTATTAGGGTACCAGACATCTGACATTTGCTGTTCTGCAAACTAGCCATGTTTTAGCATCGACAGAAACTCAGTTATATTAGTTTAAGTGGCTGTAAACACACGATCGTTTTTCGGCATGAAAAAAAAACAAAAACGTCATCACTTCATCATTAAAAACAACGTTGCCCACACACATTTCAAATCTGCGCCAGCGTATCATTGTTTTGTATCCACAAAACAAGATACGCCGTTTTTTTCCGTAGATACGCCGTCCTACGCCGTCGTCCTAAAGTGTACTATTTACGCTGGACGCTAGGAACGTACGTACACCTGGCGCAGTGTTTTTACGTAGTTTGCGTAAGCCTAGGTCCGGCGTAACGTTACCCCTGCTGTATAGAGCCGTACGTAATGTTAAGTATGGACGTCGGACCAGCGTCGATTTTTCCGTCGTTCACGTCGTTTGCGTAAACCGTTCGCGAATAGGGATTTGTGTAAGTCACGTTCACGTTGTTTTCATTAATGTTTTGCGATGTGATTTCGCGCATGCGCACTGGGATACGTCCACGGCCGGCGCATGCGCAGTTAAAAAAAAAAGCGTTGTTTGCGTCGGGTCATTCATAATTATAATAAAACACGCCCTCACTAGTAAATTTGAATTACACCCGCGTACGCCGGCCCATTTACGCTACGCCGCCGTAAGTTACAGCGGCATTTCTTTGTGGATAAGGATACGTCGCTGTAACTTACAGCGGCGTAGAATAAATGGGACACGCCGCGCCGGCGGGGCAGGTATGTGGATCTGGCCCAAAGTTTTAAAAAAAACGATGAACAAAGCGCGGTAGCTGATTTTGTGTCAGTAAAAGACGATTTACGCTTTTCTGTCTGTTACAGCGTGATGAATGTGCTTACTCCATTATGAACGGTAGTTTTACCAGAACGAGTGCTCCCGTCTCATAACTTGTTTCTCAGCATGCGCGGGTTTAAAACGTCATTTTAGCCCACACACGATCATTTTTTACAACCCAAAAAACGTCATTGTTTAAAACGACGTTAAAAAAATGCAGCATGTTCGATTTTTTTTTTTTTGTCGTTTTTCAGAACCTGAAAAATGATGTGTAGCCCACACACGATCATTTTAAATGACGTTTTTCAAAAACAACGTTTTTTTCACGCCGATAAGTGATCGTGTGTACGAGGCATAAGACTAATGCCGCGTACACACAGTCGTTTTTTGTGTCGAAATAAAACGACGTTTTAAAAAACGTCATTTAAAATGATCGTGTGTGGGCAAAACATAGTTTTATGTCTTCTGAAAAACGACAAAAAAAATAATTCGAACAAACAATTTATTATGTCGTTTTTCAAAATGTCGTTTTTTGTCTTTTTTTTTTTTTTTTACGTTTTTTGTGTCGCTAAAACGACGTTTAAAACAAAGTCTTTAAACCCGCGCATGCTCAGAAGCAAGTTATGATGTGAGCTTGAATGGAACAGAGTGCCGTCGAACGTGTTGTACGTAACCGCGCTTTGCAAGAGCATTTTCAGAAAACTATGGTGTGTAGGCAACGTCGTTTTTTTAAATTAATTTTGAAAAACGTTGTTTTGTTTCGTGAGATAAAACAAAGTTTTTTCACATCACAAAAAGTGATCGTGTGTACGCGGCATTAAAGTAAGGTGACCAGATTTTCAAAATTAAATCCGGGGACATTTAAAAAAAAAAAAATTTTATTGGCAAATGGTAAACTATTTTATAAGCATATTTTCCTCAGATGATATACAGTTGAAGCTCGGATTACGAGCAGAATCCATTCCAGGAGACTGCTCGTAATCCAAACTACTCGCATATCAAAGTGAGTTTTCCTATTGAAGTCAATGGAAACTGAAATAATTTGTTCCTCATTGACTTCAATGCAATGCAATACCGAATGCAAAATTGGGGATAGTTTTACGGCATTTTTATTAATATTTTTTTTTCACTTGTAATGGCGGCGATCAGCGATTTTTATTGTGACTGCGACATTATGGTGGACACATCAGACACATTTTTGGGACCATTCACATTTATGCAGCAATCAGTGCTATAAAAACGCACTGATTACTGTGTAAATGTAAATGGCAGTGAAGGGGTTAACCAGTAGGGGGCGGGGAAGTGGTTAAGTGTTTCCTAGGGCGTGATTCTAACTGTTAGGGGGCGTGGCTACGAGTGACATGTCACTGACGGCTGCTCCCGATGACAGGGAACAGACGATCAGTGACAGAACGGGGAGATGCTTGTTTACACTTGCCTCTCCCCATTGTGAGAGGGGGATGGAGGCAGGGGGCAATGGAGGCAGAGAGAGAATGGAGGCAGGGGGTGTTAGTGGCAGGGGGTGATTGGAGGCAAGGGGTGTTGGTGGCACTGCAGAGGGGGATGGTGGCACTGCAGAGGGTGGGGGATGGAGACAGGGGTTGTTGGCATGTAAAGCCCACAAGCACAATTTTCCGGGACAAGGTGCAGCTGATCGACCAGCATGCACCGCCCATCCTCGCGCATGCGCGGTAGCTACGGCTCACATCGCTGTACACTCTAAAGCTTGCCATCACAACGGGCGTCGGCGTAGAAAGCGCTTGCCCTGTTGTGACGGCAATGAAGAACGCCTTTTGCCACGTCACTTCTGGTTTTGAAGTAACGTGGTTCCAGCCCTCGAAGCTGCCCACTGGCTCCTGGGAAAAGATGACAAACATCTCCCAGGAGCACCAGCGAGGGAAATGACGTCAGGCGCCACAGAGAGCAAGTGGCAGAATACAAAGGACCACATAGCAATAGTGCCACAGAGGAGTGTTGTCAACGGTCCGTATTTTTACTGACAGTTCGTAAAAACTAGCACTTTTTCCACCCGTTCGTAAATGTCCGTGGTTGCGGGAATGTGTCAATAAAAATAGCCGATATCGTTTTGGCTTGGAACTGCGCATGGAGATTGGAGGCAGGGGGTGATGGCGGCTGCGGTGGCACTGCAGAGGGGGATGGAGGCAGGGGGCAATGGAGGCAGAGAGAGAATGGAGGCAGGGGGTGTTAGTGGCAGGGGGTGATTGGAGGCAAGGGGTGTTGGTGGCACTGCAGAGGGGGATGGTGGCACTGCAGAGGGTGGGGGATGGAGACAGGGGTTGTTGGTGGCACCGCAGAGGGGGATGGAGGCAGGGGACGATGGAGGCAGGGGGAGATTGGAGGCAGAGGGAGATCTAAGGCAGGGGGAGATTGTGGCACCGCAGAGGGGGGTGAAAGCCGGGGGTGTTGTTGGCAGAGGGGGATGGAGGCAGGGGGTGATGTGACTAAATAATTTGACCTTATTATATCAAAAATAACAAAACTATGTTTTTTTACCTTAATATCTACCTTTAATCACATTGTTATTTGCCTAGCGTACTTGTTTGTAGCCTAAATACTGAAATTTGCACCTAAAAATTGAATTTAGTAACTTTTGTGAAATGCCAGTAAAAACTTGCCTACGCCAGTAAATTTCAGGGTGTCGTGATAGTAAATTTCAATCTGGTAGGTTGGCAACACTGCCACAGAGAGGAAGTGTCAGAATACAAAGGACCACATAGCAACAGTGTCACAGAGAGAAAGTGGCAGAATACAAAGGACCAAGTAGCAACAGTGCCACAGGGAGGAAGTGGCAGAATACAAAGGACCAAGTAGCAACAGTGCCACAGGGAGGAAGTGGCAGAATACAAAGGACCCAGTAGCAACAGTGCCACAGGGAGGAAGTGACAGAATACAAAGGACCACGTAGCAACAGTGCCACAGAGAGGAAGTGGCAGAATACAAAGGACCACGTAGCAACAGTGCCACAGGGAGGAAGTGGCAGAATACAAAGGACCACGTAGCAACAGTGCCACAGAGAGGAAGTGGCAGAATACAAAGGACCACGTAGCAACAGTGCCACAGAGAGGAAGTGGCAGAATACAAAGGACCACGTAGCAACAGTGCCACAGGGAGGAAGTGGCAGTATACAAAGGACCAAGTAGCAACAGTGCCACAGGGAGGAAGTGGCAGAATACAAAGGACCACGTAGCAACAGTGCCACAGAGAGGAAGTGGCAGAATACAAAGGACCACGTAGCAACAGTGCCACAGAGAGGAAGTGGCAGAATACAAAGGACCACGTAGCAACAGTGCCACAGGGAGGAAGTGGCAGAATACAAAGGACCAAGTAGCAACAGTGCCACAGGGAGGAAGTGGCAGAATACAAAGGACCACGTAGCAACAGTGCCACAGAGAGGAAGTGGCAGAATACAAAGAACCACGTAGCAACAGTGCCACAGGGAGGAAGTGGCAGAATACAAAGGACCACGTAGCAACAGTGCCACAGGGAGGAAGTGGCAGAATACAAAGGACCACGTAGCAACAGTGCCACAGAGAGGAAGTGGCAGAATACAAAGGACCACGTAGCAACAGTGCCACAGAGAGGAAGTGGCAGAATACAAAGGACCATGTAGCAACAGTGCCACAGGGAGGAAGTGGCAGAATACAAAGGACCAAGTAGCAACAGTGCCACAGGGAGGAAGTGGCAGAATACAAAGGACCAAGTAGCAACAGTGCTGAAGGGGTGAGAAAAAAAAATCAAATGTTTTAGCTGATGCATAATGCTGTTGATTTCTGCAAAGTAGTTTCTTTGGGTGGAACTCTGCTTTAATATCACTTTGGTAATAATTATGACCTTCCATTTTCAATTTGCAGTCATATTTTTCTGTAAAATTCAATGCAATATGACACAGAGGGATTCTGGTCAGCTTTAAAAATCAATACCATATAGTAGGAAGAGATAACATTTATTGTTCCATATGACCTATAGAGCTGATTAAGCTTCATACCGTCATAAATGATTACACATTTCTGGAATTGCAGGCATAAAATATTTGTAACGTACAGTATATTATTTAAACAAGTCATATAAAATATCTTTAAAACGCAGTCAAGAAGATAATTTTAGCCATCTGGAGGAACGGCAAGGGGAAGTTTATTTTCTGTGGATGATTTAATATGTTCACCTATAATAGAGACAGTCAATCAGCGTCTCCTGTCAGCTTACTCACCTTCACTTCCTGCCGGTGACACTCCCGGAGAGTCAAGTCTGACCCGTTCCCATGCTGGGCCACAAAATGTTACTTGTCTGTCTCTGTCCAGTTCCCCTGACAGGAAAGATACGACTGAAATGTCACATTTTACACAACCTAAAACATTTTAGCGTTGAGTTTTTAAAAAGCAGAAATCCGTTAGGAATAAAATGTACCAGTAAACTTAAAGAGTGTCGGGTTTTCTTCACTTATTGTTTATTCCTCCATTGTGAGCTGCTGCAGTCCTCCTCCTTGAAGGTCACAATATACAGTTCCTAACAGCTGGGGACAGGTTTCAGATTGATGATGGGGAAGCTTTTCTTGCTGGATGGAAATGACTAATGTGCAACGGCTGGAACCCAAAACAGCAGACCGTTGCCTAAGTCTGATTTTATTTTCTGTGTTGAAGTAGAAAAATGAATCTAACTGTTGTTTGCTTACACTGGTCTGGTGACACTTGGACTCGTGTGGTGTTGATCAGGGCATTGTTGTTGGCTTGCACTGGTTTGGTGACACTACAACTCGTTGGTGATCAGGAACACTGTTGTTGGCTTGCACTGGTTTGGTGACACTACGACTCGTTGGTGATCAGGAACACTGTTGTTGGCTTGCACTGGTTTGGTGACACTACGACTCGTTGGTGATCAGGAACACTGTTGTTGGCTTGCACTGGTTTGGTGACACTACGACTCGTTGGTGATCAGGAACACTGTTGTTGGCTTGCACTGGTTTGGTGACACTACGACTCGTTGGTGATCAGGAACACTGTTGTTGGCTTGCACTGGTTTGGTGACACTACGACTCGTTGGTGATCAGGAACATGACTGGTGCACTGCTAGAGTCCCCGTTCCCGACTTAAACCCCCAACCCCCTTTCAACTGCTTACCTAAATTGAAACATGACAACTTCTGGATTAATTGGCCAGTAAAGGCCCCTTTATTAAATCCAAAAGAATACCAAAAATAACTATAAAAATTTGTAACCATTTTAATAAATATATATAAATCTTTAAATAAATATATATATTTAACACAACAACTTTTTCCTTTATTAAACCAAACTAATAATAACTACACATAATAACTACAGATAATGTACTGGGTTCCTGAGAGCAGACACAAGAGGCTATGCCGTGGGCTGACACCATCCGAAGTCATTCTGGCCTCCAGCCGTGTTCATGCCAGCTCTGAGGCTCTGTCCGTTTCCTCACTGTTCAGCCCGCATGGCAATAGCCCCTATACTAAGATAGGGAAGGAGCCCATCCCCAGACAGGCCCGCCCCCTACCACCACCTTTTGGTACATACCACCAATATATACCGGCACCCACCACCCCCAGGAACCCCGTACCCCTGCTCCGATACCTGAAACAAAACAAAACAACATTAAAACAGCCAACACACACCCCATAACCACCCATTCACTTAGGGAGGGAGGGAGGGAAAAAAAGACCTGTGTGTAACTTCTGACTCCCTTGGCGCCGAATGACAAGCTCCGCCCACCCAGGAATTTATATGGCACCACCTCGTGGTGACCAGGGGCCCGCCCCCCACCCTGGCTTCCCTTTACAAAATACTGTTTCCTGGTGCACCTGGCTCAGCGTTCCCCCCAGTCATGGGCCCCTGCACCTAGGTTCCCTTTATTCCGGGGCTGTCTCTGTTGTTGGCTTGCACTGGTTTGGTGACACTACAACTCGTTGGTGATCAGGAACACTGTTGTTGGCTTGCACTGGTTTGGTGACACTACGACTCGTTGGTGATCAGGAACACTGTTGTTGGTTTGCACTGGTCTTAAGACACAGCACAGGTGCTGATCAGGAACACTGTTGTTGGCTTACACTGGTCTGGTGACACTGGGACTCATGTTGGGGTGATCAGGACCAGTGTTGTAACTAACGGCGTTTAAATAAACGCTGTTAGGTAACGATGGGCCTCCTGAGGGTGACGAGTAATCTTTTAGATTACTTTAGCCCTCTCGGCAACGCCGTTCCCATTACTGGGCGGCGTTACCAAAATTACTCAGAGCTCGGGGGGGGGGGGGGGCAATCCAGGCAGACTCTGCCTCCTCCCGTGATGCTGCTTTTGAGTGAATCGCCGTCCGACGGTCCGACCACCTGACCAGTTGACACGGCCGCGTCAAAACGTCACTCCGTACACTCTCAGCCACCCGATACAGTATCGGGTGGCTGGGAGTGTACAGAGTGACGTTTCGACGCGGCCACATCAACTGGTCAGGTGGTCGCCGGACGGTGAGTCGCAACAAGCAGCGTCACGGGAGGAGGCAGAGACTGCCCGGCGGCGGCGAATGACGCTGAGAGCAGAGCAGAGCGGGCGGAAAGAGTCCTTGGTAAAGTAATCCGTGAAATGTCTCCTAATCCAGAAAGTTTGCAGCGTGTGTTCTGCTGTTCAGCAGATCCTGTAGGTGACTCAATGCTGGGAGGGACCGACCCAGGGGGAGGGGAGAGCTGGGAGGAATCCCCTGAACTGCAGTGCCACCCGCTGACAGATCTTATGTATTGCAAGAAATATAGGGCCAGATTCAGATACACTTAAATTTGCGCTGCGTAATCGAAATGCTCTACGCTGCCGTATTTTACCAGGCTCTACATCAAATTCTGGTAGATTTTTGCCCGTACGCTATGGCGGCGTAGTCTCTTTATCGCCGCGTAATCAAAATACGCGATTAGGGGGCGTGATGCATTTAAATTAAGCGCGTCCCCGCGGCGATCGAACTGCGCATGCTCCATTCAGAAATTTCCCGCCGTGCATTGCGCGAAATCACGTTGTTACGTCATTCGTTGTTTGAGTAGCGTCGTTTACGAACATTCCTATTCCCGGACGACTTACGTAAAAAATAATAAAAGACGTCGGAAAACGTAGAAATTCGACGCGGGAACTACGGCCATACTTAACATGGGCTGTCTAATATTAGACCAGCAAAAAGCTGGTATAGTGTTACGCAAAAAAAAGATAACTAAAGGTGCCGAATGAAGATCGTAATTTCGGGGATCGCCGGCAAAAGCTCATTAGCATACCCCGACGCGGAAAACGACGGGAAGTCCACCCAGTGGCCGCAATTTTATTGCAGCGTAGATCCGAAGGCGTACGAAGACGTAATCCAGTCGAATTGAAGCCCGCAGCCGTCTATTCATGGTTTGAGGTTTCCGACTAGCTAAAAAACGTGCGTAATTTGAAATTACTCCAGTCTAACACCAGTTAGACAGGCGTAATGGCTCTGTGAATCTGGCCCATAGTGCTTAATAGAAGTGTATAATCCAGTCTGTTTTAACAAAATTGATGTGAGGGAGGAACAAAGAGAATAAGGTTAGTGATATACAATGTTGTAACTAACGTAAATGCATTGTAGAATATAAAAAAAAAAAAATCTCAGTTACTTTGCCGAGTAACTAGTTACTTTGCCAATAAAAGTAACTGAGTCACTAACTCAATTACTTTTTCGGACAAGTAACTTGTAATTTTAACTAATTACTTTTTTAAAGGAAGATGAACAACACTGATCAGGACATTGTTGCTGGCTACACTGGTTTGGTGAAAAAAAAATGGCAATAGGGGTAGGGAAGGGACAGGGGAGGGGGCAGCAGGACTTTTAAATGAAACAAAACACTGGGGCAAGATGAGTCAATCAATAAGATAAACACAACATTAAATAGTTACATCATTGAGTATCGTACATAAAATGACATTCATATTACATCCATAAAAAACAATACTGGGTAGGTATAAAATGATTGGTAAATCATATCAAACATGGTAGACACTTGTTACAAAAAGTGCATAGTGGCCCATGATTCTCATAGATATCAGGAGTGTACCCAAATGTTGAACATATTAAGATAGTACATTGGAATAACATTGATTAATGACTCAAACTTATCAGTAAAACCCATGGTGACCTCCCGGGAGGTCTGTATGTTGTCCCCTGGTGCTCTCCATCTTATACAACAACTGCTACTATTTTATACTATTGTACATTACAACCCACAGGTATGAGTGTTAGGATTAGACACATTTTGTGTTCCTTCTCTTCCTGTTTTGGTTAATTACCATTAACCAATAACCAATTCATTATTTATTTATTATAGATGACCCCAATTACTGCTCCTGATGAGTGGACATTACTCCACGAAACGCGTCGAGCCTCATTACCTATTGATGTCATATCACAGCAATCGTGAAGTCACCATGGGTTTTACTGATAAGTTTGAGTCATTAATCAATGTTATTCCAATGTACTATCTTAATATGTTCAACATTTGGGTACACTCCTGACATCTATGAGAATCATGGGCCATTATGCACTTCTTGTAACAAGTGTCTACCGTGTTTGATATGATTTACCAATCATTTTATACCTACCCGGTATTGTTTTATGGATGTAATATGAATGTCATTTTATGTACGATACTCAATGATGTAACTATTAAATGTTGTGTTTATCTTATTGATTGACTCATCTTGCCCCAGTGTTTTGGTTCATTTAAAAGTCCCGCTGCCCCCTCCCCTGTCCCTATTGCCATTTTTTCTTCAACTATTTGGGGATGGAGACCTGTGCACTGTATAGTCATGGCCTCATATAAAGTCCCAACAACCTTTATCTTCATACACTGGTTTGGTGACACTACGACTCATTGGTGATCAGGAACTCTGTTGTTGGCTTGCACTGGTCTGGTGAGACTGGGACTCGTGTGGTGGTGATCAGGACCATTGTTGTTGGCTTTTACTGGTCTTAAGACACTGCACAGGTGCTGACCAGGAACACTGTTGCTGGCTTGAACTGGTCTGGTGACGCTGGGGCTTGTGTGGTGGTGATCAGGAACACTTGCTGGCTGCATTGGTTTGGTGACACTTGTGTGGTGCTGATCAGGAAGACTGTTCCCATTTATACTGGTCTCGAGACACTGTACAGGTACTGATCAAGAACACTGTTGCTGGCTTGCACTGGTCTGGTATGCTGGCACTGGTGTGGCGGTGATCAGGAACACTGTTGCGGATTTACACTGATCTGATGACACTGAGACTTGCAGTGGTGATCAGGAACACGGTTTCTGGCTGCACTGGTCTGTTCACTCTGAAAGTGCTGTGGCAGCATTCAGGAACACTGTTCCTGGCTTACACTGGTCTTGAGACACTGTACAGGTACTGATCAGGAACACTGTTGTTGGCTTGAACTGGTCTGGTGACGCTGGGGCTTGTGTGGTGGTGATCAGGAACACTTGCTGGCTGCATTGGTTTGGTGACACTTGTGTGGTGCTGATCAGGAAGACTGTTCCCATTTATACTGGTCTCGAGACACTGTACAGGTACTGATCAAGAACACTGTTGCTGGCTTGCACTGGTCTGGTATGCTGGCACTGGTGTGGCGGTGATCAGGAACACTGTTGCGGATTTACACTGATCTGATGACACTGAGACTTGCAGTGGTGATCAGGAACACGGTTTCTGGCTGCACTGGTCTGTTCACTCTGAAAGTGCTGTGGCAGCATTCAGGAACACTGTTCCTGGCTTACACTGGTCTTGAGACACTGTACAGGTACTGATCAGGAACACTGTTGCTGGCTTGCACTGGTCTGGTGACGCTGGGGCTTGTGTGGTGGTGATCAGGAACACTTGCTGGCTGCATTGGTTTGGTGACACTTGTGTGGTGCTGATCAGGAAGACTGTTCCCATTTATACTGGTCTCGAGACACTGTACAGGTACTGATCAAGAACACTGTTGCTGGCTTGCACTGGTCTGGTATGCTGGCACTGGTGTGGCGGTGATCAGGAACACTGTTGCGGATTTACACTGATCTGATGACACTGAGACTTGCAGTGGTGATCAGGAACACGGTTTCTGGCTGCACTGGTCTGTTCACTCTGAAAGTGCTGTGGCAGCATTCAGGAACACTGTTCCTGGCTTACACTGGTCTTGAGACACTGTACAGGTACTGATCAGGAACACTGTTGCTGGCTTGCACTGGTATGGTTACGCTGGCACTGGTAAGGCAGTGATCAAGAACACTGTTGCCTATTTTTCAATGAAACAAGAAAAGCCGCCCTAGGTGAGTTAGTCTCTGGTTAATCCCCACACACACTAGTCAGGTGCTAGCCCAGCTCACATGCTGCATAACATATGGAATTCCGGACGGCTGCACTTCCATAAATCCTTTTCATTGAAGCTTTATATGACAAGTGGTTGACAGATGGAGCAGGGGACAAAGAGGTAGACGCGTGTCGCGTAAATGTTAGCGCTTAGTCAAAACTGTTGCTGATTTACACTGGTCTGGTGATAGTGGGACTGGTGTGGTGGTGATTAGGAAAACTGTGAGTGCTTACACTGGTCTGGGACACTGGGACTGGTGGTGCGGAATTTTTTCATCCAAATGTAGCACCCTCTAGTGTACTAGGATAGGATAGTAGGTAAATTGTTAGGCTTGGCTGGCAACCTGTGTTTTTTATCTGGGTCGGGTAAATGACTCAGGGAGGCTGGATGACTCACAGGCAGCATCTCTGAGACCACCCCCTACTTCTGGAACTTGCTGGATGGAAACTTCCAGAATAATGGGAGTGGAGGTGAGGAGGAGCTGTCTGGAGTATTCTGAGGGCCCTGGCCAACCTCTAACAGATGGGTTGGCGGAGGTCAGGTCCTACATCAACAGTGTTCCTGATCACCACCACACCAGTCCTAGTATCACCAGACCAGTGTAAATCAGCAACAGTATTGACTAAGCGCTAACATTTGCACGACAAGCGTCTACCTTTTTGTCCCCTGCTCCATCTGTCAACCTTAAATACTTTGGGTCAGCCCAGCTGGGGCAGTGGAGTTTGTTTGGAAGTTGGAGATGGAGTCTTAGGCTGTAGGTGGCCCTAGAGGGTAAACCCCTAGTCTGGGGGGTGACCTCGGGCCTGAGCTCGGGTGTGGACGGGAACCTCTTCACGACACATGACCGGAGGCATGAGAGCAGAAGAAGAACAGCAGGAGAACACCGCTAGGCGAATCTCCAGTGAGGAAGACAGTCAGGTGTGATGGATAGATGTGTATGCATCAGCTGTCTTTTCAGCTAGAGTATTTGTGGACTGGATTATACAAAGAGGGACACAACTGTCACCTTGAGCCTTTTATATTTCCTGATATCTTTAGATCTATTTCTGAGTTTCTACTTACACTGTATCACAATCAACTGAACAAAAAAAAAGAACGTTCTTTTAAGCCAAGTCCAGAGAGGTCATTTCCTGTAGAACATTGAAGGAAATGGAATTCTGGTATTCATACAGTTTCTGGATTATATTTGTATGAGTAATTACTAGTAGCAGTGCAATATGCTTACTCATGTGCTATGTAAAACATTATGTGCAAAAAATAGGTTTTGGATGTGTTTTCCACTGACCAGCTATGGACTATAAAACAGCTAAAATGTAACAATAATTGTGCCTAATAAATATTGAGTGTTTTCAGCATATGTACATTTCATATTTTTCTATTGTTTTAGCATATACTGCTTACATGCCTCACAACTTTCTGAGATCGGAACGAGGGAAACCTATTAGGAAAAGTATCCAACATAAACCAAGTTTTTCAGCACATTTTTTGTGTGCTGAAAAAGCCCCCCTCGGCTCATACTCGAGTCTCCCTGCCTCACTGTAACCATCTGCAGCCTTATGATCTCCCGGCGCTGTGATATACAGTCTAGTCGGCGGCCATCCAGTGTAACAAAGCCCCGCCTTGTCCTTGTTCTCGTCCGTGATAGGCTGAACACTGACTCACTGCTGGGCCAGTGTTCCATCACAAACAAGGAAGAGGCGGGGCTTTGTTACACTGGACAGCCACGACTAGACTGCATATCACAGCGCCGGGAGATCATAAGGCTGAAGATGGGCACAGCGCCGGGAGATCAGGTACATGAGGCAGGGAGATGGGCACAGTGAGGCAGGGAGATGGGCACAGTGAGGCAGGGAGATGGGCACAGTGAGGCATGCAAATGGGCACAGTGAGGCCAAGGCATGCAGATGGGCACAGTGAGGCTAAGGCATGCAGATGGGCACAGTGAGGCTGAGGCATGCAGATGGGCACAGTGAGGCTGAAAATGGGCACAGTGAAGCTGCAAATGGGCACAGTGAAGCTGCAAATGGACACAGTGAAGCTGCAAATGGACACAGTGAAGCTGAAAATGGACACAGTGAGGCTGCAGATGGGCATTGTTGACCCTCTTTTCCACTTACAGTAGCTGCTGCATTTCTCACCCTAGACTTATACTCGATTTAATACGTTTTCCCATTTTTTTTTGTGGTAAAATTAGGTGCCTTGGCTTATATTTGGGTCGGCTTATACTCCAGTATATACAGTAGGCATAGGACACCCTGCCACGCCCCCTTAAAGGAGAATTCTACAAGGGCTTTTTTTTTTACCACTACTATTGCTTTATATTGGCTTTTGACATTTTCAATTGCAGTTTAGAAATTGGATGAAAGGTTTAGCACTTGGAAACATTTTTTTAAAGATAAATAGTGCATTTTATATACAACTCTATAAATCAGACCAAAATGAGGGCCAAATGAGAAGGGGATGAGGAACAGAAGGACATTGCTCCAAATCAGGGACAGTCCCTCAAAATCCAGGTTCAGTTGGGAGTTATGTGATTCGTGACAGAATAATCGGTACCAAAACATGAAGACCGCCTATAGCGATTGCTGTGGCTTCTTTCAGGCAGCAAATTGCAGCGATGCAGGAGTTCGGCGTCACCGTCCAAGAAACATTTGCCAGACTGGAAAATTTGGTGAAGGGGCAACAGGAGGAAATCCGTGCTCTGCAGAAACAATTGCTGGACCTACGTCCCCGAGGTGATGGTAACGCACATATGCCTCATCCACCAGGGTTCAATGGTTACCGCCGGCATGACAGAGGTTTCCTTAACCAGTGTTGCATATATTTCCAAATGCAACA
This sequence comes from Rana kukunoris, assembly GCA_029574335.1. Lineage (NCBI taxonomy): Eukaryota > Metazoa > Chordata > Amphibia > Anura > Ranidae > Rana > Rana kukunoris. Next base: position 541,868,164 of record CM056052.1, on the reverse strand, counting down.
CACTGCATTCACTACTAAAAAACAGAAGGCAATGTTTGTTATCAACCTCTAGCTTGGGCCTATGATGTGTGGTGACACACATGTGCGGTAGTGTGCATCATGATACATGTGATGTCATCATGCACGACACAGGCGGTGGGAGTCCAACGACTGCTATAGCTACAGGTCTCTGAGCTGCGTAGTGTGCTGTCTTTTAGAGGGGACTGACTGAGTGTGTACAGGTGTCTGGGGGGGGGGGCAGAGAGTGTACAGATGTGAGGAGGAGACTGAGTGTGTACAGGTGTGGGGGGGACTGAGTGTGTACAGATGTGAGGGGGGACTGAGTGTGTACAGGTGTGAGGCAAGGGCGGATCCAGAGTCTAGTCTCGGGAGGGGCACTGCCAGAAAATAAGGTGTTGCTTACAGAACTCAATTAGGTGTCCAATGTGTCCGCTGCAATGTTGCAGTACTGCTAAAAAATCAATGATCCCCGCCATTACTAGTAAAAAATATTTAAATATGAATGCCATAAATCTATCCCATGGTTTGTAGACGATTGTCAGGGACTGCAGACGTGGTACAAGAGATGGTCAGAGACTGCAGACGTGGTACAAGGAAATGGTCAGAGACAGCAGACATGGTACAAGAGATGGTCAGAGACTGCAGACATGGTACAAGAGATGGTCAGAGAATGCAGATATGGTACAAGAGATGGTCAGAGACTGCAGACATGGTACAAGAGATGGTCAGAGACTGCAGACGTGGTACAAGAGATGGTCAGAGACTGCAGACTTGGTACAAGAGATGGTCAGAGACTGCAGACGTGGTACAAGAGATGGTGAGAGACTGCAGACATGGTACAAGGGATTGTCAGAGACTGCAGGCATGGTACAAGGGATGGTCAGAGACTGCAGACGTGGTAGAGGAGATGGTCAGAGACTGCAGACGTGGTACAAGAGATGGTCAGAGACTGCAGACATGGTACAGGAGATGGTCAGAGACTGCAGACGTGGTACAAGGAAATGGTCAGAGACTGCAGACATGGTACAAGAGATGGTCAGAGACTGCAGACATGGTACAAGGGATGGTCAGAAACTGCAGACGTGGTACAAGAGATGGTCATAGACTGCAGACATGGTACAAGAGATGGTCAGAGACTGCAGACGTGGTACAAGAGATGGTCAGAGACTGCAGACTTGGTACAAGAGATGGTCAGAGACTGCAGACGTGGTACAAGAGATGGTGAGAGACTGCAGACATGGTACAGGAGATGGTGAGAGACTGCAGACATGGTACAGGAGATGGTGAGAGACTGCAGACGTGGTACAAGGGATTGTCAGAGACTGCAGGCATGGTACAAGGGATGGTCAGAGACTGCAGACGTGGTAGAGGAGATGGTCAGAGACTGCAGACGTGGTACAAGGAGATGGTCAGAGACTGCAGACGTGGTACAAGGAAATGGTCAGAGACTGCAGACATGGTACAAGAGATGGTCAGAGACTGCAGACATGGTACAAGAGATGGTCAGAAACTGCAGACGTGGTACAAGAGATGGTCAGAGACTGCAGACATGGTACAAGAGATGGTCAGAGACTGCAGACGTGGTACAAGAGATGGTCAGAAACTGCAGACGTGGTACAAGACATGGTCAGAAACTGCAGACGTGGTACAAGGGATGGTGAGAGACTGCAGACGTGGTACAAGGGATGGTCAGAGGCTGCAGACGTGGTACAGGAGATAATGAGAGACTGCAGACGTGGTACAGGAGATGGTGAGAGACTGCAGATGTGGTACAGGAGATGGTGAGAGACTGCAGACGTGGTACAGGAGATGGTGAGAGACTGCAGACGTGGTACAGGAGATGGTGAGAGACTGCAGACGTGATACAAGAGATGGTCAGAGAATAGAGACATGGTACAAGAGATGGTCAGAATCTGCAGACATGGTACAAGAGATGGTCAGAGACTGCAGACATGGTACAAGAGATGGTCAGGAAAACTGCAGACGTGGTACAAGAGATGGTCAGAGACTGCAGACGTGGTACAGGAGATGGTCAGAGACTGCAGGCATGGTACAAGATATGGTCAGAGACTGCAGACGTGGTACAAGGAGATGGTCAGAGACTACAGACGTGGTACAAGGAGATGGTCAGAGACTGCAGACGTGGTACAAGGAGATGGTCAGAGACTGCAGACGTGGTACAAGAGATGGTCAGGAAAACTGCAGACGTGGTACAAGAGATGGTCAGAATCTGCAGACATGGTACAAGAGATGGTCAGAGACTGCAGACATGGTACAAGAGATGGTCAGGAAAACTGCAGACGTGGTACAAGAGATGGTCAGAGACTGCAGACGTGGTACAGGAGATGGTCAGAGACTGCAGGCATGGTACAAGATATGGTCAGAGACTGCAGACGTGGTACAAGGAGATGGTCAGAGACTACAGACGTGGTACAAGGAGATGGTCAGAGACTGCAGATGTGGTACAAGGAGATGGTCAGAGACTGCAGACGTGGTACAAGAGATGGTCAGGAAAACTGCAGACGTGGTACAAGAGATGGTCAGGAAAACTGCAGACGTGGTACAAGGGATGGTCAGAGACTGCAGACGTGGTACAAGAGATGGTCAGAGACTGCAGACGTGGTACAAGAGATGGTCAGAGACTGCAGACGTGGTACAGGAGATGGTCAGAGACTGCAGACGTGGTACAAGGGATGGTCAGAGACTGCAGACGTGGTACAAGGGATGGTCAGAGACTGCAGACGTGGTACAAGGGATGGTCAGAGACTGCAGACGTGGTACAAGAGATGGTCAGAGACTGCAGACGTGGTACAAGGGATGGTCAGAGACTGCAGACGTGGTACAAGAGATGGCCAGAGACTGCAGATGTGGTACAAGGGATGGTCAGAGACTGAAGACATGGTACAAGAGATCATTGCAGCCTCACTGTGCATATGAACGCAGCCCCACCTTTGTATATCAATGCATCCCCACTTTTGTATATCAATGCAACCCCACTTTTGCATATCAATGCATCCCCACTTTTGTCTATCAATGCAGCCACACTGTGCACGGCACTCACCATGGCATTGCCTCGATCACACACAGCAGGCATCTCCTCTCCCGACGTGTGTCATGGAACAAACAGGAGCTGTAGGTCTGTGTTCGGTAGGCCAGTGTGCTCTAGCAAGGTCCCCCCCTAGACAGGCTTGTGTGATAGACAAAACACTGATTGTCAGGAAAGGTCCCCCCGCTGGTGATTCTGCCTGTTATTTGGACTGCAGTACTGGCCTCCACCAGCGGGGAGTTCTTGGCAGTATGGAGCACACAGCCCTTCCTGCGTTCAGGTGTGACCTAAATGCAATCAGCACGCCTCTATAATACCCGGCGTGTGTAATCACTCCTCGCCCTGGTATCTGTCTACTAACCTGATCCTGAGCCTGATATCTGACCCTGAGCCTGCTGTCCCCTTTCTTGACTTCTGATCTGATCCGACCTGACCTGATCCCTCTCCTGGACATTCCCTTCCTGCCCATTCCCTGTCTGCAGCTTCTTCTGTGATCTCCTGGTATATGACCTCGGCTTGGCTTTTGGTTTATGATTACGGCATTTCCCCTTCACTTATATATGCTTTGTTTTTATTTGTGCACTGTTTGTCTTCACCTGTTTTGTTCACCTTGTAAATAAACACATTTTATTTCACTGCATACAGTGTTGGTCTCCTCTGTGTAGGCACACAGTACTGGTCTATTTAGAATCCCTGACACTGGTTCAATCAGTGTTCCATCTCCATCTACTATCACACGAGCAGGTCTAGCACAGGCAGCACAGCCGAACACAGATCCAGCTCTCACACACAGCCAGAGATGCCCGATGTCAGCAGGAGAGAGGGGAGTGCTGCAGTCAGCAACAGCTCAAAGCAGCCTCAGGACAGGCAGCCTACCAGCCCTGGTGATGAGAGAGAGAGAGAGTGACAGACTCGGCAGCAGCAGCTGCAGGCACCGCAAAGCAGTTTAAAAAAATGATTAAAAAAAAAAGTTATAAAACAATATATAACAAATATAAAAAAAAACATTTATTAAAAAAAGGGGGTTTGACACATGGGGCCCTGGGGACCTCTGAGCCCTTTAATAAAAATATATCTATATATAAAAAAAGAGAAAAAAATAAATAAAATATAAAAAAAATGTATAAAAAAAAAGGAGGGTTGTCCTCCGGGGGCCCTGGGGACCTCTGTGCCCTTTAATAATAATACTAACAATAATAATAATAATAATTTTTTATATATATATATATATATATATATATATATATATATATATATATATATATAAATTTTTATAAAAAAACGGGGGTGCTCATCTGGGGCCCTGGGGATCTCCGGGCCCCTGGGGACCTCCAGACCCCTAAAAAAAAATGGCCCTTTAATAAATAAAAAAAGGGGGCGTTGCCATACGGGGCCCTGGCGGCCTCCGGGACCCTGGGGACCTCCGGACTTCTAAAAAAAATAAAAGAAAAAAAATTGGCCCTTTAATAAAAAATAAAATAAAAATATGTAAAAAAAATATTTTTTTTTATAAAAAAATAATTAAAAAAAGAGGGGTTTGCCATCTGGGGCCCTGGTGGCCTCCGGGCCCCTGGGGACCTCCGGACCCCTAAAAAAAAAAAAAACTTTTTTTTTTTTTAAAGCCAATGTGACATGATTGCCTCGGGGGGGGGGCAATTGCCCCGTTGCCCCCCCCCCCCCCTGGATCCGCCGTTGGTGTGAAGGGGGACTGAGTGTGTACAGATGTGAAGGGGGACTGAGTGTGTACAGGTGTGAGGGGGGCTGAGTGTGTGTACAGGTAGGGGGGCTGAGTGTGCACAGATGTGGGCGGGACAGAGTGTGTACAGGTGTGAGGGGGGGGGCTGAGTGTGTGTACAGGTGGTGGGGCTGAGTGTGCACAGATGTGGGGGGGGACTGAGTGTGTACAAATGTGAGGAGACTGAGTGTGTAAAGATGTGGGGGGGGAATAAGTGTGTACAGGTGTGGGGGGGCTGAGTGTGTACATGTGTGTGTGGGGGGGCATAGTGTGTATAGATGTGAGGAGGAGACTGAGTGTGTAAAGATGCGAGGAGGAGACTGAGTGTGTACAGGTGTGGGGGGGCTGAGTGTGTACAGGTGTGTGGGGGGGGGCAAAGTGTGTACAGATGTGAGGAGGAGACTGAGTGTGTACAGGTGTGGGGGGCTGAGTGTGTACAGGTGTGGGGGGCTGAGTGTGTATAGGTGTGGGGGGGCTGAGTGTGTATAGGTGTGGGGGGGCTGAGTGTGTACAGGTGTGGGGGGGCTGAGTGTGTGTACAGGTGGTGGGGCTGAGTGTGCACAGATGTGGGGGGGGACTGAGTGTGTACAAATGTGAGGAGACTGAGTGTGTAAAGATGTGAGGAGGAGACTGAGTGTGTACAGGTGTGGGGGGGCTGAGTGTGTACAGGTGTGTGGGGGGGGCAAAGTGTGTACAGATGTGAGGAGGAGACTGAGTGTGTACAGGTGTGGGGGGCTGAGTGTGTACAGGTGTGGGGGGCTGAGTGTGTATAGGTGTGGGGGGGCTGAGTGTGTATAGGTGTGGGGGGGCTGAGTGTGTACAGGTGTGGGGGGGCTGAGTGTGTACAGGTGTGGGGGGGGCTGAGTGTGTACAGGTGTGGGGGGGCTGAGTGTGTACAGGTGTGAGGGGGGCTGAGTGTGTGTACAGGTGGGGGGGGCTGAGTGTGTACAAGTGTGAGGGGGCTGAGTGTGTGTACAGGTGGGGGGGCTGAGTGTGCACAGATGTGGGGGGGACTGAGTGTGTACAAGTGTGAGGGGGCTGAGTGTGTGTACAGGTGGGGGGGCTGAGTGTGCACAGATGTGGGGGGGCTGAGTGTGTACAAGTGTGAGGGGGCTGAGTGTGTGTACAGGTGGGGGGGCTGAGTGTGCACAGATGTGGGGGGGACTGAGTGTGTACAGATGTGAGGGGGTACTGAGTGTGTACAGGTGTGGATGGGGGATGAGTGTGTACAGGTGTGGGGGGGCCAGGAGGTTGGATCATTCCCACGAATCACCACCGTACCTGTACGTCGCCTCCTTTAAGAGCCATAGTAGGCGTGTGCACGCTATAAACAAAAAATGTACAGACAATTTCAAACAAAATATTTTTTACTTTTTGCTATAATAAATATCACAATCGTTCACTTCTGACACTTTTTAAAAACCAGCGATATTTATACAGCGATCAGTGTTATAAAAATGCACTGATTACTGTATAAATATCACTGTCAGAGGAAGCTAACACTATGGGGGGCGATCAAGGCGTTAATTGTTCCCTAGGGAGGTGTTTTTAACTGTGGGGAGGAGGAGGAGAGAGATCGCTGTTCCTGATCACTAGAAACAGACGATCACTCTCTTCTCTTGATAACAGGAAACAAACACTTCTGCACACAAATGAATAATCAAGCAGTCAATATTTAGTGACGGTGACACTGGCTTTGCTGCCCTTCGTGGATAGGGGTATCCTAGTAGCAAACGAAAAAAGAGAAAAAGGGTGTACCAGCCTAGTGTATTATCATTAGAATACATTTTTATTTAAAAGAAAGCGTAAAAACTACTCACAAGTGTAGCAGATAAGTTCACAGTGAAAAGGTTATTTTCCATAGATGACAGCTGCATGTAGAACCCAAACAGCACTCCAGATGGTGATAGAAGATGTAATGAGGACCACTGCCAGCTTACGCGTTTCGAATCACAAAGCTTCTTCCTCAGAGCCCAGCCCATGCTTTCTTTTAAATGAAAATCTATCCTATTGATAATACACTAGGCTGGTGCGCCCTTTTTTTTTTTTTTCGATCACTCTCTACTCCCCTGACAGAATGGGGGATCTGTTTATTTACATTGACAGATCTCGTTCTGCCTTTCTGTGTAGCGATCGCGAGTGGACAATCGCTGTGCACCGGGCGCACGCTCCTACCTCAAGGCGACGAGCGCGCCCACGCCTTCTATAGCTGTTTAAAGGGCCGATATACACCTATGGCGATTTGAGGGAACAAGCCGACCTGCTGCAGTATAATGACGGCGGCTGGTTGCCAAGTGGTTAAAGACATATTAGCAAATAGTGCAAAAAAGAAAAATGAAACTTCTATTTAGATGACATGACAGTGAATTAATTGTATCCCAACTGGGATCAGCCTGTTGGAATCTGTAGACAGAGCACACAAGATGACTGACAAACTATCTGCAATGTTTTGACAAGGAAGGCAAAAGGTCCATAGAGATCACCACAATGTTCTATTACAACATCAGAACTGTTATTTCTCAATAGCAGAATAATAACATAATGACAGTTCCAGCAATACGTAATCCCCTGGAAGAGATGGATGATGTTAGGAAAGAGTTAGAGTTACGACAGGTGAAAAGAAAAAAATACACCTATCAAACAGTTAGAGCAGGGGTGTCCAAACTTTTTTCAAAGAGGGCCAGATTTGATGAAGTGAACATGGGTGAGGGCCGACCAGTTTGCCCGAACCATTTAAATTCGGTCTACGTGCCTTCATCCAAGCACTGATGCCCAGTGTTGTAACTAACGGCGTTAAAATAAACGCTGTTAGGTAACGATACTCCTTTTGAGGGTAACGAGTAATCTACCTGATTACTCTTCCCCTCTCGGCAACGTCGTTCCCATTACTGGGGCGGAGTTACCGCAATCAGGGCCGCCATCAGTGGGGTACAGGCATTACACCTGTAAGGGGCGCCGGGGGTCCCCAGGGGCCCGGATGGGAAGCACCCTAAAAAAAAAAAAAAAAAATATTATAATTTTTTTTTTTTTTTAAATATATTTTTTTTATAAATTTTTTTATTTTTTTATAAAAAAAATATATATTTTTTTAATATATTTTTATTGTATTTTTTATTAAAGGGCCAATTTGTATTTATTATTTTTTTTAGAGGTACGGAGGTCCCCAGGGGCCCGGAGGCCACCAGGGCCCCAGATGGCAAGCGCTTTTTTTTTTATAAAAAAATATATTTTTTTATAAAAATATATATTTTTTTTAATATATTTTTCTTTTATTTTTTATTAAAGGGCCAATTTTTTTCTTTTATTTTTTTTAGAGGTCCGGAGGTCCACAGGGGCCCGGAGGCCCCCAGGGCACTGAATGGCAACCCCCCTTTTTTTATTTATTTTCTATAAAAAAATATATATTTTTTAATATCTTTTTATTTTTTTTTTTTATTAAAGGGCCATTTTTAGGGGTCTAGGGGCCCGTAGGCCACCAGGGCCCCAGGTGGCAACCCCCTCTTTTTTATTTTATTTTTTATAAAAAAAAAATATTTTTTTATAAAAAAATATATTTTTTTAATATATTTTTTTTATTTTTTATTAAAAGATGACCCAGATGACAACCCCCCTTTTTTATAAAAAAAAATATATTTTTTATATATTTTTTTATTTCTTTTATATATATATATATATATATATATATATATATATATATATATATATATATATTTATTATTATTATTATTAAAGGGCCCAGAGGTCCCCAGGGCCCGGGTTGACAATCCTTTTTTATATTTTTTTTCACTTTTTTATATTATTTTATTTCTTTTTTTGAATATATAGATGTATTTTTATTAAAGGGCTCAGAGGTCCCCAGGGCCCCATGTGTCAAATCCCCTTTTTTATAATTGTATTTTTTATTTTTGTTCATATATTTTTTTTATATTTTTATTTTTTGTAAAGGGCCCTGGAAGTCAACCCCCTTGTGTTTTTTATATATATATATATATATATATTATATATATATATATATATATATATATATATATATATATATATATATATATATATATATATGTGTATGTGTGTATGTTTATTTCTTTTTTATATTTTTTTTTATTTCTTTCTTTTTTTTAAAGGGCCCATTGGGCCCAGAGGTCCCGAATGGAAAGCCCCCTTTTTTTGTAATTTCCTTTTATAAAAAAAAAATAAGGTCCCCGGGGCCCCAGTTGGCAACCACCCTTTTTATATATTTAATAATAATATATATATATATATATATATATATATATATATATATATTTATATATTTTCTCTCTTTTTTTCTTTTTATTAAAGGGCACAGAGGTCCCCAGGGCCCCGGATGGCTACCCCCCTTTTTTATATATATTTTTCTTTATTTTTTCTTTCTGCAAATGGCCCCCCCCGCTTCCCAATTTCATGCGGCAGCAGCACCCCCCCCCCCGTTCTCTGCTCCAGGGGGCCCATGCCTGAAGCTGTGTAAGGGGCCCCAAAATTCCTGATGGCGGCCCTGACCGCAATTAATAACCTGTGTCAGCAGCAGCCTCAGCCTCGGCCTCGGATGGGAGGACATCCATGATAGGCGGAACACTGAACAGACGCTCTGCTGGGAAAATTACTGTTCCGCCTATCATGGAACAGCCTGAGGAAGAGGCGCGGATTTTGAATAATGGAGGATGGCTGCCGAAGTCTGGGTCTGACATATGGAGAACAGGAGAAGGTAGGGAGATCGTCGTCGAGGCATTTTACAGGCACAGTGAGGCATGTATGATGGCACAGTGAGTCACTGTGCCATTATACATGCCTCACTGTGCCTGTAACATGCCTCACTGTGCCTGTAACATGCCTCATGCCTCACTGTGCCTGTAACATGCCTCATGCCTCACTGTGCCTGTGACATGCCATACATGCCTCACTGTGCCTGTACCATGCCTCACATGCCTCACTGTGCCTGTAACATGCCTCACTGTGCCTGTAACATGCCTCATGCCTCACTGTGCCTGTAACATGCCTCATGCCTCACTGTGCCTGTAACATGCCTCACTGTGCCTGTAACATGCCTCATGCCTCACTGTGCCTGTAACATGCCTCATGCCTCACTGTGCCTGTGACATGCCTCACATGCCTCACTGTGCCTGTACCATGCCTCACATGCCTCACTGTGCCTGTAACATGCCTCATGCCTCACTGTGCCTGTAACATGCCTCATGCCTCACTGTGCCTGTAACATGCCTCATGCCTCACTGTGCCTGTAACATGCCTCATGCCTCACTGTGCCTGTAACATGCCTCATGCCTCACTGTGCCTGTAACAGGCCTCACTGTGCCTGTAACATGCCTCACATGCCTCACTGTGCCTGTAACATGCCTCACATGCCTCACTATGCCTGTAACATGCCTCACTGTGCCTGTAACATGCCTCACATGCCTCACTGTGCCTGTAACATGCCTCACTGTGCCTCACTATGCCTGTAACATGCCTCACATGCTTTTTCGGACAAGTAATTTGTAACTGTAACTAATTACTTTTTTAAAGGACGATGAGCAACACTGCTGATACCCAACAAGAATTCTCCAGCCTTTGTGGCTGTGTGTGGTGAAGAAATGAGCTTGGGCATGTTATTTGGATATACCATATTTAATGGCGTATAACACGCACCTTCACTTAAAGAGAGATGTTTTAAAATTTTTAATTAAGAACTGTAACGCAAAATAAGGGTCAGTGACCATCAATGCAGCCTCAACATTCCCATGAATGCAGCCTCGCCATTGCCATGAATGCAGCCTCTGAATGCAGCCTCGCCATTGCCATGAATGCAGCCTATGAATGCAGCCTCACCATTGCCATGAATGCAGCCTCACCATTGCCATGAATGCAGCCTATGAATGCAGCCTCACCATTGCCATGAATGCAGCCTATGAATGCAGCCTCACCATTGCCATGAATGCAGCATATGAATGCAGCCTCATCATTGCCTTGCATGTAGCCTCTGAATGTAGCCTCACCATTGCCATGAATGCAGCCTATGAATGCAGCCTCACCATTGTCATGAATGCAGCCTCACCATTGCCATGAATGCAGCCAATGAATGCAACCTCACCATTGCCATGAATGCAGCCTATAAATGCAGCCTCACCATCAGTGCAGCCTGATCAAAGGGGGGGACAGTGAAGGAGGCGGGACGAGTGCTAAACAGATTACATACAGGAGAATCTCCTGTTTGCATGGCGGACTCTTTAATACAAAGTCCCGCCTCCTATGATAGACAGAACAGTCGTCCAATGGCAGCCCAGGAGACGGGACTTCCTATTACAGACGCCTCTGAGTAAAGAGGAGATTCTCCTGTATGTAATCTGACGACACTCATCCTGTCCCCTCCTTGTCCCCTCCAAGGCAGCGCCGATAAATACAGATATATATCCAAATTACCAGGGGGGCCACATTAAACCAGAAGCGGGCCGCAATTGGCCCGCAGGCCGGACTTTGGACATGCCTGAGTTAGAGCAAATTTTTTTTTCTTTTGGTATAAATTTTTCACATAAGATTTATAAACGGTAATCATTTGTAAGCACCCTGGTCAGTGGTAAATGGTTTGTCTCGGCCCTCTAACTGTCACTTTTACTGGATAGCGTGGCCTGTTACAGGAAGTTGAAAAATAACAGACTTAGGCCGCGTACACATTATCAGACATGTCCGATAAAACAGGTCCGACGGACCGTTTTCATCGGACATGTCTGAAGGGATATTTTGGTCTAATGTGTGTACACACCATCGGACTAAAATCCCCGCGGACCAGACCGTGGTGACGTAGAAGACACCAACGTGCTGGAGAAAGGAAGTTCAATGCTTCCATGCAGGCATCGAATCAATTTGACGCATGCGCTGGATTTCGGTCCGATGGTTGGGCGTACTAACCATCGGACCTGTCCGACGGACAGGTTTCCAGCGGACAAGTTTCTAAGCATGTTTAGAAACTTTTGTCCGCTGGAAACCTGTCCAGTAGGCCGTACACACGATCGGACATGTCCGCTGAAACTGGTCTGCGGAACAGTTTCAGGGGACATGTTAGATCGTGTTCGCGGCCTTAGACTGCATTCACACCTGAGTGTAGCGTCTTTGAGTGCTTTTCTGGTGTTTTTTGGGGCGTTTTTGCACGTTTGTATGCAGCATTTTTGGGCTTTGGCATTTTTATGTTAGCCAATAGAGAAAACAATTATCTGTAGCATCATCTGTTGCTTTTTTTTTAGCTTTTTTAGTTTTTCTATTAATTTTTATTTATTCTTTTATTATTATTCATTTATTATAATGTTTTTCCCTTAGGATAAGGAGTTTCGAGTTCAGTTTACTATACGGTTAGGGTTAGGATTAGAAGTTGGGGTTAGGGTTATTTATTATTATTTTATTTTATTCATTTTTAATCATATTCATTATTTTTATACAAATAATAATAAATGATAAAAATAAATGTAAAATAAATACACAAAAAAAAAATAGTTAATTAATACTAAGTAACAATAAATAAATAATTAACCCTTGACTTTAACCCTTACCCCTTAAAAAATAAAATAATAATAAATAACTAAACATCCTAACACAAAGATATTATTATTATTATTATTATTATTATTATTATTATTAATAATAATAATAATAATGTATTTATTTATTTTTGAGTTTGGGTGTTGTTTTTTTAATTATTATTATGCAGCAGCCATGACTGATTTCCTCCACGGCTGCTGCTTTCTCTGTGTAGGGTGGCATTCTTCACCTCCTCGTGTTCCCCAGCCAGGCTAGTGGGGAAGTCAGCGGCTGTGCCCCTTAGGCAGCAGTGCGCCCTAGGTGGCTGCCTAGTTCGTCTAGCAAAAGAGCCAGCCCACTGCAATTTTTCATATGTCCGTTTTTATTTCTTCCCATGTAAGAGTCCAATTTTACTAAGTTTAATAAAGTCACCTACTTTAACTTTACTTCACTATTGGGCGCCGCCTCTTCTCTCTTTTCCTCCATCTCGATGCTCTGACTTTGGAGCGTTTGAGGATAGGCTAACAAGAGTAATTTGGAGACCTGCGGAAACGACGGGAGCTAACTACCATAGGAGACACTGACACAGAAGAGAAAGGAGAGGAATGGGAGAAAATATTACTCAAGGCTGAAATATATGAATTTTCAATCAATGTGAATTACCACTGTAATAGAGGTGAGAGTTCTGGGAGACTAGTCGGTGGACAAGCCATTTTAATTCATTATCCCCAGTGTGGAAGACCCATAAGAAAGACCCCCACGGGGACAGGCTTATTTTTACAGATAGCAATCCATCATATAGAACGATCCTTTCACTGCACAGGATTACCCATATCCAGCGAGTGAACTTTCTAGGACTTTTCACTTTTTTACCATTTTATTTACACTTTCATCAAATTTTTACTTATTGTTTCAATGGTCACTTATTCATTTATTCATTTATATATTGCACTTTTTGTACATACTTGTAGTAGGGCCGTTGTTTGTAGTGATTTATATACATTTTTTTTTAGTGCAAGATCACTTCTACATTTATTATGTGTTAAATGTGTAACTCAGCAGTGCCTACTCACATCGCGACAATGTGTCACAGGATTCAAGGCAGTAAATATGTGGGGATCTTCACTAGGTAAGTTCACAAACTTCAGTATTGTTCAGATTAATAGGAAGGGGCTGGAAATAAATGATAGCTATATATATATATATAAATGAATGTAAAATAAATACACAAATAACAAAAAATCATCATAAATAAGTAAAATAAATATGTAATAATACATTAATAAATAATATTTACCTTTTAACCTTAAAAATATGAAATAAATTACTATTATTGTTAATAATACTAATGGCTGCTGCGGGGGAGGTTAGCTGCAGCTCAGCCTCAGCCTGTAAGAAGGGCGACAGCTGGGGGGTTGGAAGAGGTGGGCACAGCTGGAGAGAAAGAGGTGACAGTGGGGAGGGGACACTGGGGAGCCGGACGAGACAGGCGCAGCTGGGGAGGCGGAGGAGAACAGTGGGGAGGGGACACTGGGGAGCCGGATGAGGTGGGCAAAGCTGGGGAGGCGGAGGAGAACAGTGGGGAGGGGACACTGGGGAGCCGGATGAGGTGGGCACAGCTGGGGAGGCGGATGAGGTCAGCTGCAGCTCAGCCTGTAAGAAGGGCGACAGCTAGGGAGCCAGATGAGGCGGGCACAGCTGGGGAAGCAGAGGAGGACAGTGGGGAGGGGACACTGGGAAGCCAGGTGAGTTGGGCACAGCTGGGAAGGCAGAGGAGGACAGTGGGGAGGGGACACTGGGGAGCCAAACAAGGTGGGCACAGCTGTAAAGGCAAAAGAGGACAGTGGGGAGGGGACACTGGGGAGCCAGATGAGGCGGGCACAGCTGGGGAAGCAGAGGAGGACAGTGGGGAGGGGACACTGGGAAGCCAGGTGAGTTGGGCACAGCTGGGAAGGCAGAGGAGGACAGTGGGGAGGGGACACTGGGGAGCCAAACAAGGTGGGCACAGCTGTAAAGGCAAAAGAGGACAGTGGGGAGGGGACACTGGGCAGCCAGATGAGGTGGGCACAGCTGGGGAGGCAGAGGAGGACAGTGGGGAGGGGACACTTGGGAGCTGGAAGAGACTGGCACAACTAGGGAGGTGGAGGAAGACAGTGGGGAGGGGGTACTGGAGAGCCAGACAGTGTAGGCACAGCTGGGATGGCAGAGGAAGACAGTGGGGAGGGGACACTGGGGAGCCAGACAAGGTGGGCACAGCTGGGGCACTTGTAGGTTTAACTAATCTTTTTTTTTTTTTATTCTCCTTTAAGGGGGCAAGGCACTGGGTGTGTCATCTGCCTACTTTAGCTAACAGGTGTCCCTCATTCCTATCTCAAAATGTTGGGGAGTATGTTATTGCCTGGCTGTGTCTTACTTTATTTGTTTTCCTTCACAGACCGAAAACGTGTAATACATGAATGTCAGAAAAGTGTCGGAATTTATCTGTTTGCAGCATACTTATGACAAGGTTACTTTGAACAATCTAATGTAGCACTAATATTCATTTCACAGGATTCACGATTCGTTAGTTAAGTTAATTTTTTTCGTTTTGTTATGTTAGAATGATTCGTTTTTGGAATTAGTTTCGTAAATTTATATTCAGTTACTATATTTGTTGTTTAATTGATTTGCATTACGGAAGACGGTTATATTTATTCTATTTTTTTCTATTCCAGTCTTATAATTTTGTTTTTACTTTTATACCTTACTGTATTTATTGTAATATGTTTCAAATTCAAATTCATTTTTGATTTTTTCAAATTTTGGAATTCATTATTTGGTTGCGTTATTTTGTTTTGTTGTCATTTATTTTGGATTCGTTGAAAGTCAAACCTATTGAGATTGGGAAATTCGGATACATCCAAAAATAACTAAAATTGCATCTGAATTTCGATTTGTAAAGAAACAAATTGCACATTTTATCTTTTATAGTACAGATTATATACAGATATATTCTTTTTAATAGAATTTGAGATGAATAGATGAACAAAATACAAGAAAAAAAAGAGGATGTTGCTTTCTGTATATCAAATAGGTGGCATTTCAAAGTTTTGGCTCTTTATCAGAAATTAAGATATCACAGAGAAAGTTATTATCTTGGCTGAAAATATTTCCCTGCTGGATCCGTGTCTCATATTCCCATCAGAGGACATCTCAGCCAGATTTTGCAGGCATTCAATGACTAATAAGGTAACGTAAAAGATTGGACAGAGCTGCATAAGAAATCTTACAGAGCAAAATACCTTCAGTTATATCAGCTTATCAACTCCTTAGGAGTAACCGGCTGCCAAACTACAAATACACCCGCCAGCCAGGCATGCAGTAGAATTAGCGTTACCCATATATGACCCATATAATGATATAAAGGATGGATGAAGAGTATTTGTAGCCTACCTGTGTTATCCCCTATGGTCTACTGCAGCCTACACGTACGCCACGTACACACAATCATTTTTCGGGTTCTAAAAAATTACATTTTTAAGGGTCTAGAAAAAACAACGTTTTTTTTTAAACCCGATCATTAAAACGGCCTTGCCTACACACGATCGTGAAAATAAAATGCTCTAGCAAAGCGCGGTGACGTATACAACACGTACGACGGCACTATAAAGGGGAAGTTCCAAGGGAGGTGGCGAGCATGACACTCCACACCAGGGAGAAAGCCTTGCATTACTGTGTTTAGTTACAGACAGAAGAACAGGAAGTGAGAATTTCTCAGAAGAAATAAGGACATTTAAAAGCAAAATCATAGGATGAGGTAAGTGAAGGAGGACTGCACTATGGTAAAGGAAGATATTTAGGAAAAAGTTTTTTTTACCTTTACAACCCCTTTAAGGCATGGAATACTCCAAAATGCTCAGCACTTCGAGCTTAGAGGATAAGCTTTTCCTAGAGCAGCATCACCAAATGGTGGACCGTGGTCCGGATCTGGACAGAGTTACTGTCTCATCTGGACCGCCATGGTCTGCCATTTAGGAGCCGGATTTTCTACTAAGCCTCGGTCGCTGTCATTGTTAGCAGAGCGAGGAGCAGGAGGCTGTACAGTTCTAAGTGGCAGGTGGGTGTGAGGGTGGGAGCTGCAGAAGATTTTAAGTTAACCAGTAGGTGATTGGTTTCTAGAACACAGGGCAGTCCTAGCAACCAATTATCCACTTGCTAATAAGAAAGGTTAAATCAGGCCACTTCCGCTCTCCCCCGCCGCTCAGAACTGTACAGCCTCCCACTCCTCGCTTTGCTGACAATGACAGCAGCCAAGGCTAGGGGGAAAAGCCAGCTCCTTCTCTTTGTTCATAACTGTACAGTCTCTTGCTCTCCTCTGTGTACCCATGTAAGTAGAAGCGTAAAGGAGCAGAGGAGAAGGGGGGGGGCAGTGGAACACAGGGCACTGATGTGGTGGCTGGGATGTGAAGGGGGGGGCAGTAGGGTAGAGGACACCACTGTAATGCCAGTGGTGTAAAGGGGGGCGTGTATCCCACATCACTGTGTGGAAGTCCAACACTGTAGTTGCGGTGATGACAGGGGGGCAGAGGACAACGCTGTGGGGGAGGTGATGTGAAGGGAGGGGCAGAGGACACTGATGTTAAGGCTCTGATGTGAAGGGGGGCAAAAGACACTGCTGTGGGGGGTGATGTGAAGGAGGGCAAAGGGCACCGCTGTGGGGAAAGAGGGGGGTGACATGAAGGGGGGTCAAGGACACTGCTGTCAAGAGGAAACTGTGATATGCAGGTGGTACAGAGGATCTGATGTAAGAATGGGATTGTGATTTAGGAGGAGGACGTTTTGATGTGAAGGATCATAATCACAAATATGCAATTCAGACCGCGGGGACCCCACGCAACCAATGAGTCATCCGCTGGCATTCAGCTGGGCTTCTTCTTTTTCTTTCGGGTTGGCGGTGGCAGTGGGCATCGTGATTGATGATGGATCTACAACGGGGGCACATTTTATTTTTTAATAAAGGACTTGTCAAAAACTTGTGTTGTGTCTACTAACTTTTTACAATTTTTGGTGAATGAATAGGGATATTATGTACCCCATACTCATTCACATGGGGGGGGGGAGCTGGGATCTGGGTGCGTCCTTCTTACATGAGGCTTCCAAATTCCAATAAGCCCCCCGCCTGCAGACCCCCACCACCACCAGCCAGGGTTGTGGGGAAGAGGCCCTTGTCTCCATCATAGGGACAAGATGTTTGGGGGTGGGGGGTAGAGTCCCCTCTGCCCCAAAGCACCCCCCCATGTTGAGGGCATGTGGCCTGGTATGGTTGATGGGGGGAGGGGGCACACGCTTTTCCTCCCCCTTTTCTGACCTGCTGGCCTGCATGCTCAGATGAGGGTATGGTATGGATTTAAGTGGGGACCCCACACAGTTAAAAAAAAAAGTTGGTGTGGGATTCCCTTCAAAATTTATACCAGACTCGTAAGACCTGGTATGGATTGGGGGGGGGGGGGTCCACGCCATTTTCCCCCCAATTTTTTTAAAGCCGGAAATTTTAGTTTTTACATTCAGCTGTCAGCTGGAAACCCCGCTGACAGCTGATGACTCATCGGTGGTTAAGGGCCTGGCTCCTTAACCACCGGCAATACACAGTTCTATTATGGAGAGAAAAAAAATGAAAGTAAAAACGCATCAAAAACGCAACACTTGCAGTTTTGGTGTGGGTCCATTGAAGTCTATTACACCAAAAACGCAATCTGCTTTGGGTAAAACAGTCCCTGACCCTTTCCAAAAACGCAGCTGCAAACAAACGCATAGCTGTGAAACCATGTTAAATGGACTGTAGTGCAAAAAAAATAAAACCTAGGGTTAAGAAGCTTCTTTCATAGTGAACAAAAAAAAAATTTTTTTGATGACATCAAATCTTTTATAATAAAGGATAAAAATGACGCTCACCCTTTGTTACAAAACATAATCTTTCCATCCACTTATATATCCAAAGTATATTTTTCCTCGGGATGGGACCGCCGCCCCTGAACAATGAAAACATATCATCAGCAATTGTAAAGTTATCTTTTCTTTTAGTAAACTGTCAAAATAAATACAACTCAACAGAAAAGATGACCACCCTTCCTTGGGTGTTCCTCAGTTGTGGATTTACCTTTTGTGCCGTCGTCGTTGTTCTCGGTCAGCACTTTGAGCGCTCCCTCCAGCCCATGTTATCTGAATACATACTTCCTGAGGACCGGCCTCCCCTGACCCCCAGCTCTTTTGTATTCTTTCCTGTCACATTCTTCACCAGGGTGAGCTCTGTGAAAAAGCTTAAATTAGTATTAAATCCCCAGCGGTTCTTTAGCTTAAAGAGGTTGTAAAGTCAGAAGTTTTTTTTTTTTTATCTTAATGCATTCTATGTATTAGAATAAAAAGTCGTCTGTGTCTATCAGCCTCCCCAGAACCCCCTAATACTTACCTGAGACACATCTCTGTCCAGCGATGTCCACAAGTGTCTTGGCCTACCGGGGCTCTCCCACCAGATTGGCTGAGCCACTGGCTCCCACTGCTGTCAAAGTCTGTTTGCCAATCAGAGGAGAGAGGGGGTGGGGCCGAACCGCAGCTCAGTGTCTGAATGGACACACTAAGTTGCAGCTCGGCTCGGGTGCCCTCATAGCAAGATGCTTGCTGTGGGGGCACTCAACAGGAGGGAGGGGCCAGGAGCACCGAAGAGGGACACGAGAAGAGGAGGATCTTGGCTGTTTTGTGAAAATCCACGGAGCAGGTAAGTATGACATGTTTGTAATTTTTATATATATTAAAAGTGACTTTACAATCACTTTAAAGTAGTTGTGAATGTACAATGTTATAGACACTTTCTATTACAGTTACAACAATGCCGGCACCATTTCTGCCTTTGCTTAGTTCCAAAAATAATTCATACCTTTTTAACAAGGTTACAAATGACTGTCATGTGACCTTGCATCTCGTCTTCCTGATAGTGGGGGGAAGAGTTACAGGACACTGTGCAGATGTGTGGTGTGCCTGTATTTCATAGTCTGTTCAGGTTAGATGCAGGCTGTACTTCAGCAGGGGGAGTTCAAGAAGTGGGCTGTGTAAGGGAGGGGGTGTGATTAGGAGGCAGGCTGTGATTGGGAGGGGTGTGTGTCAGGGGTAGACTGTGATTGGTCAGGGGGTGTGTTCAAGTGGCAGGCTGTGATTGGGAGGGGTGCGTGTCAGGGGTAGACTGTGATTGGTCAGGGGGTGTGTTCAAGAGGCAGGCTGTGATTGGGAGGGGTGTGTGTCAGGGGTAGACTGTGATTGGTCAGGGGGTGTGTTTAAGAGGCAGGCTGTGATTGGAAGGGGTGTGTGCCAGAGGCAGGCTGTGATTGAGAGGGGGTATGTTCAAGAGGTAGGCTGTGATTGGGAGGGGTGTGTGTCAGGGGTAGACTGTGATTGGTCAGGGGGTGTGTTCAAGAGGCAGGCTGTGATTGGGAGGGGTGTGTGTCAGGGGTAGACTGTGATTGGTCAGGGGGTGTGTTCAAGAGGCAGGCTATGATTGGGAGGGGTGTGTGTCAGGGGTAGACTGTGATTGGTCAGGGGGTGTGTTTAAGAGGCAGGCTGTGATTGGAAGGGGTGTGTGCCAGAGGCAGGCTGTGATTGAGAGGGGGTATGTTCAAGAGGTAGGCTGTGATTGGGGGGGAGGGTGTTCAAGAGGCAGGCTGTGATTGGGAGGGGTGTGTGCCAGAGGCCGGCTGTGCCTGGGGGGGTGTTTAAAAGTCAGGATGTGATTGGGAAGGGTGTGTGCCAGAGGCAGGCTGTGATTGGGAGGGGTGTGCGCCAGAGGCAGGCTGTGATTGGTCAGGGGATGTGTTCAAGAGGCAGGCTGTGATTGGTCAGGGGGTGTGCGCCAGAGGCAGGCTGTGATTGGTCAGGGGATGTGCACCAGATGCAGGCTGTGATTGGTCAGGGGATGTGTTCAAGAGGCAGGCTGTGATTGAGAGGGGATAAGTGCAAGAGGCAGGCTGTGATTGGTCAGGGGGTGTATGCCAAGGGCAGGCTGTGATTGGGAGGGGGTGTGATCAAGAGGCAGGCTGTGATTGGAAGGGTTTTGTGTGCCAGAGGCAGGCTATGATTGGTCATAGGGCATGGTGGCTAAACAAACTCAGGAATGCTGTGCGCCTGCAGTGTACTGCACCTGAGAATGGCAAACCAAAAAATAAAAACTGACCGCGCTAACACAGATGAGTTTCTGTGCTTTGTGTGGTCAGTTTAGAACAAGGAAGAAGGGTGACTGGCAGGATCAACCAGGTACTTCAGGTGGAAGAAATACATGAAAATGATAGATAGAGACTGTGCTTTATAAAATACACATATGTGATAACACACCGGGTTCATTAAAATAAACATTCCCCAGTAAACAATATGACAAAATTTTTACCCCAGCACTTGCAATTCCCACATTTTCTCTCTCTGTGCTGCTTCCCTAAACTTCCTGTCCTCACAGGAAAGAACTAAAGAAAACCCACCCCACCATGTTATGTAAGTGTACATAAACAAGTACACTACTTACTTACACTGGCCATTGTTGGATCGAAATTCAGGTGGTTTAGCAGGCACCAGCCAAATTTCGATCTATCTATGTCGGGTCCTGTTTGTGAAAAGTTAGTCATTAGTTATTACTATATCCTTTGTGGTTTTGTGCCCGGAGTTCAGCTTTAAGTTATTGGTAGAACATATTTTTTACTGCTAGATAAAAAGAAAATGATTGAATGTGTGCATATCTAAATCTACTTGTACTATTAATTATATATATATATATATATATAAAAAAAAATTGTTAACTATTTCTAAAACAAACAAAAAAAATCTGGGGACTAAATGAAAACAAACATGAATATTTGTAGCCTAGAGAAAATCTTTTATTATTTAATTAATATTTTTTTTAATAGTCTTGTATAAGGCGCTCTGATTTTTTCCACATTACCCTCTAAGACGGCTTTCCTTGTTCCATTAAAATACTGCAAATGACTACAAAGGTCACGTAGGCCGGTTGCCTAGACAACTGTTTTCTCCTCTAGGCCTCAAACACCCGTCTGCTTCAGTAATAGCTAAAAGGCACTTTATTATCGTTCTTTATTAGTGATAAAAAAATGTTCCAATACTTTTCCTTCTTCCAGGAGGTCAATGTTATCTGGCCAGAAAGATCAAATGGAAGCCAATGTTTGTTTTGTATGGCACGCAGGGCCGAATTTCTGTAGCCTTGGGTTAACTCCATGGGCAGAGATACCTTCATAGAGAACACGGAAGGTCTGGACTCCAATGCTTTCGTACACACGGTCGGAATTTCCATCGGCATAAACTCAGACGTATTTTTCTGACGGAATTCCGTTCAAGCTGTCTTGCATACACACTGTCACACCAAATTCCGACCATCCAAAACGCAGTGACATACAACATTACGACGAGCCGAGAAAAATGAAGTTCAATGCTTCCGAGCATGCGTCGACTTGATTCTCCGTCAGAGTTTCATACAGACGCATGAAATTTCCGATAGTAATTTCTTTCATCGGAAAAAAAGAGAACATGTTCTCTTTCTTAGTCCGTCGGAATTTCTGATGGAAAAACTCAGGTGGGGCATACACACGGTCGGAATATCCTTTTTTTTTGTTTAATATATTTTTTATTGATAGAAATAGACAGTACAATAAGAGTAAATCAACTCTTTAAAGAAGCATCAATACAGAGTAATAAATTGGGAAATATAACAAATAATGCATCATAGAGAGCACAAGCATTTCAATTGTCTACTTAACGGTCGGAATATCCGATGAAAAAAAATGACTTTTTCAATCAGAAATTCCGATCATGTGTACAAGGCACAAGGCCCCCTTCACACGGGTGGCCGATGGGGGGGGGGGGGGGGGGGCAAGGCTGAGCTGCAGTTGTACCACCTTCTGGCCACACACCTAAAGGCTAAAATACAGCCAGAGGAGGCTGTTCACTTGTTGCCACCATGATGCTTTGTATCAAGGCCATGTCAAATTTGGTGTGGTATGTTGAGTTGATAGGCAACACCGCCTGATTATCTGTGCAGCCCCAACAGTGACCATCAGTGCTGCAAATCAGTGTTGCCAATCAATGACCATCAGTGCTGCCAGTATCCATCAGTGCTGCCTATCAGTGCCTCCTCATTCATGCCACCTATCAGTGCTGCCTATTAGTGCCCATCAGTGCTGCCAATCAGTGCTATCAGTGTCTCCTCATCCATGCCGCCTGTCAGGGCTGCCGATCAATGCCCATCAGTGCTGCCAATCAATGCCCACCAGTGCTGCCAATCAATGCCCATCAGTGCTGCCTATCAGTGCCCATCAGTGCTGCCCATCAGTGCCCATCAGTGCTGCCCATCAGTGCCTCCTCATCCATGCTGCTTATCAGTGAACATCAGTGCTGCCTATCAGTGCCCATGAGTGAAGAAGAAAAAATACCCTTTTGCTAAAATTTATAACAGGAACTAAGGAAAACGTTGGTCTTTTTTCATTTGTTTAGCAAAAAATAAAGACCCAGTGGTGATTAAAAAAAAAATGATACAAATTTAGTTTGTGTACAGTGTAGCATGACAGCGCAATTGTCATTCAAAGTGCGACAGTGCTGAAAGCTGAAAATTGACCTGGGCAGGAAGGGGGTAAAAGTGCCCGGTAAGCAAGTGGTTAAGTAAACAGCA
This sequence comes from Rana kukunoris, assembly GCA_029574335.1. NCBI lineage: Eukaryota > Metazoa > Chordata > Amphibia > Anura > Ranidae > Rana > Rana kukunoris. The sequence goes on along the minus strand of CM056052.1, from coordinate 541,845,172 downwards.
TTCTTCTTTAAGGCAGAGGTCAGCCCACCCCTGCAAAAATTAAAAGCCAGACTATTAATAATAGGACGCTTACCTGTCCTGGAGTCCAGGGATGTCGGCACCGCAGCTGCGCTCTCCTACTGGCCCGGCTCTTCCCTGAACCAACCCCCTCCCGCTTAAATATAGCGCCCTCTACAGGCCAAATGGCAGACACACCTTAGCAAGTTAAACTTTACGTTGCCAAGTGGAAATTTCAAATATAAGACATAAAATATACTTGCCGGCACCTGCCTACACATGTATGGTGAGATGAACATAGCGTGGCTGTAAACTTCCATCAACTGCCCTGCAGACAAATTCACGATAATATAAAGCCGAACATCCTTCACCGCACCGAAATGTAACTTCACGACGACTGTCAGCTCGTTCTGCGCACTCCCACTCGACAGCTGCACTGTCTTTTTCTGCAGACATCTTCTTCTTGTTCTTAACAATGAACAATGACACTCTCTGTTAAAAGTTAGAAAATAATAATTTAATCATATCACTAGTTAACACAATCGGAAATATCCATTCATTCATTCATACCATATTCTCTTATGTTATTACCCCGGTATACAGGAGAGGAAAGGTTCAGGTTCTCCTTTAGTTCTACCAACAGCTATGTAATGCATGAGCCTTCCTGATTGGATACACATTGATTGAATCGATTAGGCAAGTCCTCCTATTTTAGGCCCTGTACACACGATCAGACATGTCCGAGGCAACATGTGAAAACAGTGGAAAATACTGCGCAGGTCTAATGTGAACCAAAAGATTGATTGGTAACGAAACACAATAATCTTGTGAAATGTGAAAGTGGGTGCTGCTGCAGCAAAAAATGTCAGATAAACAAATACAAAAGGAATAAATATGATATGCTGCGCTGCATAAATTGATACATCAATAATGAATGTGATACAAATGATGAATGTGAATAAACATTGAATACAAATAGTTATTACTTAATATATAAAAAAAGTAAAGAACCAACACCAAGTGCTCCAGTGTATAACAAATGACATCAAAGGAAGCAAAACTAAAGTAAATGACAATATTGAAAAAGTTCATAAGGTGTTAATATTCAACTCCAGGGTAAGGCCTCGTTCACACATGGATCCGTTCAGGTCCGTCTGTCAGTTTTTCAGGCGGACCTGAACGGGCGCTCAATGCACCCCTTATGGAGCGTCGGATGTCAGCGGAGACATGTCCGCTGACATCCGACCTGATCCGATCCGCTAAAAACAAACGTATGGGGCTCACGTCCCCATCCGTCCATGCGGATCGGATCGGGAAAGATCTGATGAAAACGGACATGCTGTCCGTTTTCATCAGATCGCTCCATAGAGGACAGCGGGACTCGACAAGCTCCTCCCCGCTCAGTGAGCAGAGGGGAGCTTGTCATCCGTCGGCTCAGCGGAGATCTGCGGACTGATCTCCCGCTGAGCTGGCAGACACAGACGGACTCCGTCGGAACGGACTGCGACGGAGTCGGCTATGTGTGAATGAAGCCTTAGTCTCAATTTCAGTGAGTTCAGAAGAATGTCCCAGAAAAAAATTGTGGTTCTACAGGACAGAAGAGAGCCTCCACCTCCACCTCTTATAAAGAATCTGCTTACCAGTAGTGTTGAGCAGAATATGCCATATTCGAATTCGCGATATATCTCGAATATATAGTCGAATATTCGACATATATTCGCTAAATACGAATATTCGTGATATTTTTTCGAAATGAAATGATTGCGAATTTTCGCTATCGCGAATGCGAATGTGATTGCGAATTGCGAATGCGAATATTCGAGAAATGCGGAATGGAGCACTCTGATTGGCACAGAATATTCGTGATATATTACAATATAAAATAATTGCGAAAATTCGAGAAATGCGGAATGGAGCACTCTGATTGGCTCAGAATATTCGTGATATATTACAATATAATATAATTGCGAATATTCGAGAAATGCGGAAGGAGCACTCTGATTGGCTCAGAATATTCGTGATATATTACAATATAATATAATTGCGAATATTCGAGAAATGCGGAAGGAGCACTCTGATTGGCTCAGAATATTCGTGATATATTACAATATAATATAATTGCGAATATTCGAGAAATGCGGAAGGAGCACTCTGATTGGCTCAGAATATTCGTGATATATTACAATACAAAATAATTGCGAATATTCGAGAAATGCGGAATGGAGCACTCTGATTGGCTCAGAATATTTGTGATATATTACAATACAAAATAATTTCGAAATTTCGAGAAATGCGGAATGGAGTACTCTGATTGGCTCAGAATATTCGTGATATATTACAATATAAAATAATCGCGCGATATCGCTATTGCCGAATAATCGCATTGCGATTTTTCGGCAATATAAAATGAGCGCTGCAGACTCGGCCCATCTCTAATCATACCAGTCTTTTAGACCAGGGGAAATGTGATCTGTTCTAAAAAAAATTGAAAACATGAATATTCGAAATTCTATTCATATTCGCGAATATTCAGAATATTCGAGAGCCTCGAATATGCACCTACTTACAGATGGATAAAATATATGAGCATCAACAACACGTCTGGCTGGGTTACTTTAATAGAATCCAAGTGGGTTCTGTATAAATCTCCAATTTCAATCCCAAACGGCTGGGTCTCAAAAACATTCACTTCCAATAAGTGCCCAAGAGAAAAGAAAGGGGATGCCGACATAGAGTAGTAACGTTTGAATAGATTTAATAAAAAAAAAAAATTTGTTGCACTTACAAATATCGAATCTTAAAGGAGCATAAAATAGTTAGCCCGCCGGCTAACTATTTTATGCTCCTTAGGGAGGAACGGCGTGCTGACGTCACCATTGTTTTTATCCTCGCGACCATCCGGAAGGACGGGCGAATTGTGAGAGTCGGCCGGCTAACTATTTTATGCTCCTTAGGGACGAACAGCGTGCTGACGTCACCATTGTTTTTATCCTCGCGACCATCCGGAAGGACGGGCGAATTGTGAGGGCCGGCCAGCTAACTATTTTATGCTCCTTTAAGATTCGATATTTGTAAGTGCAACAATTTTTTTTTTTTTTTTATTATTAAATCTATTCAAACGTTACTAAATACGAATATTTATACGTGATATTTTTTTGGATATCTATTAAAGAAATGAAATGTCCTGTATTGCATTCTTCTGAATTTTCGGAACTATCGCGAATGCGAATGTGATTGCGAATTGCGAATGCGAATATTCGAGAAATGCGGAATGGAGCACTCTGATTGAAATGGCCTTATGCCGCGTACACACGATCACTTTTTGTGTTGAAAAAAAATGTCATTTTTCTTCATGAAAAAAAACTAAATTTTTCAAACTTCATTTTCAAAAATGACGTTGCATACACACCATCATTTTTGGAAAATGATGAACAAAGTGACGGCACTCTAAAGGGGAAGTTCTATTTGCCTTGAGGCTGCTTTTAGCTGGTTACTTGTTAGTAAAAGACGATTCCTGCTTTTTTGTCTGTTACAGCGTGATGAATGTGCTTACTCCATTATGAATGATAGTTTTACCTCCCATCTCCTAACTTGCTTCTGGGCATGTGCGGGTTTAAAACATCATTTTTTACGTAGTTTTGCCCACACACGATCATTTTTTATGACACAATAAAAAATTGAAGCATGTTCGAAATTTTTTTGGTCATAAGACATGCGCACTGCCGAAAAATTGGTTTGTTTTTGTTTCATTTTTCGTTTTTGTTTTTTTCGTTTTTCGGGTCACTCGTTATGATCGCAATTTGTAAATTTGTACATTTGAAAATTCATAAATAAGAAAAAAAATCTGAAAATTAAAAAGAATAACTAACTAATAATAACAACTACCTATTAAATTCTAGGTATTGGAATGTATTCTTCAAATTCAGCTGTTAGTGAACGTAATGAATATGAATTCATCCGAAGTTACGAATTATCCGAAATAATGAATGCCGCGTCTAGACAAATGGAAAGAAACAAATTAATAATAAATAAGAATAATAAGAATAATAAAATTATTATTATTAATTTGTTCCCTTCCATTTGTTTAGCTGCGGCATTCGATATTTTGAATAATTCGTAACTTCAGATAAATTTGTATTCGTTACGTTCACTAACAGCCAAATTCCAATATCTATAATTTAATAGTTAGTTTTTATTAGTTTGTTAGTTTGTTAGTTTGTTAGTTAGAAAATCTGAAAATGCAAAAGAATAACTAACTAACAAACTAATAATAACTAACTACTAAATTATAGGTATTGGAATTTGGCTGTTAGTGAACGTAACGAATACAAATGTATCTGAAGTTACGAATGATCCGAAATAACAAATGCCGCATCTAAACAAATGGAATGGAACAAATTAATAATAAACAATTTATTATTATTATTATTTATTAATAATTTGTTCCATTTCATTTGTTTAGATGCGGCTTTCGTTATTTTGAATAATTCGTAACTTCAGATAAATTTGTATTCGTTACTTTCACTAACAGCCAAATTTGAGGGGAAATTCAAATACCTATAATTTAATACCAGTAGTTAGTTATTATTAGTTAGTTAGAAAATCTGAAAATTCAAGAGAATAACTAACTAACTAACTAAGTAATAATAACTAACTATTAAATTCTAGGTATTGGAATTTTCTTTCAAATTTGGCTGTCAGTAAACGTAACGAATACAAATTTATCTGAAGTTACCAATTATCTGAAATAACGAAAGCCGCATTTATAAAAAAATGGAATGTAACAGATTTTTAAGAAATAAAAATAATAATAATAAATTGTTATTGATTATTATTAATTTGTTCTGTTTCATTTGTTTAGATGCAGCATTCATTAGTTCGGATCATTCGTAACTTGAAGAGAAATTCCAATACCAATAACTTGATAGTTAGTAATAGATAAGTTATTAATAGTTAGTTATCAGATTTTCAAATTTTCAGGTTTTCGGATCCTATCCCAATCCTATCCCAATCCAATCCCATCTGCCAGACAGATGGAAAATAGGACCACCAACCGTCTGGATTTGGCGAACAGAATCGGTTCGAATAGAGAAACAGTTGTCAGGGGGTATGTGTCCGCTGACATCCGCCACTCTATAGAGGTCAATGGAGTGTCCGATCAGATCCACCTAAAAAACTGAAACTGATCGGACAGCCCGTGTGAAAGGAGCCTAAGCTGCAAATTACATTTATTGCCAGCTTCTTACAAAACAAACACACAAAAAACACTGCACACAGACCCCTCCAAATATCCCCAAACATGTGGGCTGCAGGGTGGATACAAATTAAATATTATTTTTTATCAGATTTTTTTAATTTCAATCAAAATGTATTTGAATAAAATGGTTTTGGAGTAAAAATCTATCTAAAGATAGTTTTCTATTTAAAGGAGTTGCAAAGGAATTTTAAATTTAAAAAAACAAAAACAAACTTATCTCCGATTCTGGTCTTCTGGGGTCCCTCGGCGGTTGTTGCGGCTCCTCCCCGTAGCAATCACACACAGACATCTGAGCAAGCTCGCATGGTGTGTAACTGTGGCGGGCGCACTCCCATGACACATTTGCGGCCAAAGCCGCCGCTGTATCGCTCGTCCCCGCCACGCCACGTCATTGGATGTTATTGACAGCAGCGCCAGCCAATGGCTGCGCTGCTTTCAATCCATCCACTGCAGCCAATCAACGGCTGGTCTTCGACTCGAGGAGGATGACGGGGGAGAGTGCGGGGCTTTCGAACGGTTAGGTAAGTAAAACGGGGGCTCAGGGGGGGGACCAGCATCATCTGATGTTTTTTCACCTTACTGCATAGAATGCATTAGAGTGAAAAAAAATCCTGTAAAACTCCTTTAACCACTTAAGGACCCCCTACCGTCGATATACGTCGGCAGAATGGCATGGCTGGGCACAATCACGTACCTGTACGTGTCTTTTTAAGCCCAGCTGTGGGGTCGCGAGCATGCCGCCGCCGGGGCGCTGACGTCCCGGTCCGAAACTCCATGACTGCGCCCGCGGGACCCGATCGCCGCCGGTGTCTCACGATCGGTCACCGGAGCGGAAAACCGGGAGAGGTGTGTGTACACACCATCCCCATTCTTCATTGTGGCAGTGTCAGTGATCGTCTGTTCCCTGATATAGGGAAAGAGGATCACTGATGCCACGCGACCAGCCCCGCTTGTTTATAGCGCAAAAAATAAAAACCGCAGAGGTGATCAAATACCACCAAAATAAAGCTCTATTTGTGGGACGTCAATTTTGTTTGGGAGCAACATCGCACGACCGCACAATTGTCAGTTAAAGTGATGCAGTGCCGAATCGCAAAAACTGGCCAGGTCCTTTACCTGCATAATGGTCCGGGTCTTAAGTGGTTAAGATACGTTAATAATGTAGTTTATTCAGCATGAAATGAAGCTCAGTCATGTAGCATGAGACTATATATTCTGTAATATTTAGATTTTTGGTAAACTCATTCAACAAATCAAAGCTCTGCAAGCTGAGATAACATGCACTGCATTGATGCATTCACACAATTTCACAGTAACCAGAAAATGAAACAAAGTTCAGGAATTTTCCTTTATTCCATTGTTTTGCAAATCTATGTATGATTGAATCGGTTCTGATATCACTGTTCTACTAACCTGACAGATTATTTTCTAAATAGGAACTAAAAGAAAATAACTACCAGCAAGAATACGTCCTTACATTTAAAGAGCACCTGTCATTTCAGACCCATCATGGCAGCACCTGTTAGTGGGCATCAGTGGTGGGACAAGGTAATTCAGTGCCCAGGGCGAAGAAGCCAAAATGCGCCCCTCCCGAGCAGGGGGTGGAGCTATTTCAAGCATGTGCAGTGCACCAAAACATATGTAATGGTGCAAACACACAGAGCCAATTCGATTGCTTTGATGATGGCTTGGTTTACAGCCAATAAGGAGTAATAGCAATAATAGCTGCTCAAGGGCGATTTCTAAAGATTGTAAATGGAGCTCAAGAACTCGCTGAAGCTGACCTTGGCTTCTGTCAAATGGTCCTGCTGGAAATCCTCTTTTGATCAGCGGGCAGCAGTGATGATCATTGTACTCTGATCAGTGGAGGAGTCCTGCTGTCAGAGTACAATAGCACAGAGTAGAGAGGGGGGTTTATTCGTTTTTCTTCCAGCAGGCTGAACAAAACAAAAAAAAACTAATGGTGTGTACCCAGCTTTAGACAATGTGTCAGGGAAAACATTTGTCATTCTTAGTGTTCCTGCACATAAAGGTGAACATACACTGTACAATCTGATTGTACAATTTCTGCAAAATCTTGCTTTGATTTACCAAAACTTTGTAAAATGAGGACAAACCTAAACAATTCATTATGCAATTAGTAGTATCCAATCAGGCAGGCCCTTGTACTACATAGTTGGTGGTAGATCCAAAAGATATTGTACAATCAGATTGTATAGTGAATGGTAAGCTGGCCATAGATGGATCAGTTTTTATCAGTTAGTGTCCGATTGAAAAAAACTGAGCAGATCCCCTCATCCACACAAGCAAGGTGGATGCTTGAGACATTGCATTGTGATTAGAATACATTGTTTCACGCTGCAGAGCAAAGGAAACATTTCCAACAAGCTGGTTTGAGAGAAGTTGATCATATTAGATCGACTTCTCTTTAGCAGGAATGACCATAGATGGGTTGAAAATCATCCAGTCTTTGGTAAACCAGCTGAATTTCCATTCATGTCCAGACTTAGTAGCTCCTGTGTAAAATCCCTGTTTGTTTTCTGATGCCTGGGGAGAGCAGGGGAATCACTAAGCCTCCATGTACTACATGTCCATGTAGTTGTTTAGGCCCATTCAGATATGTGTGCCATGTGCAGGGCTCTCATGTGCATTGTGTACATCCCTGTTCCAGTGTTCTATTCATTTCTTGTGGGACCCAAACATGCATGTCATATCAGAATACAGAGGCTGTGTGCATAAAACCTCATGTCTCAGTAGAAATGAATGGGGTGCTGGCACAGGGATGCACACAATGCTCAAGCATCCCCATGCTGATAAGATAGCCATGCATGGGAGCCACATGTTGTCTTTGCCTCATAATAACAAGTCCTTAATAAACAAAGAATCAGAAAGAACAGTTGTCTTCACAGCTAGAACTGTGATACCATGACTGAAAGAAGGTTACCTGTTAGCTGAGTAGTGAAAGCCTCAGCAGCACACAGGAGACACCACTCACTTTGCAGTAGGACTGGAGAGGAGGGGACCCGAGGGAAAGGGCACAGGAGGGGAGGGGTCACCACCACATTGTCCAGAGCAGGGAGGAAATAAACAGGAGGCTAGGGGGCAGAGCTGGTGATGTCACACAGACATCGGGGCACTCTGAAAGTACGAGTGATAGAACTGATTGGAGAGGGGAAGGAGAAGCTGTCTGGGCAAGCAGAGGAGCAAGAGAGCTGTATGTATCTGGAAACACCAACCTCATGTGCCCCGCCCACTCCATTCTACTGTCTCGGGGACTAGTACAGTGCACTGTGCAGGCAGGGGGCGGGTGGTAGTGTTACGATCTAGCCTACACACAGGAACAAAGCTGCTCCGTGCCTACCCTGTTAGATTCGGCGCTCAGCAGGACGTTCTGTGCTGGTCATGGTTACACCCGGCAGACAGCGCCCTCTTCCTTCAAATAAATCATTGCGCTCAGAGCAGCTGCCCGTCCCGCCCACCCCTAGTACCGGCCCTGGTGGGCATCCACTCACCTGCTGCCACCACGTCCCTCACCTGGTTGTGTCTCTGCCACATCACCAGCCGTCCCATTAAAGTGGGACTGTCGGGGAATTACAGGACAGTGATGACATTTCGTCTTTAACCACTTAAGGACCCCTTCATGTGATATACGTCGGCAGAAGGGTACGGCTTTTTGAAAGGCCCCAGAGGCTGCAACACCTAAGTAAGAGGCACTACTAACCAAATACTGCCATGAAGACCAAGGAACTCTCCAAACAAGTAAAGGACAATTTTGTTGAGAAGTACAAGTCAGAGTTAGGTTATAAAAAAATATCCAAATCTTTAATGATCCCTAGGAGCGCCATCAAATCTATCATAACCAAATGGAAAGAACATGGCACAACAGCAAACCTGCCAAGAGACAGCCGCACACCAAAACTCAGGGACCGGGCAAGGAGGGCATTAATCAGAGAGGAGCACAGAGACGTAAGGTAACCCTGGAGGAGCTGCAGAGTTCCACAGCAGAGACTGGAGTATCTGTACAAAGGATGACAATAAGCCGTACGCTCCATAGATTTGGGCCTTATGGCAGAGTGCCCACAAGAAAGCCATTACTTTCAGCAAAAAACAAAATGTTAAGTTTTCAGTTTGTGAAAAGGCATGTGTTTGTCTGTCGCAAACCCAACACATCACATCACCCAAAGAACACCATCCCCACTGTAAAACATGGTGGTGGCAGCATCATGCTGAGGGGATGTTTTTCAGCAGTCGGGACTGGGAAACTGGTCAGAGTTGTGGGAAAGGTGCTAAATACAGGGATATAGTTGAGCAAAACATGTACCGCTCTGTGTGGGATTTGAGGCTAGAATGGAGGTTTTCCTTCGAGCAGGACAATGACCCCAAACACACTGCTAAAGCAACACTTGAGTGGTATAAGGCAAAACTTTTAAATGGGTTTGAATGGCCTAGTCAAAGCCCAGACCTCAATCCAATAGAAAATCTGTGGTCAGACTTAAATATTGTTTTTTACCAGCGCAAATCATCCAACTTGAAGGAGCTGGAGCAGTTTTGCAAGGAGGAGGAATGAGCAGGAATCCCAGTGGTAAGATGTGGCAAGCTCAGAGACTTATCAAAAGTGACTTGGAGCTGTGATAGCCGCAAAAGGTGGCTCTACAAAGTATTGATTATTAGGGGGTGAATAGTTATGCACATAGATTTTTTCTGTTATTTTGTCCTATTTGTTGTTTACTTCACAATTAAAAAAAAAATCTTCAAAGTTGTGGGCATGTTCTGTAAATTAAACGATGCAAATCCTCAAACAATCCATGTAAATTCCAGGCTGTGAGGCAACAAAACACGAAAAATGCCAAGGGGGGAGAATACTTTTGCAAAGCACTGTATCCAGTCTTTCACAAAGAATCTGAACGTTGGATTGTAGCAAACCAGATCTTCAAGGACATTTATTTTCAGATTTCTAATAGTGTTTCTGAATAATTAGTTGTCAACAGAGAAGAGAAATGTCGGAGTGAAGCTCTCCCCATCTGATACGCACCCCCCCCCCCCCCCTCTTTGTTATTCTAATGCCTCCATGAAGGAAATTTGATTCACTCTTATCAATGGAACATCAAGCACTCTTCTAGGGAGGTTATTCAATGTCTGGTTTTATCTCTTTAGGCCTTTGTAAGATATAATAGACCCTATTTATGTATACATTATGAGTGTACATACCTCACATGAAGTGTGTTATTGTAGGAACATCACGGCTAATCTATAGAAAAGGTGAAATTAATGAAAAGCTATATGTGAAGCCATTTCAACATGCATAAAGATTGTTGTGTATGTGGAACGATGTGTGGATGATCATTAAGTATCTTCGGTCTTTCCATAAAAAGGCCTCCATATGTAGTATTTGTGGAGTGTTGGTTGCTGTTTTTGACCTCAGACATTGGGTGTGCCGATGACACAATGGGAAGCAAGCCAAGCTCAAACTAATCCTACAACTTGGACTAATCTCCTGGATTTGGACAGCTGCATTGTATATTGCCATATGCCAAAGTCAAATAGTAGTATAAATGGTCCTCTGAAAGCTGCGCTAAAGAAGAATTATCACAATTTATTACATGATCAAGGTCACAAGAGAACAAAGTACATGTAGAACATTGTGCCGTCTTCCTAGGTTAAGGTGACCAGATTTTTTTTAATGAAATCCGGGGACATATTTTTTTTTACTAGTAATGGCGGCAATCAGCAACTCTGCCCATCACCACCACTGCCCGCCTCACAGCCTCTCAAGTCTTACCCTCCGGGCCCCGGGTACTACTGGGTGGGAAGCGGAGGAAGATCACTCCACTGTGGAAGGCAAGGACATAGGCAGGCAGGCGGCTGGCCGGGACTTAAAGCGGATGTCCACTCAAAAAAAATATTAAAAGCCAGCAGCTACAAATACTGCAGCTGCTGACTTTTAATATTAAGACACTTACCTGTCCTGGATTCCAGCGCTGTTTGCAGCAGAGGACGACTGATCGCTCGTAACTCTGCTTCCCCCCCCCCCCGCCATCCACAGGGAGGGAACCAGGAAGTGAGGCTTCACTGCCCGGTTCCCTACGGCGCATGCTCGATTCGCGCTGCGCCCACCGATTGGCTCCCGCTGTGTGCTGGGAGCCGAGTGTTCCCAGCACACAACGGGGGTGACAAAATGCCCGCATTCTGCCCTAGAATGCTGGGCCGGAAGTGGGTGCAAATACCTGTCTTTAGACAGGTATCGGCACCCCCCCCCCTCCTCAAAGGTGTCAAATTTGACACCGGATGGGGGGGGATCCGCTCAGCTAGAGTTCCACTTTAGGGTGGAGCTTCGCGTTAAGCCAAGCCAGAAGAACATGTGAGTGGAGCTGAATGGGAATGCGCCCGAAACTGAAGAAATATTCCCTCAGCTCTGACCAGTTTATCAGAAAGGGGCACAGATAATGGAAAACAATACACCCCCCTAAGCCAGTAGGAGCGGCAGAGCGGGGGTTTGTAATTTAGACTGTCTTTGAAATTGCCCCAGCCCCTGTTCAAATCCAAATCCGGGGACAAAACCGGGGACAGACTTGGTCCGGGGACAGTGTCCTCAATCCGGGAACTGTCCCCTGAAACCGGAGATGTCTAGACACCCTATCCTAGGTGTCCTGTAACAATAGCTGTGATGTTGGACAGGGAGCCCCCCCACCCCCCCCCCCCCCCCCTTGTTGCACCACCACCCGACACAGAAGCTAGCAAATAGGGATGAGCTCCGGCATGTTTGGATTCTATGGAAAAAGGGAAAGAAACTGCGCTATGAAACTTTAAAAAATGTACAAAAACATACAAAAATATTCCCAAATTTTGTCGGAAGCAGCAATTCTCCTGTATAACACCAGCACAGTATGATAAATTAAAAGAAAATAGAATCACGCCTAACCTATAAATCAAACTGTGAAATCATAAATTGATAAATAAAATCCACCAGTGTTGAACAAACGCGTGAATCATAAATCATTAAAGTTCATGAAAAAAAAGCATATAAAAGACATATGAAAAACATATAAAACAAAACACATATATAAAGTCTTTCAGTGTTCAAAAAAAGACAAAAAAAAACAGTGTATATAAATCAATGTGATATCCACCAGTGCAGAACTTAATCATTAAAGTCCATCTATGTGTGTAATAGCGTCTCCAAACGCTGAGGCCGTGTACACACGGCAGAGAACCTCGACGGGCAGAACACATCGTTCCGCCCGTCGAGGTTCCCTGCCGGCCGTCGAAATCGGTGACCCGCCCGTCGGGAATGGCAACCAGCCATTCTTCCAGGCGGGCCGTCGAGCAAATAGAGAGCGTGCTCTCTATTTCTGCTCGACGGGCTTCCCGACGGGAAGCTCGCCGAGAGCGTACACACGGCCGAGGTCCTCGCTGGAATGCAGCTTCCAGCGAGGTTCTCGCTGGTTTCCAGCGAGAACCTCGGTCGTGTGTACGCCGCCTGATAGAAAAACCTGCTGAATCCACCCTCGGTCTAGAAGAAATCACCAAATGACTGCGATCCGCCATTACAGAGGATCAGGGAAAGCATGTAGTATAAAGCACAGCTTGATTCCAATGCGCAACGAGCACACTCACAACTCCTCAGATCGCCTCATTACCATTCAGACCGATAGGTGGATACACGTGGCACATATAAAACATAAGAGCTCCGATAGTGTAAAACAGGAATCCTCAAACTACGGCCCTCCAGCTGCTACACATCCCATGAGGCATTGTAAAACTTTGACATTCACAGACATGACTGGGCATGATGGGAATTTTAGTTCCCAAACAACTGGAGGGCCGTAGTTTGAAGACCCCTTGTGTAAAACCTTAAAATGTATTTAACCACTTAAGGACCGGACCAATATGCTGCTAAATGACCCAAGGGGTTTTTACAATTCGGCACTGCGTCGCTTTAACAGACAATTGCGCGGTTGTGCGACGTGGCTCCCAAACAAAATTTGTGTCCTTTTCTTCGCACAAATAGAGCTTTCTTTTGGTGGTATTTCATCGCCTCTGCGATTTTATTTTTTTGCGCTATATACAAAAATAGAGTGACATTTTTGAAAAAAAATCAATATTTTTTACCTTTTCTTATATAAAAAATCAAATAAACTAAATTTTAGTCAAACATTTAGGCCAAAATGTATTTAGCCACATGTCTTTAGTAAAAAAAAAAAAAAACGCAATAAAAAAAAAAAAAAAAAAAATAGCTACCTAGCGGGAACAGCGACACTAATACAGCAATCAGAAAAATAATCGCTTAGTGACACTGGCAATAGGAAGTGAAAGGGTTAACTAGGGCGGTGATCAGGGGGTTAAAACTTTAATAGGGGGGGGTACAGGGGCTACCCTGGACCTAACACTAACTGCCTGTCACACTGACACTAAATGCAGTGATCAGTACATATATGATCACTGCATTCAGTGACACTGTGACAGGGGGGTGGGGGGGTGATCGCAAGGGGTTAATGTGCCTGCATGTCCTGGTGTCAGTGTAGTGTTGTGCAGACTCACTGTGTGATGTGATCTCTCCTCAGCGGTGGTTGAAAAAAACGCCGTGGGGAGAGATCACATCACTTCCTCCTTCCTGTGTTTACACAGGAGGAGGAAGTGCAGAGCAGGGGAGCGCGTGCATTGGCTGGGAGCGATCCGGAGGGGGCGGACCAAAACGAACAGCCGCCCTCTGAGTACAGTTCGCTCCTACAGCAAACCAGACCGCCGCATGTACCGGGGGAGTCCCGATCGGACCCCCGACCAACGTCAAGGCAGCCACGTACAGGTACGTTGATGTGCCTGTCCGTGCCATTCTGCCGACGTAAATGTACATGCGGCGGTCTTTAAGTGGTTAAAAAGAAAACAAAGTATCGCACTTACAAATGGTAGCATCAATAAGGCCTAAAGTCTGGTGTGCAGGCCGAGACACAATCTGACAAACCGTCCTTCTGGTTATACAAACTGTAACATGGGGTGACGTAAGCGCGTCGCTCCTCCCTGCGCGTTTCGTCCATGTTTGGATCCTAATCTGAACCCAACTGAGCAACCCCCCCAGGGGGCTTTCACACTGGAGACAATTGAGCAGCTTCTTAAGGGAGGTTTGCAGGTGCTATTTTTAATATTATAGCGCCTGCAACACGCTCCAGTGTGAAAGGGGTCTTATTGCTTCTTTTTTGAATCAGGTAATATTTACAAAACAATTACCATAGATTTCTTTCCATTCTATTTACCATCCCATTTCCATCTTATAGCTTAATTTTTGAATCAGGTCATATTTATTAAAGCTTTTTGCAAAAATGTACAAAGCAGAGAAAAGACTTTACAGTAGAGTCTATTGTAGAGTCTTTTCTCTACAATACAGTACATTTTTGCAAAAAGCTTTAATAAATATAACATGATTCAAAAAAGAAGCTAAAAAGATGGAAATGGGATGGTAAATAGAATGAAAAGAAATCTATGGTAATTGTTTTGTTTATAATACGTAACATAATACCCAGGTAGAGTTATTAATATTTATGGTCACTGTCAGGCTCAGCTAACATATTTTTGTGATGACTGTCTCACCCCCCCCCCCCCATTCTTTTTAACCCCCCTCCCTACAGTACCTCGTACCGCGCGGCAGCCGGCAGGAGATTCAGTTTGTTGTTGTTCCTGGCCGGCCGGACTAAAAGGAAGTGAGCACAGAGCACTCAGTGTGTGCACTTCCTGTCAGTCCGGCCGGGTACAACAAACTGAATCTCCTGTACCGCGTGGGCTGCAGCATAGGACACGGTGACGTGGCGGCTCGGCAGCTCTGCAAGGGTGAAGCTGAATTTTTTTAAGTTGCGATATCCATATCCACATCGCAGTATCCCCATTTCAAGACAGATGTTTATGCAAAAAAAAACTCTGCGCCGGCGTAGGCATAAGCCGGCGTAAGTGGAAGTAGGTGGAAGTGGGCTGGAAGTGGGCGTGATCCATGTTAATGAAGCGTGACCCCATGCAAATGATGGGCCGGGCGCCAGACAAGTACTTAAAATGAACTGCGCATGTGTCGGGACATGGACGTATCCCCGTGCGCATGCGCACAACCACGTCGGAACAACTGCCCAAGATACCCTGGATCACTGTGTACGCCGTGAACGTAACCTACGCCCAGCCAGACCCACGTCGGCCCATATTCACAGACGTCCAAACTACTATACGTAGGCTTGTGTTCCCTGGTCCATACCTTTGCATGGGTTGCGCCTCATCTATGGGGAATAACTTTACGCCAAACGTAAAACTTACGCAAACTGCTTAAATCATGCGCCGGGCGCAAGTACGTTCGTGAATCGGCGTATCTCCCTCATTTGCATATATGAAAAGAAAATCAATGGGAGTGCCACATGCGTCCAGCGTAAATATGCGCCCACTCTATGCCGGCGTAGACAAGTTACGACGGTGGGATGAAGTCTGTTTTTAGGCGTAACTTAGTTTGTGGGTTCCGGCGCACAGATACGATGGCGCATATTTGTACTTACGCGGTGTATCTGGAGATACGTTGGCGTAAGTGCTTTGTGAATCCGGGCCATAATATTTAACAAATGTATATTTTCATGAGAATTGTGTAGGCTTTGTGTGTTCGCCGTGTCACGTGTGCTGACCCCTGGTCTATAGTATTTGTGATTTTTCCGCAAGTATTCTTGTTATGTATTTTTACTAGATATCTGTGTGTGGTTTTTCTATTAGTTATCTCTTGGCTCACCTTCTCAGTTTTCTGATTACCATGTAAAATTCACAGGGCTGGATGCCAAACAGGAGAAGTTGATAGGTGATCCAGCTTTTTGATTGGCCGGCCCAACGCAGCGCTGACATTTGTGGGAACATATTTTAGACTTTTTATGCATTTTATTCTCTCCTCCCCGGGAAAGGTTATTCTCTCTGGCAGGCCATTAAAGGAGAATGCTTTCAATGATATCTGTGTTTGTGCATCTCCTGGCACAGCCGTGTACAGGGCACATAAGATAACCTTATATATATAAAGTGCTGGAGAGAGTTTATTCCACTAAGGGGGGGCTTTCATGCACGGGGGGGGGGGGGGGGGGGGGCATCCGAAAAAAAAAGAAAAATAAGAACTTAAAATTTGGCCAGGATAACTTATTACAAATATAAAATAACCAAACCAGCCTTCAGTGCTGGGACAAGGTCACCTAGAACCCAGGGTGACCATGCCAAACTGTGCCCCCCCTTAAGATGTATGAGCATTATGTGTATGCAATAATCCCCCCCCCCCCCACAAAAAAAAAACTGAGCTCTAATCTTCATGCTTACTCCCTAGGCATAAATTCCTCCTCCCAGTACAAATCCATCCTCTGCTGGAACCCCCCCTGCTAGCACAAATCCCCCCCAAAGCTCAAATGCTCCTACCCCATCCCCAAAAAAATCACCCACAGAACAAATCCTCTGCCCCTAAAGCTTCCCCTCCTAGTACACATTTTCTCCCCCCCCACTCCAAATCCCCCCCAGCACAAATATTCCCTCAATCCCCCCCTCCAAGCACAAATCTTCTTCCCCCATCCTCCTTCCCAACAAATATCCCCCTAAATCACCACTCTTAACCACCACCCTAAATTTTCCAAACTACTTACCCCCTACCACCCCCACAAATTCCTACTTCCAACAGAAATATCCCCCCCCCCAAAAAAAAATTGCTGCCACCTCACGGTACCACCGATTCCACAGTGCCCAAGGCAGCCGTCCCTCCTGCCCAACCCTTTGTCCCAGCCCTGCAGGGCTCTCCCAAACCCTGGGGTTCCTTTAGCTCTGGAAGGTTTTACCACCATATCATGAAAAGGACATTTTTTGCTATTCGGCACTGGGCTACTTTAACCACTTGCTGACCAGCCGTCACAATTTAACTGCAGGAGCATATCTCGGCTGAGTGAAACAACGTTATGTTACGTCGCTTCGCCCAGTGGCCACTAGGGGCGCGCGATGACCGCCGGGCACCTGTGATCGCTCGTGACAAAGCGAGAACCAGGATCTGTGTGTGAAATCCGATTCAGGAAAATTCTCATAATCCAAAGCATATTAAAGCGAGTTTCCCTATAGAAATCAATAGAAACGAAAATAATTTGTTCCGCATTGACTTCAATGGCATGCAATACCACATGTGGCCAGAGGTAGGGGTGCCGGAGCCTCAGAAACACTGGGAAAGGCCCGAGGACAGCTCAGCTGACCTCGGAAAGGCTTAGAAACACCTGAAAATGTTGTATTCTTGAACGGGTCGGATCGGCTCCGGCACCCCCGCACCTCTGGCCAAATGCGGTACTGCACACCCAATTGGCTTGAATTCTGATTATTTTGTAAGACAACACTCACAAATCGAGTCAGAATCTTTTTTTTTTAAAGTTGCTCGTCTTTCAAAATGCTCGTTAACCGCGTTACTCGTAAACCAAGTGTAGCGATACTCCCTCACGAGTCTAGGGAAATTGATTGCAGCAACGGTGAGAGCAGTAATAGAATGTCCAAGCAAAGGTTGACGTTTTCTAAATGCTTTATTCCTCGGTCAAACACGACCAACATCAACAGGAGGTAGACAGGACAGGTTGATGAAGTAAAGAAACCTTGTAGTATCAGGCTTGGATAAACATAAAATCAAGCCTGCTTTCAGTAGAAATAGTGACTGTTTGTCGCCACTCTAGCCAGAGTGGGTAAAGTGCCCCTGGACAGACCTCTCCCACAAGTCTGAAAAAAGTGTCACTTTAGATTGTTGGGAGCAAACCAAGCCCCTGCCATGGACCTGGCTCTAAGGATGCCTCTGCCACAGGCCTAGTACTTTGTAGTTTCTGATTGGGTTTCTGATTGCGTGAAATCACAGCTGGGTGACCGGTTGACAGTGGAAGTGTACCTGTCAGTGTGCCGGTCACTAGATCCCCAATTTTTCGTTCAAGTCTCTCAGATCACCTGCCTCCGGGTTTTCTTTGAGCCGATCCCCCACCCTACAGCCCTCAGCTTAGGATCTCCTTAGTATAGCTGGGGACCCAGTAAGTCACTGGGGCCCCTTTCAGCATCCGCTTGGAACTCCGCGTAGCATGTGGCCCCGGCCTGGAAGGCCATATCGCCGGGGCCCGTTGGATGAGCACACCCTAAAGGTGGGTGCTGCACCTGGAACCTGGAACCCGCGAAGAACCAAAGAAAATGGCGTATGCCACAGATTTGCCCTCCCCAGCATACTCCTCTGATTGGCTGCTAGGAAAAAGTAGCACTGTCAGAAATCCTCTAGCACCACCTGCCGCCCAGAGGTGGGGACATCATCCCTAGAGCGCAGACTGACCTATAGGACGGTTCGGAAATGACATCAGCCCAAACTTTAACACAATTATGAATGGGAGCAAAATAACTCTCCCATTCCCCACTAACTTTAGTGTAGTGCCCATACTGAAAGTAAGGGGGCGCTACATAAGGTTCCACTGTATTAGGCAAAATAAGGGGACTAATCATGGCAGCTGCAAAAATGCTTCAGACGATTGCATTTTTTTTTTTTTGATAGACCCCTTAAAGTTCGTATAAAACTAAAAATATTACCTTTTGTATCAATTGCCCCTCCCTCCTAGATTGTAAGCTCTAACGAGCAGGGCCCTCTGTTTCCTCCTGTACCAAATTGTAATGTAACTGTACTGTCTGCCTTCATTTTGTTAAGCACTGCGCAAACTGTTAGCGCTATATAAATCCTGTATAATAATAATAATAATAATAATACAAATGTTTATGTGATAGACCAACACAAAGTGGCACATAATAAGTTGAAGGCAAATCTTAAACAGTTTTCAAATTTTCTTTTTACAAATAAATATGTGAAAAGTGTAATGTACATTTTTATTCAGCCCCCTTTCCTCTGATACCCCCAACTAAAATCTAGTGGAACCAATTGCCTTAAGATGTCACCTAATTAGTAAATAGAGTCCACCTGTGTGTAATTTAATCTCAGTATAAATACATCAGATCTGTGAAGCCCTCAGAGGTTTGTTAGAGAACCTTAGTGCACAAACAGCATCATGAACTCCAAGGAACACACCAGACAGGTCAGGGATAAAGCTGTGGAGAAGTTTAAAGCAAGGTTAGGTTATAAAAGAATGTCCAAAGCTTTGAACATCTCAGGGAGCTCTGTTCAATCCATCATCCGAAAATGGAAAGAGTATGGCACAACTGCAAACCTACCAAGAAATGGCCGTCCACCTAAACTGACAGGCCGGGCAAGGAGAGCATTCATCAGAGGAGCAGCCAAGAGGCCCATGGTAACTCTGGAGGAGCTGCATAGATCCACAGCTCAGGTGGGAGAATCTGTCCACAGGACAACTATTAGTCGTGCTCTCCACAAATCTGCCCTTTATGGGAGAGTGGCAAGAAGAAAGCCATTGGAAGTCCGTTTGCAATTTGTGAGAAGCCATTTGGAGGACACAGCAAACATGTGGAAGAAGGTGCTCTGGTCAGATGAGACCAAAATTCAACTTTTTGGCCTAAAAGCAAAATGCTATGTGCGGTGGAAAACTAACACTGCACGTGATGTGCAGTGTTAGTTTTCCACCGCACATAGCATTTTGCTGATCACACCATCCTCACCGTGAAACATGGTGGTGGCAGCATCATGTGATGGTGAGGATGCTTTTCTTCAGCAGAGACAGGGAACATGGTCAGAGTTGATGAGAAGATGAATGGAGCCAAATACAGGACAATCTTAGAAGAAAACCTGTTAACATCTGCAAAATACTTGAGACTGGGGCGAAGGTTCTCCTTCCAGCAGGACAACGACCCCAAACATACAGCCAGAGCTACAATGGAATGGTTTACATCAAAGCATATTCATGTGTTAGAATGGCCCAGTCACAGTCCAGACCTAAATCACATTGAGAATCTGAGGCAAGACTTGAAAATTGTTGCTCACAGATGGTTTCCATCCAATCTGACAGAGCTTGAGATATTTTGTAAAGAAGAATGGGAAAAAAATGTCCCTCTCTAGATGAGCAAAGCTGGTAGAGAACCCCCCCAAAAAAGACGTGCAGCTGTAATTACAGTGAAAGGGGGTTTCACATATTTTATACATATTTATTTGTAAAAAAAAATTAAAAACCATTTATCATTTTCCTTCCACTTCACAATTACTGTATGTGGCACGCTGTGTTGGTCTATCACACAAAATCCCAATAAAATACATTTACGTTTTTGGTTGTAACATGACAAAAAAGCAAATGCTCATAAACTCTCCTAAACTTTTGTGCAATACGAGCCACTATGAGAATTTTTTATGCTGCTTTTTTCTGTTCCTGGCGTGCATGGACCCTAAAAATAATACAATTTTCTGATTTTGAAGAAATGTTTGAATACGAATGTCTGTCACTAATATAATAAAACAAAGTAGTTATTTGCTGCCCCCTGCTGTTTGCTGACGTATAGAGCACCATAGTTGATTTCTGCAATAATAATAAACCTCCCAAAATATCTGGTCATCTTTATATATTATTTTATATATTGTATTCAGATACAGAATATTTTATTAATCACAAAGGGAAATTATTAAACAATCACAGTTTGTATAGGATAGATAGATAGATAGATAGATAGATAGATAGATAGATAGATAGATAGATAGATAGATAGATAGATAGATAGATAGATACATAGATAGATAGATAGATAGATAGATAGATAGATAGATAGATAGATAGATAGATAGATAGATAGATAGATAGATAGATAGATAGATAGATAGATAGATAGATAGATAGATAGATATTGATATAGATATTAATTAATTTATAGAATGCTGACATATTATGCAGCCCTTTCCAAAGAACACACATGCACAACTTACACATAATTAGATTAGATTTTTTTTTATCAGATAAGAACAATGAAAACAATGAAAGATAGGGGCATAGATAAGGGGGGGTATGGGGTCCTAACTCCTTCCAGAGCATTCTGTCTGGCAACAGCTTTATGATGCAGGAGTTGCAAAGCTCAGCCATTCTCCTGTGTCTTGCCACCACTGACCTAGTAGCGTCACTAGGGTTGATGTCACCTGGTGCAGTAAGACACACAATACACAATAATTGCCAATTATCCAATACAACATAATGTATAGAGTACAGGGGTCAGTAGCAAGTAACAAACACAACATATGGAGTGCAGCTGTGGGGATGAGGTGCCACGTTCACATCAGAGTCCTCCCTTACACCAAAGTCTTCATCATACATCGGTGTTCCCTCTTACACCAGTGTCTTCAGAGTGCCACCACCTCACATCAGTCTGCAGAGTCCATCCTTACATCAGAGTCCAGAATCAGAGTTCCATTTTACACCAGCGTGTCCCCTTACATCACAATCCAACAGAGTCCCCCCTCTGTTTTCGGAATCCAGCAGAGTGCCCCTTTACATCAGAATACAGTTGGCATGCCTCCTTACATGAAAACCTTGTGGAGGGCGCCCTTATATCAGAGCCTGGTGGAGGGTGCCCTTACATAAGAGCCGGGCAGAATCACCTCTTTAATGCTTGTCAGCCACTTCTGTAGCGCTCTCTGAAAAGCCATCCACTATGAGTCAGAGTCCAAGTTTTAGGCCACACCCACTGTTAGTGCAGGTTTGTTATACCTATAATCCGCTCTAGGTGCCCAAGGTTAAACCTTCCCATCCCCACCCCAGGAAAAAAAGGTTATTGATTTATGGAATTTTTATTATTTTTTTATTAGTAATGGCGGCGATCTGCAATTTTTTACAATCTCATTGTATTTTGGGACCAATGATATTTATACAGCATTCAGTGCTATAAATATGCACTGATTACTGTATAAATATGACTGGCGGGAAGGGCTTAACACCAGGGGGCGATCAAGGGGTTAAATGTGTTACCTAGGGAGTGATTCTAACTGTGGGGGGAGGGGACTGACTAAGGGAGGAGACCAATCGGTGTTCCTATATACTAGGAACACACGATCTGTCTCCTCTCCCCTGACAGGACTTGGATTTGTGTGTTTATACACACAGATCCACGTTCCTGCTCTGTCACTCAGTGACACGGCCGGGCCGTTAGCGCACCCCCTATACCGCCGGGAACCCAAAGGACGTCATAGGACTCCCACCCAGGATGGGAGATCCCATCTGCGGACATCACATAACTATAGGAGGGTATTGAAGTGGTTAAGGACATAAAGTAGGAGAGCTGTGAGCATAGTCAGCACTAGGGATGTGCATGACAGGAAAATGTGTTTAGTTTCCGGAGCTCCCTGAAAACGCCTATTGGCGAAACACTTCGTAATTTCCGGTCTTCGGGGGCTGACACCTCTGGTGTTTGAAGCGCACAACGACTCTGGTGAGAGCTGAGCAGCGGCGTGCCCTCCTCTGCGTACTGTACAGGCTGATTTTTGTTGGTACTTTACAGGTACCTTTTAATGTGAGTTTTTTTTTAAAGCAGGGTTTCGGGCATTACATTTTTTTTTTTGCTATATCAATTACAATATTACGACTATTCTTTAAAACATACTAATAAAGCACGATCAGGTACATAAACAGTTGCAAAAACTTACCTGATATCATCTCAGGGATCTTGTGGCCGTTTCCATCATAGCTGTGGGCATTATGAAGCCCAGTTCATGTTTCTTCCTGGATTTTCCGAGAGAGGTGCATGCTGGGATTTTTAGGCACAGTAATGCTCAGAGACTCCTGGGAAATTAGTGTCATCATTTCCTAGGAGGCAATGGGGTCTTAGGACAGGAAGTTCTATCACCTAGGACTAGAAACTAGGCAGAATTTTTTGTTTTTTTTACATTAAAGGCAAGCTGTTCATAAAAAGTTTGTTTTTAGGGTGGAACCCCACTTTAATGTGATTACATGGCAAATGCAATAGACTATGAACTGTATTTATTTCTGGCTGGTATGACGGTAATTTTATGCAGACCTTTTCTAGTGTTCAAAGCAGCTTTTGACCTTTATAATCTAGAGGTCTAATATTTCTGGTGAGTGAGCACTTTACACCGAGGTTGTTTCTCTGCATGAAGAGGACCTCTCAGGCGGCGTACACACGGCCGAGGTTCTCGGCCGTGTGTACGGTCTCAGCGAGCTTCCCGTCGGGAAGCCCATCGAGCAGAAATAGAGAGCACGCTCTCTATTTCCTCGACGGCCCGCCTGGAAGAATGGCTGGTTGCCATTCCCGACGGGCGGGTCGCCGATTTCGACGGCCGGCAGGGAACCTCGACGGGCGGAACGATGTGTTCTGCCCGTCGAGATTCCCTGCCGTGTGTACGCCGCCTCACGGTTAAGCACTTTCTTTACCACTTTTCTGGTATTTAGACATTTTAATGAACATGAGTGGTTTCTTTTATGTCTTTATGGTTTTTGGATTTATTAAATACTACACTACTATTTTTTTGTTTATCGATGGCGAGAAGTGGAATTTAAAGCACATATGGATCTTCATGGTCCCATGAAGAGCTGGCGGAACTGAAGTGCACTTTGACCTCCTTATAACCTGGGGGTCAAATATTTGTGAGCATTTTTTCACTAGGGGATTACCATCTGGTTGGAAGAGGACCTGTTTTGGTTGCACACTTGTTTGGACTTAAAGTGGTTCTAAAGACTCAGGGCCAGATTCTCAGCGAGATACGACGGTGTATCTCCAGATACGCCGTCGTATCTCTGTTTCTGGCCCTGGGTATCTATGCGCCGTGATTCTAAGGCGGCGTACACACGGCAGGGAATCTCGACGGGCAGAACACATCGTTCCGCCCGTCGAGGTTCCCTGCCGGCCGTCGAAAGCGGCGACCCGCCCGTCGGCAATGGCAACCAGCCATTCTTCCAGGCGGGCCGTCGAGGAAATAGAGAGCGTGCTCTCTATTTCTGCTCGACGGGCTTCCCGACGGGAAGCTCGCCGAGACCGTACACACGGCCGAGGTCCTCGCTGGAATGCACATTCCAGCGAGGTTCTCGCTGGTTTCCAGCGAGAGCCTCGGTCGTGTGTACGCCGCCTTATAATCATTTACGCATAGATACGGCGTAGATCCGACTGGCGTAAGTCACTTACACCGTCAGATCTTAAATGCAATACTACGATGGCCACTAGGTGGTGAATATGCAAATGAGCATGATACGCCGATTCCCGAACGTATTTGCGCCGCGTCGCCGTAGTTCACGTAGTTTCCGTAAGCGTAAGGTTACCCCTGCTATATGGTGGTTTAACTTTACGCACGCCATGTTAAGTATGGACGTCGGGACAGCGTCGTGATTTTACGTTGTTTACGTAACTCGTCGCAAATAGGGCTTTGCATAAACTACGTTCACGTCAAAACCAATGTATTTGCGGCATACTTTGAAGCATGCGCACTGGGCTACTTTTATGGCTGGCGCATGCACAGTTCATTCTGCGCGAGGTCGCCCTTAATTTAAATACAAGCCGATTCCCT
The DNA here is from genome assembly GCA_029574335.1 of Rana kukunoris. Taxonomy (NCBI): domain Eukaryota; kingdom Metazoa; phylum Chordata; class Amphibia; order Anura; family Ranidae; genus Rana; species Rana kukunoris. The sequence continues at coordinate 541,820,489 of CM056052.1, read as the reverse complement.
TGAATTACGCGGCCTTACGCCAGGCCATTTACACTACGCCGCCGCAAATTACAGAGCAAGTGCTTGGAGAATATGGCACCTGCTCCTGTAAGTTGCGGCAGCGTAGTATAAATAGCATACGCTACGCCAGCCGCAGTTCTACAAGAATCTGGCCCTCAGTTTTTTAAAAACCTGGGTGCAGCTCCCCAGCCCCCCTTTATACTTACCCGAGCCCCATCACCTCCCGTGATGTGTAGCATCCCCCCTGGGTCTCTCTCTTTTCATTGGCTCACACAGCAGAGGTAGCAAATGACTCCAAGACAAGTAAAAATGCGCAAGATAACACAATGCCTAGGGTATCAGGAATGCATATAGATCTGTGGGAACAGGGCAAAGTCAATGACTGGTGGTTTAGCATAAGCTAACAATAAGTCTGATTACTTGTGGGTGGGTATATACATCCAGGGTGTACCCCCCCTCTGCCTTTCCCCCTTTTCCAAGGGGACAGACCCCACAGGGAGGACACAGAGACAAACCTAGAATTCCTGTACACACTCATTTACAATATTAAATCTCTTTCAGCCACAATCCTCTGAAGAAGACCGAATGGTCGAAACGCGTTAGGAATATACACCTGCCTGCCACTATTCAGGCCATGTATTTCATTATTTATCTGGAAATGTTATGGTTATTTTAATCAATTTTGTTACTCTGCCGCAACTCATTCCTTGTATACCCCTTAATTTTTATGTCAATAATTACTTTTGTAATAAAACGTTTTTACCATAGACGTTGCATTGCCACTTTACTTCACATCTGCTGCTTCAAAGCCCCATGGGACCTTTTTTCTATTCTATACATCCAGGGCTGCCATCAGAGGGGAACAGAGACCATGTTCCAAATTCTAGAAAAAAAGGCAAGGAGAGAGGCGCCTCTGGGTGTAGTAGATTAAAAGCAATTTAATTAAAAACAAACGTATCTCACTCACATTTGAGTAGTAACAGGTAAGCATGTAAGGGTAGTTGTTTCCTTGAAGTGGTGAGCTGTCATCGATTTGGGCTTTCTTCTGCAGTCTGTGGAAGCGCTGTGCAGGGAGGACACTGCCTCATCATAGGGCGATGGAAGTCGGCTGTGATGTGCGATCCTCTACCTGGTGCTTAGATGGTAGGATGAAGAGCAGACGCAGGACGATGATGTCACCAAAATGCGACGCGTTTCTGAGTTTCAGCAGCGAATGGACTGGCTGCTGCACTCCTTTTTCAAGCACAAGGAAAAAGGAGTGCAGCAGCTTGAAAAAGGAGTGCAGCAGCCAGTCCATTCGCTGCTGAAACTCAGAAACGCGTCGCATTTTGGTGACATCATCGTCCTGCGTCTGCTCTTCATCCTACCATCTAAGCACCAGGTAGAGGATCGCACATCACAGCCGACTTCCATCGCCCTATGATGAGGCAGTGTCCTCCCTGCACAGCGCTTCCACAGACTGCAGAAGAAAGCCCAAATCGATGACAGCTCACCACTCCAAGGAAACAACTACCCTTACATGCTTACCTGTTACTACTCAAATGTGAGTGAGATACGTTTGTTTTTAATTAAATTGCTTTTAATCTACTACACCCAGAGGCGCCTCTCTCCTTGCCTTTTTTTCTAGCAAATGACTCCAGCTCAGTGGCGGCTGGTGCTTCATGTTTTGGGGGGTCAAACCCTGCCAGCCACACCCCCTCCCCCATCAATTGGCCCACACTACTTACCCCATCTAAGTGGCAAGCGGCTTCCCCACTGCTTCTCCTCCTTAGCGGCTTCCCCCCTGCTTCTCCTACCGGCCAATCCAGTTACTTCTCCTCCTGGCCAATTGGGTCCTAAGACCTGCTTCCTGATTGGCCCAGGAGTAAAAGCAGGAAGACAATAGAGAATATTCATTTGCTAATGTTACACAAGTGGGGAGGCTTGGGGAGCCCCAAGCCCACCCTTTTTGAAGACAAATTATAGCCTCAGGCTCTGATCATGTGCTTCTAAAAAAACAAACAAAAACAAACCCAATAGAAATACATGCGTCCGTCGCCTTGCATTGAATTTAGGAGCTGGGCGCATGGAGATTAGGGAAGTGGGCGCATGGAGATTCGGGGGCGGCGCCCCTGTGCCCCTTATAAGCAGCCGCCACTGCTCCTGCTGCTGCCAATCACAGCCAGAGAGTCAATGAGGAGAGGGCAGGGACAGGGCTGACCCAAGCTCTGTCTGTGAATTGACACACAGACACACAGAGTACAGCTCGACAAGTAATAAAGAAAAAAATCTGGGGACACTAGTTCTGATGACAGCCAGGAATTCCCTCACTTTAGAGGGATTTCTTCTCACTTGCTGTTTTGGTTATAGGACAGGAAGTGTAAGGAAATCACCCCAATTGTGGCACAGATGGCAAACCTAACAGGGGTTATAACTCTCCCTTACTATTTCCATTTTTTTTATTTTAGGGCACACGGGATGCCCATAGAACAAATTAGTACCTTGAAAAATATAATAACCGTGTCACACTTCTCAGAAAGGACAAGATGGCTGACACTAAACTTGACTTTGTCTTTTACCTCAGAACACCCTTCCTCCAGGACACTGCTTGACAGACTTTTACCTCAGAACACTTTTTCCTGTCACAGTCTTAGTAATCCTGTCACACCATTATAACTTGACTAGGCCTCACTCTGAATAAGTCCCAGTTAATTTACTTGACGCCCCTTTGTAGGCCGAAGCCTGCAGTACCCCTTTATGGCAGTAATCGTATACTTGAGAAGATTAAATGGTGATGGACTACTGATCCCAGCATGTTCAACTTGCAAATCCTACCTGCCCTCATGGCTGCATCGATTTGACATGCCTCTTCCAGATCTCTCCACTGTGCTCTCACTCACCGACACCTGCCCTGGATCCTTCCTGAAGAACTTACTCCAGAAGTTCGGATCAACTGCCTCTTACAGCTCCTGTTTCACGACACCTCTCCATGACAGTGTAAGGAGAGGCTCCCTCCCAGCTCCCAAGCTCCAAATGGGGGTATCCCTTCATCCTTCAGTTTACCCAGCCGACAACTCCTCCTAGTTCCGGGGACTACGTTGGCCCGGAGCAATTGATCCACTGTGTGGGCCCAATAGTCGACTGGGCCCCCAATCTAGAGGGGGTCCCGAGCTGTTCATCCAATTGGAGGAAGATAACCGATGAGGAGTCTGTCCGAAGTATACCAAGCACGAGGCTGGTGTTTCAGGAGGGGCCTTGTCCATTCATCGAGGGACCACCTGAGTTCTGACAGGATGGATGTTGGTTGTCTATCAGGAGATCCGGGTGCTGAATCTACTGAGAGAGGATTCTGGACCATAATTGTCTCCAATCTTATAGGAGGGTCTGTGACAGAGACTTGATCCTAAACTCGTGTGACACTCTGGCTGCCAGGCTGGTGAGAGTGGCCTGTCCAGGTGCACTGTACCCACTCCGGCTGGAGTGGCGAAGTAAAGTATTGTTGGAAGCAGGACTGTTTCCTGTATTCAGTTACACCTGGATCTACTGTCTCCTATTTGCTATCCCTTCACCTTTCTACTGTTTAATCGTTTTTACCCAGCTGGGTAACAAAAGCACAGAAAAGACACCTGTTGTGTGGACATTCCCTTTACTACAACTCTCATCAAGTACCCTAGACGGCGGCTCCTTCGGGGGTAGTGCTACACGGGTATGTGGGAGTTGCCGGGGGGTGGTGGGCATTTAAGTGCTTAGGTGTAACTTACATTTCTTCATGGGGAAGGGGTGCTGGACATTGGACTTCTTCTATATTGAACCCCTGCCTGCTATCAACCTACACAGTCCATCAGGAGACCATTCACTGTATAGGTAGAACTCCACCAAAGTAATATGCAGCGTCCAAGTGAACATGTCCTATGGGTTACATATCACATGTTTGCAACTTATTGGAAATGACTTTTCTCACATTATGCAACACATTTATAAAGACTGTCCAATACACGGTATATTTCATGCTCCAGGCGGGAGCTGATATAAAACATACCATACAGGGTCAGGACGCAGCATTAGCAGCATGTGGTAGCAATGATGCGTTTCATTTGAAGTGAAAGATCTCAGAAGGTTTCCAAGCCCATGATTGCTACCAGATGCAGAATATTTTTTTCATGGAGCAGGAGAGATCATTCCTGCATTACTAGGAAGACTTCAGTTCAAAAAAAGCAAGATTAAAGTGAACTTATTGTAACTTCTTGATCTGTTGTGAAAGGGGCCACTTGATATCCAGAAAATATGTCATTGACACAGAAGCCTTTAGAAATAATATGGAAATGAACCATCCAACCTTTAATTTATTAACGGAAAATTTTCAGTAAAACCCGGGTAATTTCATATTTTTCATAGTCTCTGGTTACGCTAGATTCAGGGGCGTAACTAGAAATCACAGGGTCCCATATCGTAATCTGTGCCCCATACAGCGTGACCTGTGCCCCATACAGCATGACCTGTGCCCAATGCAGCGTGACCTGTGCCCCATACAGCGTTCCCGGTGCCCAATGCAGTGTGACCTGTGCCCCATACAGCGTGACCGATGCCCAATGCAGCGTGACCTGTGGCCTATACAGCGTGACCTGTGCCCCATACAGCATGACCTGTGCCCCATACAGCGTTGCCCGTGCCCAATACAGCCTGTAAAACCATGGTAATTTCATATTTTTCATAGTCTTTTGTAATGCTAGATTCAGGGGCATAACTATAAATCACAGGGCCCATAGCAAAACTTTGTTTGGGGCCATCCAGAGCCGCCCTAGTGTCAATGCAGCGTGACCTGTGCCCTATACAGCGTGACTTGTGCCCCATACAGTGTGACCTGTGCCCAATGCAGCGTGACCTGTGCCCAATGCAGCGTGACTTGTGCCCCATACAGCGTGACCTGTGCCCAATGCAGCGTGGCCTGTGCCCCATACAGCATGATCTGTGCCCCATACAGCATGACCTGTGCCCCATACAGCGTTGCCCGTGCCCAATACAGCATGTAAAACCATGGTAATTTCATATTTTTCATAGTCTTTGGTAATGCTAGATTCAGAGGTGTAACTAGAAATCACAGGGCCCCATAGCAAAATGTTGTATGGGGCCCCCCCCCCCCCAGAGCCGCCCTAGTGTCAATGCAGCGTGACCTATGCCCCATACAGCGTGACCTGTGCCCCATACAGCGTGACCTGTGCCCCATACAGCGTGACCTGTGCCCCATGCAGCGTGACCTGTGCCCAATGCAGCATGACCTGTGCCCCATACAGCGTGACCTGTGAGCCCATACAGCATTGCCCGTGCCCAATACAGCCTGGCCTGCCTGTGCCCAATACAGCCTGGCCTGCCTGTGCCCCATACAGCGTGACCTGTGCCTAATACAGCGTTGCCTGTGCCCAATGCGGCATGACCTGTGCCCAATACAGCGTTGCCTGTGCCCAATACAGCCTGGCCTGCCTTTGCCCAATACAGCCTGGTCTGCCTGTGCCCCATACAGCGTGACCTGTGCCCAATACAGCATTGCCTGTGCCCAATACAGCCTGGCCTGCCTGTTCCCAATACAGCCTCACCTGTGCAGAGGAATAGGCAAGCCGGCCGGATCAGCAGAGGGGGATTGCCTGCTGTAATAGCTTTCATTCAAATTTTCCGTCTTCCTGGGGAAAAGTCTCGGCCACAGATCCGCCCTATGGTTTGAAACAATGGAGATAATTCTCCTTAGCAGATTCGACACCTGTATCTCCTTCAGGTAGTTTTAGTTAGGTTACCGACTGATAGGCTTGGTTACCTTGGTCCCCGGGGGATAGTCAAAACCCTCTTGAAACACCAGCATCTCTTAGCACTCCTCAGGCAGACTTTCCACCGAACAGCTTCCTCTAGCAGGACTAACGCTTAGGACCTCTTCAGATTGGGGACACAGTCACTCACTGGGCCCCAGCCGCAACTCAGATGTTCCGGAACCAGGAACACCACGTAGCACGCACACCCCGGCCCAGAAGGCCATTTTGCCAGGGTGCCATGGTATAGCTACCCTGAAGGTGGGCGCCACATGGGAAGAAGACCCAAGCAAATGGCGTCTGCCTCATGAATATCCTTCCCCAGCATGCACAGCAAGAAAAAAAAACTCCTCCTGATAGGCCGCTGGGAAAAAGCACCCAAATCCTTGACTCCACTGCTGCCACCTGTCGGCCCGGGGTTCGATCAGCGGCACAGAACGACAGCATGATCTTACAGCACAGCCAAAGCTAAAAAGGAGGCTTCAAATTTGAAGCAATTAACATGGTCAGAGTTACTTAACTCTCTGACCCCCTCTAAATTAACACTAGCATCGATTCTGGAAAGTAACCAGGCGCTACATAATCCCCCCACTTGAATAGACATTGTCCCCAGTCTCTGCACAAAAATGGTGTTCAGACCTGAACACCTTGCCTGAATCTGCTTGACAGTAAAGTGAAGAAAAGGGATAAAGAAGAATATAAAATAATAAAACATTTTTACAATATTCACAGTGGAACATTTTGATATTACAGTTTTTCTCCATTGTTTTGGCTAATTTCTTGAAACAGAAATGACATTCTCAAAACAACATGGACAAATCTCCAAACCACTTGCCAATTGTTCACAACTGAATTGCATTTCTCATTCATTTCATCAAATTGCGAATGTCTCAGGACATGTCTCAATGTCTCAGTACATTTCTCAAATGATTAAGTACAAGTAGCCTACATTTAGCACAATTTTCAATTGAATAGATCTTGTTGATCTAAACTGATTTGTCAATTCTCAGGCCTCGTACACACAAGGGGATATGTCCGCTGAAAACAGTCCGATGGACCGTTTCAGCAGACATCTCCGCTCGTGTGTATGGGCCAGCGGACAGATTTCTCCACCCGACAGATTTCAAAGCATGCTTTGAAATCCATCCGGTGGAATCTGTTCACCCGACATGTCTGCTGGTTAGTACACTTACCAGCAGACATGTCGTCCCCCACCGCCGCCGCGCCGCCGCCGAATGAATTTGGCGCATGCGCGGAAGTGTTTAACTTCCTGGTGCGGTGACGTGGCGGTGACGTGGCGGCGTCAACGTCACCGCCGCGTCACTGCGCCGTCCGGCGGCGGGGAATTTGATCCGATGGTGTGTACACGCCATCGGATCAAACTCCCGATCAGACATATCCGATGGAAATGGTCCGCGGACCGTTTTCATCGGATATGTCCGATCGTGTGTACGAGGCCTCAGTCTAATGGTCATTCACTCCAAAACATGTCAGCGTAATTTCATTGTTTAAGTCATCATATGCACAATAGTCTGTTCAATTGTCAAAAATTTTCAGGAACATAATACCATAATTACCATATATGAATCTCTTGGAACATTTGATAAAATGATTACAGCAATTGACAGTCAGGTGCAACTAGAACTTGAACGAAGGAGGAGTTGGAGTTTGTCTTAGGCCACGTACACACGATCAGACATGTCCGATGAAACATGACCGTTTTTATTTGACCACGCTGAAGTGGTCTGTTGGTCTGATGTGCGTACACACCATCGGACCAAAATCCCCTCGGACCAGAATGCAGTGACATAGAACACAACGACGTGATGAAAAAACGAAGTTCAATGCTTCCAAGCATGTGTCGACTTGATTCTGAGCATGCGCGGGATTTTGGTCCGATGATTTTGTGTACTAACCATCGAACCTGTCCGACGGACAGGTTTCCAGCGGACAGGTTTCAAAGCATGTTTTGAAACTTTTGTCCGCTGGAAAACGGTCCGATAGGCCGTACACACGATCGAACATGTCCACTGAAACTGGTCTGCGGACCAGTTTCAGCGGACATGTTCGATCGTGTGGACGTGGCCTAAGATGACCAATCAAACAGCATGTTTAGTTACCTGAGAGGTGCTGTCCATGATTGTGAGTGCTGCCAAACATGTATATATAGAGCTTGACCATGCAGGACCAGTACAATGTCTGAACATGGAGGCACCTGGCCAAGTAGATGAACAAGGGCAACTGCCTGCTGGAGGAAGAGAAAGAGGAGGAGGAGTAAGGGTGCGTGGTGGTGGAATAGGGGGAAGAGGCCAAGGAGCACGAAGACACCATGCTGTCCCTGATGAAATTTGGGCCACAATTATAGACCATGTCATCAACCATGGCCTCACAATCAATGATGGAATTATATAATGTATAGGACAGGACACTGTGCATAGAGCAAGAAATATGTTTATTTACTCTACTTTACCTTATTTACGTATTCATTTAGTTAGTGTGTGTGTGTGTGATAGGCTTACAGTATTACAGTTTCCTACCTCAGTGGGATGTTACGTATGATACTAACCATGACAAGAAAAATATTGTAGAAAATAAATTATGGAATAGTATGGAATAGTTTATTTTCTACAATATTGATCATACAGTTTACAGTAGTATTCCAGTATTACAGTAAAAACTGCAGCTTACTGTATGATGCAATTATCATTAAAATCCTTATTTTGAAGAATATAACATACAATACAGTAACAACAAGGGTCAAAGAGCTGCAATTACAGTAGTGCCTCCCATGTAAATCTATCTAATACTGTGGGTTTTACTGTAAAATTTCAGTAAGTCTAGTCGTTGATAATTTTTCCCCTTGCCTTTCTGTCAAATACCCCCTGTAGTACCTCTGAATGAATGAATGAATGAAAACTTATATAGCGCGGCACATGCGAACTGAATCGCCTCTGGGCGCTTGTTGTTCCTGTCTCCTTTGGTATCAAAAGAGATGAGTCTTGATCTTTCTCCTGAATGCTAGGTAGTTCTCCTCCAACCGAATACTGGTTGGCAAAGCGGTCCATAGTCTGGGACCTTGGACCGCGAATCTTCTATCTCCTTTGGATTTGTATTCGGCTTTCGGTATCTGCAGGAGATTTTGATCAGTGGATCGCAGAACGCGATTGGGGTTATGGGCTTTTATTTTTTCGCATAGATAATGGGGGGCATTCCCATGGATACATCTATGCGTTAGACAGAGTGCTTTAAAAGTGATTCTGTCTTTTACTGGCAGCCAGTGAAGGGATCTCAGTGAAGGTGAGATTGATTCCCAGGGTTTTTTCCCAGTCACAAGTCTAGTGGCCGTATTTTGAACGACTTGTAGACGAGCGATTTGGTACTTAGGGAGTCCGAGGTAAAGGGCATTTGCATAGTCCAATCTGGAGTTAACAACTGCTCCCACCACGACCGCTATGTCTTCTTTGGGGATAAAAGGGATAAGCCTGCGTAGTAGGCGCAGCAGATGGTGAGATCCGCTGACTACTGACCCTATTTGTGCGTCCATAGTCATGTAGGAGTCGAAAATGACCCCGAGGCTTTTGACTTTGGCGCTAGGGGTGATGATTTTGCCCAGAATGGGCGGGGGTGTCCAAGTTGTTGCAGGTAGATTCTTACGTTTGGAGTGAAACAGAAGGAGTTCTGTTTTCGCTCCGTTGAGTTTTAGATAACTCTTTGTCATCCAGTCCTCTATCAGAGAGAGGCATGTCTCTAGATTGAGGTGGTGATCCTTTTTATTGCAAATGCGGAAATACAGTTGCGTGTCGTCTGCATATGAGTGATAGAGCAGTTTTTGACTGCTGATGATCTCAAATAGCGGACGAAGATAAATGTTGAATAACACCGGCGACAGCAGGGATCCCTGAGGGACTCCGTATGATACCGTGCGTTTTTCCGAAAAGAAAGGTCCTAACTTCACTATTTGCGATCTGTTTTCCAAAAAAGAGGAGAACCAAGATAAATCGCCTTCTGCGACTCTGGCTACTTCAGCTAGCCGGGTCAATAAGAGCTTATGGTCTACTGTGTCGAAAGCTGCGCTCAGGTCTAACAGAACCAGAAGACAAGATTCTCCTTCGTCTGCGGCCTCGAGAGCGTCGTCCCATATCTTGAGCAATGCTGTTTCCGTCCCATGTCCAGGGCGGAAACCTGATTGAAATGGGTCGAGTAGGTTGTGGGTGTCCAGATGCTGTTGCAGCTGTTGCACCACTGCTTTCTCCATAATCTTGGAAAAAGTGTTTAAGCTTGTTATAGGGCGGCGGTGGAGTGGATCCTTGGGGTCCAGGGTAGATTTCTTCAAGATGGGTCTAATTATACCCTCCTTCAACTGGGAGGGCACTATGCCCTCCATGAAAGATTGGTTAATAAGCTGTGTGATAGGAGGTGCCAGGATGTCGGCGCACTCCTTCAACAGTTTGGTGGGGATGATATCGTTTGGCGCAGTGCTGTTACGCAGAGTACCGATGATATGTTTTGTGGCTTGGATAGTGATAGGTTCCAGCGTGAACTTACCTGGTTGAGGTGAATTACTACAGGTGTTGTGTAAATTGTTACAGGGGGGGCTATGGGGGGAATTGTTCTGCTGAATGCTTTGCCGGATTCCCTCAATTTTATTAATGAAGTAATCCGACAATTCACTGCAAAATTCTTGTGAGTCCGAATTGGGGGCTTCAAGACATCCTGGATTCATGGTCGCAGTGACCAGCTTGAAGAGTTCGCGGGGGCGATTCAGGGCGCTGTTGATGGCCTCAGAAAAATAATTTTTCTTGGCCTTGAAGGTTTCTTTGTGATATTTCTTAGTTATTGCCTTGTAGATAGAGAGGTTCTCATCTGAAGAGCTTCTCTTCCAGGCGGCTTCCGCCCTTCTGCGCTCTTGCTTGCATAGGGTACATGTACCCCAGGTTTGGACCCACTGGAATACTGGCCAGTAGTATATTGAACTTGTGAAGAACATAGAACATTCCTATGTAGCTGTCTGTAACTGCAGTGTATGACTCTTCTGTATGACTGATGTGATGTTTTCTTTTTTTTTCTCTGTTGTAGAGAATAATGGCATTGGAAGGAAACAAGACCTCTCACATAGGCCAGACCGTCCCAGCAGACAGATTCAATCGTGTGTACGGGCGAGCCGACGGATTTGGCCAGCCGACAGATTTGAAAGCATGCTTTCAAATCTGTCGGCTGGGAACCCCTCCGCCCGACATGTCTGCTGGTTAGTACGCTAACCAGCGGACATGTCTTCTCGCACACGCGTCAAATGGTTTCGATGCATGCGCGGAAGTGTTTTACTTCCTGGTGCGGTGACGTGGCGGCGTCAACATCACCGCCACGTCAGCGCGCCGTCTGCCGGCGGGGATTTTGGTTTGATCGTGTGTACACGATCAAACCAATACGTCCCCAGCAGACAGATTTGTTCAAATCGGTCTGTCCGACCGATTTGAACAAATCTGTCTGCTTGTGTGTATGGGGCCTTACTCATGTATGTGGATGAAGCTAGCTTCAACCTGGCCAAGGGCCGAAGACGTGGTCATAATTTTATTGGCCACTGGGCCACGATGGATGTCCCAGGCCAGCGAGGGGACAATATAACTATGTGTGCTGCCATTTCTGAGAATGGTGTGGTCACTCACATGCCCAGTCTTGGCCCATACAATACACAGAAGCTCTTCATCTTCTTGGACCGCCTTCATTTAGATTTGATCCCTGAAAATGAGAGAGGTCTCATAGGGCCTCACCTACCACAATATATAATTGTATGGGACAATGTGAATTTCCACTGTGGCATGCTTATCAGGGCCACCTTACTCTTATTAAGGAGTTTTTTTCCGCTTGGAGGTGGAGAGTGTATGAGCATTGGGCTCAAGATCAGAGGTCCCTGCTCAATGCAATGGACGCTGCCTGTGAGGATATTACAGGAGATCAGTGTAGGCGATGGTTGCGACATGCACGCCGTTTCTCCCTTCATGCATCGCAAGGGAGGATATACGTGGCGATGTTAATGAGAATCTGTGGCCAGACAGACAGCAGCATGTTGATGGGCAGGAGGGTGAGGGTGGTGGACAGGAGGGTGAGGATTGTGGCCAGGAGAGGGAGGGTGAGGACAGCGACCAGTGAAGAGATGTTACAGTAGTTGTGAAACTCCAGCTTTATTTACAGCATTGTAGGCTAAATGTAATTTTCCTTGTTTGTGTATTTATATTTCTGTATATGTTTTCTTTTTAGTCTCATGTATGGAAGTTACTTTGTGTGTGAATGATAATGGTTACAAGACTGTAAAGTAATTTTTCCTTGGCAGTATAAGTGCAATGTGTGATGTCAAACCTTGGAGGCTACTCTTACCCTAAAATCTTTTTTTTTTTTTTTCAGTTTTATACACAATTGTATTCAGTTAGCTGGACAAAAACTGTACAGTAACCATTGTAAATGAAGGACTGGGCTAAGACTGAAAGGTGGACATGAGGGATATTTCAATGGTCCTCTGCCATAGAGACAAAACATCTAAACATTTGACTTGCAGTGCTTACACAATGCTAAAGGGATGATGCATTTTGGGGGCACTGACTATTTGAATGAGAAAGAAATTTAGTTTTGACACATGAGTGAACTGTTTTGGGAAGGATATGAGCTTTTGAAGGTGAACCATGGTGTTGTGCCGAACCATCCAGGTTATTTTGGCAAAAGCACCAAGAGAGCTGAGAATGTCCGGTCTGTTTCAAGAAATGAGCCAAAGCAATTGAGAAGAATCTTTGCCATTTTGGAGGCACTGACTCTTTATATGGGAAAGGAATATGGTTTTGAAGCATGAGTGAACAGTTTTGGGAAAGATATGAGCTTTTGCACGTGAGTTATAGTGTTGTGCTGAACTGTAAGGGCCAGATTCTCAGCGGCGCTACGACAGAGTATCTCAGATACCCCGTCGTATCGCCGTTTTTTTTGGCTCGTATCTATGCGAGTGATGCTTAGCATCACTTTGGCATAGATACGCTTCAACATCCGACAAGTGTAATACCATTACACTTGCGGATCGTAGTTGTAATGACAACTCCGGCCACTAGGTGGCCTTTACGTTGTTTTCTCATTTGCCTATGCAAATGAGGCTACTACGCCGATTCCCGATCGTTTTTACGCCGCCCTGTCGTCGCGTACGTCGTTTACGAACTCGTAAGGTTACCCCTGCTTCTATGAGGAGTAACCTTACGAAGTCCCGTCGGAAGCCGTCGGGTGCCGTCGGATGCCATGTTTAGTGTGGCGTCGGGTCAGCGTCGGCTTTTTCCGTCGCTTACGTCGTTAACTAACTCATTCGCGAATAGGGCATTGCGTAGTGACGATCACGTCGTTTTGACCTCGGTTTCAGCGACGCTTTCCGACGTGAGCTGGAGCATGCGCACTGGGCTTTTTCCCCGGCCGGCGCATGCGCAGTTCGTTCGGCGCGGGGGCGCGCTTAATTTAAATACAAGCCGCCCCATTTGAATTACGCGGGCTTACGCTGGGCGATTTACTCTAAGCCTCCACAAACTACGGAGCAAGTGCATGGAGAATACGGCACTTGCTCTAGTACGATGCGGCGGCGTAGTGTAAATGGCTTACGCTACACCGGCGAGTTTCTTAGACAATCTGGCCCTAAGACTGTTTTGCCGAATGATCTTAGAGTTTTGAGAATGTCATTTCTGTTTCAAGAAATGAGCCAAAACAATAGAGAAAAACTATAAAATGCCTGTCTATTTAGCCTGCCCCATTCTCCAACAGTCTTGATAGATGATCAAGAAACCTGCAAAACAAAAACAGAAAAATACACACACAAAACATTTACATTTTCCTACAGTCACTAAGGGTGAATGAAGCTACACCTTTGCCAACTAAGGCAAAGCCTCCTTCCTCCCAAAGAGACATCTATAAAAACAAAGTGCTGGAACCTTTCTCCAACTATAAAGGCCTGAGAAGAGAAATGTTCTTTATCAAAAGTTGCAGAACACTGCCCTCTAGCGGCAGCGTCCCGATGAAGCAAGTGCAGCGCAGTCCATGCTTAAAAGTAGAACAAATCAGGAGAAAACGTTCTCTTCTTTTACTTTGTTGAATGGAACCCACAGGAACCTAATCTGAACTAACTAAACATATTGGGCCAGATTCACATAGGACGGAATAACTTTGAGCTGGCGTAGCGTATCATATCGTATTTACGCTAAGCCGCTGCAAGTTAGTGAGGCAAGTGCCGTATTCACAAAGGACTTGTGTCCTAAGTTATGACGGCGTAGCGTAAATGGGCCGGCGTAAGCGCGCCTAATTCAAATGTGGAAGAGGTGGGCGTGTTTTATGGAAATTTATCGTGACCCCACATCATTGACGCTTTTATCGAACGGCGTCCGTGGACGTATCTCAGTGCGCATGCTCCCAATTACACCGCAACTACTCAATGCTTTCGACGTGAGCGTAATTAACGCACAGCCCCATTCACGGACGACTTACGCAAACCTCCGGCAGGGCTAACTTTATGCCGGACATACGCAAACGACATTGAAAAAATGCTCCGGGCACAAGTACATTTGTGATTTGGCGTATCTAGCTCATTTGCATATTCGATGCGTAAATTGACGGAAGCGCCACCTAGCAGCCAGCGTAAATATGCAACTAAGATACGACGGCGTAAGAGATTTCACAGCCAAATGTGGATTAGGAGAAGAAAAAAAAATGGGAAAGTGGTTGTTCCTGTCCAGGACTCCGTCAAGCTATAACAACAGCAGCACTGCAGGTATTGGGCCTACAGATAGAACCTGGGATCTGGCAGAGTGATAACGTCACCTTGGTCATTCAGTGTAGTGACTGAGTAGACCCGATCCACTTTTCCGGGGCTCTTAATGACCACTCATGTCATGGTAGATGTACTGGCCAGGACTCCAGTCCTTGAGGCAACCTTCAAACCGATGGCCAAGAGAAATAAAAGCATACTCAGTGTTACGATCAGCCCTTGGTACACCCAAGTACTCCCAGATAGCGTCTTTACATCATTCCTCCCTCATCTTCTCAATTAGCGCCATGACGGCTGCCGGCAGATTTGGGAACTCCCACTCATAGTCCAGGGCCACCTTCTTCATTACAATGCGTTGAAGGCAAGCTAGTTTTGGCAGCATATGGGGGTGTCCTAGCCCCAGAATGACAGGGGTATCCGGAGCTCTCTTTACAATAGGCAATGTAGCTGGGATTGAAGCAGTCTCCCTAGTGTCACTGATTTTCAGCACTGTGGCTCCCCAGGTTAACTGCGGGATATCCACCCGTGGCGCTGTATCCCGAGAACGTCCCTTAGACTTGCGGGGGTTTTAAAGCACGGGAACCTCTGCACCATTGTAGATCAGGCTGCTCCGGCTCAAACCATTAATTATCGCCCACATCAGAGGAAAAGTCAATCTCAGAACTGTTATACTCTTCCGCAGGCAAATAGACACATTCCACAACAGTTGCACTGACCTTGCCCTTGTCAGGGGCAATGCTCTCCCTGGAGTCCTTTTCATGTCTACACATAGGTAGGCCTCGACCACAGCCGTGGGAGACCTTCACGGGCCCATTTTTCCAGAAGTGAGCCAAGCAGGGACCACCGCCATACACACAGTCTCGTTGGCAGCATTCACCTTCACAGCAGGACACTCTCTTTAGCCTCACAGTCACTTACTTCGGGGGACACCATCGGAGTGGTGATCGGCCCGGTATCGGTCAGGGAAGCTCCGGTGACAGCAGACAGCAGATTGACTCCTACTGTAGACATCGAAGGCTTCAATCTCTCAAACGGCGTCGAGGGCACAGACATGTTGCATGATCCTCTCTCGTGGGCGGGCAAACACTCTGTCCTTTGGCGCCAAACTCGCTTACGTCTCACGCAGGAGTGGGTAACTCCTCCCACTTTAGGTTATTTTTCTGGGCACGTTGCAGGCACACCTCACTCCGCTGCACGTGCGCCCAGACTTTAACTACCTGAAGTTAACTCTTTCCTCACCAGCACAGATTGCAGCATACAGTCCTTGGTTGTGGGAGCTGCATTTTTTTTTTAAATCAGGAAAATTTACATCAAATACAGAAAACACCTGACATTGATATTAAAGTGTTTCAGGACCGGCTCACTGATATACGTCGGCACTTTAAAGATGGTTATCTCGGTAACGGCACCAGCTGCTGCCAGAACCGAGATATCCATCTCTTCCCTGGCCGGTCCTGTAAACGATAATGGTGGTCTCCGTGGCAGATTCGCCGCAAGATCACTGTTATCGGCGGCGGGAGAGGGCCGCCCAGAGCCGTCGGTAGCGGCGGAGGCGATCGGATCTTTTTGACCCCAGATTTCATATTTAAGAGGACCTGTCATGCTTTTTTCTATTACAAGGGATGTTTACATTCCTTGTAATAGGAATAAAAGCGATCCTTTTTTTTTTTTTTTTTGTGTAAAAATAAAATAATAAAATAAATAAAAAGAAGTAAAGAAAACAAAAAAACTTTTTTTTAGGACGCCCCATCCCGACGAGCTTGCGTGCAGAAGTGAACGCATACGTGAGTAGCGCCCACTAGAGCTGGGCGATTTTAGGCAACATTTTTATTTATTTTTTTAAAACTTGATTCACGATACAAATCAAGTTTTTCTCCCCATAGACACCGCGCCGGTTCTACGTTTTTTCTAAGCTTTGGCCTAGTCCACCGCGTTCTTTTCCCAGGATCGCGGCGAGCTGCAGGCAGGATTTTTTAGGCGAGGCCCCAGCTTCGGCCTATTACGCCGCGATCCTGGGAAAAGGCTGCGGACTAGGCCGAAACCGCGGCCTTGCCTAAAGAATCCTGCCTGCAGCTCAAATTTTAGGCAAATCAATTTCTTCCCAGCCCTAGCGCCCACATATGAAAACGGTGTTCAAACCACACAAGTGAGGAATCGCCGTAATCGTAATGCCGCGTACACACGATCATTTTTTGTGATGAAAAAAACAACGTTTTCTGTGAAGTAAAAAACAACATTTTTGAAACGTCACTTTTCAAAGACGATGTTGCATACACACCATTGTTTTTTTCACAAAAAGCGAGGTTACGTTCACCACTCTTTTCCATTGAAGCTCGCTTCATAACTAGCTTCTGGGCATGCGCGGGTTGAAAAACATAGTTTTAAATAACGTTTTTGCTACACACGGTGACTTTTTGTGAAACAAAAAACAACGTTTTGAAAAACGACACAAAAAATTCAAGCAACGTTTTGCCCACACACGATCAATTTAAATGACGTTTTAAAAAACGTCGTTTTTTTTCATCGCAAAAAACGACCGTGTGTACGCGGCATTAGAGTGAGAGCAATAATTCTAGCCCTGGAACTCCTCTGTAACTCAAAAGATGCAACCTATAGAATTTTTTAAACGTCGCCCTTTGGAGATTTTTAAGGGTAAAAGTTTGAGGCCATTCCACAAGCGGGCGCAATTTTGAAGCGTGACATGTTGGGTATCATTTTACTTGGCATAACATTATCTTTCACAATATTACAGTTTTTCTCTATTGGTTTGGCTCATTTCTTGAAACAGAAATGACATTCTCAAAACAACATGGACAAATCTCCAAACCACTTTGCAATTGTTCACAACTGAATGGCATTTCTCATTCATTTAATCAAATTGCAAATGTCTCAGTACATGTCTCAATGTCTCAGTACATTTCTCAAATGATTTAGTACAAGTAACCTACATTTAGCACAATTTCCAATTGAATAGATCATGTTGATCCAAACTGATTGTCATTTCTCAGTCTAAATGGTCGTTTTCTCCAAAACCTGTCAGCGTCATTTCATTGTTTAAGTCATCACATGCACAATAGTCTGTTCAATTGTCAAAATTATTCAGGAACACAATACCATGAATACCATATATGAATCTCTTGGAACATTTGATAAAATCATTACAGCAATTGACAGTCAGGTAAAACTAGAACTTGAACGAAGGAGGAGTTGGTCTCAGATAACCAATCAAACAGTATGTTTAGTTACCTGACAGGTACTGTCCATTACTGTATTGTGAATGCTGCAAAACATGTATATATAGAGATTGACCATGCAGGACCAGTACAATGTCTGAACATGGAGGCACCTGGCCAAGTAGATGAACACGGGCAACTGCCTGCCCAAGAAAGAAGAAGAGGAAGAGGAGGAGGAGTAAGGGTGCGTGATGGTGGAATAGGGGGAAGAAGCTGAGGAGCACGAAGACACCATGCTTTCCCTAATGAAGTTTGGGCGACAATTATAGACCATGTCATCAACCATGCCCTCACAATCAATGATGGAATTATATAATGTATAGGACAGGACACTGTGCATAGAGCAACAAATATGTTTATTTACTCATTTGCGTATTCATTTAGTGTGTGTGTGTGATAGGCCTACAGTATTACAGTATCTTACTTCAGTGGGATGTTACGTATGATACTAATCATGACAAGAAAAATATTGTAGAAAATAAACTATGGAATAGTATGGAATAGTTTATTTTCTACAATATTGATAATACAGTTTACAGTAGTATTACAGTATTACAGTAAAAACTGCAGCTTACTGTATGATGCAATTATCATTAAAATCCTTATTTTGAAGAATATAACATACAATACAGTAACAACAAGGGTCAAAGAGCTGCAATTACAGTAGTGCCTCCCATGTAAATCTATCTAATACTGTGGGTTTTACTGTAAAATTTCAGTAAGTCTAGTCGTTGATAATTTTTCCCCTTGCCTTTCTGTCAAATACCCCCTGTAGTACCTCTGAATGAATGAATGAATGAAAACTTATATAGCGCGGCACATGCGAACTGAATCGCCTATGTTCAAAGAGCTGCAATTACAGTAGCGCCTCCCATGGACATCTATCTAATAATGTTACTGTAACATTTCAGTAATTTCATAATTTTTCCTCTCCCCTTTCTGTGAAATACCCCCTGTAGTACCTCTGCATAGGGTACATGTACCCCAGGTTTGGATCCACTGGAATACTGGCCAGTAGTATATTGAACTTGTGCAGAACATAGAACATTCCTATGTAGCTGTCTGTAACTGTATTGTATGGGGATGAGGCTGGCTTCAACCTGGCCAAGGGCCAAAGACGTGGCCGTAATTTTATTGGTCACTGGGCCATGGTGGATGTCCCAGGCCAGCGAGGGGGCAATATAACTATGTGTGCTGCCATTTCTGAGAATGGTGTGGCCACTCACATGCCCAGTCTTGGCCCATACAAAACACAGAAGCTCCTCATCTTCTTGGACCACTTTCATTTGGATTTGATCCCAGAAAATGAGAGAGGTCTCATAGGGCCTCACCTACCACAATATATAATTGTATGGGACAATGTGAATTTCCACCGTGGCCCGCTTATCAGGGCCTGGTTCACTGCTCATCCAAGGATGGATATTGTGTTCCTATCACCTTACTCTCCTTTACTCAATCCTATTGAGGAGTTTTTCTGCGCTTGGAGGTGGAGAGTGTATGAGCATCAGGCTCAAGATCAGAGGTCCCTGCTCCATGCAATAGACGCTGCCTGTGAGAATATTACAGGAGATCAGTGTAGGCGATGGTTGCAACATCTCCCTTGTTTCTTCCCTCAATGCATTGCAAGGGAGGATATACGCTGCAATGTTGATGGGAATCTGTGGCCAGACAGTCAGCAGCGTGTGGATGGACAGGAGGGTGAGGACAGTACCCAGGAGAGGGAGGGTGAGGACAGCGACTAGTGAAGAGATGTTAGGGCTCTTTCACACGGGTGGCCTGTTCAGGTCCAACTGCCAGTTTTTTAGGCGGACCTGAATAGGCACTCTGTGCTCCTCTATGGAGCTGCGGATGTCAGGGGTGACATGCCCACTGACATCCGACCCGCTCCGGTCCGCCAAAGTGTGACGGAGGAAAAACCTACTTTTCCATCCGTCTGGCGGATTGGATTGGGTGAACACGGACAGACGGTCCATGTTCATCCGATCCCCCCATAGGAGAGAGCGGATAGCTGGCAGGGCAGTCCCTGTACAGTGTGCGAGGACCTCCCTGTCATCCGCCGGCTTAGCGGGGATCAATGGAGCGATCCCCGCTGAGCAAGTGGAGGTTCACGGGGCGGATCATTACTCATCCGCCCTGTGTGAAAGGGGCCTTACAGTAGTTGTGAAACTCGAGCTTTATTTACAGCATTGTAGGCTAAATTTACAGTAAGGCCTCTTTCACACGGTGCGGACCGTTTATCGGTCCGCTCCGTGTGTGTCCGTCGGCTCAGCGGGGGGTCCCGCTCAGCTGTCGGCGGACAGGGCGGTCCCCGCACACTGTGCAGGGACTGCCCTGTCTCTCCTCCGCTATCCCCTATGGGGAATCGGATGAAACGGACCGTCTGTCCGTTTGCATCCGATCCGATCCACCGGACGGAAGAAAAATAGGGTTTTCTTCCGTCCGCAAAACGGATCCAGACGGACGCGGATCTTAGGCGGACGCTAACGGATCCGCTCCCATAGGGCCCCATTCTAAGTCCGTTTACGGACTTAGAAAAAGCGGACCGTTCGTCCGCACGTGTGAAAGGGCCCTAATTGTCCTTGTTTTTTGTTTGTGTGTTTATATTTCCATATATTATGCTGTGTACGTTTTCTTTTTAGTCTCATGTATGGAAGTTACTTTGTGTGTGAATGATAATGGTTACAATACTGTAAAGTTATTTTTCCTTGGCAGTATGAGTGCAATGTGTGATGTCAAACCTTGGAGGCGACTCTTACCCTAAAAACTTTTCTTATTTTTCAGTTTTATACACAATTGTATTCAGTTAGCTAGACAAAAACTGTACAGTAACCATTGGCAATGAAGGACTGGGCTAAGACTGAAAGGTGGACATGAGGGATATTTCAATGGTCCTCTGCCATAGAGATAAAACATCTAAACATTTTGACTTGCAGTGCTTATACAATGCCAAAGGGATGATGCATTTTGGGGGCACTGACTATTTGAATGAAAAAGAAATTTAGTTTTGACACATAAGTGAAGTGTTTTGGGAAAGATATGAGCTTTTGAAGGTGAACCATGGTGCTGTGCCGAACCATCCAGGTTATTTTGGCAAAAGCACCAAGAGAGCTGAGAATGTCTGTCTGGTCTGTTTCAAGAAATGAGCCAAAGCAATTGAGAAGAATCTTTGCCATTTTGGAGGCACTGAGGCCGCGTACACACGGCAGAGATCCTCGAGGGGCAGAACACATCGTTCCGCCCGTCGAGGTTCTCTGCCGGCCGTCGAAATCGGCGACCCGCCCGTCGGGAATGGCAACCAGCCATTCATCCAGGCGGGCCGTCGAGGAAATAGAGAGCGTGCTCTCTATTTCTGCTCGACGGGCTTCCCGACGGGATGCTCGCCGAGACCGTACACACGGCCGAGGT
This sequence comes from Rana kukunoris, assembly GCA_029574335.1. Classification (NCBI taxonomy): domain Eukaryota; kingdom Metazoa; phylum Chordata; class Amphibia; order Anura; family Ranidae; genus Rana; species Rana kukunoris. The sequence goes on along the minus strand of CM056052.1, from coordinate 541,799,301 downwards.
CCTCGCTGGAATGCACATTCCAGCGAGGTTCTCGCTGGTTTTCAGCGAGAACCTCGGCCGTGTGTACGCCGCCTGACTCTTTATATGGGAAAGGAATATGGTTTTGAAGCATGAGTGAACAGTTTTGGGAAAGATATGAGCTTTTGCAAGTGAGTTATAGTGTTGTGCTGAACTGTAAGACTGTTTTGCCAAATGATCTTAGAGTTTTGAGAATGTCATTTCGGTTTCAAGAAATGAGCCAAAACAATAGAGAAAAACTGTAAAAAAATTGGGATAACTTTACTGTTGTCTTATTTTTAATTAAAAAAGTGGTTTTTAAAAAAAAAAAAAAAGAGCGCTTGTAAGAGCGCTGCGCATATACGTTGTGACAAAAAGTATTGCAATGACTGCCATTTTATTCTCTAGGGTGTTAGAAAAAAAAAACAATATATAATGTTTGGGGGTTCTAAGTGATTTTCTACCAAAAAAAAATGTTTTAAACTTGTAAACACCAAGTCTGAAAAACAGGCTTGGTCCTTAAGTGGTTAACAGACTAATACTGGCCATACATTATGCGAAAAATTGGCTGAAATTCGATCGTTTAGAGACAGTTTGTTCGTTTTTTTGAACAGTTAATGGGCACAAAATCGATAATCGTTGGAGCGTTTTTGAGCCGAAAAAACGAAGGACAAGTTTGGAAAATTTCTGCCGAACAAACAGTAGATTGAAAGTTAATGGCCCGGATTAAAAAAAAATCTACGCCGGCATATCTCCTGATACGCCGCTGCAAATTCAAATGTGCGCCGTCGTATTTTTGCGCCAATTTTCAAAGCCAGATACGCCGAAAAACATAGCTTCAGTCGTCCAGCGTAACTTGCCTAGTCCGGCGTATCGTGGGCGCATAGTTATGCTGGACGCGTTCGGCGTTCCCATTAAAAATATGCAAATGAGCTAGATACGCCGATTCACAAACGTAGTTGCGCCCGGCGTATTGATATACATCGTTTACGTAAGGCGTATAACCAGCGTAAAGTTACCCCTGCTTTATGAGGCGTAGCCAATGTTAAGAATGGTCGTCGGAACAGCGTCGAATTGTACGTCGTTTGTGTAAGTCGCACGTGAATGGGGCTGTGCGTAATTTACGTTCACGTCGAAAGCATTGACTATTTTCGACGTGATTTTGGAGCATGCGCACTGGGATACGTCCATGGACGGTGCATGCGCCGTTTCGTTCGGACCCTCATTTGCATGGGGTCACGGCTAATTTTATTACACCACGCCCACTACAAGGCTACTTTGAATTACGCGCAGGGCCGCCATCAGGAATTTTGGGGCCCCTTACACAGCTTCAGGCATGGGCCCCCTGGAGCAGAGAACCGGGGGGGGGGGGGGGGGTGCTGCCGCATGAAATTGAGAAGCGGGGGGGGGGGGCTGCTGCCGCGAATTGAGAAGCGGGGGGCTCTTTGGAAAAAGAAGAAATAAAGACAAATATATATAAAAAAGGGGGGTAGCCGTCCGGGGCCCTGGGGACCTCTGTGTCCTTTAAAAGGGTGATCTGACTGATCTAGAGAAGATCTGTGTGGAGGAGTGGGCCAAAATCCCTCCTCCAGTGTGTGCAAACCTGGTGAAAAACTACAAGAAACGTTTGACCTCTGTAATTGCAAACAAAGGCTACTGTACCAAATATTAACATTGATTTTCTCAGGTGTTCAAATACTTCTTTGCAGCTGTATCATACAAATAAATAGTTAAAAATTCATAAATTGTGATTTCTGGAATTTTTTTTTTGATTATGTCTCTCACAGTGGACATGCACCTACGATGACAATTTCAGACCCCTCCATGATTTCCAAGTGGGAGAACTTGCAAAATAGCAGGGTGTTCAAATACTTATTTTCCGCACTGTATATATATATAAAAAAAAACAAGGGGGTTGCCTTCCAGGGCCCTGGGGACCTCTGGGCCCTTTATATATTTTTTTATATTTTTATTTTTTATTAAACAAAAATAAAAAATACAATTATAAAAAAAGGGGGTTTGACACATAGGGCCCTGGGGACCTCTGAGCCCTTTAATAAAAATGCATCTATATATTAAAAAAAAGAAATAAAATAATATAAAAAAGTAAAAAAAAATATAAAAAAGGAGGATTGTCATCCGGGGGCCCTGGGGACCTCTGGGCCCTTTAATAATAATATAAAAAAAATAAAAGAAAAAAAATTGGCCCTTTAATAAAAAATAAAATAAAAATATATTAAAAAAATATATTTTTTTTATAAAAAAATATATTTTTTTATAAAAAAATAAATAAATAGGGGGTTGCCATCTGGGGCCCTGGTGGCCTACGGGACCCTAGACCCCTAAAAAAATGGCCCTTTAATAAAAAAAATAAAAATAAAAATATATTAAAAAATATATATATTTTTTATAGAAAATAAATAAAAAAAGGGGGGGTTTCCATCCGGTGCCCTGGGGGCCTCCGGGCCCCTGTGGACCTCCGGACCTCTAAAAAAATAAAACAAAAAAAATTGGCCCTTTAATAAAAAATAAAATAAAAATATATTAAAAAAATATATTTTTTTTATAAAAATATATTTTTTTATAAAAAAAAAAAGGCTTGCCATCTGGGGCCCTGGTGGCCTCCGGGCCCCTGGGGACCTCTGGACCTCTAAAAAAATAAAAGAAAAAAAATTGGCCCTTTAATAAAAAATAAAAGAAAAATATATTAAAAATATATATTTTTTTATAAAAAAAATATATATTTTTTTATAAAAAAAATATATTTTTTTTTATAAAAAAAAAAGGACTTGCCATCTGGGGCCCTTGGTGGCCTCCGGGCCCCTGGGGACCTTCGGACCCCTAAAAAAAAAAAAAAAAAAAAAAAAAAAAAAATTTTTTTTTTTTTTTTTTTTTTTTAGGGTGGTTCCCATCCGGGCCCCTGGGGACCCCCGGGCCCCTTACAGGTGTAATGCCTGTACCCCCCTGATGGCGGCCCTGATTACGCGCACTCACGCCCGCACATTTAAGCTACGCCGCTGTAACTTAGGACGCAAGTGCTTTGTGAATACAGCACTTGCCTCTCTAAGTTGCAGCGTCGTACGCCCGCCTAAAGATACGCCATTATTTGTGAATTCGGGCCAATGTGTTTCCTGTCCGAACAATCTGCACTAGGTATATGTCATTATTATCGTTATTATTATCGGTCATTACATGATGGCACTATCGTTTGCGCTCACGGCCGAACGTTCTTTTTTTTCGAAAATGGGTTCAGCCGATTTTTCGTATAGTGTATGGCCAGCATAAGAAAATCAAGAACAACACGCTGATTGCAAAATTAGATCCACGTGTGCATTTCATATTACTGTACACTAGATGGTGCTGTTGATTCACATTTATCAATCTGTTGCGGACCACATGCATTCTCTAGGTCATTATCATATTTAAAGTGATAGTAAACGCCACTTTTTCATTTATATCTACAGGCAAGCCTAAATTAACCACTTCCATACCGGGCACTTTTACCACCTTCCTGTCCAGCCCAATTTTCAGCTTTCAGCGCTGTCGCACACTTAAATGACAAAGTAATGACTGAGATTTTTAAATATATATTTTTTTATAGACGGATAGAGATTTCTTGTGGTGGTATTTAATCACCACTGGGTTTTTTATTTTTTTGCAAAACAAATAAAAAAACGACTGGAAATTTGGGAGAAACCCAACCCCCACACACACCTTTTTCTTTGTTTCTGTTATACCGTTTTGCAAAGAAGTAATTTTTCTTTTTCACTGATGTGCTCTGATGAGACTGCACTGATGGGCACTGATGAGCTGCACTGATGGGCACTGATGAGCTGCACTGATGGCCACTGATGAGGCTGCACTGATAAGCTGTACTGATGGGCACTGATTAGGCTGCACTGATGAGGCTGCACTGATGGTCACTGATGATGCTGCACTGATGTGGCTGCACTGATGGGCACTGATGAGGCTGCACTAATGTGCACTGATGAGGTTGCACTGATGAGGCTGCACTAATGTGCACTGATGGGAACTGATGAGGTTACACTGATGTGCACTGATGAGGCTGCACTCATGTTAGGGTGACCAGACATCCCCCGGTTTCAGCGGACAGTCCCCGGATTGAGGACACTGTCCCCGGACCAAGTCTGTCCCCAGTTTTGTCCTCGGATTGGATTTGAACAGGGGCTGGGGCAATTTCAAAGACAGTCAGTGCAGAATAAAAAAAAGATTCTAAATTACACCTCCCCACTCCGCCGCTCCTAC